>CM037852.1:19931936-21131936 GCA_021234595.1 Delia radicum | reverse complement strand
AAATGTTCTATTTATATAAAAAATTTTTAGTGTGTACTCTGGCTCAAGTAATGTATTTACATATCATACTAAAAGCTGAACCTTGAAGTCATCCTGGGGTGCCTTGCACATTTTTAGACAAATGTCGAATTTTGTATAGAAAACGCTTTGATAAAATAACTTTTTTCTTACTAATAATATACAACTCCTCTTAAATTACTCTTATCAATGTTTAATTAGCTCGATTAATTATTTAGCGATAGATTCCTCGAAAACCGATACTAAATTAAACCATAAAACTCAAGCATAAATTCTGGGCTATTATTGTTTGAATTCTGAGATTATTGTTTAAGTTCTGTGATACAACAAATAATGATTAAAATCTTTGCTTAATAGTACCACGATCGATTCTTGAATTCTGTTGAATTTTGTAACAAAAAGTACCAAGATTAATATCCAAATTCTGTAATATATGGTAATATGACGCATGATCAAAATCTGGGTTAAATAGTACCATGAATAATATTAAAAACCACGACTAAATGGTACCGAGATAAATGCCAAAAATTCTAGGTTAAAAAGTACCAACATTAATGTTTAAATTCTGATCTTAAAAGTACTACGATTAATTTTATTAAATTCCAAACTAAAGAGTCCAAGATTAATGGTCAAATTCTGGACTTAAAAGTATCAAGATTAATGATCAAATTCTTACAAGTCTTATAGTAGTACCACGATAATTGTTAAAATTCCGGACTAAAAAGTTCCAAGATTAATGATCAAATTCAGACCAAAATTTTTACAAAAATTCTCTGCGGAGTGGTAGTACCACGGTAATTATTTAAATTCCAGAAAAAAAGTACCAAGGTTAATGGTCAAAATCTAGCTGCGATTTTAGATAAAATTTTCTGGCAAATAGTACCACGAAAATTGTTGAAACTGCGGACATAAATGTACCTAAATTAATGTTGAAATTCCGGGTGAAATTTCTGACAGAATTCTTCGTTAAATAGTACCGCGATAGTTTTTCAAATTCCGGTCATAAAAGTACCAAGATAAAATGGTAAAATTCTGGCCACAACATTTTTGATAAAATTTTGAGTCAATTAGTACCACGATAATTAGAAATAATTCGAACTAAAAAGTACCATGATTAATGGTCTAATCATGGACTAATTAGTACTAACAATTTTAATAAAATTCTCTGTCAAATAGTACCAAGTTTAATGAGAACAATCAATTTCAAATGACGATCAAATTCCGGAAAAACTATATCACAATTATTGTCAAAAGTAAGGACCGAATAATGCCAATAATAATAACCAAATTCTGCGATCAAAAGTACCATTATTAATGTCTAAATTTTGGGCTAAATAGTACCAAGATTAATACAAAAATTCTGTGATAATTTGTACTATGATACGTGATAAATATCTGGGTTAAATAGTACAACGATATTCAAGCTCCGGGCTTAAAAGTACCGCTATTAATGCTGAAATTTCGGGCTTAATATTACCAATATAATTGTTTAAATTGCAAACTAAAAAGTACCAAGATTATTGCCTAATTTCTAAAATAAATATTACCAAAATTATTGCTGACATTCATGACTTTAAAGTAAAAAGATTTATGCTCAACTTTCAAACTTAATAGTGTCACGTTAATTCTTTAAATTCTGGGATTGCATGATTTAATTTCCCAAATTCTGAGCTAAATAGTACCAAGATTAATATTATCTGTGATAAAAAGTACTACGATTCATAATAAATTTCAAAATCAAATTCTGAACTTAATAGTACCATTCTTAATGCTCGAATGTTGTACTTAATAGTACCAATATAATTGTTTAAATTGCAAACTAAAAAGTACCGCTACTATAGCTTAATTTCTGGATTAAATAGCACAAAAAAATGTTCAACTTCTTGAATAAATAGAATCATGATACCTGCTCAAATTCCGTACTAAAAAGTATCAATATTAATGGTACATTTTTGAGATAATAAGTACCGATATTTTTTCTGTTAAAAGCAATGATCAACGATTAAATTCAGAAAAACAAGGATAAATAGTACCATTATTAAAGGGCCTACATTCTGAGCTAAATAGAAAAAATAGCACGAATTTTATTGTTTAAATTATGTGATAAGTAGTACAACAAATAATTAGTAAAATCTTCGATTAATAGTACCACATTTGATTCTTAAATTTTGTAACAAAAAGTACCACGATTATTGCCCAAATTCTGTAATATATGGTAATATTATTCATGATCATATTCTGGGTTAAATAGAACAATGATAATATTTAAATCTTAATGGTACCGAAATAAATTCCAAAAATTCTAGGTTAAAATGTACCAAAATTAATGTTTAAATTTTGAACTTAACCGTACTACGATTAATTCTGAATAAATTAAGGATAAAAATGTATTAAAATTTATGCTCTTATTTAATGCCAAAAGGTACCACAGCAGAGGAATTTAATTTAAAATGTTTTCATTTTTTTTTCTTCATTTTTTAAATTCCTTTATTTAAAACTTAAAATATTTATTCAACAACTTCCAAGTCACTTTTTAAAATAAAATCCTTTATTTAAATGGTTGTTTTTCCTCACAAAAATAAAAAAAAAACTAAAACTTTGCATTTCCGTCTATTTTATCCCTATACAATCATCTAGAAAAAAATGAGGAAACTCAAAATAATACCTAAGACTGCGACACAAAATTAAGTTGTTATGTGATTTTCCACACTTTATATTACTTTACGTAATGCATACTTTAAGGGATTTTACCACTTGGCTCCAAAACAAGTCAGCAACAATAGAATCAAAAGAAGTAATTAAACAATTCGCGTGTTACGCTAGACTCTGCGTGCATTAAGAGAATATTTCAAATAAAACTTACTGCAGCTGTTAGTAAATTTTGCTAGACATTTGGAAAAAGTTTTTGCCATGATATTTGAAGTTTGAAGATTAAAACTGAAATTTCTTTGTTTTCTAATAACTTTTTTGCTCCTGTTGTATATAAATAAAATATTATATCTTTGTTAAATGTATAATAGTAATTATCATGTTATAGCTTGTTTCAAAAAAAAATATATAAGACTAGAAAATATGAGGGTAAAAATTAAGACAAAAATGAAGATAACAAACATTTATGGTTGTTAGTAAAATTTCTCCTTTCCCACTTAAAAACAAAACTTCTGTTAATAATCTTAGCACGTAGTAAATAAAGGAATTGTGAGATATAATAGAACCAACTAGAGAATTTTATATAATGTGGAAGTAAGAAAGTTGTGTGAAAGAAAGCTTTAAATGTTTTTTTTCAGATTCTATTAAAATTATGTTTCTATATTTTTTAATAAAAAAGTTATTAAGAAAATAATAAAAAATTAACTTAATATTAAACCGTATTTAATAAAATTATTTTTTTTTTACACACAGAGAAATAAATTGCCAACCGAATTGAAAAGTGTATTTGAACAACCTATAAATTCAGGTAGTACAACGAAATTTACATTACATTTCTGAATATTTTATGTGTTGCAACTAAAATTCAGTTGAATTAACCGAACTTTGTTGTGAAAACTAATGTTCAGTTGTACTAACCGACTGAAATTCGCAATAACCGAACTTGAGTCGAAGTAACCGTATGTCAGTTGGCAAAGAGCTACATTTTTTTCTGTGTGTAAGGACTAACTTTCGATTTTCAATACAAATTTTGAAAAATTTGCATAAATTATTTTAGGAATTATCTAATAAAAATTCTTTTTAAAGAAAAACTTTTCTTAATTAGGTAATGGTGGTGTAATGGTTAGCGGGTTGGACTGTTACACAGATGGTCCCGGGTTCGATTCCCGGTGACAACAACATCAATTTAGAAAAATAATATGTATGAGTTTTCTATCACTTATATGTATCGCTGCGCCCACCTTCGGTGTTCCCATAGCACTTAACTCCACCGAAGTAAAATAATGAATCAGGGCTAAGAAACAAAAATCTTCAATAAATTCGCCGACTCTACATCAGGTGGCGAGCAACAACTGTTCTAATACTAATCTACTCGCGCAATTACAGTGTTGCCATGTTTGAAGCCCATTATCTTTCACCACCTTTCATCTCTCCACTATCCCCTTTCCAAAGAAAGCAACACATTAATTAATAGGAAGAATTTCCTGAGTGTTGCTTCCCTATAAAAAAAAAAAAAAAAATACACTTAAACAAAAACCTTTTTATTAAAGCAACGAACTAAAAAATTGCTGGTACAACTTTTTCAAAATGTACTCAATTAGTTTCTTGTTTGAAAAAAATTTGTATTTAAAGTATTTTTTTTTTAAATTTGTTTCTTTTAACTTTTATGGATTTAGACGGTCACGTTAATTTTTCATTATATCAAGTTTACTTCAAATTTTTGTTAAACCAAAAATAACGTTTCTAACTACACCATTTCTAATTAAAATTGAGTGTTTTTTTTGAAGTTGGAACAATTATAAATGAAATTAAGAATTTTCATTTAAAATTCAGAAAATTTCGAATAAAATTGAAATTTTTTATTTTAAATTGAGAAAATTTCAAATAAATTTGGATTTTTCATTTCAAATCTAGAAAATTTCATAAGAAATTCAGATATTTTATTTTGAATTAAGAAATTTCCAATAACATTTATGTTATCCATTAAAATTAAGAAGATTCCAAATAAAATGCAGATTTTTTTTTTTTCAAATTGAGAAAATTTGAATTGAAATCGGAACATTTCAATCGAAAATTTCGAATAAAATTGAAATTTTTTATTTTAAATTGAGAAAATTTCAAATATATTTCGATTTTTCATTTCAAATTTAGAAAATTCCATAAGAAATTCAGATATTTTATTTTGAATTAAGAAATTTCCAATAACATTTATGTTATCCATTTTAAATTAAGAAGATTCCAAATAAAATGCAGATTTTTTTCAAATTGAGAAAATTTCAATTGAAATCGGAATATTTCATTCGAAATTGTTTTTAAATATAATGACATTTTTCATTTAAAAATGGAAAAAATTTCAAATAAAGTAGAGATTTTCTATTAAAAGTGTGATAATAGTTTTGAAATTGAGGTTTTTTAATTGCAGTTTAGAAAATTAGAAATAAAATTGAGAAAACTAAAAATCAAATTGGAATTATAATATTTGAAATTGAGATTATTGAAATGAAGCTGAGAAAAATTACACAAATAAGAATTTGCGAATTTTATAATTATTAATTACAAATTCTTTAAATACATATATTTAAAATTATTCAAAATTTAATTAAATTTTTCTCAATTTCATTTATTCAATTTATTCAATTTATTGATTTTATTTAAAATTTCCCAGTTTCAAACGAAAAATCCTTATTTCAATTAAAATGTTCCCAATTTGAAATAGAAAATCGAAATTTCACTTAAAGTTTTTCTAATTTAAAATAATAAGTCATAATTTTAACTGGACTCTTCGTAATTTAAACTTAAAATCCTAATTTAAAATAAAATTTTCTCAATATGAAACGGAAAATATCAATTTAATTTTGAATTTTCTTAAAAAGTCTCAATTTCATTTAGAGTTTACTCAATTTTAAACGGAAATTCTTACTTTTTTTTTTAGGAATTTACTTAATTTAAAATGGAAAATTACAATTTCATTTGTATTTTTCTTAATTCGGAATATTCTCAATATCAATTCAAAAATCTCAATTTAATTTGAAATTGTTTCAATTTCAGTCGAAAATGGTGTAGTAAAACCTTAATTATTACCAAATGAAGCAAAAATAATTGCCAACATGCATAAACTACACTTTTAATTACTCTACAAAAAAAAAACATAACAATTTATTCAAGGAGTTTGCCTTAAAGTATGCAGTGTTTTTTGGTAATTTAAATAGCACCACAAAATATTTTGTAAAACTTAATATATTTCCTACTAAAATCACAAAAATAATGCTGTTCTAAATTAACTGTCAAACCAAAGAAAAAACCACAAATTACAAAAAATATTGTAAAAGAAAAAATACAGCCTGTAAGATATGCTCTAAAAAATGTACTTAAGATTTTCACAAAATTTCTAAATAAAGAAAATATTGTGTAAAAGTTATTGAAAAACTTTATATAGAGAAGGCAATAAATATTGTTATAAAACGTTGCACCTTAACTTGTTTTAGCAAAACCAACGCCTTAAAATATGCTTTCTTTTTACATCACAATATAAAATTTACACATTGTTGTAAATATTCATATGTCTACATAAACTATTAAACCATATTGCTTTAGCAATTGTTATGGTATTGTAAACAATTTTTAAATTGCTGCACCTTTTGTGTATGCAATAATTCTTACACCTTAAAGTAGGCTTTAAACATTTCTTTGTGATTAAATTATTATTTTATTTAAACAAGAAATATTGCAGTAAATGTCTAAAATGTCAACCGTTAAAAGGCAGCATGTATAACAAATGTGGTTTATAAAAAACCAAAGTTGTGTTTGTTAACTGTCAGTTAGGCTATAAAAATTGTTGTAACTTTTTTTTTGATTTTGTTACTTAAACAGTTTTGTTTTTAAAGGTAGCTTTTGGCGTTGAAATGAAAATAAGGTCAGTTTTGTAAATAAATATTTTAACCAAAAATGCAGTGTTACTATTATGAGGTTTCCATGGCTAAATTACATAGAATTTGAAATTGTGTAGCCTACTTTTAAGGGATTTAAAATGAAATCAATTTAAGGCAATATCTTTGGGGTAAAGAATTTTATAGTGTTAAACTTAAAACTTAGGTTTTTTGAAGGAAAGCATACATTTTAAATATGCCTACTTTTGGGCTGTAAATTTAACTTATTATATAAAATATGCATGGGGGAAAAGCATTGAAGCATTGATTTTTCCATATTAATGCTAATGCCAAAGCATTAGCATTTATATGAAAAAAAAACTAATGCCTCTATGCTAAAATCCCAAGTATGGTATAAAATCGCAAATCATTTTATTAAAAGAATTTCAATTTATAAATTTAAATTTCACTTTATATGGGCTTGAATAAATTATATGACTAATAGTATCACTTTTAAAGATAAAAATTTGTAAATAAAATATTAAAATTTCGCTGACCAAAAAGTACCACAATTTATGTTCAATTTTGAGCAAAAGGTATCAAAAATTATTATTTATTTAAAGTTTAAAATCTGTGCAATTCAAGTTAAAATTTTAGGTTTCCTAATAACATGATTAAAGTTTAAAAAGCTGTGTAAAAAAGTACAATCATATGTGTTTAAATTGTATGCAAATAGGACCACAAGGTTTGTTTCATTTTTGTGTAATGACTGTTTAGACTTTGAGTCTTATAGTATCACGATTAGAGTTCGAATTCCGTACAAAGTCTCACTTATAGTAGTCTTACTTAGTAGTACTAAGACTGACTTAAATAGTACCACGATTACTGATCAAAGTCTGACTTATGTATATAGTACCACGATTATTGATCAATATCTGACTTAAATACTACCGCGTTTATTCATCAAAATCTGACTTAAATAGTACCGCGTTTATTCATCAAAATCTGAATTAAATAGTACCACGATTATTGATCGAAGTCTAACCTAAATAATACCACGATTATTCATGAAAATCTGAATTAAATAGTACCACGATTATTGATCGAAGTCTAACTTAAATAGTACCACGATTATTCATCAAAATCTGGGGTTGAATTACGGCATTCGGGGTCGTAATTTTGTTATCGAAATTAATTTTTTATTTCTGAAAATAAAACATTTAAACCAAATTTTTTCGATTAGATATGTTCAAGTTCGGTCCTTGATTGGAAATAAATATAAAACTCGGTGTTTTCATTATTAGTATATTTGTAGTTACTGATTAAAAAAACTGTTTTCGAACGATTTTACTCGATTACGACTGCCATAATTCGGCCCCTGGGTTAAATAGTAACATGATTATTGAGCAATGTCTGAATTTAATAGTTAAACGATTATTCATCAAAATCTGTGTTAAATAGTACCACGATTATTGATCAAAATCTGAATTTAATAGTACCTCGATTATTCTTCAAGATCTGGTGAAATAGTACCTCGATTATTGATCAAAGTCTGGATTTAATAGTACCACGATTATTCATCAAAATCAGGGTTTAATAGTACGACGATTATTGATCAAAGTTTGTGATAAAATAGTACAATAAAAGACTTGAGTTAAATAGTACCACAATTATTGCTCAAAGGGGCATATAATTGATCAAAGTCTGACGTAAATAGTACCCCGAATATTGATTAAAATCTGGGTTAAATAGTACTACGATTATTGATCAAAGTCTGGGTTAAATAGTATAACGATTTAATGATATCTAATTATAAATGATAGTTTTATCATTCTAATAGTAACACGATTTATGATCCAAGTCTGGCTCAAATAGTACCACAATCAATGTATAGCTTTCAAGTCCAAAAGTATGGCAATCAAATCCAAAATTTTGTTTGGAATAGTAAGACGACGAATGGTCAAATGCCGCTCAAAAAGTACCACGAATTAAGTTTAAACTTTGGTTCAAATGGTACCACCATTAAAGTTTAAACTTTGTGCAAAAAGTAACGCGATAAAAGTCAAAAATTTTTCCGATTGATTTTTCAATTTCTTGAATTTAATTTATTGTTTACTTTTAAAAGTTTTTTTTCAAACTATAGTTTAATCTTTACAAAAATTTTAAATATGTTACATATTTTTTTTTATAAATTAAGAATATTCGTAAGTTATTAAAATTTATATTTTAATACCTTTAAAATAATTTTTATTTATAACAAATCTCAATAATTTGTATGAGTTCTTTAAAGCATACTTTTAGTAATTTAGTTTTATATATATTTTAAAGCATACTTTTGTGCTGCCTCGTTTTCTTTGCCTGCTTCTTACACATTCCCCTAAGAATAATAATTTTTAATATTTTCTGATCACATACAAGAAATACATACATTGGATATTATAATTTAAATGATTTTTCTATAAAAAAAAGAGCAGAGCTCAGCTGTTTCTTAACAAAACCAAGTAATAATGAACATTAAATATATATTTTCTATAGTTTTATAAATGTTTTTCTCCATTTTTGTACAGAAAAGCTTTACTGGCTGCTGTTTAAGATAAAATACAATAAATTTAACCCATTGGGAGCAAAGGAAATCAATCTTAAAAATCAGTTGTGTGAAAATTTATTAATCCAAAGTTTTGCGCTCTAGAATAAAATAAAGGCAATTTTTGAGGGATTTATTTAAGGATAATTTTTTTGTTTAAAGAGTTTTGGCTCTAAATGTGTATATTTTGAACGACTTAAGAATTTAAATAATACCCAGACCATAAACAATTTTCATAATCTCGGAATTAGTTTCTATTGAACTTCTATTAACAGGATCTTAGTTTCTTTTGAAAATAATCTCTTGTATCGTTTCCTTGACCTCTACGGGTTAATATTTCCTGGTTAAGCATATGTATACATTTTCATACAAAAAAAAAAATTGTTAAAATACAAAGCAAGAGGATAATATTTAACCACATTCACCCTCACCATATTACATACGTATAAAAAAATATAAACATACTTAAACTAGACCGATAAAGTTAAATTCTATAATGACAAAAAAAATCCTTAAAAACATAAATATTCTTTATGGTTTAGATAAAAAGCTGTAACGATGTTAAAGACAACTATAACGAAATAATAAAATATTTTCAATTATTTAAATTGTTGTGTTTTTTAAATGGATGTTTGTTCTAGAATACAGAATTTATATAGATTTCAAAATGTCGTTTATTACTGAGCCTAAGAGGTATGCTATTAAATTTAATATATAGAAGGAATTATTGTCCAATCAGCATTTATAGTTTTGAGTTTTTTAAAAAAGTTCTATAGTTTCTAGTTTAAATGTATCTATAAATCTAAATTAAATTATAAAGAAAATCCCCCAAAGTAGGCTTTAAATGCTGCTATACAAATGTCTATCTATTATGCCTATATATTATCATTAAAACATTATGCCATTTCAATGAATTTTATAAGCTTAATAAACTCTATTTTAATGGATCTTTTAAATAACAAATTTAGGCGCCTGTAAATTTTATAATTTGAAGCTAAAATGTAATAGTCAGTTTCAAAATAAAATTTAAAGTTTTTTATTTAAAAAGATATTAAAATTACGATAATAACACATGCGTTTTCGTTTTATTAGCCAAAGAACTTTAATTTTAAAGAATTTCTCATATGATTTATTAAGGTGCCTGGAAGTTATGCTTTAAATTTTTAAGATATGATGCAATCCTCATTTCAAGAATATAATTTTTAATTTTGTTTACAGTTTTTTTAATTGAATCTTAAGTTTCCTGATATAAAACTGTTATAACACAAATTCCAATGAAGAGATTTAAGAAGACATTCCAAGAGTATGCTTTAAAAATTTATACGCTTTAAAAAGTTTTTTGAAAACGCTTTTAAAAACGATTTGGGGGTCTTTTTTTTTTTTTTTTTTTTTTTTTTTCTATTTTAATGCGGTATGCTTTAAAAACTTACAATTCAATTCTCAACATTTAAGTTCTGATATTAACACATTTGAGTACGTTATATACTTTTTGATTATGCCAGTCCAAAATTATGCTTTTAAAATAGTAGCCTATAATTAGTAGCCTTTAAATTTTTTTATTATTATTATTTTCCAGTTATAAATTTATGCATTGAATATTATTTTTAATTTCAAGCTCAAAAGCATACTTAGATTTTACTAAAATTTAATATTAAGTTTAGTTTTATAGCTTTTATAATTAAAAATGTAAAGCCTATCGAATAAATTCGTAAATCAATAAATTCAATGAAAATACAGATTAAAAGTAAGCTACACTATGAAATTTCAATATCTTAAATCTTTATGTATTGACTACTAATGAATAAGATTTGCAAAAGTATGCTTTTATACATTTAAATTAAATTATTTATATGGTCTACGCGTTATTTTTCCATTGGAAAGCAAATTTGAAGGATATGAAAACCGGAAAGCATGCTTCAAAAATTATATTGTTGAATTATAATTTTTTAAGCAAACACTATAAAATCGCAGAATAAATAATATAAAACATATAGAATTTCTTAACAATATCGTTTTTGTTTAAATTTTATTTAAATTACCCTAGAGCAGGAGTGCCCAAAAGTTCCTTATGGAAGAGCAAACACCAATACATTTAAAGAAAAACTAATTTTTATTCAATATTTTTTGTTGTAAAAACCAATACATACAAAGAAAAAAGAAAAAAATATTTCAATGTTTACCAGCAAAGCATACGAAAAGTGTTGTTGCTTTGCGCTTGCGTGTATACAGTGAAGAACGACAAAAAAACTAATAAGACAAAGTTGTTTGTGTATTTCGTATTGCTAGTGCTGAGCGCTCTATATTTGTATTAAAGCACACAGCCTATAGCTAAGTGTTTTTACAAAAACAAATGAGCACCAAGCGCATAGGCCTTGGGCACCCCTGCCCTAGAGTATGCTCTATTATTTTAATAAGCTTATAAAGAGCTCTTATGAATTTTAACAAATAATTAATTAATATGACAACTTTTCTTTGCCAATATTTTCTAAACCCACTTTTAAATACCATAAAAAATTAATAACCATTTCCCTAAGTGCTTGTATTAAATTTCAATATACATACTCGTATATGGCAAATTATACTTTTTGTACCACATTTAGGTTTTATATATCTTCTTAACCATACATGGACGAAAAGCATTGAAGCATTGATTTTTCCATATTAATGATAATGCCAAAGTATTAGCATTTATGTATATGAAAAAACTAATGCATCTATGTTAAAATCCCAAGTATGTTCTTAACCAATCAACTTAATCGCCGTAAATCCTTAAAGTATGCTTTACATAAATTTTCAATTAAGTATTTATGTCAACGAGTTTGTAACGTAAAAGAACATACCAGACATAATAAATTTTAAATCTTTGTTGCTAAATGTCAATAACAATATCAACGACAATATATTTTAACAAGTAAAGAAAATTAAGTATATACGAGTTGTTATAAGCCAAAAAAGTATGCTATAAAAACAGGGACATTATTTTTTTTGTATAATGCGTTTTTGCCACACACAAAACAATTGCAGCACTCCATAAAATTGGCTAGACAGTTAACACAAAATATTTGTTGGCGTCTTTACAAATATATGTGAACAGAAATATAAAAATTATCTTGAAATAAATCTGGCATAGAACAAACATACTATTATATGCATAACAGTATGCTATAATTCTTATAAAGAAAACAAATAAAAAACTTTTTAAACTTAAGATTTTTAATATATTTCGTTTCTTGCCTTTTAGGACATTAAGAAAAAAAAAACTTTATACACATTAAAATAAGTTTCTAAAGAATATTTTATTATCTAAAATTAATAGCATACCTATTAGGCGTATCTGTAGTAAAGACACAAACCTTTAGTGGTTTGAAGGAAACCAAAAAACGAAGAAACCTCGAAACATACAATATTTCTTTACTGATATTGTCTTTCTTTACAAGGTTTTTTGTTCAATTTTTTTTGTTTTGTTTTAACGAAAAAAAGTTTTACATTCAAGAGTCTGGTTTTTATTGTAGTTGTGAAAAAGTTTCTATTTGGAAAAGAACCTTATAGTTCAGTTGTGGAATACGTTATTAAGTTAATGCATATTTTATGCAGTTCTAATGTAAAAGTTATTTGCTTTATTTTTCTATTCTAAGAAAAGGCGTTGAAGTGGAAAGTTTTAAGATAAAAGTAAACTGAAACTAAAAAATTAAACTACAAATTAAATTGGAAGTAATTTTTATAATTAAATTAAGCTTAAACAAGGCGAAATATTGTAATTTAATCTTAATTCGATTTAATATAATAAAAAGTTCGTCTGAAATTCTCTCCAAAGAAGTTCCTTAAAAAAAATTATATAAATTCTTAAACGTCTAAAACCCAAAAGTATGCTTCAAATTGTATTTAATAAAAAGTCTTAATAAATTTAAGTCAAAATGCAGCCCAAAAGAATGCATTTTAAAGTTGGTGGTTAAAACTAGTTTGTTTTCTAAGAAACCTTGCCAATTTTAACATTTAAAAATCAATTCAATATCTTTCACAAAAAAAAATCCTTGTTTAATTTAAAGGATTTTGTGGAAAAAAGTATAATTCACTGAAATCTATAAAATATAGATTTAAGCCAAAATATACCCAAAAAGTATAAATTTAATAAATAATTGCTTAAAATTAGTTTTTACTTTAATAAAACTGACTGTTTTTTTTTTTTTTTTAAATTTAACAACGTTTAATAATAAATTTGTTCAACTTCTTGTCAAATTACTTGAGATTTAAAGTATTTTTGTCCAAAAGTATGCTTTATTTTACCTTAATCAATGTTTTTAATTAGTTTTATAAGTTTTTGAAGAAAAATGTTTAACTTAAAAAATATAAATTTTATTGCCCAACACATCTTTCATTTTTTGTTTGATCAAAAATTTAGTATAATTTTGTGATGCATACTTTAACGATTTATATTAGAAAATATTAGGCCAACCAAATTTAGCTTTTACACATTAAATTTGCGCCCTTAAAACAGGCAATAGCAAATAAAAAATATTTGATATAAACCATCTTATGAATTTATATTAAATTTTTGTTGCATATTTCAAGGATATACATATAATTGATAAAAGCTTATTTTTTGTTGGCCTAGAAATTATTAATAATGCTATTTGCCATTTTAACACAACTTGTTTTAATAACGAAAAATTTTCTAATAATAAAAATTTCAGTTTTTTTTAGCTTTTAGGCTGCTACTGTTAATTGCTAATGGATTATTTTGTGAAATCTGAGTAACTTTTTTGATATACAAATATATTTTTTTGATTTCAGCAAATATTTTGCTGTTTTAAAAGATTTTCTCAAATACTTTAATTGTTTTAAATATTATATTAATTTCTTTTGTATTATATATTGTCTGCTTTCAGGAGACCACAATAGTTTTTTTCCCTTACTAATTGACACATTTTTGTGAAATTTGAGAACCTTATTTAATTTGTATCAATGAAATTTGATATGTTATAAGGATTCATTTTAATTATTTTCTAATTTTGGGAGTTTTTGTATAACAAAATAAACTAGTTTTTTTTGGGGGGAAAGCTAACTTTTTAGTCTCTATACCCTCTATTTCACTGTAAAGGATGGCAGATAATCATTAGCGAAGTCAATAAATCTTTATTCGTCTGTCTGTTGAAATGCAAAATATTTTGTCAATATAAAAGCGGGGTAGTCATATTATTTGCTAATATTATAAGCACTTTGGTATTGAATTGGAACCAAATTGGTTCACGGGTTCAAAACCTATGAGTGAAAATATAAGGTCAACTCGCTGAATCTTCTTTTTCGCAAAATTTTTTCTCAAATCTTTTTTAACAAAATATACAAAATTTGGCACTGACAACTTTAAAGTTTTAAAGCTTGTTTGAATTCACAGTTATTTAAATTATAACGTGACAATTTACTATTAAAAGTTTTCTTTTTCATCTCAATGTGTGGTGCGTATACAAAACTTAGCACAGCCGAATTTTTTGCTTTCACAACCAAATTCCAATTTATTAACACATTATTTATGGAAAAATTCTCTCTAAGAAATACATTTTCTTAAATTTAATTAAATTTTTCTCCACAAATTTTTGTTTGCCAACTTTTTTTTGCGTATTTTTTTTCTCGATTTTTTTTTTTTTTTGTTAAAAGTTTTCTTTTTCATCTTAAGGTGGGATGAGTCTACAAAACTTAGCACTGTCGACTTTAAAGCTTCCACAAACAAATTGACATTTAATAAAACATTTTTTATAGGAAAGCTCTAAAAAATTTTTTATTCTCAAATTTTTAAAAAATCCTAAAACTAAAAATTTAAATACATTTACATGCCTTACATTAGAAAAGGAAATATCACATTTATATTCATTTTTCCGCTATCTGAATGATTTTTGTCATAAAAACTAATATTCCTTATAAAATTTCTCTCCTTCAGAGCAAATTTTCTCTATTTTTAAATGTCAAGTAAATTTTCTTTTATTATTTTAAATCAAAAAAGTATTTTCGTCATACATAAAACAATTTTTTCGGTTCGCAGACACGATTCTAAGAATTTTTTTTTTTTAATTCTCATGGTAATTTTTAAAGCGAAAATTTGTTAAATTTTAAACATCTCAAACATATTTTTAGGAGAAACTATTAAAACTTTAAGTAAACTGCAAAAACTTGATAAAAAAAAACTGTAAAATTTAAAAAAAAATATAACAAAAATCGTTAAAATTTATAAAATTGACAAAATTTAAAAAAAAAAATCCAAAATTAAAAAAAAAAAATCGTTAAAATTGTCGGAAAGTTTTGTCATTTTTTTCACTTTGACCTTATGGGTTATAAAAATTGGAAATTTTGTGTGCAGCAAATTTGATTTCAATTTAACATTTAATATATCTTATTAAACATTTAATTGAAAGTGAGTTTGAAATCAAACAAAAGTTTAATTGAAATCTGATTGACAATATTTTTGTCTGTGTATATATGTTCTCATCATTTTTTTTTTTCTTAAATATAATTTTTGTAAAATTAAAAGTTCAATCTAAATTCACTTTAATATTTTCATTGCATCTATAGCAAAATTTTATTAATATTTTTAACATTCAGTTCATCACTTCATAAAAAAAATCTCTTCAAAATCATTGATTGCACTAATGCTAAATCAAAATTTGAGTTAATAATAAACGTGCTAATGCATGATTTTCATATTACTAATGTTGTAAATATGCTTTTCATATAAAATATTTATATTAACATGATTTTTCAAATCTTGATATAACAAAAATTTGATGTTAAATTTGCTTATGAATGAAAGCACTTCATAGCAAGTGGATATGAACGGTTGCATGTTTTAAATGAATTAAACTAATTTATGAGTTTGAATAAAAAAAAATCATTAAATAAAAAACCATAAAAAAACATATGAACACAATTTATGACCTTAAAACATAAGAGGAAAGAGATGAAAATGAGGAATTTTGGATGAGGTTAAAGTAATAAAGATTTAAATGGGATTAAATTTATATTTTTAACATTTTTTTTATTGTAGGGAAATATTTAAAAATAAGGCAGACAAAAAGTGATTTGTAAGCGAGATAATTTTAAAAATGTTTAACAGTTTCACGTTAATATTATTGGTAAATTTCGTGGTATTCATATAATAATTTTCACATAACTTTTCTCATATTAAAACATTGAGAAAAAGTATGTTCTATTGAAATTTATTGCCATATTTTACCTAAAACTTTTTATATCTCAATAATTTTCTAAATAAAGTTTAGTATAAATCATGTTAAAAATTGTCCCTGCTCAGGCGCCATTTAAAATGGGATTAAATTTCTATTTTCAAGATTTGTTATTATAGAAAAAAATTAAATAAGGCAGACACAGAGGGATTTCAAAATGATTATTTTAACAATATTTTACTTCTGATATTTTTCAAATTCGGTAAATTTTTGGGTATTCGTCAAATAATTTTTAAATAACTTTGTTGTTCATTAAAAAATTCTTCACAATGTATGCCAATTTAAAGTTTTCAAACATATTTTATCTAAACGTTTTTATGTCAACAATTTTCTAAAAACTGTTTAGCATAAATCATGTTAAAAATTGTCCCTGCTCGGGCGCCATTTAATATGGTATTAAATTTATACTTCTCAGATTTTTTATTATAGAAAAAAAATTAAATAAGGCAGATACAGAATGATTTAAAAATAATATTATTTTAACAATATTTTATTTTAGATGTTTTTCAAAATCGGTAAATTTTTGGACATTTGTAAAATAATTTTTAAATAAGTTTGTTGTTCATTTAAAAATTCTTCAAAATGTATGCCAATTTAAAGTTTTTAAACATATTTTATCTTAACGTTTTCATGTCAACAATTTTATAAAAACAGTTTAATATAAATCATGTTAAAAATTGTCCCTGCTGGGGCGCTTATTTAAATGGGATTAAATTTCTATTTTTAAGATTTTTAATTATAGAAAAAAAATTGAATAAGGCAGACACAGAGGGATTTAAAAATGAGATTATTTTAAAAATATTTAACTTAAGAATTTTGTATGTATTGTTGATATTTAAAAAATTGCATTTCATTTTAAATTGTCAGGTTTGAGATCATAATTCAATTGTTACTATTACAAATATAAAACACCAATTGTTAATAAATGTAAGAGAAGATGATATATTCGATATTTTTTAAATTTTTGGGTGTTCATAGAATGCTTTTCAAAAAACTTTATTGTATATTAAAAAATCGACAAAAAGTCGGTACAAATTAATTTTTTTTCACACATTTTATCAAAAACTTCCCATATATCATAGATTTTTTAAATGAAGTTTTGAAAAAAATATCATGTTAAAAATTGTCCCACGAAATTTCAGTAATTTTCATCTTCATTTAGAACATTTTACTAAAAACAGTCCCTGCCTAGGCGCCATAATTTAAATGTGTCAAGTTTTACAAATGTTTAAGAAAAACTATAAATTGCTATAGATTTTAAATCTTTTATAAATATTTTGAAGAACACAAATTTTCGATATTAATTTACCAAGTTATTTTTGTAAATTATACAAGGGTCAACAAGTCTCCTCTTTTTAAATTAATATTTTATCCTAAACTATCTATAAATAAATCTCTTCTCAAATACATATATTTGGTATTTATTTAAAAAATGAACGTACTTCACAAATAAAACATGAGCTTTTACGAAGCTCATTTACCAAACTTAAGAAATTGCTTCCAAAATATCCATTCCCAAGTTCATATGGCAAATAAAAAGAGTAATGGTGTTCAGTATTTGATAAAATACATGAGAAGAAAAAATTAAGTCTCTAAAATATATCTTAAAAACACAAACAAACACACTTAAAACATCAGAGATAAGAAACACTTTAGTCTGTTTAACATGGAAAAAATGACAGAACGCGTGCCATTAATGTAGAATGTTAACTTCGGGTACGAAATACGCTTTTCATCAGGGATGGAAAGTAGGATTTGTTAAATTATACTATATATCGCAATTTTGCACTTAAAAAGTTAAAAAAAGAGTTGCAACGAAATAAGAAAACTATCTTGTATACATTCAAAATATTGCGTTTTCCAGAGAAATTTCTCTTAAATATAAAATTTAAAATACATAGAAAAAACTTCAACCGAGTTTTAATTAAAACATTTGTTAATTCAATTAAATGTTTCATTGAATTCGGTCATATTAAGGAAATCGTATTAAAATAATTTGTAACTATTTAATTTAGTTTCAATTAATATTTTAATATAACTTATTTAATTGGATATTGTTTTTAATTTCAAACAAATTTTTAGTAGATACTATTAAAAAATAGCTAAAGTTGAAAAAAAACCGTCAAAAATAAAAATTATAAAATTTAAAAAATTTAAAAAATTACCAAAATATAAAAAAAAAATCGCCAAATTTAAAAAAAATATGTCAAAAAATCGACGAAATTAAAAAAAAATTAAATTGGAAAAATACCCTATGAAAAAAATTCCTTAAGTTGAACAAAATAGACAAAATTAATAACATTTAAAAAAAATTACCAAAATTTTAAAAAAGAATCGACAAAAATTTTAAACATTTCGTCAAAACATAAAATAATTGTTAAAATTTAAAATCGCTAAAATTGAAAAAAGTCGACAATATATCACATAAATTTTAAAAAATCGTCGGAAAAATCGCTAAAATGAATCACTTTAAAAAAATCGCACAAAACTAATGACTCTGAAAAAATCGCCAATATTAAAATAAAACACCAAATTTTAAAACACATCGCCAAAAACTGCAAAAAAAAATTCACAAAAAAAAGCTAAAATTGATATTTTTATTTAATATAAATAAGGGACAGTTTTTATTGAAATACTACTACTCTAATACAAATTATAACTTCAGCGTTGCCATGTGACAATTTTAAAAAATGGCCAACAAGCACAATAGTATTCCACAAAAATTTTAAAAATACTTTTAAATTAAAATTTGTCTATATAATAATTAAAAATTAAAATTTTTAAAATATCTTAAACCGTCTAGGATTCATATTCTGTGAAAGTTTAAACTTTGGAGGTTGGAAGCTCGTTATAAATTAAAAATAATATAAAAATAATCTCGATGTAAAAAACAAAAAACTAACAAAACTCTAAAGTTTGCTAATATTTCTACTAGAAGGTGCTTGAAGGCTAAATAAATTAAAAAAATTCCTGATGAATCATTGTTTAATATATGTATTTGCAATATTTGATTGAAAAATGTCCATCGGCTCTATGGCTTGGCCTCAATCACTGAAAAGTCTTATTAATTTTTTGACATACAATTATTTAGAAAATGATTCTATGCCATTTATTGAAGATGCTAAAACTTTTACTCATCACTAAAATTCTTTTCTATTAAAATTTTCATATTTTTAACTAAAAATTTGATAAATTTTTTTTATGTAATTTATAAAGAATTGGAAAACCCTGTTTAAACAATTTTTTAACAAACTTTGTTCTTTAGGAAAAATTTTTTTTTTATATTCAGAAATTTTGCAATTCTAATTTAGTTTAGTTTTAACATAAACTAAATTAGAAATTGGAAACTTTTTTTCTTTATTTATTGTTTTGCCTAGTGGACATTGTTTCCTCAAATCTTTTGTTTAATTACTAAAATAGTACCAAATCGTAAGCGCTACTAAATTTTCCATTCCTGACACTAACACTTATACAGATTTCATATGAATACTAAATTCGTTTGTATTTAAGATAAAGTATTATACACTCAAAATTATTTATTTGCTAGGGATGTTTAATGTATGTATTACTTTTATAACTTGAATAGCACACATACATATAAAAATATAAATATTTCAAATAAAAATTCTTTTAAGTATCATGTAAAAAAAAAGTAGCTTTTCTTAAGACACTGTAATAACAATGAAATGTATATAATACTATATTTGTAAAGAGGGGACTATAACTCCCATATTCCCCTAATTTCAATTTGTTTTGTATCCCCTAATGAAAATTTGTCACTCATTGTGTCGAGAATTTTTTTGTAGCTTTTCTTGGAATAAAATAATTTCTTAAATTAATTGTTTATTTATTTATAAATTACTTAAGCAATCAAATTAATGAAAAAGTTTAATAAAATTCAATTGACACAATATCTTAAAAAAAAACTTGATTTGAAAAGGGGGTCAAATATGTATCATAAGTTTCAGTAAAAAATAAACTTTATACAACTTTTAACGAATTTTAAAGAATAGAACATTTTTTAGGAAATGTCTTAAAATAAGCAATAAACAAATTTAAATGAAAATAATATATTCTAATTAATTTCAAAATAGAAAAAGTTGTAAAATGAATATCTTTTAACTACCCTGCAGGAAATGTCAATAGTGAAAAAGTATTGATTCACTATTGACTGTGTCACCAGTACTACTAACCAAATATTCCCCAGGCAATGTAATTTGCAATAGACATTTAACATGTACGTGTCATTGAAAATCACTAGTGACATTAGAACTATTGACTAGGTAGTGAATAGGTAGTTCTTAAGGGACCATATGTAGACATTGAAACCAAAGATTCACTAGTGACTAGGTAGTTCTTATGGCAGCATATGTAGACATTAGAAACATAGATTCACTAGTGACTAGGTAGTTCTTATGGGACCATATGCAGACATTGGACCAAAATTCACTAGTGACTCGTTAGTTCTTATGGGACCACATGTAGACATAAGAACCATAGATTCACTAGTGACTAATTAGTTCTAATGGGACCATATGTAGACATTGGAACCAAAAATTTACTAGTGAGTTAATAAAGTAAAAAGTGTAGACGCTTAGTTGACAATGTCAACAAAATAGTAGACAAAAGTGGAGACTTGGAGACACTTGACCCCAAGCTTCCTGCAGGGTAATTAAATGTTTTTAAATGTTATAATTTTATATAAAAAAAAAAATTAATGTAAACTTTAAATAAAATTTTGAATATTATTAATTTATTACTTGATAAAATTTAATGCCAACTCGCCTCAACAATGTCATATGACGCTGAGGCAAACTTAATTTTGTAAATAAATTAATAAATTAATAAACTAAAAAAATAATAGAAAAAGGTTACATCCCATTGTATAGGAGTGGGATGGAAAGCATAACATATTTTTCAGAGCTTCTTTAAATCGTTAATTGTTACACAGAAAAAATTATCAACCTAAAATATCTAATTAAAGATTTGATTTGAATTTAATTTGTTTCTAAACAAATATTTAATTGAATCAATTAATATTTTAATTGACTTTTAAATATATAAATCCATATTTTATTTTAGACGCAATTATCATATTATTTTTTCGTACACTGTATGCATAAACAGAAAATTTTCTGTATAAAATACCAAATACATTTGAAGTTAACAAACAAAACAAGCACACACACAAACAGACTTAGCATTGCAAAAAAACACACATACCAACGTATGGATCACACACTTTTTTTGTGAGTATTATATTTTTTTTTGTAGAAGTTATTTATAACTTTTTTTCCTTCTTAATTTTAATAAAAGCTTTAATTGATAGTATCATTGCCGTGATAGGTGCAAAATCAATTAAAATATTAATTGATTCAATAAATTTTTTAATTGAAACCCATTTTTAGTTTTTTTCTGTGTATAGGGTAGAAGGGAGAGGTTTCGCCACGGCGGCAAATGTGTCAAATGTTCCTTTCCATAATTTGTACTTCACTTATGGACATGTTTTTGTGTTTTTTAGGTAGCAAAAAAAAAAAAAATAATATGGAGCTGGTATATTTAGGATAGCTATTTCATTTCGTGTATTAAAATTAAATACCCTGCAAGATGTCGACGTTAATTTATAATATTAACACGAATTTTTCAGAATAGTTTTCGATAATGTGTAAAAAATATAAAATTATGAGAGCGGCTGTTCATGGGGCACAAACATACGTTTGAACACCAGGTGGTGTAGTTTCGTCATCAAAAATTGATAGCACTTTTAAAGACGTATACGTAATATTAATTCGTTACATGGTTAAATGTGTTGCATGGGTCAGACGTAGTTTTCTTTAAACAAATTCGAAGAAAATAAACTTTTTTAAAATTTTTTTTTGCTAAAATTACAGCTATATTGAAATCAATCTTTATGGTTATTTAATATAGAACATAAGTTTTACATCAGAGCTGTTAAATTTACAGCTGACAAATGTGCAACATCAACCCATAGGTGGGGTAACTTGAGTTACTTTGGAAATCTTAAAAAGGAAATATAAGTAATAGAGATAATTTATGTTTTAAACATACAAATTAAAGTTAAGATGTGTAAAATATTAGATGAAAAAGATTTTTTTCAAAAAAATTATTGATTGAGTAACGAATGCTTCCCCCCTCATCAACCTTCTACACTGCTTATGAAACAACGTCATAATTTAAATAACTGTGAATTAAAAAATAAAATTCCAATATGTATGATAAATTTCGAGGTGACTTTATTGAGTATTCAGACTTTATTCTGACTTTATCCACAGTTATTTAAAATATTACGCTATAAATAAGATAAATTTACCATTTAAGGAAGCTCTGAGAAATATATCGACTAAAAATAAACGCGAAATTTGTTTTCCTCAAAATTATGTCCTCGATTTTTTTTCGCGAAGCTTTTTGTTTAATTTTTTTCAGCGAATTTTATTTTTGCAAAACTTGTTTTTCCTCAAATTTTTGGAATTTTTTATTCGGCATTTTTTTTTCGCAAAACTTTTTCCTAAATTTTTGCTCCTTCATTTTTTTATCTGGATATAATATCCGGTATACTAAATTTGGCACAGTCGCTTTTAATGCTTCCTCTTGTTTTATATTAATTTTATAAGTTTTTACATTTTACAGTCAAAGACTTATTAAATTTCCACAATATTCAGATTTAACCCGCGATTTTCAATTAAATATCGATTTTAGTCAAAATCTTACGTTTTCAAAAAAATAATATTTTATGAGTAAAAAAAAGCAGTTTAAGTAAAAAAAATCCTAAAAAAAGCTGAACAATTTTAAGAAAAAGCTTTTTTTAGTTTTTTTTTTTGTTATTTACGTGTATGTGTAATTTTAATTAAAATTTTTTTTATATAACTTCCAATATCGTTTTTTACCCAAAACTGCTTTCCTGTACTGTAACTATAATATTTAATCTTGTTGTACAGGATGTGTGAATGTAAATAAATAAATAAATGTTTAATTTTAATTTAATTTGAAATTGGAACATCCTAGAAAAAAAATTCAAATTTGTAAAAAAGCGTAACATAAACTTATTTGCGCAACATAAACAAATTTGTCTTTTCTGGTTATTACCAAAGTAAAAAAAAAACTTTAATTGACTAGAAAATAGTCATACTAGTTCTAAAAAATTTTAAAATACAAGTCATTCTAAGATTTGTTTAACTCTAAAACCGGCCTAAGCATTTTTGCAATGAAATTTATAGCACTTGTTAGGCACGAAGAATAAACAATATGTTCTTCAACAAAAAATTTTTTCGTTTGCTTATTTTAGGCGATATAGGACAACATAGGTTTAGAGCGAATCTTAAAAACTAATCCATAAAAATTAATAAATTTAGGCATAAATTATTCGTCTTACCCAGAAATAACTACAGTCCAAAAATTAAACTTTATGGTTTTATACTTGCAAAAATATGGCGATTTTCGTTTTTCGAAAAACGCGAAATTAAGCGAAAACGCACCTAAACTTCAACATATATTAATTAAACTTAAAGGCTTTGCTAATACTACTTAATATAATCTTTCTGCTAAATTTCATTAAAATCCGTGCATACGTTTTCAAATTAAGGCAATGTCCTTTGTAGTTACCACTTTACGATCCTCAATGTTCTTAGACCACAATTTTAGCTTTTTTTTTAAGTTTAAGCTTTAATCTTACTTTGTGCGGTTTCTAGTCAACATAAATATTTTTTTAAGATTTTTGAAAATTGTTTTCATTTTAAAATATTTATTTTTTAAAATATTACGAAATAGTAACTTTAACGCTTTCTCGATTCCAAACCGTTCCAGGTACACAAAAAATTGATCCACAAAATATTTTATAAATTTATAGAAATAGCTTAAACTCATTTGGCACATTTATGGGCAATTTAAAATACCCCGCCTGAAGGCGGCCTTGCCGGTTAGAGGGTTAAACATTTCATATAAAAATAATTATGTAGGAATTCACAATTAAAGCATTTTAAATTTTCGTTGTTGATAAAAAAAAAAAATATTTCAAAATAAATTTTTTTTCAAAATTCTAAAAAAAAACTTTTTTGCACAAATGTACATAAAAATTGCCTTTTAAAAATGTACGTAAATCATGCAAAAACTTAATTAAACAATGACTTTGCATTTTAAGTAGGATGTAGGAAATACATATTTTTATTGTTATTGAAAGAAAAAAAAATATATTTTTGAAATACCGAAAAAATAACTGTTAAAAACAGTTGTTTCAAAATAGTAAAATATGGTCTGTTGTTTTTACGACATTGTTAGTTGTTTTTACTTCATTTGTTTGTCAACAGTTAAAAGCAATTACATTTTTAGTTATTTTAACAGTAATTACCTTTGTCGCCTTTTTAACTGAATTTAAAGTTTCTTTAACTGTCATTTTCAGTATATTTTTCTGTCAATCTTTTTTGAGTTTAGTTTTCTAAATTTCTAATAAATTCTTAAAATTTGTAAAATCTTAAACTATTTATCATGAACTGTAAAATTTAATTGAAATTGTTCAAAATTAAATAAAGTATCAAAGTATTTGTTGCAAAAATTCTTTCCTAAAACTTTTTCTCTAAGTATAAACTTTTTTCAAAATTTTTATTTCCTGTAACATTGTCATTGTTGTCTCCACTAAATGTCTAAATTATTTCCCTTTAATTAACTTTTTTCTCTGAAAACATTTGTTGTGAAAATTCCAATTCATATTTTCAAGTTTGCACAAATGTTATGCCCTTTATTTCAACAGCAACTTCTTATTCAAGCAGAAAATACTTGACTTTTCAGATTTGAAGAGGACTCATATGTTGTCATTTTTTGTTCCTTACACACACACACACCCCCAACCTAGTAAAGTCCTTACAATATTTACAACAACTCATACCATGACAAAAGTTCCTTTATGCCATTTAATTTTATAAGTAGGAGGTTTCTTTTCCTTTTCGTAATTATGTGGTAAATGTTAGTGGTATGAAATTTTGTTCTCATCTTACGTCTCCTAAGCATCTGATGTCTTTTGTTTGGAATTTTTTTTATTATTTATCTAAAGCTGTTGTTTTTAATTAATCCTCCAGCTATAAAGACTATAGGGAAAATAATGGTAAACAAAAAAATCTTTTAAACTTGGTAGGTACTAATTAAATGATGACAGGATGTTAAGGTTTAAATGTATTAATTTGAGATTTTTTCAGCGGAAAACAGAGAGAGATAAAAAAGAATTATAGAAATTAATAAGACAATATAAAGCTTTTAAGGATAAGTGTAAATTAGTAATTAGCACTTTAAGCAAATAAAATCTGGCAAATTTGTTGAATGCAATTATTACGGATATTTTAGAACATATTGCAAAAAATTAATTTAACAAAATTTACTTGATGATTGCTTTTTATAAAATAAATAGTGCGGGGGTCGTGGGTTCGATTCCCACCAGAGGCATTGGTCTGTTTTCGCAACAACGCGTCAAAAGCCGTAGTAGCTAGTGCTCGTATATGATTATTAATTAATAAAAAAAAGATACCTTAAATTCCTTTAAATTATTAATTAATTAATTAGCACACTGATAATAATTCATGCATAAAAATACGAAAAATTGTCAAAATAACAAAATCTTTTGTGAAATAAACGAAAATTTGTTTAATTTACGAAAGTTTTCGTTGTTTTAACATTAATTTCGTATTTTTATAGATACATGCATACAATTTAAACAAATATAACTTGGTAAATTTTTTGAATGGAACTGTACTTTTGTGAAAAAAAAACTAAAATTCTTGTAAAAAACTTTTAAATTCCTGAAACAAAAACTAAACAAAAATACTGATTTATTTCATTTCTTCATGAGTTCTACAAAAAACTTTGTAAATTTAACCTAGTTTTTATATTCTTACTTACTTAGTCCACCCGATGGGTTCTCTACGATCTTAATGAAATTCGGATGTATCATATTATCATAATCGTATCATAATATCATATTATGGGTTTAAAAAGATTTCTATTTTTTTTTTGGTGTATTTCGAGTTATTTTATAGCCATTTAAGACAAATTTGTTACCAAATGAAAGAGACGCAATGCGTTCAAAAAAAATCTGAATTTGATTAATTTTCGTCATGTTTCCATACAAAAATGTATTAATTTTGACCTCACCTTAAGATTGCAAAAAAAAAAAAATACGAGTCCCTTATTTTTTCTTCCTTTATCACATATCTGATTTGCATTAATATCGGAGAGAACCCATCGGAAGACTCTCATTGTTAGAACATAAACTAAAGACTTTGGGGATGTTTCGTTAAGTTTTTAAGTTTTTTTTGGGGATGTTTCGTTAAGTTTTTAATTTGGTAAACAATTCTACATTTACACAGAAAAAAATAAAAGAAATTATTAAATTGAAAAACCAAAATTTTGGCAAAATCGCTAAAATTTAAAAATAGCCAACATTAAAAAATCATCAAAATAAAAAATCGCCAAAATAAAAAAATTTCAATATTTAAAAAATTTCTGTCATTAAAAAAATTAAAAATGTTGAATTTTATTTAGGTATTTTTTTTTTTAAATTTTCGTGATTTTTTATTTTATTTTTTTGAATTTTCGCTTTTTATTTCTTAAATTTTCGCGATTTTTTATGTTATTTTTTTAATTTTCTTTTAAATTGAAAAAATTTGGCGAATTCTTCAAATTGTGATTATTTTTTATTTATTTTTCATATACATATAACGTTTTTTAATTTTTGCAAATTTTTCATTTGACGATATTTTTTTTAAATTTTGGTGATTCATTTAACTTTCGGCACTTTTTTTTTTTTTTTTTTTTTTTTTTTAATTTAACCAATACTCAGGGGATGCCCCCTACTCATGCAGTGCATTGTATTGATCAGGAAAATAAGGTATGGGAAGGAGGAAAGAGGGAGTAGTGTTTGTGGATATTTGATTTAAATTTTTCTAAATTGTAAGTAACAGGGAAGACTTCTGCGGGAAGTTTGTTCCACATACGAATCGTTCGACTAAAAAACGAATTTTCTCTGTAATGCGTTGTGCGAAACACAGGACAATCAACTACAAACGGATGTGCTCTACGAGATAAGCGAGTATTACGAATAAAAACTCGGGCTCGTGGAATAAGTTCACTTATCTCAGATGAGCATCTCCCATGGTAATATCGATAGAAAAGTGTCACACAACCCACATTCCGACGATGCTCCAATGAATCAATAGAGTTGGATACACTACTGTCATTGATAAGCTTCACCGCCCTCCCCTGAACACGGTCCAGAAGCTTCAGAATAGACAATGGAGCCCCTGCCCATATATGAGAGTTGTATTCCATTTTTGGCCGGATATAGCTGGTATAAATAGTAAGGAGATCGGATGGAGTGAAGTAAGTCTTGCACCGTTTTAGAAAACCGAGACACTTGAATGCCTCTTTCGACACTTGAAATACGTGCTTATTCCAACGGACATCACACTGTATTCTCATGCCCAGAACATCAAGAGTATCCGATTCCTCAATACCTATACCATCCATAGTTACAGATGACAATGTCAATTCCACAGCCCGTCTGTGGGTTAACATACAACATTGGGTCTTGCGTGCATTAAAATCGACCTTATTCGCGCGACCCCACTCGGAGATTGTAGAAAGGTCTTGATTGAGTGTGTCATTCATGTTCTGCCGCATGCCCTCTATCTCCAAAGAGTTTGGCCTGTGATCGAATGAAAATGAATGACAAATGTTGCTGTCATCTGCAAAAGAGTAGATAGGGTTGATGGTCTGACCAAGAAGGTCATTAATAAAAATAAGAAAATGGGTAGGAGAAAGAACAGAACCTTGCGGTACCCCTGAATTTAGCTGAAACTCGTTTGATGAGACCCCATCTAAAACAACACGTATAGTGCGGTCTTTGAGAAAACTCGTTATAAATCGAGAGAAGACATTACCGACACCAAAAGCAACTAGCTTAGTCACGAGTGCCCCGTGCCACACACGATCGAACGCCTTAGAAATATCTAGAGCAACCACTTTACTCTCACCAAAGCGGTGGATTGACCCGCTCCAACGTTCCGATAGAAACGCCAACAGGTCTCCCGTAGATCGACCACTACGGAAGCCATACTGCCGATCATTTAAAAGTGAATTGGTCTCTAAATATTTCACTAGATGGTGGTTAACCATGGTCTCCATCACTTTGGAGAGCGCAGAGCAAATTGCTTATTCTTCGATACTCTCAAAATTCCAGTTTAGTCTTTTAGAAGAGAGAACTGGATACGGCTGGGTAAACTCAACATATTGTGATATAAACTCAGAAAATCTATACGCAACAAAAGAATTAACATCTTTTAAACATGTACATATCACAACCGCCAATGTGGAGCGGTCATTTTCTATGTTCAAAACCTTTATATTAAACAAATATATTAAATTTCAAGTTTAAAAGTATAAAAAAAACATTTAAAAGAAACAAGGAGACTGAATTGAAACAGTTTTTTTTGCTTTGTTTTTGATTTTTAGTGCATATTTTTTTAGATTTTTTATAAATATTATAGGCGCCTAAAAACACACTTTTTAAGATCCTGTCCCTGGTTATAAATTTCATGTTTTTTTTTTTTTATATACGATATTTTTTATTTTATAACTATAAAATTTGTCATGTTGTTTATTTTATATATTTCGTACGATAAACTCACACTCTCACTTAACAAACTCTAAAAACCCAAATCCCTTTGACATTTTTATTGTACCTTTAAGCCATCAGTAAAATTGGAAAATAAATACATTTATACGTAACTAATGTTAGCATTTGTTATATTCTATACAAGAAAATGCTACATGTAGTATTAAGTAGTAAAATTGTTTATTTTATGTCTTCAAATTTATAGCAAATCTAATGTTTGTGTAACATTTGTTTTATAACAACCCTGCAGGAAATGTCAATAGTGAAAAAGTATTGATTCACTATTGACTGTGTCACCAGTACTACTAACCAAATATTCCCCAGGCAATGTAATTTGCAATAGATATTTAACATGTACGTGTCATTGAAAATCACTAGTGACATTAGAACTATTGACTAGGTAGTGAATAGGTAGTTCTTATGGGACCATATGTAGACATTGGAACCAAAGATTCACTAGTGACTAGGTAGTTCTTATGGCACCATATGTATACATTAGAAACATAGATTCACTAGTGACTAGGTAGCTCTTATGGGACCATATGCAGACATTGGACCAAAGATTCACTAGTGACTCGTTAGTTCTTATGGGACCACATGTAGACATAAGAACCATAGATTCACTAGTGACTAATTAGTTCTAATGGGACCATATGTAGACATTGGAACCAAAAATTTACTAATGAGTTAATAAAGTAAAAAGTGTAGACGCTTAGTTGACAATGTCAACAAAATAGTATACAAAAGTGGAGACTTGGAGACACTTGACCCCAAGCTTCCTGCAGGGAAAGTACAAAATTTTCAACATTTATTATAAAAATAGTCAATATTTGATAAACATAAATGTACTTTGATTAAAGGAGGGTAAATATTAAATGTTAAAATGAAAAAAAAAAAAATTGTGTAATATGCATAAGTGCTAATAATAATATAATAAATAAAATAATTTTCTTGTTTTTATTAAGAACAGAGTTTTTTTTTTGGTAGTTTTGGAAAGTACCTTATAAAATTCTTATTCAAGTATAAAGGCCTCATTAGTTGTTACTTTCTGTTGCCGTTCTGTGTCGTTCTGTTCTGTAGGTAATATTTTGTAAATACTTTTTCTGTGAAAGGAATCAGCTGTTTTACAAAGTAAAAGAAAATCCAACCAAAAACATTCAAATCAGATATGATAAATGCGATTTTAAAATAGTACCAACCTGCATATAAAATAGTACGTTTTCGGCATTCAAATTTTAAAAAAAAATTTTTCATAATAATTAACAAATAACAAGTGCCATGCACAAATTTGGTTTTACCAATTTTTATCTTTGTACCCTCCAAAATGAACAATTACAAATAAAACAACAAAAATATATTAAAAAAAAAATATGTTAAGAGGCGAAAACAAAATTTTGAGGTGAAGAACTTTTTTGGATGTAAAAAAATAAATTGTGTGGTGAAAAACATTTTTGAGGTAACAAAAAAATTTTTAAGGTGAAAAAAAATTTTGTGGAGAAAAAGAATTTGTGCTGAATTTTAAATATTATTCACCTCTTAGCGTCTGGTGGAAAAATATGACGTTATATTTTATACACCAGACACTACAATGAATTCGAATAATATACAGTGCATTACACACCAATTTGTATTGAAAATTTTGAGGTACTTTCACATTGTCACACATTACTTTTGAACCGCTGGACCGATTTTGCTCATTTTCAATACTAAACTTTTCGGAAAAATGTACATAAAGTTATGTAAAAACGAACAGTGCGTACTAAGAAAATTAGCCGATATTAATATAAAAAAATATTAAAATTCTGAGATTTTTTCTTAAATTCACCAAATTTTTAATATTTTTTGAATGTGGTATTAATATCTTGCTGTATTGAATTACGTTTCTCACAGTTTTTTGAGAATTTAATCCTTGTGATTGGTTGCAAACAAATTTGTTCGTGAACTCATTCGATTTTAAAAACACGCTGCTAATAGTCAATTTCACATTTTTATAAGATTTTTATTATTTACTTTTTTGAAAATCAAAATTAGTTAATAATTATAACCCATAGTGATTGATTAGTTTAATCGATTACTAAAACTCTAATATAATCATCTGTAATCATCCGCACTCAGTGAATTCGTGTGATTGAATTCACAGCGTTTGGTTCCAAATTAATTCATTGTTCATACGAGACTGCAATTCGAATTAATAATTATTGAATTTTAAAGGGACCAAGAAATTCATACATATTAAAATTTGTACATCTGAGCTTCAAATAGTACCATAAAAAGTGCTATAGTACCAACTTTATCATCCCTGATTCAAATATTGAGAAAAACATTTCACAACAAACCAATACATACGCACTTTATGCTGCCACTTAACGTTGAATTCTATTTTCAATAGAAAAAGTGAAAACTAACTACACATACAGACTTCCAATTGAACAGAAACAAAACAGCTGATTCGTAACAGAACAGAACGTACAAACTAATTCTGCCTTAAACCTTATATTTTATTATTTAAAATTTAAATTTTTAATTTAGTTATGCATATAATTAATACCGAATTAACTAAATTTTGCCTAGAAACTTAGTAAATTCGTTGTGTCTCAAAATGGCAAACATGTTAAAAAGATTCAAACGAACTTAAATTTATTATGGGAAATATTAAAGTTAACAAAAAATCTTTGCTAAATTTTCCAGCCTTAATTTCAATAATTTGACCTTCTGGAGTTTTTTACTTTACATAAAGCTTTCCTAAGTATAAAATAAAAGTTTCTTATGCATAACGTTTTAATACCTTGCTTTAAAATGTTATATTGAACAAAACAAAATTTTGTAAAATTACCTAAGGCACTTGCACAATACTACAAAATATGTTTAACAGTGTAACAAATTTGAGGAATTAATTTGGGTTAAGAGTATTTGGTATATTTATTTATGGCATTTTTGGTTTGGTTTTAGTTTAAACAATATATATTCCATATTGTTATTTAAAATTAAATAAATATTAAATTTTATTATAAAAATTCCAAAAAAAAAAAATCATTTTAAGTTAATCAAAAACGTGCCTTTGCATGATTTTACTTGAGTTTAGCTACAAAAACATGAGTAGCGCTTTTTCACACTTTTTATTTTTGTAAAATATAATTTAAATAGTATATTTATGATCTTTATTGAAGTGCTGTATGTTTTTCATTAAAACAACTAATTTATGGGTCTGAATGATTTAACATAATATAAAACCATAAATTATATTTATACACTCACAATATTTAAACAGTAACTGATTGTATTTAAAAAGTAATCAGTAAACTTTTTTTTTTTTTTTTTTTAAAAAGAGAGGCAACACTCAGGAAATACTTCCTATATTTAGTGTGTTGCTTTCTTTGGAAAGGGATAGTATAGAGATGAAAGGTGGGGAAAGATGAAGGGCTTCAGACATGGCAACACTGTAATTGCGCGAGATGATAAGTCTTAGAATAGTTGTTGCTCGCCACCTGATGGAGAGTTAGCGAACTTATTGAAGCTTTTTTGGTTCATAGCCCTGATTCATTATTTTACTTCCGAAGGTGGACATTGCGATACGTATGAGGGATAGAAAAAACTCATACATATTATTTTGATGTTGCCGGCACCGGGGATCGAACCCGGGACCTTCTGTGTAAAAGTCCAACGCGCTAACCATTACACCACAACGCCCACAACTTTGTTCTTTAAGGACTATACATTTAAACTACAGAGAAATATTTTTTTTTTTTTAACTTATTTTACCATTTATTAAAAAACAAAACACGTAAATACTGTTTTTCTGTACCAGTTATTATTTTTATTTCAAATTGTCTTTTTACAAAAAATTCTTTATTTTGAAATAAAATAAAAAAGAAAAGAAAAACTGTCTTTAATAATGTGGGAGTTATTTTTTGATAGTTAAAATAAAATAAAATCGTCTGTTTTTACGGATTTAAGAGTTTTTTAACGTGTTTATTTTTTTTTTGATAGTAAAATAACAGAAAATCTTTAGTTTTCACTGAGTTTGAGTTAATTTTTTCAAAGTTAAAAAAAAAATGAAAGATACATTTGATTTAAAAGAAAAGTGACCGGGTTTAAACTACCCTATGGGGAATGAGGAGTCAATTGACCTTAAAGTGACTGGTTAAAGAAGGACTTATCACAGGACTGGTATAATTTAATACTGAAGTGGGTTAAGCAGTGGGTTAAGCAGTGATCCCGTGACTGATAAAGGGAGGACATACCACTTAACTAGAATGCTTATTAACAAGAAAAAGCCAGTTGGCCAGAATTTTACCCATTGGAAGCTGTTTAGTTTTCGTTTATTTTTATGCCCATCTTTGGTTAGTCCTGTGGCATGCCACTATGTAGTTTAAAGCAGGACAAATGACCCTCTCCTATGACAAGCCCATGTTAAAGTTGCCAGTTGTTTACATAAGGTAGTATTTAGCAGAGGACCGGTCTCTGTCACGAAGGGACCGATACTGTGACACACGCAGGACCGGTCCCATTCCCCATAGGGTATATGTTTAGTAGATTTATAATATACATTCCTTTGTTTTTACCGACAAAATATTGTGAGTGTATGTATTACCATAAGATAAAAAAAGTGGGAGTTGAGTAGATATATTATATGAGATATTAAAAAAAGAAATAACAGCAAAAAGGATTATATAAAAAAAATGTTATAGATTATATTATAATAACTAGGGCTCGGAAGTTCATGTAAATACATTTTTGTTGTCGTAAACTGGCGAATATGGTTAAACAAATATCTTTGCAAATCAAAAAATTTGCAACATAATGACATCGATTTGTTAATGCATATTTTGGTATAAATACATATTTTTACATATTTTAAGATAAATGCATATTTTTAATACATATTTTGGCATTTTTTGTTGCATATTTTGCTATGAACGTATATTTATGCATATTTTATATTAAAATGCACGTTTTTAAGAACAGTTTTTGATATTTTACTAAAAGCTGCGTTTTTGCTGAATTAATATATTTTATAATTTTTTTTTTCAAAAAAAGAAAAAAGTTTAACATTTTAAAAAATATTTTTTCAAGAAATATTTTTTATCCCGAAGACAAAAATAACAGAAAAATACAATTACTTAATATCTGACGATGATTAATGATAATTTTTAAATGTAAAAAACGTTAAACAAAATCAATAATAAATGTATATTTTTTTTTAAATTTAAGTGCATATTTTACGATTTTTAATGCATATTTTATGTACATAAAACATGATCTATATAAATATTTATTTAAAAATACCCAAGTTTCTTAGGTATTTGCATTAATTAAAAAAAAAAATCAATATCTGATGAAACGGACTTTATATGGCTAATATTTCTTAAGCCTTTTTCAATTGAGAGAAACGATTTACAAGATTAGGTAGACTATACTTAAAAACTATGTTTCACACTGAAAAGTGGACTTTTTCAAAATTTGACCCTACGGGTCACAAGTCGGGACATCAGAATTCGTTTTAGAGGTATGGTTCCTTCGGCAAAGTTTCTTATTTTGATCCCTAGAATACGATTTTCCTTGAACGTTGAGCGATTTTTAAATCGACCCGCCCTAATCTATATATATTGAAATGTAATAAATACAATGAGATCTAAAAATTTATGTAGCTTTAATTGAATCCAATTAAAAATAAAAACTGTAAATTTTTTTTTTTTTTTTTTTTTTTTTTTTATTAATTAATAATTATATAATTACAAATTATATACTATTACCCTAACCGAGCACTAGCTACTATGGCTTTCGGCGCGTTGTAGCGAAAACAGACCAGTGCCTCTGGTGGGAATCGAACCCACGACCCCCGCACTGATAAGCCAGCACGCTACCAACTAGCCTACCGGGGCGCACAACTGTAAATTTAATATTTTTAATTTTAGCTTAAAACCGCCATAATTTTTTCGCCTCTAAAGATGAATGATTAACGCGGATGGATTATCTGTGTTAGTAGATAAAGTTGTATATGTCATATAAACAAATTTTTTAAAACATTTTGTTACAAAGTGTAAAATATTTTTGAAATTCATCATATTTAAATTTTTTAGAGTATTTATTAAGTATCTTCTATGAAGTTTTTTTTTATAGGTTATAGAGCAAAAAAAAGCTAATTATATGGCTTTAAATGTAAAGATTAACGAAAAATTATTTATAAATACTATCCCAGAGAAACGTTGGACGAAAAAATAAAATAAATTAATCTATTTTTATTAATTTATAACGTATATTTACAAGAATAAAACAAATTAATTATTTTAGTTAGGTTGATACATACATATATTTCGATCTGGCAAAAGAATTAATCTTTTATTCACATTCAGAAAAATTAATGACATTAAAAGCTCAAATTAGATTAATCTTATACAAATTTTAATGTTGATGAGCAAATACGAAAATTTGTTTCTCAGCTTAAAATTAGTTAATAGATTGATATAATTTTTGAAAATTTAACCAATTGTACCATTAATTTTTCAAAAACATAAATGATGCCTATTATTTGTTGAAAAAAAAAACTACTACACTTAGAAAAACTACAATTACGGGGTTGCCATATGATAATAAAAAAAAACTCAACAACCGTTTAAAAATTGGTTAACTAAAAAAAATATTTAAATTTCAAATATTTGTATATCAAGATTTGATCATAAAATTATACAAAATTTTAATATTCGAAATATCTTCAAACGTTTAGGATTCATATTCTGTCAAAGTTTCAGCGTTAGCTGATAATATTTCCACTAGAAGCCGCTTTAAGGCAAACAAAATGTTTAATATAGTATTGTTCTATATCTCTGCAAAGTTTGGTTGAAAATGTCAAGTTTCACCTAAGTTCATCAATTATATGGTTTTTTGTTTAAAACTTTTTCTTCACTGCGAAATATTTCTTGTAAGTTTTCGCTAAAGTTTTAAATATAAATTTAAATACCAAGGTGATACATAAATTCTTAAGCATTTTAACAAAATAATAGATTTTCATGATCCGTTTTTAATACAAATATGCATAATTTTTTCATCTATAAATGTGTAAACATAACATAATATTGACATCGTATTTTTGTAATAAGATGAGATGACAAAACAACACTACATGCAATTTTCAAACTGTCAAATGGTAAATATCTTAAAACCACATTATATACAAGTATAATAGAAAAATGTAAAAAAAACTAAGAAGAAATAAGAAAAAAAAAAAAAAAATCCCAAAGTAACAAGAAAATTGACATTGAAATGAAAATGTAATATGAAAAAAGTATTTCAATATTTATTAGATACTTTATGAAACATTATGCAAGTTTAGCTGGCAGCTAACAAAAATACTTATTACTTTTGAAATATTGCATCTAGATATTGTTTGTGTATTTTTTTTTTTTTATAAATTTTTATTATTAATTTTTTTCTGTTCATAGTATATTGACCTTTTAAGATGTTTAAAATGAAAGATTTATATTTTTTTTGTATAAAAATAAATTCCTTCTTTTTCCATCTACTTTATATTCATAAATACTGTACAAAAGTGCATTCATCCACTTTAAAACATTTCTTTTTTTTTTTTTTGCAACAATGTCATATTGTTTTAATGTTTTTAAAAAACCTCCTGTATTCTGTCAGAAAACAAAGTGTTTATTTGACACTTTAGAAAATAAAAGGAGGAAAGTTGTATTTTTGCATTAACTAGAAAACCCAATAGGAAATATAAGAACAGGGAATTTAACTCTTTAACCAAACTTTAAAGATTTATTGAACAATACTTTATCAAAAAATATTTTTATTTTTTTGCCTAAAAGAGCCCTCTAGTGGAAATAGAAGTTATCAAAATTAAAACTTTGTCAGAATGTGAGTCCTGGAATGATATTAAAAATTTTTATATTGCATGATTTTATGGGCAAAACTTTATTAAAAATATGGTTGATTCTGATATTAGGGGGCAATTTCGACACAATTCATGGCATTTAAGAATATCTACTCAAATTTCGAACGTATACATTAGGCCGGGTCGATTTGTATGGAGGCAAAAAAATCGCTCAACGTTCAAGAAAAATGGTATTCTAGGGATCAAAATAAGAAACTTTGCTGAAGGAACCATACCTCTAAAACGAATTCTGATGTCCCGACTTTTGACCCGTAGGGTCAAATTTTGAAAAATTCCACTTTGACCCATTTAGAGTGCCCCAATCGAATACAATTTATACATTCTTCTGCTAGAGCGTCTTCCGGAGAAGAAATAGAGACCCTAATCTTGGAAAGACTCCTCCTACTTTCTGAAATATCTCTATCCCGAAATTTGTACATTTTGCTATAAAAACACGGCTAAAAAGGCCCTCTTTCAACTTAAATTTCAACCCCTTAACGGTCACCTATATGCATTAATCTGCTAGCGCGTCCTCCTACTTTCTGAAATATCAAAGTAGGCTTTTTCAAAATTTGACCCTTTGGGTCAAAAGGCGGGACATCAGAATTCGTTTTAGAGGTATGGTTCCTTCGGCAAAGTTTCTTATTTTGATCCCTAGAATACGATTTTCCTTGAAAGATGAGCGATTTTTAAATCGACCCGCCCTAGTATACATCCATTTCTTAATTTTTTTTCATACTTTTGCTCTTTATAGTTAACTGGATGATTACACTGTAAGTAAAATTTTAACTTTTGAAATGACACACCGAAACCCCGGGACACGTAAACTTAATTTTGGGGCCTAGAATCTAGTGGTATACTACGTTTTAATAGGTTAGCTCAAAATAAAAAGATATTTAAATTTTAAATTTGCATTGACTCAAGCGATTTTTTGAGTGTATTTAAAGTAAAAGACATCGAAATACCTTTTGAAATTACTTCCTTTATTGTTTATATGTCAAAAGCCAAGGCTAAAAAAGATTGCAGTCCATTTTGAGACGATGTTTTGTAATTAAATTTGAAGGTCCGCACCATATGACACTGATCTAGCAGTTGTCAGTATAGGTCAAAGGTTATTACCCTGATGTTTCGGATTATATATAAATGTATTGTATCCTCCTAAAAATGGACGGCTATCATTGTTAGACTTAAGTTTAGCCAAATAAACAAAAATAAAATTATTTCAAAAAGATTTTGAGTTATTTTTCTTAAAATACACTCAAAAAATTGATTGAGTCCATGCAAATTTAAACTTGAAATATATTTTTAATTTGAGTTAACCTATTTAAACGAAGTATACCACTGAATTCTACGCCCCAAAATTAAGTTTACGTGTCGCGGGGTTTTTGGTGTCTCATTTTGACATACTTACAGTGTTATTAATTAATTTTACTATATGTATACTATACAAAATATATATGTATATTTTTGCCAGGGGAATGACGAATCTCTACAAAACTCTCTAAATTATCAATTTAAATGCTTAACTTTAAAAAGTTATGAATGACGAATCTCTACAACACTCTCTAAAATATCAATTTAAATACTTAACTTTAAAAAACTAGACAGGGGAATGACTAACGTAATTGTGAAAGCTCATTATGAAAGAAATATTGTTGGCGAAAAAACTCCCCCGATTTTACGCAATATATATAATATTCTTTAAAATTTTAATTATTTGCATATCAATACAATCTGAATGTGTCAAGGCATTTTTGTTTACTTTCTTTGTTATTGAAGAAAGTAAACAAAAATGCAATTAAAGTGTAGTCTAGTCCAAAACGACTATTTATAAGGTACAAAGTGGTCTATTTTGGATGCCTAGACACATTCAGATTATATTGAATGTGTCTAGACATCAGATTTACAATGGCTACATATATAGTAAAAAAAAAATAATTTTCTCCTATATTTTTTCAAAAAAGTGCAGGAAAAAAAGATTTTTTGTACATAAAATGTTTATAAAATTTGTTCAGTAGACTCTTCACTACATTATTGCCAAATATAGTTAAGCAATATCATCAATAGCTGTTGGCCAAAAACTGAGGACACCTTTTTTTGAGAGGTGAACTGATTTTAAAAATCTTTTGAGGTCCATAAAATAAAAATTGGTAGTCAAACTGGCCAAACCGAGTACAGGGTTTTAATAACCTTTGGTAGTACAATCGAACCTATACTGTCGATTCCGTGCAATTTTTTCACTGTTGCACTGTTGCACAGTGTAATCATTCATAACAAAAATGAGAAACATTAATAGAGAAAAGAAATCATTTAATATTATTTTTAACTTTAAACTAGTTTAATGAAATAATTATATACTTTTTTTGTTAGAAATTTATAAAAATTTAAGTGAAAGTAATGTAATGGGACAGCCAGGGGAATGACTTTTGAACACTTTGGTAGAAACTTTTTTGAAGAACAAAACACTTTTGGGAAAAATTATTTCAGTGACTGCAAAGAACCTATAAAGCTTTATTGTAAAGTAAATAATTAGGTGGAATATATTTTATTTTTCCTAATTTAAATATACAAGGACATCAAATTAGCCGGTTATCTCAGAATCATCCATATATGAAATTTACATGTGTATATTTAGTTAGAGTATTGTTCTACCTCAAGTCTAAAATCTAATATGATATTAGATTTTATTTGTTGCTTTTTAAAAAGTTTGATCATTTTCAATATAGACAATGCAATTGTTTCATAGGCAACACCCCAATCCTCAGTTGTCAGCAGTATTGTTCAACCTCAAGTCCAAAATTTAATATGATATTAATTTTTTTTATTTGTTGCTACGACGCACCGAAATCCATATTAGCTAGTGCTCGATTGGGGTAATAGGAAACAATTTGTAATTATATGATTATTAATTAATATAAAAAAAAGTTTTTATGCCATAACAAATTTAAACACTTTTTGTTATAAAAAGTTAGCTTCCAAAATAATTGAAAACTGTTCTGAAAATGAATTTTTGTTAAAAATTTGCACAAAAAAAAACATTTCATTTAATTTTCCAATGTAAAATCAGTGATATATGTATAACTAAAACATAGCGTTTTAACTGTTGTGTCGCTTAATTTAGTTGAAATAGTAGACATTTTCATAAAATTTATCATCTGACGAATTTCCTAGGGAATATGGAATTAATTCATTATCAACCACTGTCCCCATATGAGAACACTTTGATTTTTGCGATTTTCTCTGACAACAACAATCAACAAATTTATAAATTAAAAAATAAAAGTTTTTTCTAATCTTTTTCGCAAAAGGATTTTATAATTATCTTGACTTAATCTTTTTTTAAGCACTTAAAATTTCTATTGACATTGTCGTCTAAACTTGATTTTGCAGTTGGACAGTTTTGAAAGATTTTTTTTTTTGTATAAATTGTTGAAGAGGGTGTATAGGAAAATTATGACAAAATGTGCATTCAAGTGTAAATTAAACATGACGCGACTTAAAAAAGCTGGCAACAGACACCAAAATTGTAACAAAATAATAAACATAACTAAAGTACCTTTTTTTTACAGACAGACTACCTTTAAAAAATAAATACCTTTGCTACTTGAGTGTAGTTCTAACAAAGGGTGTTTATTAGGGTTATAACTTTTGATTTTTTTTTGCAAATATTAAAGTTTACCTAAAGTCTTTAAAAAAAATTAAGAAACACAGCATTACTTTTAGCGGGTTTCAAAAAGTTCCAGCATAAACCTTACTGAAGTTCGGAAACTTTTGTTTAATTGCACTAAAATTCCATATTTCGCCAACATTTTAAAGTAATTAGACTTTAACGATGTGTATCGATCTTAGAGGGCACAAAAGCTTTTAAGTTCGGCGGTTTGCCCAAATTTTAAGAAAAAAAGGTTATAGCGTTATTTTGCGATATTTGGATCAAAATTCGCAAAACAGCAAGCACATAACTTAAAAAGCATTTGAATAAAAATGTTATGTAGCAATTTTAAACTAAAACGCGAAAGGTGAAGTTTTAGAAAATGCACTTTTTTTGTTTCTAAATGACCTGAAAAACGATTTAAGTTTTAATAACCTACGCCAATTTTAAAACGCTTGCAATTAAATAATGAATTGTGTTTATTTATAACACAAACACAGTATGGACCATAAATTATTAATTCACTTTTTGTAGAGAGCCAACGGACCGCGATCTTCTATATGGCGTATTTTACGCTTGACACCCGAATCATGCTTTGGACGACTACGTCATTCATGTCAATTTTTTTACACTTTCTTAAATTTTTCGTCTTCAATTCTTCAATTCTTCAGTGCATTTAGTTTCCCAACCATTTTCATACACTTTTTGGCATAAAATACATCAAAGGTCCTCAATTGGACGTTCCAAAAGCATGTTTGGGGGATTTACGTATTTCGGTACAAATGGTAAGTTTTTAGCTTTAAGCAATTCTAACGTTTTTTTTTTTTTGGCATAATGACAGCTTCCTTAATCTGGCCAAAATAATATGTCGCCTTGAGAGTGTCTATCTCTGATATATTTTTAAAGTTTTACTAAACATTTTTTAATGTAAACACAGCGGATATTTAAAATTTAATTAATTTACAGTTGATACATTTTTTGATATATTATTTTTGATATACCTTTTGCTGACTAGTACTAGTACTTTTGGTTCAAACTTCGCTTTGGCCGAATACCGTACCTTATCGGGAGTTTTTTCCAAGTTATCAGTATAAAATTCAGAATTAGTACTTCCGTTGTTTTAAGCAAAAGCAACATATTTTTCATTATTCTAAATTATTTGAAAATTTTTTTTCATGAAAATTCACTCAGGAAAATACTTCCTATTCACTTATGTGTTGCTTTCTTTGGAAAGGGGATAGTAGAAAGATGAAAGGTGGTGAAGGATGAAGGGCTTCAAACATGGCAACACTGTACTTGCGCGAGATAGGTCTTAGAACAATTGTTGCTCGCCACCTGATGTAGAGTTGGCGAATTTATTGAAGCTTTTTTGTGTCATAGCCCTGATTCATTATTTTACTTCGGTGGGGTTAAGTGCTATGGGAACACCGAAGGCAGGCGTTGCGATACATATGAGGGATAGAAAACTCATATATGTATATTATTTTTCTAAATTGATTTTGTCGTCACCGGGAGTCGAACCCGGGACCATCTGTGTAACAGTCCAACGCGCTAACCATTACACCTTAACGCCTTAGTTGGTATTTCTGCCACTATATGTTGGTACTGTCTTCCTCTGGTAGTGTTTCACGCTCATTTTGAGACTTGTTTCCTTCGAAACGCGAAATTTTTTGACCAACTTACGCCCCAATTTGATTAACCTTAGATATTTTCTATATAACAAGCTCAGCTGCTGTAAATTTATTTGGACGTCCTGTCTTTTTATCCCGGTTGATGACACTCCCTTTTCAAACCGTTTGAATATGGAATATATTGTGCTACGTAGGACATGTTCCTTAAGAAAAATAATGTAACACTTCGTTTTTAAGATACCATCCAAGCATGTCATACACTGACAGAATTATGCTTCATGATATTAATGAATCAATTACGTAGAATTATTTTCGTAGATTGAATGAAGAATTTCATTATATCCAAGAAATTTTATTAATATTAAGAAATTTTTTATAAACTTTTTTTTCATAAAATTTCATAGTTTCATAAAACAAATTCATTGGATTTCATATATTATCTCTTCATAAATTTAATTAAAATTTTCTTTAGAGCTATGAAATTATTTGAAAAACTTAATGTTATTATTTTTTCATAACTTCATTAATTTTCATATTTTAATTTAAAGTTTAGTTAAATTTATGAAGAGATAATTTATGAAATCGAATAAATTTTGTTTATGAAATTATGAAATTTTATGATAGCAAGTTTTTGAAAAATAACTTAATATTAATAAAATTTCTTGGATATAATGAAATTCTTGATTAAATCTAAGAAAAAAAATTTATGAAACTGTTTCATTAATATCATGAAGGACAATTCTCTCAGAGCACTTAGCAGTAATTTATATTTGAGTTTTATCCATTTACTTAGTTGGCATAGGTTACAGCAGTGCCAATCACTTGGTGATGGTTAACATTTTTGCAAAAAAAAAGTTATAACCCTAATGTCTATGACAACAATATTATTTCTTTTCAAAAATGTATACCAACTTCCTGTATTTTTATAAATGAATTTTTTTTTGAAAGTAGTAAAATATAAGCTGCTTTTAAAAGTATTAAAATTAATACTTATTTTCTTAAAAAACGAAAACAAATCGAAAAAAGTTCATTGCCAATTCTTTTTCAGTTTGAAGTTAACAAAGGTTGACTTTTTTTTCCCCCTATTTATAAAACTTTGTTTTATGAGTTTTCAATTTTAAATTTTTAATACAATATATGTATTTTTTCTCTCTTCTATTTTTAATCTTTAAAACGTGCCTTATTTTTTAACAACTCCAATTAACCATAACGAGAATTTTTCGTCTTTTTTTTAATGATTTGATTTGTAACAAAAAAAGTAAAAAGGAAAATTATATAAAAAAAAGTTTGAATTGTTGGAAATTTTGTATTGTAGCATATTTGATTTATGTTCAATGATGAAGAAAATTTTTAAACAAAAAACTTTGTTATTAAAGTACCTTTTATTAAAAAAGTTTTATAATGAAATTTATTCAAAACGTTAAGGAAAAGGGGTTAAATATGAAAAAAAAACAAAATATCATTACAAAAAAATTTAATTACAGTTTTAACTAATTTTAATAAAGGTTTGGAAACTCTATTAGGGGTTATTGTTAGTTATAATTGGCTTTAATATACTGCCTTTATGTGGATTAAAATTAAATTATAACTGTCCCTGCTCGGGCGCCAGAATGAAAAAAGGAATGGAGCAAAATTGGTGATTAATAGGTTTTTTGTTAAAGTTCTGCCTATTATGGAGGCTCTAGCTTTTCTAAAACTTCGGGTTCTGATGAGATCTTTAGCCAGATCGAAATATTAGTATCAACCTAGCTAATATGTTTGATTTGCTTTATTTTTGTAAATATACGGAGGTTGAAAGCTCATTATAAATTGAAAATAACATAAAAATAATCTCGATGTATATAAAAACAAGAAACTAATAATACTGTAAAGGAATATTTTAAAGCTGCATTAATAATTTCAAAGCCTAGTTTTTAATAATGGCTACATTAAACTGCATTTAAGCATATTAAAATGAAATTTATACTGTCCCAGAATAAAAAGTCAATAAGAAAACAATTTTATTGAGTTTTATAATAGTTTATAACTAAGATAGTTTAATCTAATTTTAATTTTAATTTAATTTTTTTTTGGTAGCTTTATTAAGTCTAATTTATAATTATAGTTGACTAAACAAAGCTCATCCACTTAACGACGGATGATAATGCAATTTAAACTGTCCCTTCTCAGGCGCCAGAATAAAAACGAATAATCAAAGTTTTGTTTAGTTTCATAACCATGGCTACGTTAAACTGCAAAGTGAAATAAAATTAAATTAAATTTGAACACCTCGGTTTTAAATCTTTTAGAAAATATTGGCCCAAACTTTGTTCCTACAAAAAATTCGGGACAGATTTCTCTATGACCTGACCTTGCCGGACAACAGATTTACTAAGGCGTCTGAGAAATTCGGAACAAGGGGTTTCAGCCTTTCTATGTTTTAAGAAACGTCTTAAAGATGGAAATGGTATTGAATGTCTATTTAGAAAAACTTCACTTTAGGGGTTTCAGGAATCTTTTAAAGCAACACCCAGGGGAACAGGTTCATCACAATTATCAAAAGCTTCATAAATATGAAGAAAAGTTTCATTGATATTCGTCCAAGTATTACTTTATAAATATCATTACGCCATATCATAAAAGAGCAAATAAATGACAAGGATTTTAATACTTATGAAATGTTTCATAAATAGGATGAAGCGGTTTCATAGCTTCTTATGAAATGCTTCATAAATCTTATTCAGTATTTCATAAATACGATGAAGCAGTTTCATAAATACTTATGAAAGTTTTTTAAATTTTTATGAAATATTTCATAAATACATATTATGAAACGTTTCATAGTGAATATTTTTCAAAAATTATATTTAAAATTAAGAACACATTAAATAATACTTAATGGATGTATCAGAATTTCAAATAATTTCTGGTAGTTTTTGTGATTAGGTAAGTTTTTTCATTTTTACAATTAACCTTTATTTATAAAAAAAAACCTCTACATATTTATATTATTAATATAAAGAAAGTACTCGTATATATACTTGGAAAGACCAGGTAATTTTCTTTGAAATAACTTTTAAAACTTTAACACCGGTTAAAAAGTGACTGAGCTGTTTTTACACATGTAACTCAGTCACTTTTTAACCGGCGTTAAAGTTTTAAAAGTTATTTCGAAGAAAATTACCTGGTCGCAAAAATACTCTTTTACCGTATTTGAGAAAATTCACTCGACCTAGTCTAGGTTGTGAGTCTAGATGAGTGTATTGCAACTTCTCAACCCGGTTTTGTAATACACTCAGCAGACCCGCAACCTTCACTAGGTTGACGAGTGATTTTTTTCAAATTTTCGAGATAACGATAAAAGAGTTATTTGCGACTGGCGCAAAATAAATATTGTGGTCACGCTGGGATTCGAAAAGCTCTTCGGGAAGAGTAACATAAAAACCGAATGGTTTCATATATTCGAAATAGCTCAGACATCCCCTCGATTATTATTTTTAGCTTAATACATGTAAAGTTCCTTAATAAAACACCAGATTTAATGTTACTCAAATCACAATTTTTTGAATAACCAAAATACTTAAAAAAAGTATTTGGGCATAATTTCTACACCAGTGAATATGTAGTGTCCGACCGAAGTCACTTTTTTTGGCCGAAGCCGAAGCCGTAGCCGAACTTCGGCCAAATTTTTAATATTCGGCCGAAGCCGTAGCCGAAGCCGAACTTTTTATTTTTTTTTTAGTTTGAATAAAATTTAAATTTTCGTTGATTTTGACTACAAAAAGCATCATTAAAGTATATTAAAAAATATTCAAACATCAATAAATTTGTAAAAAAGCAAATTTAGAATATTTTTTCAAAAATATTATAAAGTCAGTTCAATTATTTTATTGAAGTTTTCAACAAAAATATGGAAACACCTGAACTTCATTATTTTAACAAAAGTGTATAACGAATTTAATTGAAAATTTTGTTTTTTACGTGAAATAAATTTGAAAATTTTGTTTTTTACGTGAAATAAATCAAAAATGAACTGTTCTTCTTCAAATATACGGTATTCGGCCAAGTTCGGCCAAAATTTGGCCGAACACCGAACTTGGCGGAACATCGCTTTTTGGCCGAACTCCGAAGCCGAAGCCGAACGTTCGGTCGGACACTATGAATATGTCTTCAAAAAAATTTTTTTTTATTCTCTACAGCATATCCGAAGTTCATTAAGATCTGCTGGTCCGGGTCGGGATACCTTCTTGCTAGTTACAAGTGTTTAAATGAGCCGGTCGCAAGAAATACTCCTTTACCGTTATCTCGAAAATTTGAGGGCACATTGCAACTTCTCAAACCGACTTAGTAATACCTCAGCAAATATCACAACCTACACGTAGGTCAATTGAAAAGTGATTTCAATGTTTTTTTTTTTTGTAGCACCGTGTTATTAAACATATGACCAAATTTGTCAATAGTTACTTTTAATAGAACGAAATAAATACAAAAAAAAAGGAAAATGTGGTAATTTTTGACCAAACTAAGTAACACCAAAACATGAGGTTGGGCAGTTAAAAAAAAACGTGTCCCTTATATTTTTATTCCCTACAACATATCCGCGAAGTTCATTAAGATCTGCCGGTCGGGGTAGGGATACCTCACTTTTGAGTTACAAATGTTTAAATGCGCCGGTCGCAAAAAATATTCTTTTACCGTTATCTCGAAAATTTGAGGATATATTGGAACTTCTCAAACCGGCTTAGTAATACACTCAGCGAAATTAACAACCAATATATAGGTCAATTGAAAAGTTATTGCATTTTTTTTTGTAGCACCGTGTTATAAAACATATTCCTTTGCTATTATGCTGACATTTTCAAATTATTTAAAATTTTAGAAAATTACTTTTCTTAAATGGCGCCCAACGTAAAGTATCTAAAAATTATTATTAGTTTTTCTGAATTCTTTAGGTTTTATTAATAAAACTTTGTTAATACATTCACACAGAAAATTTTAGCAATTTGACAACTGAAGTTCGATTTCTAAAACTCCCATTCGATTATTACGAATTTCACTCGGTAACCACAACCTATCATTAGTTTTCACAACAAAGTTCGGTTAATTCAACTAAATTTTAGTTGCAACAACCCAAAATATTCAGAAATCTAATGTAAATACCGTTGTACTAAAATACACTTTTAAATTCGGTTGGCACATTATTTCTCTGTGTGTTCCAATTGTAATAATTTGTATAAAATTTGAATAATTTGCATTTCTTTCTTTTCCAATTTATTTTTAATAGTCTTTGCTAAAGATTTTAATAGTTTTTGCTAAAGAAAATAAAAGTTTTCATATAATTTAAATATGCTTAATTAAAATTTATTTCCAAGTATATTTATCGTTTAAATTTTCTTTGAAAAAAAAAAAATACGTACATCTTAAGATAATGTTTCCGCTGCAGGTGGTCGTAAGTAATAAATCCATAATTGCTGGCTGCTGATGTCTGGTATGAATTTAAACGAATGGATGGATATAAAAAGAGTTTTTCTCAAACGTACACAAAAGTTTAATGATTTTTCACACTTAATAATTGTTTTGTTGAGATTATAGTAATTGTTATTAATGGTAATTAATTTAAAAATACAATATTCCAATAATTGAGTTTATTTTTAAAAGATTTTTAAGAACTTTTTTTTAATTGAAAATTTTATAATTTGTTTTGGTTATATTTCAAGTTCATTTTGATTTAAAAATTTTAAGTTCAATATTTTTTAGATTATCTTGAAAAATTTCAAATATATTTTATATTTTTGCAATTTCGTTTAATATTTTGTTTTGTTTTGTTTCCACTAAATAAAACTCACCCCTTCAAATGAATTTTTTTTGTGTGATTTTTTTCAAATATGAATTTTTATTTTAAACACCCCATATTTTATGTTCAGGTTAATAGGAATCAATGTGAGAATTACGTCTATAAGATTATGAATTATTCCCAATTAGAGTTGCATAAACGAATAGGATTTTCTAAGTTCAATGGCATGAAAACCTTAACATTTAAGGGTTGGGGGTAGTTTTTTTTTTTAATTTTCCAAGGATTGTATGTTTATATACTTTATGGTAATAACTACAAGATGACTAATATTTAGGTATATTAGGGAAAATCACAGTTAATCAATCATAAAAGCCGAATTTTGAAGATTGAAAAGAAAATATGTGCTGATTTTTAATTAGAATCCCACGTTGGGCGCCAACATGAATTTATCATTTAAATTTTTTAATGGGAGGGTTTTTTTTTATTAAAACTAGTGTTTTTTTTAGTTTACGGGACTTTCTTTTGGCGTGTTTTGTAGTTTTCTCAGAACTGTGAAATATTGCAAAAATGTCCATTTTGGAAAACGTAAGAGGCACCCTCCCAAGATAATAATGATTTTCAGGAAATTTCGGATTATTGCATACATTTTAATTATCCGGTCAGTAAAAAAGTTTTTTTAAGTTTACGGAATTTTATTTTTGGCACATCTTGTAGTTTTGTCAGAATTGAAAAAAATTGTAAAACTGATCATTTGGGAAAAAGTAGGAAATTTAAAAAGAAATATAAAGTTCTGATTTTCACGTAAAAGTAAAATACAGAATCCTGCTACATTCATAATGATCCATACATAAAAATTCGAATTTATTGTCAAAACAACAACAACTTTCGTGAAATTAACAAATTTTTGTTTATTTTACGAAATTTCTAATTGTTTTGACATTTTCTCGTATTTAAACGCGGTGTGTGAATACCCTTAATATGTACATTATTCCTGAGTTATGGAGACAATTGTTAAATTTTTGTTTGAATGGTTTCAAATAAGAAAAAATCACATGTTCCACACCATGCGTGGGTAAGCAGGGTTGTTTTTCGCTTCTGTTTTTTTTTTTGTTTTTTTCCAAAAAGGGTGAGTTTTTAACACTTAATATTAGGCAAGGTTTTTGTTTTCAGTTTTTAATTGAAAAAAAAAATAAATAATAATATCAGTGACAAGGTTATGGTTGTAGGAGATTTATTAACCAAAGTAGTCTAGAGATGAAGAAATATGTCGAAAATTTCCAAATAAGCTTTAAAAAATTCCAAAAATTAAAGCTTTGAATATTTGCTTCAATTTTGTAAATATCCCAGCAAAACTTTCTATTACCCGGTAAAAAGTTTGGTAATAAGAAATTATGGTTGGTAACTGGTTACTACTTTTCTATTACAAACCCTTTTATTTTAACAAGTGCATGTCCATTCTAGTAACACCTTATAAAACACATATTACCTAAAGTACACTCATAGAAATAAACCTGCAAAAAAGTAAAAGCTACTCAAAATTAGATAAAAATGACCTTGCAGAAAAATTTCTAAAATTGGCAGATTTTTTTTTACTAAATATTAGTAATACAAAAATATGAAAAATAAATCTATTGAATTTATAAATATTTATTTATATTTAAACTTAATGTTAGTTAATTGAAAGTAACAAAATCATCTGCTAAAATCAGCAAAAACATTTACTAAATATTAGTAGGCAAAAAAAAAAAAAAAAAAAAAACAATTACAAATTTTTTTTTTATTCAAATTTTTTTTAGTAGAAATTTCTGTTGAGTTTAGCAAAATAAACTGTTATTTGCACTCTACTAAATTTGAGTTTAATATAGCAATAATTATGTTTATATTACAGTTTTTGTTCGCTATTTTGAGTCTACAAATATTTAGTAAAAGTTTTTGCTAATTTTACAGAGTAAAATGATATTTTCAATTAAATAAAATTCACATCGAATATAACAAAAATGTTGTAAAGTTAACAGATTTATTTAAGCTGTTATTATTTTATTAATATTTAGCACAAAAAATCTGCTAAATTTAGCAGTTTTTTCTGCAAGGTAACTTTTAACATATTTTTAATAGCTTTTTCGGCTTTTTTTTGCAGGTTCATTTCTTCGAAAATTCGATTTTTTTATATTGGGTATCAAATTAAAATTTAAAAATTTTTTACTAAAAAATTAGTAACTGAAATTTGTTATAAGTTTTGTGTGGAAAATTAAACTTTTTGCAATAGGAAAGTAGCATTTACTTTTCTACTACAAACCCTATCGAGGTAACTACTTTAATCGGTAACATGTTACTCCTCATATACAGGTAAAGAGTTATCAAAAACTTTATATTTGAATTTATAATTTTTAGATCGAATATTATTTTAAAATTGTCAAATTTGTGGTAAAAATTTAATAATATTAAATTATTAATAAAAAAAACATTTAAACAAGCAAATTTGGTGTTCCTAATGGACACTCGGTGATACCAACAGTTGCGAAGTAATGCAAGGGTAAGGAGTTTAACTTATTACTGGGTAATATGTTCCGTACACTCACAATATTTTTTCCGTAAAAACTATTGAATATACACATTAAATTATAAAATCAGTTAAAAAAAGGACTCCCTACTCTTCGTTTAAAACAATTGAATTTTTTAGTTTATTTTCGAACTGTAAACAAATTAATTGACAAAATCGATAAAAACAAGAGAATTTTTTGGTTTTTTTTTTTTTTTTTTTTAAAAAAGAAAAGCAACACCCAGGAAATTCTTCCTATTAATTAATGTGTTGCTTTCTTTGGAAAGAGGATAGTGAAGAGATGAAAGGAAATTGACAAAATCGATAAAAACAAGAGACTTTTTTCGTTTATTTCACTACTCAATATAATATAACAACTTTTTGTTTTAAATAGAAAATTTTAACAGAATATTTAAATTAATAACGAAAGTCCGTTTTTTGGTTTATTTTGCCTATTGAATAACAGACAGAAAAGTTAAAAAATATATTTCTTTGGTAATTTAATTACATATTCAATTGAAACAACTTTACGGATTAACTTTTTAAATAACTGCGGTGCTTTTAAGAAAAAGTTCTTGTGAGTGTAATACCAACCTATTATCGAGGTTTTGCTGGGATCGGGTATGATTTCTTAAATCAATTTTTTGTAATATTGTCTCAAACACTGGAAGTCTTATAAGAAAATCACCACAAGTAATACACTTTTTTCTGAAAGAAAATCAACTTAAATTCTGTGAATATCGGTTCAGATTTCTGAAAGTTTCTTTATAAAGCGAAGTCAGTTCCGTTTTAATAGATTATAATCGAGAAACAATTTAAGGGAATATTTTAGCGAATCAACAAATTTACAAACATGGCATCGATTTGTTGAGGAATATTTTGTTTTTGGATATTTTGTTAGAAATGAGTTCCGGAAGGCTTGTAGTAGCGTGTTCGCTTATAAGCGAAGGCGGGGGTCGTGGTTTCGATACCTACCAGAGGCTCTGATCAGTTTACTCTACAATGGCCTCCATGTTGCAAAGCTGCTAATTTTGTTAAAATGCATATTCAGTTTTAATAACAAAAAAAAATAGTTCGTCATATTTGTTAAACTTTTCATATACATGCAAAATTTGTGTTATAATATTCTGCTAAAAATGCATATTTTGCTTAAATTGAATATTTTAACATAATATATATTTTGATAGCCTAGGCATTAGTTGCTTAAAATGCATATTTTGACAAAAACACATATTTTCCTAAAAGTTCACACACAGCTTAAAAGGTTAATTTTGTTAAAAATGCATATTTTGGCGAAAATGTATATATTGCATAAAATGCATATTTTAGTTAAAAGGCATATATTGCTTTTGTTACATTTTCTGCTATATATAAACGGCTTTGCAGATTTAGCTAGATTAGATTAGATCAGAAGGCACTATGCACCGCGACCAATGTAGGTCTTTTGTGCTGCCTAAAGTTACCTACAGATTCAAGCTACCTCTAAAGCCAATTATCCTATTAGGCAAAATGTTCGCGATGTCGGAAGGCGAAATGAAGCGATCACCTAGAAACCTAGACACCATCTCGCAAAACCTACACATATTCGTGTCCAATTGACCCTTCTTGTGCAGATGGTATCTGAGATTACAGTGTCCAGTTAAGTACGACGCCAGGGTGCTCAACCCCCCCCCCCCCCCCCTTTCACACGACAAGAGTCGCCTCGACCCCCTACTGGAAAAAGAGATCAATCTTTTAGCCTGGCGCTGACCGGAAGAGTTTTCCCAGTAACCAGAGAATTCAGACTCTCAGACTTAGGTAAAAATTCTTGTTTAAAGATTTTTTTTTGATAGTTAACTTAAAACTGGGGTTTTGCATAAAAAAGTTTTTTATTACGAAGTGAAAAATACTTTTTGATAATTATTAAAGATTATTTACAATTTTACAAATATTTGGGGCTTATTTAATATTCTTCCGTACATTTTTATTGATTCATCTAAATTTTGGGAGATATATTTTTTACACTTGGCAGCTATTTCAAAGAGCCTTAAAAATCAAATATGACAAACTCCATATAAAAAGAATCGGCTGTAGAACAGAAATTAGAACAAAAAATTGTTTAGAACAGATTATATTTGAACCTGTTTTAGAACAGCTTCTTTTACAACCGGTTACATATAACCGGTTCTAGTACAGGTTCTAGGGAGTCAAAATATAAGGTTACACTGTCCCAAAACCACTTATAGAAATGGTTCTAGAACCGGTTCTAGTTTGGAGGTAAAGAACCTATTGAAAATAGTACAAACTCCATATAAAAAGAATCGGTTGTAGAACAGAAATAAGAACCTGTATAATACAGTATAATTTGTTCTGAAACCTGTTATTTAGATTTTACTATTTAACTTAGGGCCATTATTACAATTTGCCAATAGCTAAAGTTCGGATGTTATCTGACAGATTATTAGTTTTTCGTTATTATAAGTATACTTTAAGCTAAAAGTGACCCATAAGCTAAAGGGAAGACATTGTTGCCTTTAACTTTTAACGTAAGGTTTATGTGTTTAAAGTTGACACATTTTCTGCTCTATAAAGAAGAAGAAGAAAATAACCGAATTTCACAAATTATTGTTTGTTTGTAAACAAATAAATAAAAGTACGTTGCCACTACGTATTTTTATAAACCAATAATCGGTTTTTAGTTTGGTGCTGCCACATTATCAAAAATATTAATTTTATTTTATTGGGAAGTTGTAATAACGAAAAACATTATAGCTCACTTTATTCCTCACTTTAGCCAAAGTTACCTTTTACTAAGATTTACTTTAAAGGCAAGTTGTAATAATGGCCCTTAGTAGTAAACATTTTCAGTTAATATTGCAAGTCAAAATTTTCTTACAGAATATTTCCAGTATGAAAATAAATAAAAAATCAGTTATTTTTTTATATTGTAAGTCAAAATTTTCTTACAGCACATTTCTAGTATGAAAATAAATAATAAAATCACTTATGTGCGCCCCGTTAGGCTAGTTAATAGCGTGCTGGCTTATCAGTGCGGGGGTCGTGGGTTCGATTCCCACCAGAGGCACATAATATGATTATTAATTAATAAAAAAAATCACTAATTTTTACCTATCTAGCCAGTTTATTTATTATTATATAAAAATAATTGAAATCCAATTGATTCAATTAAAAAGTCTGTAGACCGGTTTTTAAATTATGTTTAACTTTAAAGATTCTTAAAATTTTGAACCTTTAATAATACTCAATTTAATAAAAACCAGTTTTAGATTTCCAACTTAATCTTAGATTTTTGGTTACTTTTACTTTGTGGAATATTTTTGATTCTAGTTAGAATTTCAGAGAACATTTTTTTTTTAATTTTTTTAACCCAATTGTTTTTTAAATTGCGTATTACACATACAAATTCTTATTGGAATTTGACAAAACATTAAAAGAAATTGTAAGTTTAATATAATATATAATTTTTCAATTCCTACATTTTGTTTTTTTTTTTTTTTGTATCAAAATATTTAATTATTCAATTTTCATAATTTTTAAATATTATTTTTTCCAATTTTTATTTGTTTGAAGACTTTTTTCATAATTCTTTTGTTGAAAACACAATTTGAGTTTTATAACTATTTTGTTTATATTTTTTCAATTAAATTTTTAAAACATTTGTTTTCAAAATTGTATTTAAATTAGTTTCAATATTTTTTTTTTATATAACACAAATCACTTCATTATGTTTTTTCAAATTGTCTTTGATATTTTTAGAAAATTTTTTGTATTCAATTTATATTTGAAATTTTATATTTTTCCGTTATACCGTGTATTATAGAGAAAATCCCGTTATTCACTAATCGAGCGTTTATTTAATACTAAAAACTCTATAATTTTCTATCTAAGATACAACCAACGTAGTATGTTGGACTTTAACATCAGTAACATAAAATTTGTGTACTTTTTTTTTTCCACTTTGTGCACAACTTCCCCAAATGAAGAGGAAAATGTTACAAAATATACGCACGCCTAATGTACTTTGAGTGTTGTTGTAGTTGTTCGAGCACCGCAGCACCACTCATTCATTCATACGTTTCTATGTTAGAGGTGGTGGGTTAATGGGAAAAACCAGCAAAGGCCGTCTGTATTTGAAAATTTTTATATGTGTGTGGTTAATATGTTTAAATGGAGAGTTTTGTGATATATGTATGTAGTACTACATTTTGTGAAAAGGGATATTTTCAATAAGGCAAGCAGTGCTGCCAACCCAATTTATTAATAAATCGTCCATTTAAGTGGAAAAAATCGTCAAAATCGTCATTTTGAGAATGAGAAATTGTAAAAAAAATCGTCATTCTCAAAACACCTCATATTTCAATAAAAAAGGGGAAAGTTTACTGCAAAACTTCGCTTTATTTACTATATTTGTAATTATTAAACCATTTTAATGCCCTTTATTTATAGCTCCTTCACAAACGCATCCACGTCTTAGGAACATATCTCCCATTACGCGGAATAGAATTTTAAAATCACTTACCTATTTTAGAAACTCAAAAATTACATGACGAAATATAAATTTTTATATTTGTTTTTCGATATTTGGTTTTACAAAAAAATTACATTCAATAAAAAAAACGTGGAAAATCAATTTTATATCAGTGATTTTAAAGCTAAAATTACTTCAATTATGAAAAAATTAACACTTTTGGATTTTCCCTCCTGAAATATATAAAAAATCCATTTGATATTCGTTATGTTTTAAATAAAATTTAAATAAATTTTGAAAATTATATATAGTTGATTTTTAAATTGGTAAATGAATAATTTTTGCTTTATTTGTAATCATTTTATCACGATTCTTAAGATGTTTTAAATGAAAAGAAGCTTGAAAATTATTTTTCAGTAAATTATTAGAAAAAATTTAAAAATTCGACAAAAATTGCAAATTTTTAAAAATCGTCATTTTACATACAATCAGTTTTGTTAAATCGTCATTTTGTCATATTTCACTTCAAAAATAGTCAAAATGGAGACAAATCGTCAAAGTTGGCAGCGCTGAAGGCAAGGGATATTTTTTAATGTTGTACAAAAAAAAAAAAAAAAAAATCAAAAAAAAAATGTGCAAAAAAAAAATATAAATACGAAACAATGAAGGGAAAATAATAAAATCCGGGATGAAAAAGAAAGGAAAATATTTGTTTTAATTTTCTTTCTTAAAAAAAAAATCAACAAATTCTGTAAAAAAATATTGAAATTTATTTGCCATGTAAACTAGTAAAAATATATTTTGCACGAAAATAGAACCGTAAATGCTTTTGGCATAAATTATGCAAACAACTTAGGTAAACTTGTTCGAAGTATAACTAAGTTTTTTTTGCATAATTTATGCATATTTCATATCAAAAAAATGAATTAAATGCAACCACGAATACTATTTGCATATATCAGGCAAAAATACTTAGTTTAAACATAGTTAACACTTTAAAAACTTTTAAAAGGGTTTTATTTAAACCTTATACTTACCTAAGTTTTTGCATAATTTTTCAAGAAAATATTTAACCTTGTATATTTTGTATGTGCTTGTCCTATAAAATAACTTCGAATACTTTTTGCATAAATTATGCAAACAACTTAGGTAATCTTTTAAACTGTTTAGAATTTTTATACCCTCCATAATTTTTACAAAAAATATTCAACATTGTACATTTTTTTTCGAATACTTTTTCCATAAATTATGCAATTATGCAAACAGCTTAGGTAATCTTTTAAACTATTTAACATTTTTATACCCTTCACATACTTTGATGAGGGGTATACCCCTCCAAGACCTAAAAAGTATATACAATGGAGCACGGTTATAACGAACTCGTAGTGCCGGAGAATTTTGTTCGTTATAAGCGAAGTTCGCTATAAGCGTGGTAAACATTTAAAAAAAAAATAATAAAATTACAGGTTTTTCTATTAAATTCTCTTAATTTTTTGATTTTTGTTTGTAATATTGAAACAATTCTTCCATTATATTACGTTTCTTACAGTTTGTAATTCTTTTTAGTAAATTTTATAGTTAAAATCTCAAGTTTTTAAAATTTGCAGCAAATTTTTGATTTTTTAATGTGTTCGTTATAAAAAAAATTTGTATGAAAATTCGTAAAAGGGTCCATAATATTAATTCGTTATATAAAAAGTTCGCTATAAACGGTGTTTGTTCGTTATATAAAATGTTCGTTATAACCGGTGTTCGTTATAAGCGTATTCCTCTGTATATATATTGTATATATATTTTTTTTTTAAAGAGAAGCAACACTCTGGAAATTCTTCCTATTTATTAATGTGTTACTTTCTTTGGAAAGCGGATAGTGGAGAGATGAAAGCGGGAAAGATGAAGGGCTTCAAAATTGGCAACACTGTAATTGCGCGATATAATACGTCTTAGAACAGTTGTTGTTCGCCACCTGATAGTGTTGGGCGAACTTAATGAAGCTTTTTGGTTCATAGTCCTGATTCATTATTTTACTTCGGCTGGGTTAAGTGATATGGGAACACCGAAGTCTGTCTGTCTGTTGAAATGGCGATCACGGCGCGAAAATACAATACGGACTGCTCATTTTTACATAAATTGAAGTACATTTTCCCGAAAAGTTTGTTATTGAATATTAGCAAAATCGGTCCAGTGGTTCAAAAGTTATGAGTGAAAATTGAAAAATTAGTACAAATTCATAGTAGCGGCTGGTGTATAAAATATAAAGTCACATTTTTCCGCAAGACGCTATGAGGTAATTAATATTTAAAATTCACCTCAATCTTTTTCACCATAAATAATTTTTTCACCTCAAAATTGCGTTTTCATCTCAAATATATTTGTTGTTAATATTTTTTTGTTGTTTCATTTGTAAGGGTTTATTGTGTATGGTATAAAGAAAAAATTTGGTAAAACAAAATTTAATGCATATACTTCTTTTAAATATATATAATAAGTAGGGAACATTTAAAATGACCTTTATAACAACATCAAATACTTTTCGCATAAATTATAAAAAAAAGCGCAAGTTTTAAATATTAAAAATTTCAGTACTTTTTCGTAATTTTTTGATAATTTTTGTCGTTTCATTTAATCCAAAGTATCAAAGTGTAATATTGATGGAAATTAATTTTGAGGGTCATTAAATCCTGCCTTGGTAATTCTGCGTAAGTTTTAAAACATAACATAACTTTAAGCTGTTTTCACACAGCGTGTTTAAAATAGTTAAAAGTTAGTTTTTGGGATAAAATTCCAACAAAATAGTCAGATTTTTGTGTAATTTTTAACTTGCATTCTTCATTAGAATTCGTTGTTTACCTAAGTTTTTGCATAAATTAAAGTTTGTTTTTAAGCATATTCTTTCGTATATGAACATTTATGATCATATATGAGTAAAGCTGATAACATATGTCTATATATAGCTCAATATATGATCATATAGCTTCGAATCCGATATTTAAAGCATATGGCTTACATATAAGAACGTATATGATTGAGCGCACATCCCATACACCCTTAAATATGAGACCATAAATGGTCATATTTTTGACTATACATGCATATTTATTATCAGCTATATCCATATATGATCATAAACAAGAACACGTGTGATCATATATGTTTATATGATTGAGCGTACATCCCATACACTCTTAAATATGAGACCATAAATGGTCATATTTTTGACTAGACATGCATATATATTATCAGATATATCCATATATGATCATAAACAAGAACATGTGTGATCATATATGTTTATATATGATTTCATTTTTCACCCTAAATCTAAACTTTTTCTACAGAAAATCTTAAGATTATAATGTCTTTTTTCTATAAAAAACATTTTCTTGCAGAAAATCTAAAACAGTTGTCTTTAAATTATGGAAATATTTATCGATAAAAAATTTTTTAGAATCCAATTAAACATCAAAACATTCTGATGAATGTGTGTTAAAAAATATTTTCTGTGACTTTTTCTATAGAAATACGAAGATTACGATAATTTTTTTAAAAAAAATTAATCAGAGAACATTTTCTTACATTCTCTCTGACTTTTTTTCTATAAATTATAAAAATATTTTTCAATAGAACAACTTTTAGATTCTTTAATTTATTTTTAAACATAATTTAAAAATAGAAATTTTCTTATAGAAAACATTAAAACATTTTTCTATAAATTAACAAAAAAAAAAAAAAATTAATAGAAAATGTTCAGGTCTCTTAAGTTTTTTCACATAAAACAATCCTAAGATTTTGACAATTTTCTTAGAGAAAAACTCAAGATTCTACAGACTTTTTCTATTGGGAAAATTTTAAATATTTTACATAGTTCAAAACCCAGTTTTAATTCAACATCATAAATTAAGGATTTTTAAGCATGTTTTAAGGCGCCGTACATACGCAACGAGAATTTTCTTGAAAGAGTTTTAATGACATTTTTCACTAAACTAAGGAAGATTCCTTCAAAAAGTGAATGCACAATTTCTTAAAATTTATAAAAAAAAAACTTTATAATTTTTATGAAAATATTTTTAATGAAACTTTTTCATATGATATATGAAATTTTTAATTAATAAAATAAAATTTTTCATAACATTTTATAAAAAACTACCTTAATTTAATGAAAACCCAGAAAAAAACTTATTACCAGGTTATGTACTCGAAACATTAGTTTTGTTCGAGATGTCCCAAAAGTAATAGGTACCCATTATACTATCGTTTACAAAAAGGGACAAACTAATGGGTACCCATTACTCTCTCGCTGACAAAAAATACACATTACTTTTGGAACATTGCGAACAAAAGTAATGTTGCTAGTAAATATTCTGGTACTGAGTTGAAGCCGTGTTTGCTGGGAAGTTTCAATGAACAAATTTCAGTGACATTTCACAGATCTAATGCAAAAATTCATTGATATCATGCAGATAATTCTCTCAGTGTACAAAAACTCATGATTTTTTAAATACAAACTTCAATTTCGTAGCATACTTTTAGGCGCCATATCAAAAACAAAATTCATGAATCATTTCATTACTTACTCATCTCGTGCCAAAAATAATCAATAGTTTGAGGTTGAAATCCCAAAACAATGAACATGAAAGTTACTTAAACCCCCAAAACTTTATAAACATTGACAAAAAATTGCTAACATATACACAATGATAAAACACATTTTCTTTTAAAAAAGTGTTTCCAAAAGAAGTACTTTTCTTTATTTCACACAAAAACCCAAAAAAGTTTTTGGAAAATATATGTATACATTTTTCAAACCACAAAAAAAAAAAGAAAAATTATAGAGTGTTGCTGAAATAACATAATTTTTTATGTTCTGCATTTGACATGAGAAAGAAGTGTTTGTGGAAGAGTGCTAGCCGGCATTAGACAGTAGCAGTGCGTAAATGTTGGTTTATAGCATGTATTTTTGCTTCAGAAGAAAAACATCTTAATATATTATTTATTTTTATTTACTTTAACTGTCTAACTAATAAAAAATTAAACTTACTAAAACAACAGAGAAATCAAGAGTTAGTACAGAAAACACTCGCATTATGCGATTAAAAAAAAAAAACACACACACACGATTTTCTTGAATTGTTTTCTTTAAAAGTTTCGAAAAATCTGAAAATAGTGGAATTGAATGAAGCACTGAAAGAAGTATCCTTCATGATATTAATGAAACAATTTAATAGAATTTTTTTCGCAGATTTAGTGAAGGCTTTTATTAATATTTTTTTTTTTTATTTTATTAATTAATAATCATATAATTACAAATTATATACTATTACCCTAACCGAGCACTATCTACTATGGCCTTCTGCGCGTTGTAGCGAAAACAGACCAGTGCCTCTATTGGGAATCGAACCCACGACCCCCGCACTGATAAGAAAGTACGCTACCAACTAGCCTACCAGGGATCACTGAAGGCTTTTATTATATCCAATAAATCCAAGAAATTTAATTAATATTAAGAAATTTTTCATAATCTTTTTATCATAACATTTCATAGTTTTATAAAAACAAATCTTTCGATTTCATAAACTGTCTCTTCATAAATTTAATGAACATTTTCGTTAGAGCTATGGAATTATTTGAAAAGCTAATTTTTTTATTTTTTCATAAAATTTCATAATTTCATAATTTCATTAATTTTCCTACATTTCAAACTTTAGTTTTAAGATTTAATTCTCAAGTATTGAACATATTTTATAAAGTGCGCTTTATTATTTCAATGTAGCCTTGTATCAATTTTGGACTTCTATGAAATTGTTTAAAAATCATATGAGGCGGTTCATTAGTTTAGTTTCAAAGCATTTTTCAAGACATTAATGAAGAGTTTTATGAATTCAAATAACTTGCTAATATTAAAAACAAATTTATGAAACTGTTTCATAATTTCTATAAACGCTTCATTGCCGGAATGATTTATTAGTTTTATGAAGATTTTCATTAATTCTACAAACATTTCATAAACATTGACTTTAATGAAACCTATTTCATAGATTCTATGAAAAGTTTCAATAGACGAGTTCCATTGGCAATTTTCTTTAAAGCTATAAAGAAATTCATTATTGAAATAAAGATAATTATCTCAGTATGGTCGTTCTTTTCTTGGAGATCCTATTTAAGGGCGTAACTCGAGGGTTGGTTTTTTTTAAATTTTTTGTTTATTTAGCATTAAAACAATGATTTGTGAATTGTTTATTTCTTGACTTTGTTTTTACTTTTAAGGGGGAAAAAAACTTTTGGACATTTGATGTTTTTTTCGATTCAAGCCATTTTTATGGCATGCAATATGTCAATGTCATTAATGATAATTTCTACAATGTTTGAAGAAAAACTTGTTTAAACATTATTTAAAGAAATTATATTCGCTACCTCTTTAAAATCATTACATTATTCTAATGTTTTTTCAAAATTTTTCCCCGAAAACATGTCAAATATGATGCCATAAAAATGTCTTGACATAAACTTAATATCTCTTTGATTTTGTGACTTTCATGACTGTCATGATTTAAAACATATATTTTTTAATTTTATGTTTGTTTTTTTCCTGATTTATTTCTTCTCTTTTTTCTCTTCGTTCTTCATTTTTATTATTGTCATTATGATTATTGGTCGTGCATTGAAGCCAGACGCCTAGACTGGATGGCAGCCAATTGTCTTAAATTGGATTGTAGTATACTTATGTAGCATCTTAGTATTTTCATTATTATTGTGACATGGCGTCTAGTGTGTGTGAAACTGAAATCATTACTCATTTTATTTGTTTAAAAACAAATTTACTTGGGTAATTAAGAAATAATAATACACAATTGTTTAAACATGTTTTTATATATAGAAAATATATTTATAAAAATTCGAAAACTCACATAATAAAATGCCTGCAAAAATATTAGTGAATAAGTGTTTTTTTTTTTATTTTTGTATAATTTATATAAAACTTGGGTAAATTAACAAAATTTTTACTTTCTTTAGCTAAAAACTTGGTAAAATTTCTTAAGTTTTAACATAATTTAAAGTCATTTTTATAAATATGTTAGCAAACATGTTTTATGTGCTAAAAACCGCATGCTTTTTTTTTTGCTAAAAAATGGGTAAAATTTTCCAAGTTTTTGCATAATTTATACAAAAAGTTTTGGTAAAGTTAATTTAATACATTTTTTTAAAAAACAAATGAATTGAAAAAAATTATCTGTTTGTTTGAAATGTTAAAAGCTCCGTGAGTTTAAAATACCCGGTTAAAAATCAACATACATATATGCATCCATTTATGAACATGTATGAACTATTTCATGGTCATATATAAAGTGATTCGATTTCATACGTGTCCATATAACACCATAAATGCTCATAAGAGCTTATATGTGATCATACATGAAAGTATTACCTCAATTTTCTTTAATGTACACATGCTCATGTATGGAAATGTATAGATATGTATGATTATATAAGTAAACATTACCTAAATTTTCGTTAATGCACACTGATGAATATTTATGATTCCTCATATGAACATCTAAGAATGGTTTATGAACACATATGAATCATGTATGGTTGCTAGTGTCCGACCGAACAGTTCGGCCAAAAAACTATATTTTGTCGGTTTTTTGATATCTAGAGGCAATGATGACAAATTTTGGTATTGGAAACATGTTTGTTGAGCCGATTTAATTCGATTTTGTGTATAAAATTTAAGACAAAAGCCGAAGTTTAGCGATAAAGTTAAAAGTTCGGCCGCCGAACTATTTTCAATTTGGCCGAACTTTCTGAGGCCGAACAGTGAATTCATTGCTTAACTACAGACTTTTCTTCAAATTTGACTTTAAAATACCGAATACAGACCAAATGCATTTTCTGGCCGAACTGTTCGGTCGGACACTAATGGTTGCATGTGGAAATGTATGAATCATGTGTGTTCATGTATAGATCCATATATGTCCATTTTTTACAGGGTAGGAAAAAAATTTTTAGAAGTTTTAATCAAATATCAAATTTCAATATAATGTTACATATCTACAAAAAATATCCATTTTATAAACGGGCTAATATCTCAAAATCTAATCGAAATAACGCAGACCAGATTAAATCTTTGTTTTTCAAAGTATTAATACATCTCATAGAAAGATAAACCCCACGCCCGGGTACGGTTAACTCAATATGGACCAGCTGTTCCATTTTCAACCCATTACTTTAAACGGCTATATTTTTTGTTACTGTTTCATAAATTCTATAAACGTTTCATAAACGTAGAAATGATTAATTAGTTTCATGAAGGTTTTCTTTAATTCTACAAACATTTCATAAATATTGACTTTAATGAAACCTGTGTCATAGATTGTATGAAAAGTTTCAATGGACGAGTTCCAGTGACAATTTTCAATAAAGCTATGATGAAATTCATTGCTGCAGTGAAGATAATTCGCTCAGTGTATTAGCTTTTCTACACTCATAATAACCCAGGCTAAAAATACGAAAATAGTATCAAAACAACAAAAACTTTTGTAAAATAAACAAATATTGGTTTATTTTACGAAAGTTTTTGTTATTTTGACATTTATTGGTATTTTTACGCATGAAATATTATCAGTGTATATGAGTGTATTAAAAGAATTTCAAAAATTTTATTAGTATTTTTTTCTTCTTATTTTGATTAAGAATTTAGGAGGAGTTAACTAAAGAAATTTTCTTAAATTTAAGGTGTCATAAAATTTTTATAAAATGTATGTTTTTAACACTTTTTATTACAATATTTTTTGAGTTCAAAATTAAGTTATTTTTTTTCATAATAAAATTGTCACCTCTTCTGCTCTTTTGTAAAGCACAATATACATAATTCATTTACGATGGCACTTTATTTAAATTATGTTTAAAAATAGCTGCTCAACTATATTTATAAAGAAAAGTGTTGTGCAGTTTTTTTAGAGTTTTTTTTTTATTTTCCTATTTTTTCCCCAATTCAAGGGAAATAAAAACTAATAAAAATAGAAATAAACAACACGCTTGAGGAAATTCCAAAATTGCATTTGAAAATGCATGAAAGTGCACATGATTTAATGAAAAACAAGTTTATTTTTTAAAGAAAAGAGGAAATTGAAAATTTATAAAAAACAGTATTTGATGAGGGCTAAAAACTAGGAAATTACGAGTGATACAATTGGATTAATTAAAAATTTAAAAGATTTTGAAATATATAATATTTTTAATTAAAATTTGTACGGTTTTATTATAATTTTGGCTTATCTAGATTGATATTTTTAGCATAAAATTGTTATAAAGCTTCAAATAGTATTATTGTTAAAAGATTTAAGATGGCGCCCAATTTTGGGGTTTGCTCATTTTTTTTTTGCCAGTTTGATTCACAAGTTTTAATAATTAAGTATTAATTATACGCATTATAGAACATATTTAATGAAGTCCCTTCGTGGGTGCCATAAATTTAAAATTTCACATTTTATGTCTTCATTGCCTATTCTCTAGATTTAATTAAATATTCTTATGTGCCATATTTTTCAATTAATTTTTATTAAAGAAAATAATAACAAATTATTGTGAAAATAATTTTAATTTATAGTTTTTTTCTTTTAAATTTATTATTATTGTTCAATATTTTCCCAACAAAAAAAAAAAAAAAAATCAATTAACTATTTGTTACTATTCTCATTCATATATTCCATCAACTTGCTACCTACACATTTCAAACATTTTTGCCCTAGATTTTTTTTTCTTCTATTTTTCTGTTTGATTAACAATCAATCTAAACTGAATTGAATTGAAAAAAAATCCCACTTCTTTAAAGTGTTGAATGATTATTGTGTATATTTTTCTTCAATTCCATTTGTAATGAAAATAAAATGAAAAAAAAAGAACTTTATAATGAATATTACAGTTCATAAATAAAAATTTTCAATATTGTAAGTTTAATATAAACAGAATATGCAATTCATTTTGATTGATTACATGTGGCATGTTAAACAAAAGACACTAAATTAAACAAAAACAATTTTAGAAAACAAAAGAAAAAGAAGAAAATTGAAAAAAATTATATTTGAATTGAAAATTATAACGAATTCTTAATGAAATGTTACTACATACGAGGGCAATGCCAAAATCAGCCTACCTGATGTTTGGATGGCGGCAGTAGTTTGAAAATATTACTTTAGTGGAAGTGGCAACCTTATAAAGTATATGTTTTAAGTTTTAAGGCGCCACGTTGTTTAGTATTTTTTTTTTGGAGCCATCAAAAATAAAAGATCTCGTTATGTAATTTAATACTTTAATTTTAAAGGTTTCAGTCCATCCAATATTAAAACCGAGCTAGATTCTACTCTGGGGGAATCTGCTCGCTCGCTTAAAAATATAAAATATTGGGTGGCAGAGTTTAAACGAGGCTGTACAAGCTACCAATACAAACACCGTTGTGGACGACCAATTGAGGTGTCCACGCCAGAAACGGTTAAGAAAATCCACAAAAATGGTATTTGATGATCGTCGGCTGAAGGTGCGTGAGCTGGCTAAAATGATAGGCATTTCAAAAAGTGCTACACGTCGCATATTGGCCGAAAATTTGGAGATGTGAAAGCTGTGCGCAAGATGGGTGCAGCGTTTGCACAATAGAACAAAAACAGCGATGTTCAATAGAGTGTTTGGCGATGTTTTACCGCAATAAAGCCTAGTTTTTGCGTCGATTCGCAATCATGGATGAGACATGGGTCCATCACTTCACACCTGAGTCAAAAGGAACAGACAAAGCAGTGCACTGGAATGTGACAATCGTGTCCAAAGAAGGCGAAGACAGTTCCATCTGCAGGCAAGGTTATGGGGTTTGTTTTTGGGATAATTTCAATTGGTTATCTTCAAAAAGAAAAAACAATCAACGGCGAGTATTATGCTAACTTATTACGGCGTTTAAGTTATGAAATTAACGAAAAAAGGTCGCATTTGGCGAACAAGAAAGTATTGTTGCATCCAGACAGTGCACCAGTTCACGCATCTAATGTTTCGATGGTCAAAATCAATGAATCAAAGTTCGAATTACTTCATCACGCACCTTATTCGCCATATTTAGCTCCCTCAGATTATTCTCTATTTCCAAACTTTGAAAAAATGGCTCGGTAGTAAAATATTTGCCAACAATGAAGAGGTGGAGCCTGCGGCTGATGGCAATTTTAAGGAACTAGACATTTCTAATTATAAACAGGATATCGAATCTATTGAATATCTCTTTGAAAAGTGTATCGATCTGAAAGGATATTATGTTGAGAAATAAAGAAAGTTTTTTCCAATTTTGTTGTGTTTACTTTATTGGGTCGTCTAATTTTGGGACCGCCCTCGTAGGTTTTGTTTTAATATTATTATGATATTTATTATTGACATTTGTTATATTTGTGTGCGTTTTTAACACATTTGTTGAATGTGTTAAAAACAATGTCATTAAACAATACCAACCTAAACAGGGTTGCCATTTCAAAAAATTAATCGTTTTTTTTATAATTTTATCAAATCAATTTTAAAACAATTTGCTAAAAACAGCAACGAAAATTAGTAAAACTTTTGTAATTTAAGAATAAAGAATAGAAATAAGTTTTTATTAAAAAGTTATTTTGAACCAAAAATTAATACAAAAACTCTAAATCGATATTTAAAACGTTTTACATATTTTTTTTATTATTTTTTTTTTTGTTTGAGTGTATCTTTTTAAGCTGATGTTATGTTTAATATCATAATAATCCTTGCTTAAAAATACTGAAAATACGAAATTAGCGTCGAAAGAACGAAAACTAAATTGTAAAATTGACAATTTTTGTAATTTCACAAGAATTTAAAAATTATATTTAAGGAGCCTAAAAAAAATCCCGCAGACAGTCGCGTCCAGCATGGGACAGAAACGAGTTTTTGCTTTCATAACTTAAAATAAGTTTATATAATACATATTTGGAAGTACACTGAGAGAATTATCTTCACTTCAGTAATGAATTTCTGCATAGCTTTAATGAAAATTGTCACTGGAACTCGTATATTGAAACTTTTCATAGAATCTTTGATTCATTAAAGTCAATGTTTATGAAAAGTTTGTGGAATTAATGAAAATCCAAGTTTTCGCTATCCCCATTTCCAAAAAAAAGCAACCCATTAATAAATAGGAAGAATTTCCAGTGTTGCTTCTCATTAAAAAAAAAACAACATTAACATTAACAAATCTCCACGTTGGGCGCAATTTTTGTTTATCTTCAAATTGTTTGCTTCTAATGTTTTCCCCTAAAATATCGTATATTTTTATTTAGACTTTGATTTCCTTACAAGGGTAACTCTGTATAAATCTACATAAAGTGTAATATGTAAAATTTATGAACAAGAAAAAAAAATATACTATACATTATTACAGCTAAAGTTAATGAAGCATGCATCCGTCTTTATAAATGTGAATATTGAGACATAAATAAAAGTATAGTGTAGATTTACATCAACATTATGAAGAAGAAAAAATACAAGATAATGGGCGCCTAATGACTTATGTATGTATGTTTGGAATTAAGTTCGTGGACATGAAAAAACAATATATTGCCCAAAAATTGTCAATTAAAGATTTAATTGAAAAAAATTTTGTTTTTAATTAAATATGCAACTGACACACTGCTAGAATTATCTGCATGATATTAATGAATTTGTGCATAAAATTAATGAAATTGCACTGGACTTCTTCTTTGATCAATGGTTATATTCTTTAACTTCAAGCTCATATATTTGTTCTCATGAAGTGAGTAAACTAGTTTATATGAATGTTGATGTTTGGCATGGGATTGTTACCGCTTTCAAAACGTGTTCTGATGATGGGAACCTAGAAAATTCCCGAAATAGATCTATCAACACATTCCTGAAAGGGTCAAATAATAAATTTGAAAACAAAAAAACTCTATAGATTATTTGTTAGGACAATATGATAATAAAGAAATATAGAGTATGGCCTCGAATTTGAATAATTTTTATTATCATAATTGATTTTTTTTACTTATCAAATTAACTTTTTGTTTGATTTAGTTATTTTCAACTAAAATTTGTATAATTTCAATAAAATTTTTAATTTGAAAATATACTTGCGTGAATACCTTTAAAGGACAAAGTATAGTCATGATTAGGGCAACAAAAAATCAGATTTAAAAAACAACGTTTTAAGTGCGTAAAAAAGCTCAAAAAGCAGTAAAATAAGCCGTTTAAATATAAAACTAAGCCTCAAAATTAAAAAAAACCCCGTCAAATTTCATAGTTTTTTATTTAAATGTTCCTTGGAACTTTGTCAGTCAAACAAAGGTACAATAGAGACATTTTTTCCCCCTACATTTCAAAGTTCAAATTGATTTATTAAAATAATTTGTGATAAAGCATCAACATTTGATAATAAATATCCAATTTCCAGTAAAAAAAAAAATTAAAATAAAGATTGCTAAAGATCTCATCGGAACCCGAAGTTTTAAAAAAGAAGCCTATTAATCATCAAATTTTCCCATTATTTTCTTCTCAGCAATCTGACACGTGGTTAGGGTATTTTCCTAACAAGCATCATGACAAGAATGGAGCAAAATTGATAATTCATAGGTTTTTGTTAAAGCCCTCCCTATTCTGGAGGGTGCAGCTTTTCTAAAATTTCGGGCAGGTGCTTCAAAGTCTATTTTGGGGCTTCTGGATCGTGTGCAACGGAGAGCGTTGATGCTTATCAACGACAGTAGGGTTTCGAACTCTATTGACTCGTTGGAGCATCGTCGGAATGTGGGTTGTGTGACTTTGTTCTATAGATATTACCATGGGAAGTGTTCTGCTGAGACTACTCCCTCTTTCCTCATCCCCATAAACACTACTCCCTCTTTCCTCCTCCCCATAACCTATTTTCCTGATATCAACACAATGCAATGCATTAGTGGGGCATCCCCTGAGTGTTAGTTCAACGAAAAAAAAAAAAAAAATATACGGAGGTTTTTAATAAAAATCAAAAAAAGTAACATTTATTTTACCCATTTTTTTTTATCTTTAACACGTCATTTCTTTAAATGACCATATTATTATGAAACACTAGACAAAACCTACATCAATCGAAAGCTTAGACAGAGCTGAGTTAATCTAAGCGAACGGTTCAGTTGATCTGTTGTACAACAGAATGACGTTATAGCTATGAAACACAGTGTATAAGTCAATTTCACGTCTTATTTTCCCATCCATTGATTTATATTTAAATGTTCAATATTATTTGGAAAGTGAAACTAAATCAGTTGTTAGACATGTAAAAAATAATTGTACAACAGAATGACGTTATAGCTATAAAACACAGTGTATAAGTCAATTTATCACATCTTATTTTCCCATCCATTGATTTATATTTAAATTTTCAATATTATTTGGAAAGTGAAACTAAAATTCCAAAGTTATATCAAATTATATATAATCTGATCAAATGAGATGGACCCATTTTCCGGATGAAATTATATCAAATGAGATACCAAGAGATCCCATGAGATAAGGTTATGTTTGGCATTGTTCGATTCAGCTGAGATATAATGTAACATAAAATTATACATTTATATGACTATATATACAGAACATTTTTCATCGGGTAGTGAAATAAATTTTCGTAAATCAAAAATCAAACTTAAGGCTCACATCATAACTTAAGGCTTTATTATATATTTAAATAATTTTTTTAAAAAAAAAGCTACATCAAATAATTATTTGACAACTCTGGATAACATTTTTTACTATTTTTTGTTCTTTGCGATTGTAGTTATGAATGATGTCAAATTATTTGGGATTTTTAATAATCTTCAATACAGTGTAAAAGTACTGGGTTTTAAATTCCTTGTATTTCACAATTGCCATTCAATTTCCTTAATGTTGCAGTTAAGTTGCTTTCTATTGCAATTGAATGAGAAATTGTTGTAGGTTCACACAAAAGTCATTCAACTTTAACACAGAAAATAGTTTCTATTATTGATCGATTGATAAAAGCAAATGGTATAAAACTTTTTTATAGATGAAATAAGTAATAATACAAAAATTATAAAATTTTTAACAAACAGTTTTAACAAATTTTAAAGGACATACACAAATAAATTTAAAAACTCCTAAAAGTAGACTATAGTTTTTGAAACACTTTATTTGCTATAATTGAGTTGCTTAATAATATTTAAATATTTTTATTTAAATTTTACATACCTTTTTCCTATAGTTATCCATTCATAAAGTTTTTTTTCGTTTTTTCTTTTATTTCAAAATGAAAACAAAAAAATTATATTTTTTTAAGTATCACTATAAATTCTTTTACACACACACATGTACTGCTACACACATATGTATATACCAATACATTTGCATTGTGAATAGTTACGGTTATTGGGCTTTTCGTGTTTGTTTGTCAAGGTTTATAAAATTTTTCAATACTTTTCATTATGATTTTATACACATATCATAAATTTCTCAATAATATTCTTATTTTTATTAAAATAAAACACATTTTTTTTTGAAATTTTATACGAATTTTTTTTTACAAATTTTTGGGAAATCGTAAAAATTTTTTAATTTTGATTTCTTTTTTTCATTGAAGTCTGTACTTTTTTGTAAATGGTGTCAAGAATTTTTATTCATTAGGTTTTTTTTGTTGCTAATTTATATGAAAACTTATTTCAGAATGGCAATGCTGGTTTGATTTTTACAAATAAGAGATTTTAAGACATGCGCTTTAGGAATAATAGTAAAAAATTATTTTAAATAAAATAAATATTTTATAAATTTTTTCACAAATTCTAACAAAAAGGTGTCATAAATTTTAACCATAAAAAAGTTTAAAAATATTTTCTTACAAATCCTTAAAACTGTTAAATAAAAATCCTTGAAAATAGTATGTTTTTTTAGCTGTCAAAAACAGCTGTCATTTCATATATTTTTGTTTGTTTGTTATTTTACTCTTCTCTAAGCATTTTTTGCTTACGCTCAGTGTTGCCAGGTTTGTTGAGTATAAAATAGACAAATTTTCAAAAAAAAATCGTTATTATATTTTGAAAAATCGTCAAAATTGTAAAAAAATCGTCAAAATAAAAATAATGTTTTATAAGTGGGATAAAGTTTTAATGAGAAAAATAAGAGAGAATAATGTCAATCACATTTCAAGTGCTAACATGCTATCGTTGTAATATAACACGATTTGTTTTCTATGGTTTAAACTTCGAAAATTATTATATTTTACAACGATAGCACTTTACTACTTAAACTGTTAATTTCTTCTACATAATTCTGTGAACAACATTTCAGTAGCACAGTTTTTTTAAATCTTAAATTGTTTTACAAAATTAGGAAATTTTTTAACAATGTTATTTTCTTTAATTATTAAATTTAGACTTCCATTAACGAATTAACATTTATTACCAAATTCAAAACATTTTGCATTTGATGACATAGTTTTTTTAATTATTTAATGTTTTTCATTTTGGGTTCGGTTTTGATATTTTTAATATAAATTATTTTTATTCAAAAATGTTGTGTCACTGCTTGCATGTCTTTCCATTTTCAAATATAAACTGGAATATCTAAAGTTTCACTTTGAAACCTTTTATTTATATTATTAGGCCTGTTTTTTAAGCAACGGATTTCCTTTTGATTTATTTTCGATCTTTTACTATTTTATAAATAAGAATATTCGAGCTCAAGGACTGTTTGTGTCCCAAAATATTCCATGCTTTTTTTATTAAAAAAAAAAAAATGTTTTATTTTTATCTAAATCATACATTAATTAGATTTTATAAAAATTTAAAATATTTAATTTTATAAAAATGAAAACACTGCAATTAAGTTAAGCGAAACCCAACATGAATTTGTAAAATAAATATAACCGTTTTGAATATAGTTCTAGTATTTGCATATTTGCAAAATATAATTTCATATCATATTAGCATATAAATGTTAGATTGCTATAAAAAAGTTTGGTTTTAATATTAACGAAATAATATAAATCCAGAAATAGAGCAGGTGATTTTTTAGAATGACAAATAAATGTGGTTGCTGACATATTGAGCTTTTTTAAAAAAAACCGACATTTTGGAAGCAACGATCGTCCAATCGTAATTTAGTTGTTTTGGATACTATAAATCGTCTGGCAGCACTGTTTACGCTCTAGTCGCCTTACTTGATTTTCTTTTTTCTCTCTCTCTCTCTATTTGTCTGTGGCTGTCTTTATGTGTTGGTATGTGTTTGGTGTTATGTCAAATTTATATTAATTGCTTTCCGTAGTAAATTCAAATGTCATAAGGAAACTTATTCTTTTGTATTGTATTATTATATCCTGTTTTATAACCTACACTACGAAACAGTGGCAATTTAAATATTGAACAAAATTATTGCTAAGTTTTTAAATAATGCATAAATTGACAGTTTCTTTAACCCTTCTGCATCCCTTGTATATGTGCCCTTCCTATGATCCTTTGGGTCAATATGACCCAACATTAAAAAGTAAATAAAATTTAATATTTTATATAGAAAATTTATTTGTTTTGTTTTTTTTTGAATTAGAATAACAAAAAATAATGAAAACTATAATAAATAAACCCTTCCTGAGCAATTATTAAAAAAAAAAAATTAAATTAAATTTGAAATTCACTTTTTTTTTTTTTGAAAATTAATAAAATATTAATTATATTTTAATACTAATATATAAAAGTTTAAGAATTTGTGTGACAATTTATACACATGGTGACCATGTGCTCTTTGCAAATAAATTTTTAACAAGAATCACATTTAGTGGAATGCTTATTAGAATTCCTTCCATGTTGACAAAAGACACACCACTGTCGTTTATTTGGTAAATTACAGGACAATGGTGAATTTGTTCTATTTTGTTTAGAACATTGCGCGGCACCTGGGAGATCATTTTGTTCTTTGATATTTTAACAAGATTTTTTGCTGATGGTCCTTGGGGCAAAAAATTTCTTCGCAAAATATGCTCATTTATTAGCTGATCTGAAAGTTCTAATAGATATAGCCTGCGTCTGAAGTTTTTATTGAAATTCTCTTTTGTTTACAAAGTTCAAATGTCAATGCGTTACCATATTATCATAAAACAAATTTCAAGAGATACCTTTGCGGGATTCTCAAAATCCCACCCACTGTTTGAGAATAATAACTTTTTGAATGAAAAATATTCAATAAATGCGATTTTATTGATTATTTGAATGAACAAATTATTGATCGATGATTCTGAATGAAGATGAAATGAACTCCATTTAATTATATTCAATAGGAAAAAAACGGTAAAGTGGAATTAAATTTGCAATATCGCTTGTTGGGTCATATTGACCCAAAGGATATTGAATGTGTGTAAATCGTGTTTTTAAAGGTGGAGGGGGGAGGAAAAATTTAAATTTTATTATTCTCTTTTAAAAGCATAGTTTTCGTCCCTGTTATGGATAAATAAAATTTTCACGTTGATATCTTAAATTTAAAGGGAAAAATTTTGCGTTTGAAAACCAATATTGGGTCAAATTGACCCAAGGAGTGCAGAAGGGTTAAATTGTATGATATATTTTTTTATCCCTCCATTCCACTGTACATGAGAGTTCAGTTTGTCATTCCGTTTGTAACTTATCGAATAAATTCATTTTATATAGTATCGGTTTGCATGATGTCGATATAGCGACTTTCGCCTGTCCTTCAGCCTGTTGAAATGCGATATACTCCGCCAGTATAGAATTGTTTGGTAATCTTATAAGCAGTCTGCTATTGAAAATAAGCTACATCTGCTCACGGAATCAAAATTTATGAGGGAAAATGCATAGACATCTCGAAACTTGATTAATTTAATGGACAGTTATTTAATATGACGTCATCACCGAATAATCGAAATTTACCAATTAAAAAACGCTAAGAAATATATCGATTAATAAAGTTGCTAAAAGAAAGTTTCGCATAGTTTTTTTCGGCGAAATGTTTTTCCACGATTTTTTTTCTGCAAATTGTATTTTCTTTAAAATCGTTTCCAAATTAGTTTTTATCATTTCAATGGGTTGAGGGGTATACAAAATTAGGCACAGCTGACTTTAATATTTCCATTTATATAAAGAAAATTTGCTAAAATGCTGATAACCTAAATTAATAGACATTCTCCCGAGCAGTTGTGTAATAAAAATTAACAAAAACGTTTAAAGGGAAAATGTTAAGTAGGGTATGTGGTGTAATGATTAGCGCGTTGAGCTGTTACACAGAAGGTCTGTGTTCAATACCCATCGACGGAAACATCAATTTCAAAAATAATATGTATGAGTTTTCTGTCCTCTATACACAGCGCCCTCCTTTGGAGTACCCATATCAACTAACCCCACCGAAGTAAAATAATAAACCAGGGCTATGAATGAAAAAGCTTCTAGAAAGTTCGCTTACTCTTTATCAGAGAGCTTCTCTTTAAAAGAAATATATATATTAAAAATGTGAAGGGGCCTACAAATTTTCCATATTAATCGGTGTATTTTAGTACAATTTGATTTTTTTTTTAAATATTTGGGCATGTTCTGTGTTTCACTTTTAGGTGAAAGTTAAAATTTTATAAAAATTTTTCTGAACTTAATTTAGTTTTAGTACAGTGTTATTTTAACGTCATATAGACAGTCGCAATTAATTTTTAAATAATATGCATTTGATAAATTAAATTTAGAAAGGTAGAGTTTAAGAAGAAGAATAAACGTTTGTTTTTTTCTTTGTTAGGTCGGCTAATTTTGGAACTGCCGTATCTGCTGATTGGTTAAAAAAATATCCAGCGGATCTATGATGTGTCCCAAACGAGTTAATCATCTCTTTCCATCAATACCACATATGCGCCCCGGTAGGCTAGTTGGTAGCGTGCTAGCTTATCAGTACGGGGGTCGTGGGTTCGATTCTCACCAGAGGCATTGATATTTTTTTGCTACAGCGATCCGAAAGCTATAGTAACTAGTGCTCGTTTAGGGTAATAGCATATCATTTATAATTATATGATTGTTAATAACCAAAAAAAATAAAAAAAAAAATACATTTTTATATAGTTCCTATATATAAAATGCCCAAAAAATTAAAAAATACAAAAATATCATGTTTTATGCCGAAAAAACTTGCCCTTGATATAAAATTATGGAGTATCATATGCTTTGATAACATTTTAAAATTATAAAATTATATTTTTCAAAAAATAATACAGGTTTAGCTTTACAGAAATTTCCGTATAAATTTGACATTTGTTTAATGTCACAATGAAATAACTTTACTTTTCCTATAAAAATTTGTGTTTTTATAAATAACTTCTAATGTCTGAATTTTGAATTAATATTTGGATTTCTATAGAGAAAAGTCTCCAAAGACCCTCAAATCTAATCTATTTTGTAGACAGTCTAAAAGTTTAAAATTGCTTGCGAGACAAAACTTTTAAAAGCTAAAGTCATTGCAGAAAATAATTTGAAAGATTCTATATATTAAGTCCTGCAGATTTTTAATGAATATTTTCATGGATAGTTCTTTACATTGTTGTTTTTGTTTTAATACTATAAGATTTTAGAATTGTATATAGTTATTTATGACACCTTTTTGACATGCGCTATAATAACAGAAAAACAACTGTCAAACTTTTATATTTTCATATAAAAAAAAAATGTGGAATGTGGAAGGTAATTTTTTTTGTTGTAAATGATTTACTTTTTTTTTGCAATATAGTTATTTTCAGTTTTTTCAATTAAATTTTAGTTCAATTAAACATTAACAAAGTATTAACAGGAACTTAAATTCGTTGTTTGTATTAAAAAAAAAAAAACTGAGCAAATTTTTATAATATGACAAACTTTAATATACACTTTTTCACAATTTCTTTAGTTCTTTATAAGGATTTTTAAAAGTTTTATAATTTTATGTTATTTTATATAATTTTAAATTATTTTATTAGTTATTGCTTTATTTTCACTACTATTTTTTTTCATTATTTCTTAAATTGCTTAAAAGTTAATTTTTTATTAACTTTAACTCGACGCGTCTTTTTCGTAGTCATTTTTTTAACATTTTTAGATTTCTTTAAGTTCTGTAATGTCAGGATTTCTTTTTTGTTATTATTTTTTCTCTATATCCTTTTGTTTTGTATGTTTCTTTTCATTTCATTTTATCCCCCTCTTTTTTTCTTTTGATACATTGAAATATTTTGTGTAAAACCACCCCATTTTGTAAAATACAAACTCGTTGTTTTTGTATAGAAAACTCATCTGTTGTTGAAAGTTTTTTAACTTCTTTCAATTCTTCTTTTATCGTAAAAGTTTTTTTTTGTAATGAATGAAATTACTCAATCACTGCTTTTGGCAAACTCTCTTCTTGTTGAATCTCATTTGGTATTGCCAGATGTTTTTAAGAAAGTGTAAACAAATGAGCGAAAGAGAGATAGATAGAGTGAGTTTTTTTAACAAGGGAAATTTTCTCCTTTTGTTTTTATTAGGGTGACCAGATGTTAGTGGGAATTCGTAAATAATTAATTAATTAACCACTTGTAGATGTTTAAAAAGCAAACAATGATTATTATAAGAGAAATTTAAAGCAAATACTAACAAGGTAAAACTGTTAAGACTGCTCTACTCGCAGTTAAGAAGAAAAAACTGTAAATACGAAAAGGTTTTTTTCAAAGAGTATACACAAAAGGAGATACACGTGCCACGCCTCTCAGCAACAAAATACCGAACTCAATAAAGCAATTGGAAACATTTTTTACAATAAACATAAAAAATGATTGCAACATGTTGATAAAAAATTTTTGCTTAAAACACTCAATTTTATTTTGCTTATATTTTGTTATTTTCTATAAAAATTAAATATACACACAGAGAAATAAAGTGCCAACCGAACTGAAAAGTGTATTATAATGGTAACAACTTATAAATTAGGTTAGTACAACGATATTTCCATTAGATTTCTGAATATTTTGGGTGTTTCAATTAAAATTTGCTTGAATTAACCGAACTTTGTCTTGAAAACAAATGTCAAGTTGTACCAACCGATTGAAATTCGTATTAGCCGAATTTGATTCGTAGTAACCAAATTTCAGTTGGCAAATAAATATTTTTTTCTCTGTGTGTATATTTTAATTTTTTTGCTGCTTGTATCATTAATATTTGAAATAATTAAAAATTTTATTAAATTATTATTTAAAAACCTGATACAAATTAATTTAAACTTTTAAATTTTTGAAACATGTTTTCAATTGCTCGGTGCGAGTTTACGAACAATTTAAAAAGAGAGCAGATTGAGCGACATTGAGTAGTATGGAAGGCCAGTGGTTCTTTACACGAAAATTCATATTATTCTTGTTTCTGTGGAGTTTGTAAAGTTCCAAAAAGCCTGTAATGTAGCTCATTAATGACACGTCAAAGATCCGCTGGACATTTTCCTGCCAAACTTTGCAGTTATATATCTGCATGCTTCATCAACAAATTTCTTTAAATTTAATTTTGCCTTAAAGCTCCATCTGGAGGAGATATTAGCGACCAAAGTTTGACAGCATATAAATCCTATACGGTTTAAGACATTTTAAAAATTTAGTTTTTGTGTAATTTTGTGAACAAATCTTTAACCAAAAATATATGACTTTTTTTTTAAAGTTAACCGATTTAGAAAATTTTTTGGAAAAAGCCAGTGGTTTTTGACAGTTTTTTAAAATTGCCTGACGATATAATTTTTATAAATTTAGTAGTATTTTATCAAAAATCATCCATTAAAAACGGAATAAATTTTGGAATATTTTAGACTTTGTGTACTTGAAAAATTCATCGTCCGATCGGTCAGATTTTCAAAAATTATATACCATCGATGAACTAATTTATAGCAGAGAAATACATTTTCATATTTTTTCAACAACACAACCATCAAAAATATAAAAGATTAGTCTTTTTTATATTTAAAAAAAAAACAAATCCATAAAAAGAGCTAAAATGTTTAAAATAATTATTATTTAGCAACTCTGGATCAAAATTGTCCCCACTTTACAAGAGTACTCAAGATGTTGAGTTATTTTAGGATTTTTAAACCAATTAATCAATTTATTCAGTAAAACAATATAGCCGTTTAAAAGTACTGGGTCGAAAAAGGAACACTGTGTTAAAAATGAGTTAATAAGATCAAACTCACTGATATATCACACTTTGCAATTTTTTCCAGTCATGTGGTTCATGGCGGCCTGGCAGAACCGCTGATGTTAGGAACTCTAATTTAATATGAAGTCTACTTATCGCATATTGAAATCTGCTTAGGCGGAATATTTGGAAATATTTACGGGAAGGAGCTCGAAGGGGAAATTCCCCCCTTGACGGCCTGTACAAACCGCTAGAGCGAGCAACTTTAAATTTGGTATGTTTGGTACTCGCTTAGACGGGATTTTTAAAAATTCCTACGGGTAGGGACAAAATGGGTAGTCTTCCCTTTGGCGGCCTGGACAAACATCTAAAGTGATGAACTTGAAATTTTGAATGTTGGTTCCTAATCATGCGTAGACATTCGATTAGACGATGTTTTTGAAATATCCTAAGGGGAGGGTCAAAAAGGAAAAAGTCAACTCCTTGCCGACCTGGCCAAACCACTACTACAAGGAACTTGTAATTTGGGGAGGGCCAAAAACGGGGAAGTCTCAAAAATGATAAGTCTTTCTCCATCTGGCCTGGCCAAACCTTTTTGGATAAAATAAAATGTGTGTTCTTTCGAATATGAACTTACTCGCTGATATAATATATTTTTAGTTTTGGGCAGCAACGTGGTAAAAGGGGTTAAAAGAGGGAAAAGTACCCCTCTTGGCGACCTCGCCAAACCGCTAAAGCAAGGAACTTCAAATTTGTTACGTGTGTTTTCTAATCTCGTTGAAACAAAATTTTCGGAAATTTCTACGGGGAGGGGCATGAATTTAGAAGTCTCCCCTTTGGCGGCCTGGCCAAACCTCTCAATCGAGGAACTTGAAATTTGGTTGTGTGGAAAAGTGGAAAAGTCTGCCTATTAACGGTCAGGACAATCAACTAATGCTAGGAATTTGAAGAACGGTGTTTAGGTTCCTCCTATAGCGCAGATATCCGCTTAGATGTGATTTTGGATATTCCTACGGGAGGAGCCCTTGACGGCCTACCTATACTTTTATTTTCTAGAACATTAATTGTATGAGTTAATTCACAGATACTGTATATTTGCAACTTTCGCAGGATCGTAATAAAAATTGTGTTTCAAAAAGAAAAAAGTATTCCTCTTAAAGGCCTAACCAAATCGCTGAAGTTATAAAATTAAAAATTTGAAAGTTGGAATCCGCTAAGAGTGGAATTTTGAAAATTTTAACGGAGAGAGTCAAAACGGCAACGTGTCACCATCTACGTCCTGCCCAAACTTAATATATGAGTTCCTTGAGGTAGGCGCTCATGAAGATACATATTTTGGGCTTGGATAAATTGGGGTGTATATGGGGTTTCAAAGATAAATCGTTTAAAATGTTTAATAACCCATACAAAGCCTATAAGGTAAAATTCTAAAACTTGAAATTGAAACGTACATTGTAAAAAAAACAGAAAATTCCCAAAAAAAATATTTAGTTTTATTTTAAATATACTCCGGCATTTAAAACTAACGGTAACGAAGTATCGGATTTTTTGTAATTTTTATAAATGTAGAAGTACTTCAATAAAAATAAGTCACTATTTATGTTCTCAGTGAACACAGAATAAATTGTGGCATATTTTTGACTTTGGGTATTTTAGAAATTAAGCTAACAGATCGGACCAGATTTTTATAAATCGGTGAACTAATTTTCAACAGAGAAATACTTTAATATTTTGTCATAAACACACCAATTATAATATAAAATTTAAGGCTTTCTGAAATAATTTTTAAAAAAGGTCCCTTCGGAAAATGCAAAAAATTTAATTTTCAAAGTAACCAATTTAAAATTAATGAAACAATTTGTCCATAATGAGTTAAAGTAATCGAATTTCTTTAAGCGCGATTTTAAAGTTATTAAGTTTACTTAGGGAAATTTTAAAAAATCAAATGGTTTCGAGAAGTTTCTACAAACTAGACTTTAAAAAGATCAATCTCTCATAAACCAGATTTTTGAAAATATAAAGTTAAAAGAGCATATATTTTATAGACCAAAGCTTTAACATGGCTTTGTTATAGGATGAGGTCAGTTGAGGTTTTAAATAAGGGATCTATATCAGAACGTTTTGCATACAAGGCGGACTACCGTCTAAGCTTATGTTGTCTTTGCATGTTGGCTGCCTAACAGCAAAGCTGTATTTTTTGCGAGTGTGTTAAAATTAAAAAAATAACAAAACGCTAAAAAAATAACGAACATTACAAAATATATTGTTGAAGTACAGTGATATGTCCTTGGTTGAGCGGTCAAGGGATAGGTCCTTTTAGGTCAATTTGTTTTCTTTTTTTCTTATTTACTTGTATATTTCAGATCTTCCATACCATACCTTTAAATATAAAAGTTTTCTTAGTCAAGGGTAAAGTTTTAAGTTTAAAAAGTTTCTTAGAGCAAATATTTTCTTTGTTAATGCTTCAAATTTTAATAAAATTCTTTAATCATTGACATCAAAAAACAATTGTTACATTTTAAAATGTTCTTAGAAATTTTATAAAGACATTCAAACTTCAAGTTTTTTTTCTTCCTTTTTCATTATCCTGCAAATGGTTCATCTTTTAGTATTGAAATTGTTCTTACAATTGAAAATCCAACTAACTCCTCTGTAGCTACAACATTTTCTTAGAATTTCAATTATTATTTTTCTATTGTTGTAATATTTCTTTTTTTAGGATTTTTTCTTGAAATTCATCCCTTATTAAAAGTTTTGCTAATGACTTTCTACTTGTAGAACAAAAATATTTTTACAAAAAGAATGTTTAAACATAAACAAGAAAAGGTAAGAATTTTCTGTTGAACAAAGAAACATTTAAAACAGAAAGTAATTATTTGCTGCCAATTTTTTTATTAAATGGAACATCATTATAATGAAACTCTTAAGTCATGTGGCCAACTTAATCTTTTTATTTCAAGAATTAAATTATGAAAAGTGCTTTGGAAAAGTTGTATGTACTTATCTAAGATTTTAAAGAAGTTCATTTAATTTAAGGCATTAAATCTTTTTACCTCGAAAAAACATTTTTCAGAATGCCTCATTAGCAACCATTTATTCTTTTAAATCCAAAGAAATGGTTTATTTTGATTCAAAAGAAATGGTCAAAAAGTTATGGAACAACTACTTTAATAAATTTTTCAAAAATTTCTATTTATAAGTGTGTCCCTGCTCAGACGCCAAAAAGGTATCTTAAAAGCACTAGAGTACAAGAAAAGTTCAAAAAAAGTTCTGTAATCAGCAAAGCCTTACTTTTGCGTTCATTGGCATGAGTTTCGAAATCTGTGAAGAATTTTTAAAGATCTATATTTAATTCAGCTTTAAGTCAGCCTGGTCGCTAATGAAAATCAAAGAGAAGTAAAGAAAAATCTTTGTTGTTTTTAAGGATTATAATTTTTCCAATAGGAAAGCAATCTAGCCTATTCTCAAACTACTTTTTGTTTGACACCCTTGAAAAAATAACAATATGTAGTAAATTAAAAAAATTTGCAACATAAAAGAACATTTTATTTTAAATCCTTTTCGGAAAACATTTTACTCCAGCCAGGTATAATAACTAACCACATGGAAGTTTAAGGACTAATGTTTATGTTTTATGTTGCAATCACTATCATCATACTCTAGGATGACACTTTTTTTTTTTAAACCATTAACACCCTCTCCAAGAGAGCATCTGAATATGATATCCATGTGCATATATTAGGATGTCCATTAAAAAACGATTTGTCGATTTCCGTTCATTACACCCCCCAGTTTCAGTGCAAATGGCTCCAAATGGAAGAAATCGATTTCTTTTGAAAACGTTAACCAGTGCAAAAGTGTTTTTTTTTTTAAATAATTTTAAAGGTTATTTAAAATGCCTAATTTGGAGATGTCGATTGCTATTTTTATAATATAGTCCGGTCACTTTAGACATAAAAATAGTGGTCAAATAACAAAAATTCCGACATAGCCAAATTTTGGTGGAGACCTAGGGTTTACCCTAAAAAATAAAAATTTAAGTCTCCATCAATCCCATGTTAGCTCAGAAAGTTATTCGGGGTCAAAGATCAAAATTTCAGGTTTTTTGGATTTTTCTCGAAAACGGTAAGTTTTATCACAAAAATACTTCAAACCAAAGATCTTAAATTCTCTATAAAAATGGTCTTTATGATTTTTTCTCTAAGTATCACCGTTCCTGAGATATCACGATTGTAAGAGTCATATTCTACATAATATGCACGTACCAATCTTACTTATAAGCGTTAAAAAGGTGGGGTCCAAAATGGCCCCAGGAAAAACAAATAATCATATATTTTGTTTGATAAATCGTAAGATAGATATTTAAACTACCTTTAATTTGATACCCATTTTTCAATAGTTTCTTTGAAATATATGTGAAAAAAAACGCAAGAAAGGCAACTTAAAAGTAAGATTTATGCGATAAAGAACTGCGCTTGTTCTTTAGTTTAGTACCTTTTATCATATATCCAATTTTAATTTAATAAATTTCCTAGTGGTATTTTTTGGTCAAAAGTGAAAACCTTAACCCTATATGGATAAAATAACAATTGTGCGCTCCGGTAGGCTAGTTGTTAGTGTGCTGGCTTATCAGTGCGGGGGTCGTGGGTTCGATTTTCACCAAAAGCTCTGGTCTGTTTTCGCTACAACGAGCCTAAAGCCATAGTAGCTAGTGCTCGGTTAGGGTAATAGGATATAATTTGTAATAATATGATTATTTGTATCAAGTGCATTTTTGGTTATCAATTTTAAGGCATTACGCTCTTGTAGTCATAATATAAACTACGTTTTATGGGTCTTTCTTGTCCCTAGGGCACTAACGGTTAAAATTGTTTTTAACAATAGTAAAGATAATTATGGTCTAACCAAATTTAAGTGAAATTTTTGACAAAATAAACAATTTTTATAAATGTTTATAGAACTTCATGTGAATATTGAAAACTTTTGAATTTTGGGAATTTTTAATAAGAGTACACTTTTTTTCTCTCCAAAAGTGGCATTTTCGGCCGAAATTCGGCACGGGTTAGCGTTTTCCAAAAAAAAAGAGTTAATTTCTTCTATATGGAAACATTTCCAAATAAACTTGGGACACCCTAGTAGATATCCTTTGTTGAAGTATTATTTATTGCAAACATTGAGGATATAAGTAAGTAAGGACAACAAGTCAATATATCTGTTAATTCTTCTACTACTACTATGCTACCCATGTTCCTGCTGCTATAGCAGTTGTTTGCTTGATATTTTACAAAAAATCCCCCTTTGAATGCATTAACAATTATTTCCTTTTTTTTTTTTTTCATCTTCTCGGATGTTGATTTTGTGTGGATGTTGTAAAATGTAAAATAGATTTAAGCTTATTTGTTGTTTGTTACGTTGTTAGTTAAAGCCAAACCGGATATAAGCATTAAAAACAAAAACTTTGTTGGCAAATACAGGCATCATATTACACCATTTAAAGGATTTAAAAAAAATTTTTTTTCTTAACTATTTTTCAACATCCGCTCCAAAGAGTTTACATGAAATTATATGAAACATACAAAGAAAAAAACTAAAATCGAGTTCAAATTAAAATATTTGTTAATTCAATTAAAAGTTTAATTAAATTCAGTCCTGTTATGGTAATTCTAGTATCAATTAAATAAATTTGTTAATATTTATTTGACTTCAGTTTCAATTTAAATTTAAATTTTAATCATATCGATTAAAAATTTAATTGAATATTGTCTTTTATTTCGAACTAATTTAAGTAATTACGTATTTTTCCCCAATTTATTTGTGATTTTTTGCTATTTAAATTAAAGTGTTAATATTACACTGCAAATACGAAAAAAATGTTAAAATAACAAAAACTTTCGTAAAATAAACGAAAATTTGTGTATTTTACGAAAGTTTTCGTTGTGCTGAAATTTTTTTTTCGTATTTTTAGCATGGATTATCATGATCCAAAAAAAATCGCTAAAATTGAAAAAAAATCTACACACTTAAAAAGTCGCAATTTGAAAAAATCATTAAACTCTAAAAAATTCGCAAAAATCTCTAAAATTAAAAAAAAAAAAATCGCCAAATTAAAAAAACATTATAAATCGTCAAAATTGAAAAATTGCCGAAATTGAATAACAGCGCCAAAATGAAAAAACCCCTAAAAATCTTCAAAATTAAAAAATTGCCTAAATTGCAGAAAACGCCAAAATGAAAAAACCCCTAAATTAGAGCAAATCAAAAAAATAGTAGAAAAAAATTGTCAAGTTTTAAAAATCGATGAACTTGAAATAAATTGCAATAATTAAAAAAATCTACAAAATTAAAAATACCAATATTGAAAAAAAAACGTCCATGTCCAGAAAACATCTTTTATTTGTGATGTTTTTTTTTAAATGTTTTACTTTTAAATTTAAAAATTAAAACTAAAAGTTTATTTATCGATATTTTATCATAAATTATGATGTAAGCAAGATTATTCAAGTTCAAGATTGGTTCTCTGATGATTTTCGGTGACGCGAAATGAAACATGTAAGGACCTGTCAGTAGATAAAGTCTGCTATAAGTTAGCGGGCAAAAACTTTTTGAGTAATAAATTAACATTGCACGGTTTTTGTGTTTAACAAAAAACAAATGATCTTGAACTTGAATATTTTTTTTTTATTTTATTAATTAATAATCATATAATTACAAATTATATTTTATTACCCTAACCGAGCACTAGCTACTATGGCCTTCGGCGCGTTGTAGCGAAAACACCACAGTGCCTCTGGTGGGAATCGAACCCACGACCCCCGCACTGATAAGCCAGCACGCTACCAACTAGCCTACCGGGGCGCACATCAACTTGAATAATCTTGTTCACATCATAGTTTTTTTTTTAATTTCGGTATTTTTGTCATTTTGGCGATTTTTTTATATTTCGGCAAATTTTTTTTTGTATGCCTAATTGAGTACATTTAAAATTTTTTTTATAAAGTCCGCAGGAAAAATTTAACAAATCCGTATATTTTTAATACATAATTACTAGTTTTTTTTTTAATAATTTTTTTAACAATAATTTCTATACCTTAATTGACATTACGCTCTCCTGTCTTAATATTTTATGCGACATCTGCATTGAAATTAAAGGCTTGATGTTAAACAATCAATTATGCACAGCTTAAATTATGCTATTTGCATTATTTAGACTTACATCCGCATATTTTTCAAAATATCCTCAGAGTTCGTGAAATATTATGAAAATTTTACAAACATCCGCATATTGTTTATACAAAATTAGGGGGATTTAAAATCCTTTTTGTAACAAAAATAGAAAAGAGCATCATATTATGATAGTTTAAGAGCATCATGTTATGATTCCAATGCCTAACAATCATGACATAATCGTAGCAATTATGATACTAAATGACGATAAAATCTTCCTTGGTAATCATAATATGATCGGACAGAATCATATATATGATCATTAGGATCATAATATAATTATTACGTTTCCCCAATCGTGTTCAATCATATTTTTGTACCTTTATACCTATACGCTCTCCTATTTTAATTTCTTATTCAATATCAATTAATGGCTTGCAAATAAGCAATCAATTATGCACAGCTTAAATTAAGCTTTTTGCATTATTTAAGCTTGCATCCGCATATTTTTTAAAATATCCACAGAGCTTGTGAAATATTATGAAAATTTACCCAACATCCGCGGATTTTTTATGCATACTTACTAGTTTTTAAAATCAATTTTATAGAATTCGATTTTATACTTCAATTGACCGTGTGAAATGGTTGTCTTAATTTGTTATTCAACATCCGCATTGACATTTAAGGCTTGATATTAAACAATAAATTATGTACAGCTAAAATTATGCTATTTGCATTATATAGACGTACATCCGCATATTTTTCAAAATATCCGCAGAGTTTGTTTAATATTATAAAAAATTTAGTAATATTACGGGTTTTTGAAATCAATTTTATAAAAATCAATTTTATATTTCATAATTTTTTTTAATTTACATCCGCCTTAAAACTATCAATTAAAAGTTTAATTGAATTTGGTCCCATTAACGAAATTGTAGTATCAATTAAAATAATTTTCAATTATTTAATTGATTTAGTTTCAATTAATATTTGTATCACATCTATTAAAAATGGAATTAAATATTGCTTTTAATTTCAAATAAATTTTAAATATAATCGCCAAAATTTAAAAAAAAGCCAAAATTAAAAAAAAAAATCTTCAAATTTAAAAATATAACCAAAAAATTAACAATATTTTGAAAAAATCGCCATAATAAAAAAAAAAAAACGCCAAGCGGATTTTTGAGTATTGGCGACTTTTTGAAATGTTGCCGATTGGTTTTCTTCAAATTTTAGCTTTTTTTTTTCTTTAACTTTTTTAATTATGGCGATTTTTTTTATTAAATTTTAGCGATTTATTTCAATTTAAACGATTTTTTCACGTTTGGAGTTTTTTTAGTTTGACGATTTTATCACATCTGCAGTTTTTCTTATATATCCGCAAGTTTTAAGAAAATTTAATAAATTTTTGTTAAAATAATAAAATTTTCATATATTTTTGGAAATAAAGTTCCGAATGGTGTAAATGGAGCATAAAGTCTTTTATCTTTATCAAAAGTCCTGATATTCTGTTTGTCCTAAAAAATGTGGGAATGAGTTGACAACAATACTGACTGGCTGCAGCTACAAATATATAAAACTTCGTGTTTCAGCATAATGTTAAGGGATTTTAAAAAACAAACTCAAACATGAAAATTTTCAAACATTTCTAAACAACAAACATTGTTGTAACGCAGTTCTTGTATTGTAATAATTCCTTACCAAACGCACAAGATTGTTACGATATCCCTGCTGCTATTCCTAAACAGGGAGTTGGCAAACGTTGGTATTTGTTTCGTTTATTAACACGTCCCCAGGGTATATTTTTCAAAACAAAGTAAATCATGCAAATATGTGGTAAAAATGTAGTAGAGTGTGTCCTATAGATCAGACTATGTGGTATGTTCAGGCTTTGGCATAAGTTTGCTATAAGTTGTGTATAGCAGGATATAGAGTTTTTTTGCTTTATTTCATTTCCTACAGGCAGACAATGTTAAGGTATGACTATGATTTAATAGTGAATTTTACGCAAACGACCACCGTTACAAATTGAATTTCAGCATGATTTAAAAGTATTTAAAATATTTTATACTTTTATGTTCTCTCACATATGAAATGGATAACTGTTTAAATATGAGGGGGGAAATATATAAATATTTATATTCTAGATAGATTTGTTAGTGATTATTTAAAAGGAAAGGGATTTGAGAAATGAATTTATTAAATTTACTTAGATTTTGTAATAAAACTAATTTATTTAAAAAGGGGAGATATTATAGAAAAAATTAAAGAGCAAAACTTTTTAATTTATATAAAATTGAAAAAAAAAAATTAATTTTAAAAATGCTTTTTCTAGCTTTTTTTTTTTTGAAACATCCGCATATTTAAATTAAGTTTTGCTTTGTTTAGAATGAACAACTAAATATTTTTTAAGAAATCATCAAATTTGTATTAAATATATTAAATATATTGGATAGGTCTCTGAATTGGAGTGGGCACCTTGATATGATCTCTAAAAGGGCCACTAGGGTAATGTTTGCCTGCCAGAGGCTCTCTGGCAGGACCTGGGGCCTTAGACCTCAAATGGTCTACTAGTATTTTAACACCATTGTGAAATCGATGGTCACATACGCCTCATTGGCGTGGTGGAAAAAGGTTGAACAACTCGGGGCTCAGATGATTCTTAAGAGGGTTTATCGACTGGCAGTATTGGTATCACTGGTGCCTCAAACTCATGTCCGACTGATGCTATTGGAGTCATGCTGGGCATTCCTCCTTTGAATATCTCTGTAAAGGAGAACGGGGGCGGGTGTCGTCGGACCCGGATTTCAGCGTGCTCTGCCCATGGGCAAATATCCCTCCCTTTTTCAGGCGGAGGTCTTCGCTATCTGTATCTGTGTGGAAGAATGTCTGCGGGCATGAGGGCAACGAACGGGCTGACTGTTTGGCCAACTGCGGAGCTCGTCGACAATTCATTGGCCCTGAACCCTTCTATGGCGTACCCAATGGGTATGTCAGAGAAAGGCTCAGAAAATGGAGGGAGTCGGAGTTTGGGGCCTATTGGGCCAGATCGCCTGGGCAGCGACAGGCGAGGCTGTTTATATCTCCCTCTGGGGAGAGGTCGCGGAAACTCTTGTTTATGACAAGGGGCGAACTAAGGACCGTGACAGGTTACCTCACGGGACACTGTGGCCTTAGGTATCAATTGTAAAAGATGGGACGATCCTCTACGGATACGTGCAGGTTTTGTGAATTGGAACCCGAGACCTCAGAGTATTGCAGAGAGCAAATGTCCGAGGCTCTCCGACAGGAGGGTGCATTATTTTGGTGGTCGAATAGTGACACCATCGGACTTTTGGAACTGTTTACCCGGTAGGATAGTTGGCTTCGTAGGGAGCCTGAACCTATAGGGTGTATTCGCTGGCAGCAGAAAATACCAACTTCTGCTTGCGGTGCATAGTGTCACTCTAGTCTAATCTAATCTATTAAGTCGAATAACACTGTGCTACAGTGAACATATTCTTAAAAAGCCACCTAGTGTAGGTTGCAGGTCTGGTTTAGATCTAATTTCAATCTTTAGATGTTTAAATGCACCCCCAACATTTTAATTTATTGTTAAAAACTATTTTTTTAAACTTCACAGTCTAAAAAATTTAAAAGTTGCTAAAAATGTTTGCGATTTTTAGTTTTTAAACGTATGTAGTAAGAGAATTAGTAAAGTTTTCTAAATACCTACATATCGTCACCTAAAATGCAAAATGGCGTAACAACACTTTTTGTTTTTTTTTTTGCAGGAGAAGCAAAAAAGTTGTAGAACCAGATTTAAAGGACATGTTTTCTTCTCTTTTTTAAAAATACGGCTATACACTGATATAATTTTCGTTCATAGTATTAATGAATCGCTTTCATTGAAATGGGTTCATTGATTTATTGAAAAATTTCATTAACTGAATAAAAATTTAGTTTTTTCATAAACATTTTTAAATATTTTTTCATAATTTCATAAAAAAAAATTCATTAAATCAATAAACATTTTTTTTCAATAAAAATTTTAACTTGTAATATGGAAAAAAAAGTTTGTTTGGTGTGATTTTTTAATTTTTTTTCCCTATAAAGTATATTTTGGACTAAATTCCCGAAATAGATCTATGAACACATTCCAGAAAGGGTCAAATAATAAATTTAAAAACAAAAAAACTCTATAGATTATTTGTTAGGACAATATCCTAATGAAGAAATATAGAGTATGGCCTCAAACTTGAATAATTTTCATTTTCAATATTCGGCTAGGTTAAACGCCCAATATTATAAATGACATAAATTTTTTTGTTAAACAAAATCAACCAAAACTTTGAAATAAATTGATTTGAGGCGGTCTCATATCTATAAAGCCTGATAACTTATCTCAAAATAAACAAAGCTTAGGGCTTAACCATAGTTATAAAGGTCAAATTTATATGGAATTATTTGTGGTTAATGTTAAACTCAGGTTAGTTTTTAGAACAGTTACTCGCGCTAAAGGTTTCAACATAATTGGCTTAAGTCAGGTGCTTGTATGAAACGAAAATTAAGTTTTTTTAAAATTTAAATAATTGTATTTCCAAATTTTAGTTTCACACCAACGACTGAATTAAGTCAATTAAGCCAATTGTGTTTCAGCCTTTAGTGTATTAAGCGTTAATGTGAAATGATAATTGACTAAAAAATTCTTAAAAACATTTCTTAAGTGAACATAAGTGTTTTCGTAAAAATCAACAGATATGTAATGAACGCAAAGTTGATCTTTTAACTAGAATTGTGGCTAGAATTAATGAAAATATTTCATATACTTTATGAAATTTTCATTGGGTCAATGAAACCATTTATTGAAATTGATTTAATGAAACATGTTTCATTGATTCAATGAAACATTTCTTTAGGAACTTTTTTTGTGAAAAAAATCATTGTATTAATGAAGGTATTCATTAATATTACGCACAAATTTCTATCAGTGTAGGATTCATATGATATTTTAAACAATTTCACAGGAGTGAAGAATTAACAAAAGGCAGCATTAAAATAAAACGATCTTTATGATATATTTTGAGAATAAAATCTTAAAACTAAAGTTTGAAATATATGAAAATTAATGAAATTATGAAATTTTTTGAAAAAATAAAAAAATTAAGTCTTTGAAATAAGTTCATAGCTCTAAAGAAAATTTTCATCAAATTTATGAAGAGATAATTTATGAAATCGAATGTATTTTTTTGTGAAACTATGAAATTTTATGGAAAAAAGTTTATGAAAAATTTCTTAATATTAATTAAATTTCTTGGAATAATGAAATTCTTCATTGAATCTATAAAAAAAAAAATTCTATGAAATTGAAATATGAAACATTCAATTAAATAAGAAATCAACAATAGATTTAACAAAATTACTCATACGCAATGTAGTTTTAACAAATAAACATTTAATTATTTAAAAAGGACTACAGGGTGATTAAGTCACGACCCGCCGAATTTCACCAGCGTATTCCTTGGCTCATTTCATGAAAAAATGTCCACTACTACAATAACGGCACACATTCATTTCAATGAATGTGTGCTGTTATTTCGCCTCCAAAAACAAAAAAAAAACTGTTTGCATTTCAGTCAAATGGTCATAACTTTAGAACGGTAAGACCTCTGGGCTTCGTTTAGGGCATTTTGGAAAGGTAAGAGGTAGGGCTATCTTTAAAGACCATAAGTTACCTGCCATTTGGCTGAGCAAATTGAGGTTATGTGCACGTTCTTATGTCTTTTTTCTAATTTCTCTGTATTCTGATTCTGAAAGGTCTCCCAAATACCTTTCCAACAAGCCCAAAAAACAAAAAAAATCCGACTATTGGTTCAGAAGTTAGCAATTTTAGCCTACTACCCTCCAACCGCCAATCTGAAAATTTTGAAACCGCTGCCATTTTGCACACTTGCATTTTCGAGGATGGGCGTAGTGGACATATTTTCATGAAATGAGCCAAGGAATGCGCTGTTGAAATTCGGCGGGTTGTGACTGAATCACCCTGTATATTCAACGAATAATTTCTACAAAAATTGTACATTAAAAAAATATGATTCTTTTACACTGAAAATTTGAAACTAGTTCTTTAGTTTTTAAAAAATTTAGTTTTTTTTCAAATTCTCCACAAAAAATATTAATATAGTTAAATTTTTAGCATTTTCCAAATGCAGTTAAATTATTATAAATAATATACTAAAAGTAAGCGTAAAATTTGTCATTATTTAACCACGTCCTCTTTTGCCCACTTTTTGGGAAAATTATAAAATTTGCTCCATTTTTTATTCGAATTACAGTAGACTCGCGATAACAAAAACACCGCCTTACGTGAACACCGGCTAGCATGAACATAATTTTTTTTTACACTGACTACTTTGTAGCGTGAACACAGTAAGAAAGCCCTATAACGTGAACAAATGTAAAATTAATGGAACATAAAACATTTTTAAGCAATCACTACTTTTTTAAAAAATGGGAATCCCCGTTAATGATTGCTTATGAATAGTTTAATATAAAATGTGTCGTGAAAAATGTCGCAAAAACTACCAAATTTTTTATCTTTAAAGGAAAAACTGGATGTAATAGAAAAAATAAAAAGAGGAGCAAGCGTGACTAGCTTAGCAAAGCAAATATGAATTAATGGATATGAATTAATAAAAAAATATATGAATTTGAGTTAAATATATGTCTATTTTATTTTTAAGATGTAAAAAATTACACCTTCGTAAACATGAACAACTTCGCAAACGTGAACACGCTCAGGTTTTAATAGTTCACGTTACCGCGAGTCTACTGTATATAGACCAACAAATACTTTATACTATTTCCTGTGCGGCGCAGAAGTTTTGGAAATCCCAATATACGAATTTAAGGTTATAAATTAACTTTTCGTCATATTTTGTAAATAAAAATCTTTTCATAAAAAATCTTCTGTATATAAAGGACTCTTGTTTGAATGACGCTTTAAAAAAAACTTCTATTATATTTTCGAAACTTTACATTAACATAAAACCTTAACAAATTCTATTTTAAAACATGTTTTTTTTTAATATTTATAGCACGTGTTTGTCCTTGATTTTTATTACTTTTTTTTTTAAAGGGAAATTAACCCTAACAAAAAGCCCAAAAATTATGTATTGCGCATCATATAGAATTATATTGTGTAGATAAAAATAAAGTCCTGGTACTATTCCTAACATTATCATAAATTTACTCATTGCAAACAATAATTTTGTTTACTACGGACTGCCAAAAAAAAAAAATATTATGAAAATTTACTACCATTTCATAAGACAATATTGCGATTTTAACGATGTGTTTACTACACGCACACATGTGCATAAGTGTTATTACATGTGCAGATGTCTATTAGGGTCACATTTAATTATATAGAGTTGCTAAATTCAATTTTAATTTTCTCCAAATTGTAAAATTTCTGGGCTCAAGCCTAAAATTTGTTTAAAATAACAAGTTTTCATATAAAAAATAGTAGATCTACTAATGTTCAGTTAAAATTTAATAAATTTAATAAAATTACTATTTTTCTGTTTAAATTTTAAAATTTAAAACTTTCTGTTTAAATTAGAAAATATACTTATTTTCATTTCCAGTTGAAATTAGAGGATTTTAATAAAATTTTATTTTCAAATTTCATCAAAAGTATTAAATTTACTAATTTTCTATTTACAATTAAAATGTTTACTAATTTTCAGCAAAAATGAGTAGATTTACTAATTTTTCACTAAGAACTGGTTAATTTCTTGGTTTAAGACCGAAAATATTTAATTACAATATTTGCAGAAATTAAATTCAGTTGAAATTTTTGTAGATATAATTTTTAATTCCAATTTTTAACTAAAAATTTGTTAATTTTGACAAATATAATTTTAAGACAACAAATTAGAAAAAATTCTAATAAATTAAGAACACATTTTTAGTGTACACTGAGAAAATTATCTTCACTTCAGTTATAAATTTCTGCATAGCTTTAATGAAAATTGTGACTGGAACTCGTTCATTGAAACTTTTCATAGAATCTATGAAACAGGTTTCATTAAAGTCAATGTTTATGAAATGTTTGCAGAATTAACCCTACACTGCATAACTTTTTATATTTGATCGAAAAAGATGGTTTCTAAGGGGAAATTACCGTCTGAGTTCAGGAAAAATGTTCAAATTTAGTAGATATTATGCAATTTTCATAAAAAAATCATTTTGATAAAAAATTGGAAAAATAATATTGATTTACAAATGAAATAAGAATAAGTTATATAATAAAATATAGTGTAATAATAAATATAGTATATTATTACGCAAACTTAATTCAACTTGCGCGTTTTACGTAAAGAATTCAAAACGTGCAGCTGCCTTTTCTAAGCACTCCGGACACTTTCACTTAAACTGTAAGACGTTTTAAAAACTGAGTTGACAGTACAAAACTATTGAGAATTACATTACGGTTCTTTTTTTTATTGTGCAAAAATGATCAATATAATGTAATATGAGTTAATATTTTTCGAAAACAAAAGCGAAATAGCCGTTATTTTAATAATAAAATTGTGTATCACCAGTGATACAATATGAAGTCTAGGGTTAATATAAATCTTCATAAAATAAATGAATCATTCCGACAATGAAGCGTTTATAGAATTTCTGAGACAGTTTCATAAAATTTGTTAATATTAAAAAGTTTCCTTGAATCAATAAAGCTCCTTATGAATGTCGTGAAAAATGCATTGGAAAAAAGCCAATGAACCGCTTCATATGATTTTTTAAACAATTTCATTGAAGTCCATACATTGAAAAAAAGCACTTTATAAATTATATTGAACACCTGACAATTAAATCTGCACTCACAAGAACTTTTCAATAAAAGTTCAACATTTATTTAAAAATTTAATCAGTAAAATACAGTTAAATTTAATATACAGTTAAATTACCAAAGAAATATATTTTTTAACTTTCTGTCTGTTATTCAATAAACAAAATAAACAAAAAAAACGGACTTTCGGTATTAATTTAAATATTCAGTTAAAATTGAGTATTGAAATAAACGAAAACAATCTATTGTTTTTATCGATTTTGTCAATTAATTTTTCAACAGTTGAAAATAAACTAAAAAATACAATTGTTTGAAACAACTGATTTTCAATTAACTGATTTTCAATTAATTTAAGTCTTTATGGAAAAACTATTGTGAGTGTAAATACTAAAGTTTGAAATGTATGAATATTAATGAAATTATGAAATTTTATGAAAAAAAAAAAAAAAATAGTCTTTCAAATATCCGCACGATATTAATGAATTTTTCCATAAAATTTATGAAATTACACTGAAATTCGTCCATTGGAACATTTCAATAAGGTGCAAGTTTACATAAAATTGTATGAAAAATATCATTTTATCTATTGCAAGTACCATTCACTCAATGAAGAAGTTTCATTAAAAAGTTGGTTTTATGAAAAGTATGAAGATTTTCATTATGAATGCTAAGTTTTCTTTGATCTTCTTTAATTGAATTCTTCTTATTTTAAACGAGCTTTAGATCATTTGTTATAATTATAATTATTTATTTCCAATATTTCGTCTCCACATTGGGTGACTTATTCAGGGAACAATTATTTTCAATCAAATTGTAATAATAATATTTCTCTAAAGAAGTCACCCAATGTGGAGACGAAATATTGGAAATAAATATATGTAATGTAATTTTATGAAAAAAATAAAAAAAAATGAGTCTTTCAAATAATTTCATAGCTCTAAAGAAAACTTTCATTAAAATTATTATGAGATAATTTATGAAATCAAATGAATTTATTTTTGTGAAACCATGAAATTTTATTAAAAAAAGTTAATGAAAAATTTCTTAATAATAACAAAATTTCTTGGATATAATGAATTTCTTCATTGAATTTAGGAAAAAAAATTCTATGAAATTGTTTCATTAATATTATGAGGGATAGTTCTTTCAGTGTAGTTAAAATTATACAACATTCTTTTTAAACCCAATAAAAATCTATTGATGTTAAATAAGTTTCACCCTTCTATTCATGAGCTTTTTTTATATTCATTTCTATTCATTGTCCTGGCTTAACTACTACAACAACCAGTAAGTTACATTTGCAGGCCTGTTTGTATCTTTTTTTGTTGGTTGTTACTTTAATACAATGTTTAAATATTCATTCATTTATTACCCTCTCCCTTATAACTGTTAAAAAAAAAAAATAAGACTTACCTTATCTTCAGCTTCTTCGGCTCTTTCCTCAGCTTCTATTACTCGCTGTTCCAATTCTAGTAGCTAAAATGAAAATAAAAATATAAAAATATAAAAAGAATTTAATATTAATGATTAAATATTGTTAAGGAAATCATGTGGAAAGTTTAAGATAAAAGGTCTTAATAATTGTATAAAAATTTAATATTTCATTACAAGGGGGAAAAGGAAAATTAGCTTAATTGAGTGAAGATTATAAGAAATCAATAAAGGAATATATAAAAGAAATTTGTTAACAAAATATTAAAAGTTTAAAAGAAAAGTATAGACGGACTTGACTGATTGATGTGAATTATAGTGACAATTTATTATAAAATTTCTCAAGTCATTCCGTCTATTTACCCAATAAGAGTTGATTATTCACTGAAATGTCCATTGAGCTTTATAAAAGCTTAAATAAAATATCAGCGATACTTTATCTAAAAAGAAAATCGTTTCTTGAATTATTTTTCAAGAATTCTAAACAAAATTTGGATTTTCAATTTGAGTTTAAATATATTTTAATCAGATACAATAAAATATTGTTTTTTGAAATTAAATCGATATCAACCAAGAGCGAATTTTGTTGGATGAAAAATAATGAAATTTGTCAGTTAATCTATTAAACTTTTATTTACAAGCTAAACGCAAATTTTCTTAAAATTAATGAAAAGCTTAAGATCATTTATTTATTAATTATAATTATTTATTTCCAATATTTCGTCTCCACATAGGGTGACTTCTTCAGGGAAAAATTACTACAATTTGATTAAATTACTTGATTTTTTTTTTTTACAATTTGTGTTTCAATCAAGTTGTAATAATTGTTCCCTGAAGAAGTCACGCAATGTGGAGACGAAATATTGGAAATAAATAATTATAATAAATGATCTTAAGCTCGTTTAAAATAAGAAGAATTAAATAAAAGAAGATCAAAGAAAACTTAACATTTATAATGAAAAGCTTCTTACTTTTTATAAAACCAGCTTTTTAATGAAACTTCTTCATTGAGTGAATGATAATTGTAATAGATAATATGATATTTTTCATACAATTTAATGAAAACTTGCACCTTATTGAAAAGTTCCAATGTACGAATTCCAGTACAATTTCATAAATTTTATGTAAAAATTCATTAATATCATGAGGATAATTCTGCATGATTAGAATTATTCTAATCTCTAATAAAATGGCAATTTCATTGAGAATGTTTTATTATTAAATAGCAAACTAAACATAAAAACTAGACGTTCTAAATTACTTTTATTCAAATAGTTCGTAATACGTATTTCCCATTTTATACCGAAAATCACAATTTGACATTTTCTAAATATCAATACATATTTATACAGCTTTTTAAAAACATATGATATAATATATAAAAATTTTTATTCGACAACTATAAATAAACTTTTTTTATTTTAAAAAATTTGATCGAATCTGTATTAAAAATTTGTAAAGAAATACTGATGATTTTCTTTGCTTGTCTATAATTTTATGATTTTTTAAGTTAATTTTATTAAAATTTTAAATTATTTAATGTTATAATTTTTTAAGCATATTCAATTGGAAATGGTGTAAATTTTTTAAAAATATATTTACAAATTCAAGTCAAATATGCTGTGGTTGCTTATTATTTCACAGAAACATGCACATGAATGAATATTTGGGAAATTTTTGCTTACAAAGGAAATTTGTACAAAGTCCTTTAGCAAAGACAACAACCTTATGAACAAATAAGTAGATACGAAAATTTAGTGTTACTACTTGCAACTAGAGCCCGTTTAAAGCACTGTAGCATTAGAGGGAATTTTTTCAATACCAGATTCAAGATGTTAATACATAGTTAGAACCGTGCTGGTAAAAAAATGAGTGGTGGTTATTGAGTATTTGTCTTCTTTTTGGGTACTCAATACTTAAAAGTAACTACTCAATATTTCCAGAGATGTAATTTGGACAGAAAAACAATACAAAAATACGAGGCCGCTAAATTAATTAGCAATAAAATACAACTCTGCACTGAGAGAATTATCCTTCATGATATTAATGAAACAATTTTATAGATTTTTTTCGTGGATTCAATAAAGAATTTCATTATATCCAAGAAATTTTATTAATATTAAGAAATTTTTCATAAACTTTTTTTCATAAAATTTCATAGTTTCATAAAAAACAATTCATTCGATATTATGAAATTCTTTTAAAGACTTATTTTTCACATAATTTCATAATTTCATTAATTTTCGTACATTTCAAACGTTAGTTTTAAAATTTGATTAATTCTCAAGTGTTCAACAAATTGTATAAAGTGCTTTATTATTTCAATGTAGCCTTTTGTTAATTTTGGACTTTTATGAAATTGTGTAAAAAATCATAAGAAGCGGTTCATTGCCTTCGTTCCAAAGCATTTTTCAAGATTTATTAATTCAAAGAACTTCTTAATATTAAAAAATTTTATGAAACTGTTTCATAAATTCTATAAACACTTCATTATCGGAATGATTCATTAGTTTAATGAAGATTTGCATTAACTCTACAAACATTTCATAAACATTGACTTAAATGAAACCTGTTTCATAGATTCTATGAGAACTTTCAATGGACGAGTTCCAGTGATAATTTTCATTAAAGCTATGAAGAAATTCATTACTGAAGTGGAGATAGTTATCTCAGTGTGCTGGAAGAAAAAATCAAAACTAAAAATTTTAAAAAAATTTTAATTTTCAAAAAAAGTTAAAATTTTTATAAAAAATTTGAAATTTAAAAACCGTTAATAGTATCGAGTAGCTCGATACTACTTGATACTTTTAACGGTTTTTAAATTTATTTTAATTTTATATAAAAAATTTAACTTTTATTGAAAAATCCAAATAAAAAATATAGAGTATAATCGAGTACTGAAGAGTAACCGAATTTACCAGCACTTTTGGACAGTATTCACAATAAAAGCTAAAACTAAAGGCTACAATTTTTTCCCTGTAGCCCAACGAATTTTAGCATTTTCTTAATTTGAATTTTTTTTAGATATACAAAAACCCAGTTTTGTATTTCTGATTGCTATGTTGAAAGCTAGTTCACCGACTATTATCTATATACACAAAGTTGAAAATATGCCAAATTTTATTCCGTTTATACTAAAAAACAGAAATATATTTTTTCAGAAAATGAAGTTTTTCATAAAATTTAATGAAAAAATAAATTTTATTTTTAAAAAAACTTAATACGCCTAATGAAAAAATTGCTTTAAATAAGATTCATAAAAGTAATGAAGCTTTTTCATGCGGTTTAAGAAATTTGTCATTAACTTTGTGAAGAAAACTTTATTAGTTTAGTGCACAATTTTATTAAAACTCCAAACTCCAAGAAAATTATCTCGTTATATATTTTAGTAAAAATAAAAAAGTTTAAACATGCCCATTTTTTTTAAAAGACGTCATTAAATTATTTCATTCATTATTCCATATTTTAGAAAAAAAATCTAAATTAGCTTTTCTTGAGATTTACTCATGTTTAAATATTTTTTGTTTTATTTTAAACAAATTTCGTTGTGAAAATTAACCAAAATTCAGGTTTTATTCAAATAAAAAGTAAATTAAAAAGTTGAAAATTTGGCTGAACTAACTATTTTATTAAAAAAAAAATTTTCGTTCACTTTGTGAAAAAAATTTCATTGGCTTACTGAAAAATGAAAAATTTCATTGGCTTACTTTCATTTTCAGGCCACTAAAATTCCCTCTGTGTAGGGATTTTTAAAGGCTGATACCTTTTTTTTTTTGGTACTTTTTAGCTTTTTTAAGTTGTTAAGAAACATATTTTGGGTAATATTTATGGACGTACTTTATGATGCAAGGACTTCCGAATTTTTTTTTTAATATTTAATTTATATTTTTTATTGTCTTATATTTTGTCCTTTTATTGTTTCTATAATAAATAATTCATGTCAATTTTTATTGTGACAACATTTTTGAAAACCCTCTTTTAGAAACAACTTGACTACTCTATACAAGTTTTTAGCATGCTCCTGAACAAAAAGTACATAAAATGAGCGATTTTCTTCGCCATATGTCCTCTCTTTAATTTAATTCATAGATTAATCCCTGACTGATATGTTTGTACATTTTTATTAAATTAAATAGTTGTTTTATTTTTTATTTTATTAATTAATAATCATATAATTACAAATTATATACTATTAGCCTAACCGAGCACTACCTACTATGGCCTTTGGCGCGTTGTAGCGAAAACAGAATAGTACCTCTGGTGGGAATCGAACCCACTACCCCCGCACTGATAAGCCAGCACGCTACCAACTAGCCTACCGGGGCGCACTAAATTAAATATATTATTAAAAGAATATCAAAAAAAAAAAACTACAATTTGTTTGAAATTTGGAAATGTGGCTGAAAATATTAGACAGATTGTTATAAGATTTTTATTTCCAAATTTCATACAAATCAAAGTTTTTTCGATATTCTTTAAACGCATCAATTTATTAAAACTTTACAAAATAACTTCGGGAATTATCCATGAAATTTTGTGATTAATGAAACAATTTCATAGATTTGTTTTTCGTAGATTCAATGAAGAATTTAATTATATCCAAGAAATTTTACTAATATTGAGAAATTTTTCATAAACTTTTTTTCATAAAATTTAATAGTTTCATGAAAAAATCAATCGATTTCATATAATATCTCTTCATACAGTTTGATTTTTTTTTTTTATTCTTTGTTTTTAAATAAATCGAGATTATTTTTATCTTATTTTTAATTTATAACGAGCTTTCAACCTCCGTATATTTACAAAAATAAAGCAAATCAAACATATTAGCTAGGTTGGTACTAGTATTTCGATCTGGCTAAATATCTCATCGGAACCCGAAGTTTTAGAAAAGCTAGAGTCTCTAGAATAGGCAGAGCTTTAACAACATTAATCATCTTTAACAACATTATTTATCATTCTTGTTTTCTTAGTAATCAAACACGGGGCTAGGATCTTTTCCTAACAAGCATCTTGAAGTTACAAAACTTTGAAGACCAAAAATGTTCTATTTACATAAATATTTTTTTTCTTTGATGAACATTTTCTTTAGAGCTTTGCAATTATTTCAAAGACTTTTTTTATATTTTTACATAAAATTTCATAATTTCATTAATTCGGAATTCATACATTTCAATTCATTAATTCATACATTTCAAACTTTAGTTTTAAGATTCATTTCTCAAGTGTTGTATATATATTTATAATGTGCTTTATTATTATTCATTTTAGACTTCTATGCAATTGTTTAAAAAAATCATATGATTCGGTTCATTGGCTTAGTTCCAATGCATTTTTCAAGGCATTCATGTAGAGTTTTAATAATTCAAGAAACTTCTTAATATTCAAAGATTTTATGAAACTGTTTCATAAATTCTCTAAACGTTTCATTGTCGTAATGATTCATTTGTTTTATTAAGATTTTCATTAATCCTTTAAACATTTCATTAATATTGACTCTAATGAAACCGGTTTTATACATTCTATGAAAAGTTTCAATGGACGAGTTCCAGTGACAATTTTCATTAAAGCTAAGAAGAAATTCATTAATTTCTTTTTATTAATAGAATTTTAGATGGAAAAATGATTTAGATGAGCATAGTTTTCGAGTAACACAAATTTCTCAGAATCATAGGGTTTTTTGACAACGAAATATAAATATAAAATAAAGGGTTTCTTTACAAACACATTTTGTAGCAAAATAAAATATTTATAAAAATTTGCGTTTTTAAAAGTTATTGTTTCTTTATCTATCGTATAAAATAAGGATGAAAGATAAAAAAAAAATTATTTATGCATAACTTAAAATTTATTTAAAACAATTTTTTTTTTAAATCAAATTTGGTTATCCTATTAATTTTTTTATAATTTTTAATTTTTTTTCACAAAACACTATCAACAATACATATAAATGTCATATGTAATAATCAATCATTTGAAAAAATTGATGATAAATTATATAAAAGATAACACTACAATAATTATAGTATACATTTAGGGGCGTTAACAGCAAAAATCATCAAAGTTAAATGTTAAATGAACACCTTATCAAGGGCTATAATAACAAAAAATTAACGAAATATTGGAAGAAATAAAAAGTAATCCATAAACACGCACATATTTATAAGTTAAAGGAAAATATAGAAATTTTTTGATGAAATTAAATACAGCCTAAAAGTAGTATCAAAACAATCCAAATTTAAGACCTTTACATGTTACACAAAAATTTGTTTTAATTTAAATTTTCTGTTTTTTTGGAGGCCATAAACGATTTTTGTTTATGCACAAAAAGCATGTTTAACACAGTTTTATTTAATCCTCTTAAATATTTATTTTTTTTTCGCTTTTTTGTACGAGTTTTTTTTTTTGTATAAAAAAGGTAGCGCCTAAATGTCTGCTTTAGTATTTTTCGTTAACTGACATATATATGTTGTTGCTGTATTTATTTCATAGCGGAAGTTTAAGTCTGCTGCAAATTTTTTTCTAAATCACACTTGTTCAACAAAAAGGTCATAACTCAAAATCAATTTTTAAAAGAAAACGACATACAGTGGTTAGAGAAAAATCTGTAAAAATCTAAGATCGTGTTTTTTTTTTTGTTGCTAAAGAGTACAGAGACCGATATAAGATTTTTACAGTCGGTAGAGAAAACCACTGTATGTCGTTTTCTTTCAAAAAAAAACTGATTTTAAAAAATTTTGAGTTATGACCCTTCTGTTGAACAATTGTGATATTTTTTCTAGTATTTACTACAGTATCTATGATGTTAACTTGGCTATTAACATGCCAATAAAGGAAATGTCTGTTTTTAATGTTCTAAATATATAAACAACCATCATCATCAACATAAATATCATCAACAGCCCAGAAATGTTAGAAATGAAATAAAATTCATTCCATACTAAGGTTTATTTTTATGGTAGTAAGAAAATTGCTTAAAGCTCAGCCATCAAATTCCATCAATTAATCACTCAAGTGCCAGTCATACGAAAAAAATGAAACGTACGAACAAATAACTATAAAAAATATATAACAGGAAAAATCCGTGAAATGGCCTATAACGAATTTAGTATACGCTACTACAGTACAGGACAGTACTGGCATTAAGTCTTTCAGGAAACGGTTTTCCAATTATAGAAATTTTAACCAACTTCCTATAAAAAACTCTTAACTGCTTTCAAATTTCCAGGAAACTTTTAATTACTCCTAAACAAATTGAAAAAAGGTTTCTCAAAGGAAAATCGAAATATTATCATACATGAAATTGTATATGATCACACATGGTCATACATTATTATATAGGTCCATGCATAGTTCCATACATAACCATTCATTATATCATATATGGCCGAATATCATATATGAATCATAAAAGAGCATATATAAATCATATATGAGCATATATAAAGCATTTATGACCATACATGGCCATATAAATTTCGTATCCAAAGATATATGGTCACATATGATATCATGTATGGTCATATATGGACCTATGTATGACCGCATATGATGATGTATGACCGAGCATATATAAAACATATATCAGCATTAGGCCGGGTCGATTTGTATGGAGGCAAAAAATCGCTCAACGTTCAAGGAAAATCGTATTCTAGGGATCAAAATAAGAAACCTTGCCGAAGGAACCATACCTCTAAAACGAATTCTGATGTCCTGACTTTTGACCCGTAGGGTCAAATTTTAAAAAATTCCACTTTGACCCATCTAGAGTGCCCCAATCGAATCCAACCCAATCGAATATAATTTATACATTCATCTGCTAGAGCGTCTTCCGGAGAAGAAAAAGGGCCCTAATCTTGGAAAGACTCCTCCTACTTTCTAAAATATCTCTATCCCGAGATTTGTACATTTCGCTATAAAAAACACGGCTAAAAAGGCCTCTTTCAACTTAAATTTTTAACCCCTTAACGGTCACCTAGAATGATGATTTATGCATTAATCTGCTTCCTCCTACTTTCTGAAATATTAAAGTGGGCTTTTTCAAAATTTCACCCTACGGGTCAAAAGTCGGGACATCAGAATTCGTTTTAGAGGTATGGTTCCTTCGGCAAAGTTTCTTATTTTGATCCCTAGAATACGATTTTCCTTGAACGTTGAGCGATTTTTAAATCAACCCGCCCTAATCAGTATATATGAATCATATATTCGGATCCAAAGATATATTGTCACATATGATATCATGAATGGTTATTTATGGACCTATATATGAACATATATGATGATGTATTACAGTGTATGATCATTTACAAGCCCGTGTATGATCTTGTATGTTTATATATATTTCGATTTTCACAAGGGCTGTTAAAAATCGAATAATAATCATGATATTCCTCAACTTCTATAAAAAAATTGCTCGAAAAAAATAAAAAACTTAAATATTGAAAAAATTAGCTTTAAGTTATAAACTAATACGAACTCCCTAATACACTCAAACATGCACTTTGTTGTTTTTCTTACCCATTAAAAAACTTGCGCCTTAAAGTATGCTTAACATTTTGTTAAGTTAGTTTTGTTTTCTCATAGTCTACTTGTGTGTAGTCTAAAACAATCATTGCAGAGTTTTAGGAATACTATGTCGAGTATTTTTTATTCAGTTGTTGTTATTTGCTTGATTGGTAGGTTGGTAGGTTGGTATTGGGTTGGGTTGATGTTTATTTTAACTGTCAATGTCAACGTTATTTTTTCCACTGTTTTTTTTTTTTTTTATTTTCAACTACACTCGTATTTTAAACGTTAAAAAACAACAAAGTGAACAAGCTTTTTTGTTTTCAATGTTTTATTTGTAGGTGTGTTTGTTTTAAGTGGATTTTGCTAAAGGGAGTGGTAAAAATACGAAGAAAACAACAACGTATGTATACAAATAAAAATCTATATACATATTTACCCGGATTAATGAAGGTATACTAGAATGAATCAAAAAACAAATGATGTTTTCTTTTCTAAAACGATTTCAAAATTACAACTATCTATAAACTTTAAATATTTGTATTGAACAATTTAAAGTATAACTGCAAGGTTAAACGTTTTTAAAAAATTCAGAGCATACTTTAGGGGGGTAAAGGATAATTTATGAAAGAGATGTCGAAAAGGCTTTAGTTTTTTTTATATTTAGGATTATATAACAATAAGTATGCTGCTTATTTGTTTAAATATTAACTACATATATGAGGCTTTAAAAGCCAACTGCCCTACTACATCATTTGTTGTCCTTTATGAGACGGATAAGACATTAAACAATTTTTTTTCCAAAAAGTGGGCAAATTGACAAAATTTGAACTCATTTTTAGTATATTATTTAAATAAATTAAACTTAATTTTGTTAAAAATTTAACTACAGAATCAGTGTCATATAAGTATGACATTAGGTTGGTAACTCTTACGTTTGTGAAAATATCGCGTTTTATAACTTGAAAAACAAAAATCGAAAATTTTACTAAAGTAGTCGCACATAATCGTCCATCGCTTTTTAAACGGCTAAAGCTACGTGATTCATTTATACCTCATTTTAAAGCTACTGCTTTAAATAAAAATAAAAAAAATTAGTTTTTTTTTTAAATACAGCGGCTTGAACAGCGGATTTAAAAAAAAAAATGCATTTTAACTTAAATTTTATTTAAGCCACGATTACTGAAGCTTTTAAAATAAGATATTAAAAAATAAGATAGGGACGTTTGTATACTGCTACTTTTGTGACTTGTGCTAGACATCCTAAACTTGGACTTCTTATTATATGACTTACAACTTCTTTAACAACTTTTGTTGAAATCGTAAAAGGTGGAGAAAATCGAGTGGTTTATTTTATGTTTTCAGTCTACATCAAAACTAGTTTACGACGAATCCTCGGTTATTACAAACTCATTTGGTTATAATTTCAATGTAAAAATCATTTTTTAATACGAACTCGCTTAAGACGAACTGTTATGGACTGTCCCACAAATAACATTTTTTTCAATTTTAATCACTTTTAATCGAGGAATGTTTATGATAACAAGTGAAAAATGTAACATTTTTTAGAAAAAATTAATAAACATTTTTAATATTTTGTGGAAAATTAAAAAAATTGTTAAGAAATTTTACCACGCTTACTACGAACCTCAATAGAAAAAACTAAACCAAAGTTTCAATGAAAGTATTTGTTAATTCAATTAAAAGTTTAATTTAATTCGGTCCTATTAAGGAAATTGTAATATTAATTAAAATAAATGTTAACTATTTAAATGATTTAGTTTTAATAGATTTTAATTATATATAAATTGAATTGGATTAATTATATGTATATAAAATTTAACTGAATATTGCTTTTAATAGCCGAAATTTAGAAAAAAACGCCAAAAACAAAATAAAAAAATCAAATTGAAAAAAAAAATTACAAAATTGGAATAAAAATTGTCATAATTTAATTCACTAAAATTTAAAAATTCGTTGAAATTAAAAAAAAAAATTAAATGAAAATCGCTTAAAATCGAAAAAAAATCTGAAAAAATCGCTAAAATTAAACTATTAATTAAATTAAATCAACAAAATTAAAAAATGTCAAAATTAAAAAAAAATCGCCGCCGAAATTAAAAAAAAAACCAGAAAAAAGTAAAAATAGTCAAATTAAAAAAAAAAAAACAGTTTAAATATAAAAAAAAATCGCTAAAATTGAAAAAAGGAATATTATATGAAAAATTGCCAACATTTAAATTTTCAAATTTGAAAAAATAGTCAAAACTTAAAACAAACCCAAAACTTATATAAAATCTAATCGCTTAAATTAAAAAAGAATCAGTATTATTAAAAAAAACCCCAAAATTTAAAAAAACGTCAAAATTTAGAAAAATCTCCAAAACTGAAAAATGGGGAAAAATTGATTTTTTTATTTTCAACTTTGTCGATTTTTTTTTCAATTTCAGCGTTTTTTTTTTTTTAATTTTGCCATTTTTTTTACTTCTTTAAATATTGACCATTTTTTCAACTTAATCGATTTTTAAAATTTTTTATTAGAAGTTTTTCTAATCAGGCTTTCAAGGTCATTTTTGTTTTTCAATTTTAACTATTTAATTTTTTTTAATTGTTGTCATTATGCACAGAAAGAATTCTTTACACAAGTTTTAATGATATTTTTTCACTAAACTTTTGAAGTTTTCTTCACAATGTGAACGAAGAATTTCTTAAACTTCATGAAAAAGCTTCATAGTTTTTATGAAACTTTTTCCTTAGGCGTATGAAATTTTTAAGAAATAATGTGAATTGTCACTGGAATATTTCATAGATCTAATGTAAAAATTCATTGATATCATCCAGATAATTCTCTCAGAGTGGGTAATAAAAATTGTAAATTTTGTTTGCAGCAAATTCATTGGCAATTTAGAATTAATTTAATAGACATTATTAAACTTTTAATCGAAATTGAGTTTGAAATCAAACATACGTTAAATTTAAATTTTATTGACACCAAATTTTTTCTGCGTGGTGTATAACGAACTAATTTTTTTCCCTCGAAGTTTATCTTAACTGGGTTTTATGGAAAATTTCAGGTTTTTTTTTAATTCAGAACTTATTCTGAATCATGTTTTTTTTTATCAAAATAATTCAACTTGTTTAAGTAAATATTTGTAAATACAGTCTAAAAGAGTAAAATAATATCAATATATAAAGGGTCCGCAAATAACCTTTTTTTTTTGAACACATGAACCAATTGGACTTTGTATGACGTCATACCAAGGTCTTTAAGCAAAATTCGTCTCAATAATGTCTCCGAAATGTTCAATTGTTGAGAAAGACGGTGAATTGATTTTGATGGCGCTTCACGCACACTTTCTGCCACAGCAGCAATATTCTCTGGTGTACGCACTGTTTTTGGCTTTTCACGCTTTGGTTTATCGATGAGGATGCCAGTTTCTTTCACTTTTTTCACAAGATAACGAACACACGGACCATATTCGTTCAGCGGAAGGATAAAACTAATTATCTGTCAAATCAGACATGAGCTAAGTGTTACCATTCACGAAATAAGCACTAGTTGGAAAAAAAAAACGTTAGATGGCGGACCCTTTACTACACAACGTATGTGTAATATTAATTAAATGGTTATACAGAAAAACGTTTAAAAACTTTTTTATTGAAATACATATCAAGGTCTAAGGAAAATTAAAACAAAAATAATATTGATTATGTTTACTACACAATTAATAACAGTTTTATTTTCCCTCAATATGAAGCCACAATTTAAATTTATTTTCATCGGGATAAACATTAATTGCATTTATAGTAATTAAATGTGCTAAAGTCCCAAAACTTATTTAACAAATTGTGAAAAGCAATCTGATGTAGGCGTGTCCCTATCCGGATTTCATTCCTGCCAAGGAAATCTTCAGGGGACTTTGTTATTAGAATTTCTAGAGATATTTGTTATGTTAAATCACAAACTCAATGTTTGAGGAAAATGCTTTAGGAAAATGCTTTATAAACAATTTTATCCTGCCGTTATACTATTAGGCCTTTAAACAAAATCACATTTTATTTAAATAATTAAGACTTTAAGCTACTTACATATGCTTTTTTAACATCTTTAAGAAAGTTTCAACATATTTGTAAAATTGTTATTTTTTTTTTTTTAATTTTATAAAATTTGTTGACTTTGATTATTTTTAGCTTCTTAACCGTACATAATATATCAATTATTTTTGACTAAAATTATAGTTAATAATGTTTTTTTATCAAAATAATTCCACTTGTTTACGTAAAACGTTGTAAATTTGATAAATATAGCCTCAAAGAGTAAAATTAAACTAATAAGAACTACACGACGTATGAGTAATATCAATTCAAATATTTAAAAGGATAAGATTCTATAACTTTTTTATTAAAACAGTTATCGAAGTAAATTAAAATGATAATTAAAGTCAATAAAACAAGGTTTTAAGAAAAATTTTAAAATAAATGTCTTCTTTAAAAATGTATATAAATTATTTAATTAAAAAAAATATTGTTAAGTATGCTTTCTTAAATATTTACATTAATTTCTTTGCTGCTCTAAAAAAGGCCGTTAGTTTTGCAGAAAACTGCTGTATTTTTATGTTAAAAGTTCAATTTATATAATACTTAAAAAAACAAAAAAACTTTTTTGTAAAGTAAGCTCTATGCTTTGTAAACAAAAATTTATTATTTTAATTGCTATTAAAATAGAGTTTTTAAAACCCATTTAAAAAAAATAGCCATTATTTTTACTAAATATTTATAGCAGTGTTTTTTTTTTGTGTTTGTTTTTTAACATTTCAACAACATGTTTTTCTTTTGTGTCAAGTATCTACCTTTATGCGGTCATGTGTCAAAAAGCCTCATTTGAACAAAATAAAAACCAAACAACCAACATTTTTAAAATGTGAAGTAGTTGTAATACTACACACAGAGAAATAAAGTGCCAACCGAATTGCAAAGTGTATTTTGGTGTTAACAACTAATAAATTCGGTTAATACATCCATATTCAAATTTGATTTCTGAATATTTTGGTTGTTGCAATTAAATTTCAGTTATATAAACCGAATTTTGCTGTGAAAAACATTATTTAGTTGTACAAACCGATTGCAATTGTTGTAACCGAATTTGGGTTGTCAAATGGCAAAATTTTTCTAAGTGTGTAGTTTTTTGCTTTTGTTTTTTTTTTATGAACAAAACTATAAATTGTTTTTCTTAGAAGAAAAACTAACATGAGCAACTATTTGAAATAAACAAAAAAAAACAGAAAAAACAAGAAACTCAACCCTCTTTTCCTATAACATGAATAGGGTGACCAAAATTAAGCGTTTAGTTCGTTTTGAAAAGTTAATTCTATTTAGATTAAACACAAGCTCTGATCTTGAAATTACGAAAATTTAAAATTTTAAGTTTATTTTAGATTTTTTTTTTTAATTAAAATAATTTTAGATTTTTTTTCTGCTAAAATAGATCAGTTTTCTAGCAATCAGTTTTTTGAAAGTTTTTTTTTTTTTAATTTAAAGTTACAAATTTATTGTTACATGTGATAGAGGAAACAACAAATTAGTTTATCAAAAAACTTTAATAAACCAATTCTTAAGTTTTTGGGATGTCAGAGCTCAACTTACTTTAGTTAAACCGGTATCAAATTTTGTCTGCCATTTAAATTGTCAACAAAAATTTGTCGGATCAACTTCATCTTGTTTAGAATTTTGATATCTATCATAATAAAACAAAATAAACCACCTTTCAGAAGCAGTGTTTCATTTAAAAACTTCGTTAATCAAAGTTTGAAAATAATCTACATCCTAAAAACTAGGCTTAAGAAAAAAAAAAATTTGTCCTTTGTTTGATTGACTAAGTTCGACAAGTAGATCAAAAATATGATTGAACATAATTGGGGACCAGAGAACGAAGCCGATCGGCTAATAGCCGCGGCTAAGCCGCCGCCGATCACTTTTCAGGTACTCGAGCCGCCACCGACCTAGGCGGGTAATTTCGGCTACAAAATATTAGCCGACTATATCAGCTGAGCCGACTATATCAGCTTAGCCGATATTTTTTATCTAAATTTATTTTAACTAATAAATCATATTAATCCTCCGCCTTCATCCGGCTTTTAGTACCCACCAATCTGGCAACCATTGGTTTTCATTATGAATTCTGTAACGTTTGCAACGTTATATTGCGCTTCACTAGAAAAAGAAAAAGTAAATTTTCCAAATTTTACAATGGCTCAAAAAAATATAAAAAACTTTTTCATACTACACAAGCTAATTCCACAATTTCATCTGATTCTGATTCTAACTCAGATGCTTTTACTGATGTAAATACATTTATTTCAAAATCTGCCGATATAGCATATTATGAAGACTTGTTTAAAAGAAAAGATGATATAAAAAAAAATGGCAAATGTTCAAGTAAATCTAACGGGTTCATCGGAATGTTGGAAGCACTTTGGTAGTCTATACGTAAAAGAAAGACACATATTGGAAAACATGAAATTTTGTAAAATTTGCTTAGATTACAAATAAATAAGTGAATTAAATTATAATACATTTTTTAACCATCGGCTTAGTCGATTTTTAGTCGCCGCTGAGTTTTTTTTCGTTTAGCCGCCGCCGCCGAAAGTTGTTCGGCTTTAGTCGACTTTCAGCAGCCGCCGAGTATATTTTTGATTAGCCGCCGCCGGCGACAATTTAATGTCGGCTTCGTTCACGAAGTTATCATATTATGTTCGTACACACAAAATTTGTTTTAGCCTTTTGCCAACTGAAATTCGATTACTGCGACTCAAGTTCGGTTTCTACGAATGAAATTGTTTTGGTACGACTTAATATTGGCTTTCACAACAAAGTTCGGTTAATACAACTGAATTTTAGTTGCAACACCGAAAATATTAAGAAATCAAATTTCAATATGATTGTACGTACTAATCGAATTTATTGGTTGTTACCACCAAAATACATTTTTCAATTCGGTTGGCACTTTATTTCTCTGTGTGTTATTATCATATACATGATTCTGGGTGATCACATTATGATTACCGAGTACGATTTTATCGTCACTTAGGATCATAATATGATTACTACGAGCATATTAAGAGTGTTAAGCATTGCAATCATACCCAGCAAAATTTTTAAGAACAGATTACCTCTGTACCTATTCTAAAACATCTTTTTTTACCACTGGTTACATGGAACCGGTTCTAGAACAGGTTCTTGGGAGTCGAAACGTAAGGTGTCACTGCCCCAGAACCAGTTCTATAACTGATTCTAGAACCGGTTCTAAAGCAACCTGTTCTTGTTTGGAGGTAAAGAACCTATTGCAAATAGGACAAACTCCATATAAAAAGAACCAGTTGCAGAACAGAAATTGGAACCTGTGTTATACACAGTGTAAGCTGTTCTGCAACCAGTTATTTGAATTTTACTATTTTACTGGGTAACATGATGCCCTTAAACTATCATAATATGATGGAACAAAATTTTATTCGTTTTAATGATTTAAAAAAGAAATGTGAAATTTAATGGTTTAAGTTTTAAAATAAAACTTTTTTTATTTTAACAGCTTTTTTTAAGCTCATAAAATATTGTTTTTAGTGTTTTTGTTTGGTTGCCCTATACATGACTATTGAAAATATATATATATATATACTTAAACCACAAACAATTGACACCAATTCCCTATATCTTAGGGTTTTACAAGAATAAGGCGGAGTAAATGAAACCTCCTTTTCTATATTTTTTTAAGAAATTGCACTTGGCCGTTGGCAGTTAACTCTATATTATTTCTGTTTTCTATAGTATACTTACAGGCAAAGTTACTGCAACTTAGTTTTCTTATTTTTATACCGGTATTTTTTTCTTAATAATATAAAAAAAAAAGTTCCGTTGTTGACACTTTTTTTTTCTTGTTGGTAACAAGTTTTTTTTTATAACTACGGTTTGTATAGCAAAACCAGGTTAATGATACTGGTTTTTTATACATGTTCAAGAAAAACTTTTTTTTATACATTTGTCTTACAAAAAAAGTTGATATGTGTTTGTTTAAAGGGTAAGTGTTACTAAATATATAAAAAGAATATATATAAATATTGCAAGTATATAAATGTTAATACAAATGTAAAATAAAAGAAACAAATGTAGAAACTTTTTACTATTTTTTTTTTTTAAATAAAACAAGGTCGTTCATTATTTCAGATTAAATTTCTTTAAAATCATTTTTCTTGATAATTTATATGAAAAATTCAAATTTTTAAATGCAGGAACTTTTTTTAAAGTATCCTTGACTAATACTATCATTTTAAATTACTTTGATAACTATTTTAATAAAAAAGTTTTTCAACATTGTTCTTTAAAATCATTGAACTAATATTACTCCTACGTCGTGTACTAAAGGGTGTCCCAAGAAGAGCGCAATTTTTAAATTTTAAATAAAACACAGATATTTAAAAAAAATCGTGAAACTTTATTATATCGTAAAGTAGACAGAATGAGGTTATGTATGGAACAATATATCGTGCAGATGGCCGCCGCGGCTTTGCTGGCTGGCATGCACGCGATCTTTTAATGAAATTTTCAATGACCGTTTTGCATGAATGCTGCGGTATTTCATTAATGCAGCGTCCAATTTCCTCTTTTAAGGCTTGAGTCGTCGTTGGCTTATTCGCGTAAACCATCGACTTCAAAAAACCCCAAAGAAAAAAATCTAATGGTGTTAAATCACACGATCTAGGCGGCCAATTCTGATCTCCAAAACGCGAAATAACTCGACCGGGAAATGACTGATGCAACAATTGAATTGTTTCTCTGGCTGTATGACATGTGGCGCAGTCTTGTTGGAACCACATGCCCTCCACATTCATTTCTTCAATTCTAGGCAAGAAAAAACTGGTTATCATTTCACGATACCGAACACCATTGACTGTTTGCGCTTGACCTGCCTCATTTTCATAAAAAAAGGTCCAATGATTCCTCCAGCCCAAAAACCACACCACACAGTGACACGTTGAGGATGCATTTGCTTCTCGTGAATCACTCGAGGATTTTCCTCACCCCAAATGCGACAATTCTGCCTATTGACGAAGCCATCAAGATGAAAATGGGCCTCGTCACTGAGGATGATTTTATCGGCAAAATCAGCATTTTCATGTTGTCTCTCCAATACCCAATTAACGAACTCCCTTCGCTGTCCATGTTCAGCTGGCTTCAGTTCCTGAGTCAATTGAACTTTGTATACATGGAGATGCAAATCTTTCGTCAAAACTCGCTGCAAAGTGGATTTGGAGACACCAATTTGCTGAGCTCGGTGTCGAATTGAGGTCGATGGATTTTGAGCGACATCATCACGTACAGCTGCGACATTTTCGGTCGATCGACCTGGTCGATGGCGCGTTGTTGTCTTTACATCACTAACAGACCCAGTTTCGGCAAATTTATCCATTAATCTCTTTACAGTTGACTCTTTTGGAGCATTATTGTGACCCCAAATTGATCGCAATTTGCGAACTGTAGCCGCAGAACTTTCACCATTTTGGTAAAACAATTTCACAATGAGAATGCGTTGTTCATTCGTGTTTTTACTAACCTCGTACCTTCTACTAGCAAACAATAACAATTGTTCAAATGTCAAACAATGACACTTCGAATGTTGCCAGATTTATAAAATTGCGTTCTTCTTGGGACACCCTTTATTTATTAGTTATATTTTACTCTTTGAGACTATCATAGGAAATCTTTGGTAATTTGTGCCCTTGTAATGTATACTAATTACATTTATCATTATTTTCTAACAAAAAGCAATGATTTAACGATAATGGGTTATATAATGCATTTCTTTGTAATGAGTACTCCTTACATTCAGCATTATTTCGAAATATAGATTAGTGGGTAGAGAAGACAAATTAGCATTTTATGACATTTTCTGGTATTTGATCGTGGTAACTCGAAATAAGAATTATAAAGGGTCCGCCATCTAACGTGTTTTTTTTTTCAACTAGTGCTTATTTCGCGAATGGTAACACTTAGCTCATGTCTGATTTGACAGATAATTAGTTTTATCCTTCCGCTGAACGAATATGGTTGTGTATACGCTTGAACAACTCTGGGAAATATTGCGACATTACTTTGAAAATCATGGTAATGTTACAGAATGTGTGCGAAAATTGCGTACGGATGGAAGAAGAGAAGCACCGTCAGCTCCGTATGTTCGTTATCTTGTGAAAAAAGTGAAAGAAACTGGCATCCTCATCGATAAACCAAAGCGTGAAAAGCCAAAAACAGTACGTACACCCGAGAATATTGCTGAATATTCGTGAAGCCATTGGTGAAATACAGCTGCACACAATCGATAATGTGCTTAAAAATTGGACCGATCGTGTAGGCTACTGCATGGCCAGCCGAGGCAGCCATTTGAATGAAATTATTTTCCATTATTAACCGGAAGGATTGTACTTTCAAATAAAAAAAGGAATTTGAGAAAATATTCAGTAGTTTTTTTTTTATAGCATTTTCAAAAAAAAAAGTTATTTGGCGGACCCTTTATAATAAAAATAGTTTTAAATAAATCTTTGAATAAAAACATCGTTGCAAACTTTTCTTTTGTTATTGTAGCAATTCTTCGATGTTTTTTTAGTTTTTTAGTTTTCATTTTGCTATTTTTTTGTCTTGTCTGGTAATGAGTTACATAATACGTTACATTATAATGTATACTCCTTACTTTCAACATTATTTTGAAAAATAAAGTAATGAGTTACCAATAATTGGACACTCATGCTTTACCTTGTAATTATACGTCCTTGCCTTTTACATTATTGCAAAACCTAAAATAATGTCTTACCGACCATCCATTACATAATGCATGAAATATTTAAAATAATTTGTAAAAACATATATTTAGATACACTTCTTTGTGATTTTTTGTAAGCATGAGGTTAAGGTATATTTTTTAACGAAAACTTGAAGCACACACTCAGAAAACAGACTCAGTAGTAGCAACCGTTTTTGTAGTCACTTGAATGGTTCGGTTGCAGCTATCGAGTCTTTTGGCTGTTATTACCGAATTTATGTTGATGCACTCGAAATTCCATTGCCGTACCAGAATTTCGGTTGTTTCAATTGAATGATTGTTATCACAACCAAAAACAACAAAATCACTTATTACAGTGTTCTGAAAAACTGTAAACTGTCACACTGTACCACTAAATAAATGTACTAATTTTGAATCCCACGCTTTAATAAAGTTTAATTTATTAATATTGTTTTAGTTTTGAACAAAAATATTGCTTTTATACAATTTTAATTGAAACAATTTTTCTGAATATTTACTTTGGGCGTTTTACAGGTACAAACCCACATTTTTCTATGCATCTATTTAAGTTATGGACCTGGATTTATGGTAAACATGGGCGCTACGCTAAATAAAACACTATCTAGAAAATAATTTTTACAAAATGTAAGCAAAAAATGGAACGTTTTAAAGTGCATTCATTTCAAGGTACATCACTTTCCTCTTATTTCACAGAAATTCTTATAACCTTTTTATCCCAAATAATATTTAAATTTCCAATACTATAAATGAATGCTAAGATTCAAGGCTTAAATAGTTAACTTTGTGATTTATAAATTATAAACGATTAGGCAAAAATTTTGTTTAGAAAATACACTCATTATTCTCTAACACGACTTTCACAATTAAATTAAATAAAATTGCATATTAATTATAGTATTAATTACAATTGTCTGAAAAAGACGTTAAAATTCAAACTCAAACAAAAATCAAACTTTGCTCTCTGGCAATTCTTCCCTAATTACGTAAGCGCCATCTATCGAATATACAAAGAATATATCATAGATATGGCATCACTTACAACATATGGGAAAACAGTGGACATTAGAGTGAGGTAAGTTTCTAAAAATAGAACTGTTGTGTTGTTGGAGTTGTACTTCTAAGATTATGTATGCAAGAATAAAAACACCGTGTATTGAATAAAACTAGTTTTAATCACCTGACGATAGCTCAGAGTGCTAAAGCGCTCTGTCTAACGTGTAGTGCGAGTGCATGTGGCATTAGAAATCAGTTTATCTATACCACGGTCAGTGATTGCACAGAAAATTTCATATAGACGCAATCGAACAAATAAAAAACATAACAAATATTACATTATTCAAAAAATTCAAAAAACAGGGTCACTGACGAAGGTTCAATACCAGAAACTGCACAGTCTGATTCAGAAAAAATTGAAAATTTGCAATGTAGTTATGATTTTTAGAAAATACACTAATTCTTCTCTACCACGCCTTTCGCATTAATATTATAGTTTTATTAAAAGACACGAATTAGAAATTTAAAGTTTGAATTAAAGCCCTTTCAAAACATTTGCGTTTTATTTTATACTTAACTAGCTGAAGTGCCCGGTGTTTCCCGGTCAACTGTGAGTTTTGAATGCAGAAAAAATTTAAGCTAGGAAATAGACGACTTAATTCTGTTGTGTTTTGCAGAATCAGTTTTTCAGGATTTTAACGTTAAACTTGAAATTAAAGATTCCATTTGAAATTTATGAAATAAGTTTTTGTTTTTTAATCGAATGTGTGCCGAATTTATTGTAAAGCATTAGGATACATTTCTATTAAAATTACATTTTGGTAAATGAAAATGAAAATTATTCAAGTTCAAGTTAAATTATGTTATGTTAAAAATAAATGTTAAAATTTTAAAATCATGAAATCATAAAGACATTGCGAGAAAATCAGTAGGTGTATTATACGGGGGAAAACAATTTCTTAAAAACTAATGGTTTTTCCTAAAATGCTTTGATTGGATTTAATACTTTCAAATTACAAAATTAAGCTTCAATAAAAATAGTTAAATTTTTTGATTTTGACGTTTTTGATCAAAAGTCGGTATTGAAGTGGGCTATGGCAATAAAACTTTTAATGAGGCCTTCCTCGGGAAACGTAGAATATATGAGAGTAATTTCAAAGAAATCCGTTTAAACTTTCTTAGAAGTTTTTATTAAAAAAAAAAAACACAAAAAAAAGTTGAAAAAGGTGTAAAAAATTTTAATTTCACATTTTTTGTCAAAAGAGGCGTGGTCGATGAAAACCATACTACGATCTAAGTTGAGGTCCGAGAAGTATTCATGTCAAATTTGAGGAAAATCCGCTGAGAATTGCAAATTTGTATATATAACAAACCAACAAACAGAAAATGAGTTTTTTATATATAGATCCAAACTTATTTTGAACTGTTTTATTGAACTTCACTTGAAAAAATACTTCTTTTTTTACCAACAATTCAAAATAAATTAAAAATTGTTAAAAAATAACCCATATCGTATGATTATAATTAATACAAATTAAGAGTTTATTTAGATAAACTTTTAAATGTTTTTTTACAACACATTCCTGAAAGGGTCAAATAATAAATTTGAAAGCAAAAAAACTCTATAGATTATTTGTTAGCACAATATCCTAATAAAGAAATATAGAGTATGGCCTCGAACTTGAATAATTTTCATTTTCATTGCACAATTAAAAGTCCAAAAAAAAAAACATAATTTTTATTTTTAATAAAAATTATATCAAACTTGTATAAAAGACAAAGTACAGTCTAGTTTACTCCCCCTGTGTTGTTTATAAACTAAACAAAATATAAAAAGGAGAGAGAAACAAAAAACGTGTATTGAATATCCACCAGAGGTGGACCTTGCACATAACAAACAAGTTTTTAATTTATTTTTTGATCAATGGTTATAATCTTAAACTTCAAGCTCATAATTAGTTCTCATGTAGTGAGTAAACTAGTTTATATGAATGTTTGATGTTTGGCATGGGATTGTTACCGCTTTCAAAACGTGTTCTGATGATGGGAACCTAGAAAATTGCCGAAATAGATTTATCAACACATTCCTGAAAGGGTCAAATAATAAATTTGAAAACAAAAAAACTCTATAGATTATTTGTTAGGACAATATCCTAATAAAGAAATATAGAGTATGGCCTCGAACTGGAATAATTTTCATTTTCATATTCATTTTCATTAAACTTTTACTTTTTTTTTTTTAAAGCTGAAACTTAAAAATTTAGATTGTTTATTATTACACTTATTTTAAATAACTTTTATTTAAATTCTTATTGAATTTGACTAATAAAAGCTTAAACTTCAATTGAAAATTCTGGAAAAAAATATTTAAAACTTAAAACATTCCCTTTATATTTTAAACCTAATTTAAAATTTTCTGTTGTATTATCATGATCTATTATATTTATATATAATGAATTATTCATAACTTTAGTAATAAATACTTTGTTGTTGTTGTGCCTTTTGTAAGACATACACTCAATTTCGTCTTCATATTCTGCTGCTATTCTTGCCTTTAAGTATGCAGTCAAGTTCTATATGTCTACACTGAGAGAATTATCTACATGATATTAATGAATTTTTGCATTGAAGTAATAAAGTTGCGCTGAAACTCGAAAATTGAAACTTTTCATCAAATTAATGCACGTTTCCATAAAATTTTATGAAAAACATTATTATGATCTATTATTAAAGAAGCTTTACACTCAAAAAAATTAGTAGAAATGTATGTAAAACGTCTTTATAAATCAAGTACAATTTTTCTGCATTTTTTATGTTTTCAGCTAAATTTTTAGTCAGACTTATTCAGGACTTAACTGTTACACATTTTTTGGACTAATGTTTTACTAATTTATTTTGCTAACAAAAATTGAGCTGATAAGCACACTAATAGTGTGGACGACAACCAGATTGAAAAATATACCCAGAAGGAACTAGATGTCGCGGCACGTCAAGATGTATTAGAGAAGAGGAAAATAATGCTAAAAAGTACAACTCTTGTAATACATATAAAAAATCAACCATGGTAGATTTTTGTATCTGTTTTTCATACATAAAATAAAATTGTGGATAAATTTTGTGTTGTCAGCGGCTTGTGAAAGTAATTGTCTATTAATTAAATTAAAGACAAAATAAAGTATTTAAACTTAATAAAGATTAAATGTGTATTTGTAAACGAAATGTTTATAATGATTATTAATGTAGTGTGGTCAAATTGGCAATTTGAATTGCAACCAAATACACTTTCCGATAGACAGAGTAAAGCAAAATACAAGCACACACACCTTATACTAAATGTTTATAATGATTACTAATGTAATGTGGTCAAATTGGCTACTTGAAAATGCAACCAAATATACTTTCAGGTAGACAGACTAAAGCTCACGCACCTTAAACTAAATGTTTATAATTATTACTAATGTAGTGTGGTCACCTTGGCAATTTGATATTGCAAGCAAATATACTTTCAGTTAGACAGACTAAAGCGAAAGACAAGAACACACATGTTAGGTTATTTTTTATGTTTCCTTTTTCTTATTGCAAAAGGGGTTGAATATGTCATATTTTGTTATTTTTTTGTTTCGTTTCTAGAATTATCTAAGGCATTTGTTTTCCTTTAAAATATGCCATTTATATAACCAATGATGTAAGTAGTTAAATGATAATTTTGTTTATATTATATATATTTATTTCTATATATTTTCAGATATTACATTAATTCATGTAGTCAATGTGGGAGTATGAACTTGTTGTAAATTATTTTTTAAAGAATGACAAAAATTTTCTATTAGGACTTTCAGCAAATAAATTAATACAAGTATAATTTCTCTACAAATATTATGAGTTTTTTTCCGTCTACTAATATTTAGCAATAATATTTATTAACTTTTAGCAAGGATTTTTAATCAACTAAGAGTTAGCAAAACATTTGCTAAATCTACTAATTTTGTTGCTAAAAATCAACTCGCTGTTTATCAGCAAAAGAAATAAAGGGTCCGCCATCTAACGTTTTTTTTCAACTAGTGCTTATTTCGTGAATGGTAACGCTCATGTCTGATTTGACAGATAATTAGTTTTATCCTTCCGCTGAACGAATATGGTCCATATGTTCGTTATCTTGTGAAAAAAGTGAAAGAAACTGGCATCCTCATCGATAAACCAAAGCGTGAAAAGCCAAAAACAGTGCGTACACCCGAGAATATTGCTGCTGAGGCAGAAAGTGTGTGTGAAGCGCCATCAACATCAATTCATCGTCTGTCTCAACAATTGAACATTTCGGAGACATCATTGAGACGAATTTTGCATAAAGACCTTGGTATGACGCCATACAAAGTCCAATTGGTTCAGGAGTTCAAAAAAAAAAAAAGTTATTTGGCGGACCCTTTATAATATTGTTAAAAAAAACCCGAGCTTATTTCTTCATTAAATAGAAAACAGCTGTCAAGCAATTGGTATATTTGTTTTCACATGTTGGCTTAACAAGAGGAACTAGTCGACAGTTAAGCCTAGAGTGAGCCATACAACCACCTGATGAGTAGATTGGTATCTATGAAAATGCATTAATGCATTGGCACTAGATGGTTTTTTTTTGCAAAGTTTTTGTTGCAAAAAAGTTATTATCAATTTCTATTTGGAATTCGATTATATGATCTTAAACCGAATAAAATTAACATTCATGTAACAAGCCAGGTAGAAATTGCCAACCGTACAAAAATATAGTACTGGCAAAAACTGGCAGTTACTTTTGTAAAACCCACCATGTTAGAAATTACCAAAGTTACAACTAATATTGTAATATAGAGGCACAATTTTGTATGCAAAGCAAGTTTTTTGCCAGTATAACCCGCAAAATTCATTGCCCTATTGTTTTTTTTTACCAATATTACAACTATTAGTAGTATTAACATTTTTTTTTTATAAATATTTTATTATATTTTACTCCTACAATCAGCAACTATTTATTTACAAAACTTAGACCGAACTTGGTTGCTGGTTTTAATAGGAGCGTCTTTTATAAAAATTTCACAAAATTAATTAAATTAAAGGTATTTGGTAAGCACAACATTTTTTGAATTTCCAACGTTATGCCAACGGTGACAGCCAACGGTTGGTCACTATTATCAATCGTGTAACAGTACAATACTCTCAAGATTGTTAATCCCACGTGCTGCCAACACATAACCGACCGTAACAGACGCTTTGCCAGCACTTTAGCGAATGTACTTTTCTGCTTGGGAATCTTTAGATTAACTAATATGAAAAATTTTAAATTTACGTAAAAACCATACGTCAATCTGGTAACATTGTGAAATATAGACGGAGGAGATTAGAAAAATAAACAAAAATCTAAAAATAGAATATTTGTGTTGTTAGTGTTGGCACTTCTGAGTATAATATACAATAACAGAAAAGGTAATAGGAAAGAAAACTGCAATTTAGCTGCATTATATTCGAGGCCATACTTGGGTGTGATCGCTAAACGGTCATGACTTGGTATTGTTACGTTTGTAATGTAAGATGAGCGCAGGTTTGATTCTTACAGACGCAGGTTGTTGAAAAATTTATCATATAGAGACAATCTGACAATTATAAATACGCAAATAATAATACAAGTTAAATGGAGAATCACTGATGACGCTTGTCCATAAAAAGAGGCAGAAACTAGTCTAGTCTGATTTAAAAATTAATAGTGTTTATAATTTTTAGAGCAAAATGTTTATTCTTCTTCTTAACCTCAATATTTCTAAAAATTATTATATTTATTATAAATTTATTTCTCTCAATAAAGTAGTTTCACTAAAAACTTAGTTTCATAAAAAGTATTAAGATTTTCATTAATTTGAGGAAAAGTTTCATTAGTTTAACGACAATTATTATTGTTTTTCCTGCACTAAAATTTTCTCTGTGTAAAGTAGTATAAGAACAACAGCCTATAAACAAACTTATTAAATATTCAGTTTTAGTTGAGAGTTTAAGAACGCGTAAAGTATGTTAGAAGATGATGACTGGCAAAAGGTTATATTAAAATATGCCAAACTAAGCAGACTTTTTCTTTGTAGTAGTTTGAAATATACTTAAGAAATCTATAAAAAGCTAGGAAAAGAATAAGTATGAGCAAAACAAAACAGGGTTAAATATTCAACAACATTTAAATTAGCATAATAATATTGAAGAAGTTTAATTTTTTTTCGTTTGTTTGTAGTTTTTAAATTGTAAAAAGACATATTTGCTCTTATATGATTCGGGGAAATAAGGAGGGAATTTAAAATTAAATTTTAAAAGGTTTTAAAAAGGACCTGCAAAAAACAATCTTTAGGTAGGCTGTAAGGTTAAAATTGAAATAGGATTTGTAAAATGAAATTGCTTTAAAGAGGGTTTGAAATTTTATCAAGACTTAAGGTATTAAGTATAAAGTTTGAATACTTTAAAAAAATATTTAAAAAAAGAAAACATATTTAAGAGTTTGAAAATAATGTTCACTCCAAGTTATTTAAAATGTATTTTAACATGTATTTTTAAAATCACTTCAAAATTGATTAGTAATTCGCTTAGAATTGAGTAATATTAAAAAATTTATTTTGTAACACTAGGCGTATGATTGATATTAATTCACAAGTTATTTAACATAAATGCTTACAACTTTTTTGATATAAAAGATATTTGAAATTTTTAAACTTTAAATAAAAGCTAAGATGTAAGGTTAAAAAAAGTAAATTGCAAGGTTAATATTAAAATGAAATAAAAAAAAAAAAACAAATCAAAATTTAAAGAGATCGCAATATTATAAAAATAGTTTTTTTTTGATTGATTCTGGTTTACTTTTTCTTCATTTTGCAACTATTCATGTATATTTTTAAACAAATATTTTAAATTGACTGATAACTATTTTCAAATCGTTTGAAAATTGTTAAAATTAAAAGTTTTATTGTGCGCCCCAGTAGGCTAGTAGGTAACGTGCTGGCTTATCAGTGCAGGGGTCGTGGGTTCGATTCCCACCAGAGGCACTGGTCTGTTTTCGCTACAATGCGCCGAGAGCCATAGTAGCTAGTGCTCGGTTAGGGTAATAGTATATAATTTGTAATTATATGATTATTATTTAATAAAAAAAAAAAAAAAATATAGAAGTTTTATTTAAAAACCGACCAACCAAATCAACCAAGTGCGTATGATTAATATTAATTCAGTTGTTATTTGAAATTAATTCTGCAAATTTTTTTGTCTTAAACGATAACTGCAATTTTAAAATCAAGTTAAAATGAGAATATTTGGCTTTGTTTAGTTTTTTCATTCTAAAGTTATTTCGATTTTAAAATTTTTAAAAATTTACTTTTCATTGTGTTTTTTTTTTTTAATTAAAGAGCTTTTTTACAATTTTTTACAAATTTATTTTTATTTTAAGTTTTTTTTGGGGTTTATACATTTTTTTATTGGGTTGTTTTTGTAAAACAGTCATTTTACAATTTATTTGTAATTTGCCTAAAATCGAATAATATTAAAAAAATATATTTTTTAAAACTACACTCAAAAAATAAGCTAGTAGAAAATTTACTAAAAGGTCTTGTAAATCAAGTGTGCTATTTATTTTTTTAACAAATTTTTTGCTAAAATTACGTTTTCAGCTAAAATTTTAGTTACACTTATTCAGCACTTAACTGTTTAAACTAATATTTTACTAATGTTTTACTAACTTATTTTGCTAAAAAAAAACTTGAGCAAATTAATAGTGTGGACGACAACCATATTGAAAAATATACGCATGTCAAGATGTAGTACAGAATAGGAATATGATACTAAAAAGTACAATCAACCATGGAAGATTTTTGTATCTGTTTTCCATACATAAAACAAAATTGTGGATTAAAACAACTTAAATTGTGTGTTGTCACCGGCTTCTGAAAATAATTGTCTATTAATTAAATTAATGGCAGAATAAAATATTTAAATTTATTAAATGCTAAATGTGTGTTTGTAAACTAAATGTTTATAGAGATTAATAATCTAGTGTGGCCAAATTGAAAACAAATACGCAGACAGGTAGACCGGCTAAAGCGAAATACAAAGACAAAGACACACATTTTAGGTAGATTTTTATGTTTCCTTTTTTTTATTGCAAAAATGGGTTGCAAACAAATATACGTTCATGTAGACAGACTAAAGCGCAAGACAAAGACACACATCTTAGGTAATTTTTTATGTTTCCTTTTTCTTATTGTAAACAAAGGGTTGTATATGTTATATTTTGTTAATTTTTCATTTCGTTTCTAGAATCATCGTTTCAAATGCCATCATATAGACAACCATTGAAGTAAGTAGTTAAAAAAAAATTTTGTTTATGTTACATACAACATAATTATTTCTATATATTTTCAGATATTGCATTAATTCATGTCGTCAATGTGCGAGTATGAATATTTTTATATTTTGTAACTTATTGTAAATTATTTTTAAAAGAATCACAAAAATGTTTAGGATTTTCAGCAAATAAATTAACTATAATTTGTCTACACATTTTCTGAGTTTTTTTTCAGTCTACTAATATTCAGCAAAAACTTTTAGCAAGGATTTTTTTAATTTTTAATCAACTAAATGTTAGCAAAACTTTTGCTAAATCTATCAATTTTGTTGCTAAACATGAAAGATTTTGCTAATATCAGCAACTTTTTTGAATAAAATTTGGCTGACTTAACAAAATTTTTGCTGACTTTACTAACTTTTAATTTAGCGGAGGCGTATGATTATTATTAATTCAAAAGTTATTTAATATAAATATTTATTATTTAAATTTATTTTCATCGGGATAAACATTAATTGCATTTATAGTAATTAAATGTGCTAAAGTCCCAAAACTTATTTAACAAATTGTGAAAAGCAATCTGATGTAGGCGTGTCCCTATCCGGATTTCATTCCTGCCTAAGGAAATCTTCAGGGGACTTTGTTATTAGAATTTCTAGAGATATTTGTTATGTTAAATCACAAACTCAATGAGAATTTCTTGTCCTCGTCTAGGAGCGAGATTCAAAATTTAAAATATCAAAGAAAAACCAAAACAACAACAAAAAATTGTCACAATTGGCTTTGTCATCTTCCAAATACTACTCTGTTTTTTTGACAGATCTAGCAATGTAGTGACGTTTATTCAAGTAAATCAACAATAGAAAATCATATGTTTTCTATTAGTGTCAGTTACATTTAAATTTGCACAAGCACCTGCATATTTGTTATTTAAATTTATTTTCATCGGGATAAACATTAATTGCATTTATAGTAATTAAATGTGCTAAAGTCCCAAAACTTATTTAACAAATTGTGAAAAGCAATCTGATGTAGGCGTGTCCCTATCCGGATTTCATTCCTGCCTAAGGAAATCTTCAGGGGACTTTGTTATTAGAATTTCTAGAGATATTTGTTATGTTAAATCACAAACTCAATGAGAATTTCTTGTCCTCGTCTAGGAGCGAGATTCAAAATTTAAAATATCAAAGAAAAACCAAAACAACAACAAAAAATTGTCACAATTGGCTTTGTCATCTTCCAAATACTACTCTGTTTTTTTGACAGATCTAGCAATGTAGTGACGTTTATTCAAGTAAATCAACAATAGAAAATCATATGTTTTCTATTAGTGTCAGTTACATTTAAATTTGCACAAGCACCTGCATATTTGTTATTTAAATTTATTTTCATCGGGATAAACATTAATTGCATTTATAGTAATTAAATGTGCTAAAGTCCCAAAACTTATTTAACAAATTGTGAAAAGCAATCTGATGTAGGCGTGTCCCTATCCGGATTTCATTCCTGCCTAAGGAAATCTTCAGGGGACTTTGTTATTAGAATTTCTAGAGATATTTGTTATGTTAAATCACAAACTCAATGAGAATTTCTTGTCCTCGTCTAGGAGCGAGATTCAAAATTTAAAATATCAAAGAAAAACCAAAACAACAACAAAAAATTGTCACAATTGGCTTTGTCATCTTCCAAATACTACTCTGTTTTTTTGACAGATCTAGCAATGTAGTGACGTTTATTCAAGTAAATCAACAATAGAAAATCATATGTTTTCTATTAGTGTCAGTTACATTTAAATTTGCACAAGCACCTGCATATTTGTTATTTAAATTTATTTTCATCGGGATAAACATTAATTGCATTTATAGTAATTAAATGTGCTAAAGTCCCAAAACTTATTTAACAAATTGTGAAAAGCAATCTGATGTAGGCGTGTCCCTATCCGGATTTCATTCCTGCCTAAGGAAATCTTCAGGGGACTTTGTTATTAGAATTTCTAGAGATATTTGTTATGTTAAATCACAAACTCAATGAGAATTTCTTGTCCTCGTCTAGGAGCGAGATTCAAAATTTAAAATATCAAAGAAAAACCAAAACAACAACAAAAAATTGTCACAATTGGCTTTGTCATCTTCCAAATACTACTCTGTTTTTTTGACAGATCTAGCAATGTAGTGACGTTTATTCAAGTAAATCAACAATAGAAAATCATATGTTTTCTATTAGTGTCAGTTACATTTAAATTTGCACAAGCACCTGCATATTTATAAATTTTTTAATATATTTAAATGATATTTAGAACTTTTAATACACAAATGAAAGCTGAGATATAAGGGTTAAATAATTTAATAAAATGTTTTACCACATTTTTACAATAAAGCATAAATTTTTCTAGCGAATAAAAATAATTAAAACCTAGAAATTTTATTTGTGAAAGGCATGGTAGAGAAGAATGAGTGTATTTTCTAAAAATCATAACTATATTGTACATTTTCAATTTTCTGAATCAGACTGCGCAGTTTCTGGTATTGAATCTTCGTCAGTGACCGTTTTTTTTTTTTTTTTTTTTGAATAATGTTATATTTGTTATGTTTTTATTTGTTCGATTGCGTCTATATGAAATTTTCTGTGCAATCACTGACCGTGGTATAGATAAACTAATTTCTAATAGCACATGCACTCGCACTACACGTTAGACAGTGCGCTTTAGCGCACTGAGCTATCGTCAGGTCGAGTTTTGTTGTGATTTTATATTACACAAATTGGCATAAATATTTAAATTTTTGTAACTTCATGATTTTTGGTCTTATTTTTTAAATTTTTTAATTCGATTAATATTGTAATTCTGAATTAATTAAACCAAGCAACATTTATTAAAAACCAAGCAACATTTATTAATTCCAGTCAAAATCTTAAAACCAAGCAACATTTATTAATTCCAGTCAAAATCTAAACCTAATCATAGATTTTTTGTATGTTTTACTTCAATTTAATTTTATTAATTCACCCAAATCGCTTTAATATTTAGATATAGCAACTTTATTTTAAATCTCCTTAAAACCTTATGATATCTTTTACCATTTCCATTTCAATTCATTTATTATTTATTTATTTTTACAAAAAAGTTATTTAACTATATAACCACATAATTATTATTAATCATACGCTATGTTGTACTTAAATATTTTATTTATTATAACGCTTTGTTTATGTTAATTACAAAACTATTTGTTGCAACATTTTATGTTTATTTAAATCGTTGTATAAATTATATAAATTGTATTATGTTCAAAATAAATATTAATCAATTTATTTGGAAATATTAAATTACATTATTTTTCCTCATATGATTAAGTTTTCATTTTTATGAATATACACAAAAAAAAGGCGGGATTATTTAAAATGTGAATATACAAATTAATTGAATAAATAATTAAATATTTTCTTTTTTATTTTATTAACTAATAATCATATAATTACAAATTACATACTATTACCCTAACCGAGCACTAGCTACTATGGCCTTCGACGCGTTGTAGCGAAAACAGACCAGTGCCTCTGGTGGGAATCGAACCCACGACCCCCGCACTGTTAAGCCAGCACGCTACCAACTAGCCTACCGGGCGCACAAATAATTAAATATATTTTTAGCAGACAATAGTTTTAAAGTCACTAAGCCGAAGATTTGACAAATTCAGTTTAGTGAAAAAAAAATTTTGTAATCTAATAAAAATTGATTTTAACTTTTTTTTACTTCGCTATATTTCATATTTTTAGATTTTTTATTTTTTTTCGTTAGAGGGTGTGCAGAATAAAGGCTTAAACTAAAAACGAAACAAATTTCCCTTACAGTTTGTATAAAAAGCTAAATTTCGCCAGTAGCCCATCGGATTTTTACATTTTATACAAAATGTATGAGAAAAAATATTCGCCTTTAGTTTTAGCTATTATTGTAAACACCCTCTAAAGTGTTACAAATTCCTCCAAAGTATTGGTTTGTGTTTTCTAAATTTTTTATACTACATAATTTTTTTTTGTTTTGATTTTAACCGATGTTTTTAAGTGCAAATTTTGGTTTGTACCGTTGCAGCGAGTTATCTTGTAATATTAATATTATTCTCCATTCCATTTTTTTTTTTAATATCATCTTTTTTTCTTAACGATTTTTTGTTTAAGTTACTTGTCGCCGAAGCAGTTTATTTGAATACAGGAATTACAACGATTGCAACTTAATAATTAAAAATATTTCGGATACCATTTACACTAGAAACTGCAGTGCGTATGATTAATATTAATTATGAAGTTATTTAAATTAAACTTACGTATAGTTTTTACTTGAAAATATATTTTTACTTATCGCCGTTACTAGTAATTTTTTAAAAATTAAGTTCGGTCTTTAACAAATGTATAATTTAACCTTTTGACGACCGAACTTAAACTATGAAGATTTTTTGACGAAACTTCATGTAGAATCGGGCCTATGACTAAAAATTAATTTTGTGCTGCTGTTGGCGCTATACTGAACCCTCCCCCTATCGGAGAAATATAGTACTAAAGCTAAATCATTAATGGGCTGTCGCTCCTTATTGGGTTAAGGTTTTGTCCAAGTTTTAATTTTGCATTTTGCTTTAATTTTTTATATTATTTATAAGAACTAAAAATATAAACGTAAAAAAATCAAAGAAACAAAACAAAAAAAAATTTGGACTTTGGGCTGACCTTTTAAGGCTCCTAGACTATTAGGCTACAATATATATAGTAGGCCGGGTCCATTTATATGGAGGCAAAAAAATAGCTCAACGTTCAAGGAAAATCGTATTCTAGCAATCAAAATAAGAAACTTTGCCGAAGGAACCATACCTCTAAAACGAATTCTGATGTCCCGACTTTTGATCCGTAGGGTGAAATTTTGAAAAATCCCACTTTGACCCATTTAGAGTGCCCCCAATCGAATCCAACCCAATCGAATATAATTTATACATTCATCTGCTAGAGCGTCTTCCGGAGAAGAAGTAGCACCCATAATCTTGGAGAGATTCCTCCTACTTTCTGAAATATCAAAGTGGGCTTTTTCAAAATTTGACCCTACGGGTCAAAAGTCGGGACATCAGAATTCGTTTTAGAGGTATGGTTCCTTCGGCAAAAGTTTCTTATTTTGATCCCTAGAATACGATTTTCCCTGAACGTTGAGCGATTTTTAAATCGACCCGCCCTAATATATAGGTATAGCTAAAAAGCCACATCTGTCTATTGTCGATCACAACAATTTCTGTTAAAATCGCCCTGCAGGTTTTCCCACAATGGCAAAAAGTAAAAATGGGACATATATCAACCATTCGTCGTCGAAGGGTTAATAATTTACGTATTTTATTATTTCATAAATACTTAATATTAAACAAAAAAAAAAAAAATAATACCATTGTAATATTATGTACATTAGGGTGTCCCTTAAAAATAGTTTTGTCATTACACCGCCCAGTTTTATTGCAAATGGTTCCAAATGGAAAAAAATCGATTTTTTTTTTGGAAAACGTTAACCCGTGCCGAAAGTCGTCCGAAAATTTCCCATTTTGGAAATAAGTTTATCATTAATATTAAAAATTCCCACAATTCAAAATTTCGAAAAATAATTCTTGTTATTTCTATTATTCATTTTATATACACAAATTTATTTAGATATGGAATTCTGACTTCATCGGATATCATTCCAGGCTAAAGTCTGGAATCCAAAATGACCCACAATTTTGATAAAAAAGCTAAAACGTAAATTTGTTTGGGGTAAAGGGTTTGTAACCGTCATATAATACAATCGTAATCAATTTTATTGCAATTAATTACTGAAGATTTTTTCTTAGTTAGATTTTTACAGGAAGAAGAAGAAAACTTTTTTATTGAAAAATTTAACGAACAAAATTTAACGAACACACATTAAAAAAAAAAAAATTGGAAAAAATTATAATTCGGGGTTGTGTTTGGGACGACTCCTTTAAAGGACATGTTATTTTGTCAAAAAATGGGGAAAAAAAATTTTATGTTTTCATCAAAGTTTCCATAATTTTCGTAAAAATATTACTTAAATTTTATTAGATTATAATTATCTTTAATTTTAATAAAAAAAGTTTTAACCTTTAGTGCCCTGAAGACGAAAAAGACCCATGAAATTTAGTTTCAATTATGACTACAAGATTGTAAAACTCTAAAATTGACAAAAAAAAAAATATCTTCACTTGATAAAAATCAATATTTTATGTAACTTGATCCCTATAGGGGTTATTTTTACACTTTTGGCCAAAAAAGACCCACTAGGAAATTCACAGAATACCACCAATCATAATTTTTGGAAAAATATCACTTAAATTTTATTAGACTATAATTATCTTTACTTTTATTAAAAAATCTTTGACCCTTAGTGGCCGGGGGAAAAAAGAGCCATGGAACTTATTTTTAAATTATGACTACAAGATTATAAAGCCTTTAAATTTATCAAAAAAAAAAAAAATGTTAAAAATTATTATTTTGTTTAACTGGATCCATATAGGGTTAATGTTTTTTTACTTTTCACAAAAAAGATCCGCTAAGAAATTTATAGAATAACATCTTTCAAATTTTTAGTAAATTCGAGAGATAGAGGGTTCAAAATCAACTAACAAATGCAATTGTTGAAATAGAAAAAATCGGTTAACGGGTTTAAAAGTTATAAGTGAAAATGTAATCAAACTTATTTTTTTAATTTACGGTTATTTACATTATGAGGTCATTGCCATTTAAAAAGCGATAAAAAAATATATATTTTTCGCGGAACTTTTTTCCCGGTATTTTACAAAATTTGTTTTGGGAATATTTTTTAGCAAACTTTGGTTTTTGCGAAAAATTTTACCGTGAAATATTTTCCGCGGAATTTGTTCATCGCGAAAATTGTTTCCTTCCCAAATCTTTTTCCTTAATAGTTTTTTGCGGAAATTGGTTATCGCAAAAATTTTTATCGTGAAATCTTTATTGCGAAGTTCTAGAGTTGCGTAGTTCGTGAATGAATTAGTTCAATTGAACTACTCACCCAGCTGAACGATATGACCTATTGCTGCATTGTTGTTTATTATTTTTAAGTGCTACTTTTGACTCCAACCCTTAACCCTTAAAAATAAGATTTGGACTATAAAGAATTGAGCTTGTTCGGCTTTTTAAAAAATCTTTAAAATTAATTTACAAAAAGACGTTTGTGCATTTTTTTTTTAAATTTGTGGGTCATTTTGGATGCCAGTCTAAAATGGGTTAATGATATCCGATGATGTCAGAATACCATATCTGAATGATTTTGAGAATTTTTTTTAGAAATTTTTAATAATAAAAATATTTTCAAAAAAAAAACGTTTCCTTTTATTTGAAACCATAAAACTGGGGGTGTAATAAACGAAAAATGACAAATCGTTATTTTAAATGACATTCTAATGTACATATATAATGTAATTAATCATACAATACTATATATATTTAATTACAAATTGTAACAAACAATATACAATTCTACATAAAAAACAATTCACACATAATATTATAAATTCAGGCGTTTTAAAATTAAATATAACACAATAAAAACTTTAAATGAAATCTGACGCAATTGTAAATCATAAACACAATTAAATTACAAATGACATATTAATTTATCAAGAGATTAACATAATAAATGAAAGCAATTGAATAAAAAAAGTAATATTTATGCTAAAAATCACAAACATATAAATTAAAAATTTGTTTAAAGCCAATAGCGTATGATTAATATTAATTCGTTACTATTTAAACATAAGAGTTCGTCATAAGAATTTGATTTTGGGATATCATCATTTTTTTACAAGTTTTGCATCAATATAAAAAATGGCGTTATTTTTTATTTTTTAAATTTCAACTCCTTCCACCACATGGGCGCCGTGGCCAAAAAAACTAATCTAGGGTCCCTTTTACTACAGAGCAAAAAGGGGATAATTTATATGAAATTTGATCTTGACATTCGATTCTACGCCAAAAATTATTAAAAAAAAAATTTTGTTTTCCCGGCTTTTAAAGTGTATTACCAACTGAGAATAATGGTATAAAATTTTTTGACATATCGCGAACCGCACACACAATGAAAAAGTATTTTGAAGGAAGAAAAATGCCACAAACATTTTCGATATATCGCGGCCCCTTAAAGAGTTGTTAATCAATAAAATATTGCATTTTAGTAAAGCCATCATTTGAAAACTTAATAACTTTTTACTGGGTTTACTATAAAGCGACAATTTTTCTCAGCTAAAAATGAATAAATTTGATTTTTCCCAACACTCTAAAACGTAAAAAAAAGTTTTTTTTAAAATATTTTTTGGTTTCGAATGGAAAGGTGAATTAATATTTCATATAAATACAACTCTTTTTGCTTTATACGCGTTTTTGGCCGCCGAGCGCATGTGAAAGCAGTTGGAATTAAAAAAAAAAAAATAATAGCGCCTTTTTTTGATTGATGCTAAATCATTTTAAAAGGTGATGATATCCCAAAAACAAAGAAACTTTATACTTTTCTGACGAAATGTAAATGTCCCAAATCAGAAAAAGACAAACGGACCACCACTGGCAGGGCACTTTAGCAAGTGGTACAAGTGCTGGCAACAAGTGCTTTCCAAATTCCAAAATGGTAACATCATTAGACAAAAGGTCCGTTTGTTCAAAAAGAGTCGGACAAACACTGGGAAAACAAAATTTCCAACGTTGGCAAAATATTGGTAAAACCATGAATTAGATGGTCAAAAAATTTGTTTTCCAAATTTAAACTAAAGAAAAGTTTATGTATAATTTGTTTGGTCCCGCCGGAACTTAAACCCTAGCCGGCAGATTGGCAGCCGACAGCTCTAACTACTGAGCTAGCGATACATTCAACAATTGCTTAAAATGCACGTAAATGATTTACAACTGGGTAACAGTTGGCTGCTCAAATATGTCAGCACTGGCATAAGGTTTGATGGAAACAACTTACCAACGTTGGGAAAACAAACAAAAAAAGTTGGTCTTAAAAGAGCTTTCCCAGAAACAAAAAAATCTATTTTATATGAAAAAGATACTAAAAAGTATAAAAAATCAAAGAAAAAAAAAAGTTTGCCTGAAACCGGGCTCGAACTCGGAACCTTCCGACTACAAACTTTTTTAAACAGAGTAAAATAAATACTAGTTGTTAGACTTTTGAGCCATTGTTATACAGAGAGAATTCCTTGGACGAGTTTTAATGAAATTTTTTCATTAAACTAATAAAGTTTTCTTCTTAATGTGAATGAAAAACTGCTTAAACTTCATGAAAAAGCTTCATAGTTTTAATGAACCTGTTTTTAATGAAACTTTTTCATTAGGCGTATGCAATTTTTATTATATTATTATTTTTATTAAATAATATAAAATTTTTCGTTAAATTTTATGAAAAACTGCATTAACTTAATGAAAAGTTTCAATGGACGAGTTTCAGTGCCAATTCATAGATCTAATGCAAAAATTCATTGATATGATGCACATAACTCTCTCAGTGTAATTATTAACTGGATAGCACTGGGAAAACACTATTTCCCAACGTTGGCATAGTGGTCTCAGCCAATTGTTTGTTAATGATTTTTTCTGTAGACCACTGAAATTATTGTGCAACAAATACAGGCAAAACGCTTTTGGAAAACGTTGGTACAGCGTCTTAAACAAGTGTTCTGCCCGTAGTTTATTTACAATTCCTCAGTTAGCCAGTGGTATTTCTTACTGGGATATTTCAATATAACTTTTGTTTGTGTTAAGATAAATTCAGCATTTAAACGGGTATTGCATTGTTATACGCTTAAGTTTAATTTTAAATATTATTAAGCTTTAGGACCCTGTAAAATTTGCAGTATTTGTTTCTTATAAACTAATTTTTCATTTCCTGTAATTTTTTTTTGTTGCAATTCAAAGGCAATTAAATGAATGCTCTTTTCACATTGATTTTATTATGTACAAAGGAAGTGATGAATTTTACCTTAAAACTTTTCCAAATTAAACTCATTACTTTAGGCGTTGACTTTTGCAATTAACTTGTTGTTCTTTGACATGCACTCTATTCAAATACATAAAATTCTCCAAAGACCTTAACCAATACAGGTAAATATGATATGATAAAATAAGCAGGGTTATACTGAAAGGAAAAAGCAGGCCAACTTTGAAATTTAACTAATTTAGAAAATCTAAGCATAATGACTGTGAAATGGACTCAAAAAGGCCTTAAAAAGAGGTTTACATTAGTTTTAAGGTATTTTTGTAACAAATTACTCCTGAGAAACTTTCATTAGAGAAATTTCTTTAATCGATTTATCATCGATTTATTAAAAAAAACTTTAAAGTTTCTATAAAAATTGATTTAATTTTAAAGTTTATTTATAAAACCACAGTGCTATTGAATAATATTCATTCAGCAGTTATTTAAACAAAAACTATATAACTTTTTTGATTTTAAATATGTTTTCAGGATTAAATAAAAACTAATATGCTTTAAAACTTTTGTTACAAAATGTCATACAATTGATCTATAAGATCAAATATAATAAAACCAGTTAATACGCGATTATATTCTAATAGTACTTTTCACTTTGTACTCGCCTTTGTTGGTTTTCCTTTTTAAAGATAATTATAGATCCACTGCTTTGACTGTTTCTTTTTCTTAGGTGTGAAATGGAGGACTTATCATGTCATGTCTAATCCATTAATTAGAATCGACGCATAAACTCGACTTTATTGCAGGCCGGCATATACACGCAGCTGTTTTTGCTCTAATGTGAGCAAATTTTCGGTCAATATGCGATGTATAGCACTTTTTGAAAAGCCTATCATTTCAGCCAGCTCACGCAGCTTCAACCGACGATCATCCAATACCATTTTTTGGATTTTCTTAAAGGCTCAATTAGTCTTGCCGTTCCGTGACGTAACGAATCAGCTGTTTTGTTTTTGGTTTATGGAAAATGCGTTTTTCAAAAAAGCACCTCACATAAACAATGAACGAAACAGCTGATTCGTCACGGCACGGAACGGCAAGACTAATGGACCTTTAACCGTTTCTGGAGCAGGCACCTCAATTGGTCTACCACTACGGTGTTTGTCTTGGCAGCTCGTACGGCCTCGTTTAAACTCTGCCACCCAATATTGTATAGTCGTAAACGAAGGAGCAGACTCTCCCAGAGTAGCATCTAGCTCGGCTTTAATATTGGTTGGACTGAGACCTTTCAAATTAAAGTATTGAATTACATAACAGTGACTAATTTTTTCCATGTTTACAACTTCACTGAGATTGCTTATTTTTGATGACTCCAAAAACTCCAAAACAACGAGATCGCCTTGAAACTTAAACCATACACGCAGAGAAAAAATATGATCGAACATGATTGCCGACAAAAACTACCATGTTATGATCGTAACAATCATAAACATGATTCTGGCTGATCATATTATGTTCACTGGGAAGAATTTTATCCTCATCAAGAATCATAATATGATTATAGAAATCATATTATGATTGTTAGGTGTTTCAATCATAATATGATGCTCTTAAACTATCATAACATGATGATCTTTTTTCTGCGTGTATATTTTATAATATTGAAACTTTTTACCAAAGTAATTTATTTCATATTACTGCCGCCATCTATACATCAGGTCGGGTAATGTTGGGACCGTCCATGTATAAAATTTGGTTTTACCAAATTTTTTGAAACAATAAAAAAAATATTTAAAAAAAAACAAATTTTGAGGTAAAAAATTTTTTGCATGTAAAAATTAAATGTTGTGATGAAAAAACGTTTTAAAGGTGAAAAACTATTTTTGTGGTGAAAACAAATTTGAGGTCAATTTGAAATATTATTCACTTCTAAGTGTCTGGTGAAAAAATATGGCATACTACGATATTTCATACACCAGACGCTACAATGTAACTATACTATTATACACCAATTTGTATGGAAAATTTAGAGGCACCTTCACATTTCCACTCATACCTTTTGAACCGCTGGACCGATTCAATACCAAACTTGTGGAGAAAATGTTCATCAATAAAAATAAGAATTACGTATTGCGTTTTCGCTCCGTGATCTCCATTTCAACAGACGGACATCGCTAAATCGTTTTAAAATGGAATAAGCATATATAGTAAATTATATACAACTTTATGGGTTCTTAGACCTATATTTCAATGAGTTACAAACGAAATGACAAACTAATATATACTCTCATCGCAGTGTGCGAAGGTCATAATAAATTCCCTCTAAGAGGAAAGCCAAAAAAAAAAAAATATTTTCATTATAGTTTTGCACATTAATAAAATTTTTGAAGAAATAGATATATTAAAACTGAATCTTACAAAGTTTTCTAACTTTGTTTTTCAAAATTGTGTTATTTTGACCCCAAACTGGACAGAATAGTTAAATAACGTTCAAAAACTTTTTTCTCTTACAAGGTACTTAAAATTTTTAAATAGCGTCCCTACAAGAAATGGATGACCGAAACTAACACATGCAAATCTTGCATCTTCCTCTAACTTATGAATTTATAAATTAGAGGGAGATGCAAAATCACACGTACACAAAGTTTCCATCACTTTTTTCATATTGCCCTTAAGAAAATGATAGAAACTTTGTTCTACGCATTGATGGATATTTTCATCAGCAGTGTCGGTCATTTGACCGGTCATATGACCGTCACTGTTCTTGCTGGGGTATTTATAGACTGTATTTCAGGTTATAAAAAACTTTAAATGATATTCAAAACATTCAAATAACAATTTGAATGTAATTTTGTATTTTCAAACTTTTGCCTTAGTTTAACAAACCCCAGTGCAACTTATGTTTAGTTTTCCTAAATTTGTATATAGAATTTAACAAAATTTTAACAAATTACCTTTAAAATAATTAAAAATGTTTCTAAAAATCACAAAAATTGAGTTTTATAAAAAAAAAAAACTACAGTGCGTATGATTGATATTAATTCAGCTGTAGAAATAACTAAATTTCAATATCTTTTTGGTGTGAACAGATATTTGATAAATTCAAACTGTTTTTGAAAGACAACTTATTACACCATTATACCCAATTAGGGCCCTTTAATTATCAACTTATTACCCTTCCGTTTCTAACCTCTTACTGTATTGCATTTCATTTCTACTGACTATTTAATTTAACAAATTGTTTACTTTTAGGTTACAATTAATACTACTACCTGCATGCGTAGACAAATGTTCGATATTGTTATGTTGTATATGGTTAAACTAACTTATTTTGTACAAAAAACCAACACTCATTTTTCACTTTATGTCTTTTCTAATTTGTGGCTGTAAATGTAATTTAAAATGTTGCCCAACTATTTACTCTCTTGCAATTTCTCTGTGCATTTCAAATCATTTACTATATATAGTAGGGTTATAACTTTTGATATTTTTGTTTGCAATTATCAAATTTTATCTATCCTAGTCTTAAAGTCCATAGAAAAAAATGAAGCAACGCAATTTCATTTAAAAAAAAAAAAGTTTTCGCTTAAACGTTTTTGAAATTCGACAAATTTTTTTTGCTTAATTAAAATAAAAGTTAATATTTCTGAGAATTTTGTATGTTTTGTTGATCTTTTAAAATTACATTTAATTTTGAATTGTCAGGTTTGAGATCATAAATCAGCAAAAAATAGTGCTTACCCAGAAGAGCTTCCGGAGGGCATTCTTTAATTACGAAGCGCTACCAAAGCAAATCCAGAAGTCATGATTTTTGTTCGCGTTTGGTATTGATATGTCTCTTTTAAGCAGGTGAAAAGCGCTTTTTTTTTTAATTTAACCAATACTCAGGGGATGCCCCCTACTCATGCAGTGCATTGTATTGATCAAGAAAATAGGGTATGGGAAGGTGGAAAGAGCGAGTAGTATTTGTGGATATTTGATTTAAATTTTTCTAAATTGTAAGTAACAGGGAAGACTTCTGCGGGAAGTTTGTTCCACATACGAATCGTTCGGCTAAAAAACGAAATTTCTCTGTACTTCATGACTTCTTAGGCAAAAAGAAGCGCTTTTTTGTATGTTGACAACATTATTACTTCATAGTATGCATTTTTTATTGCTTCATTGTAAGCATTATTCACTGCTTCAAAGAAGGCATTTTGGGATTCCTTTTTTAATTGCTTTATTGTATCCAGGTTATTTTTTGCTGGGAATTAAAAATTTACTATTATAAATAGGAAATACTAATTGTTAATAAATGTAAGTGAAAGACGAAAAACATTTTGTGAGGATCAGATATACAAACCTGATCAACCCATGAGTTCTTGTAGGTAGAGGATCAGAATGTGGCTAAAGATGACCCAGTCGCTTAGGAAGTGATAAACTGAATAAACTATGAGTTATTGTGGGTGGTGGATTAGAATGAGGCTGAACATGACCCAGTCGCTTAAGTCGAAAGCGCGGCATTTCCGCTGGCGGTGAACTTCACATGAGTTTTTCGTGTTTTCTATTTATAATAGGAACATTTTAAGTATGGTCTCAAACCGGACAACTCAAAATGAAAAGTTAATATTTCTATAAATTTGTCAAAGTAATTAGACTCTAACGATGACTATCAATCTTAATTAAGGAGGGAGATCAAACTAGTGCCCGAATTTTACCTTGTACACTCACATAACAAATTCGGTTGTCTCAACAGAATTTCATCCCTCCGAATTGATTCGGTTGTCACAACTGAATTCGGTTGTTGTAACCGAATTGAAGGTTGTATCAACCGAATTCACTAGGTTGCAGCAACCGATCCTGATCCAAATATTGCTAAGAAAATAATAGGCCTTTTGAAGAAAAATCCTAGCCGGTCAAATAGAAAATCAGCAGTAAAGCCAGGGGTTTTTGGTAAGAAAAGGTAAAAAAAAACGTCAATGATTAAAAACGTAGAAAGTGCAAAAAGTGCCGAGCCGAGGAGGCCAAAGAACTAGCCAAAAAACTGTGTCGTAATTTTATAATAAATTATCATTGTTGTATAATGGATGACGAAACCCACGTCCTTGGTGACTTTTCCCACCTTCCAGTGCAGGAACTTTATATAGCGAATGCAAAAGGACATGTTAAGAAAGCAAAAAAAAGGGACAAAATAGAAAGTTTACAACCAAACTTTTAGTTTGCCACACAATTTGCACTTGCGGCAAAATGAGTGCTTTTTACATTACAACAGGCACTATAGACACCCTTTTGTACCATAACGGATGACGAAACCCACGCTCTTGTTGACTTTCCCCACCTTCCTCCAGAGCAGGAATTTTATATAGCGGATGCAAACGGAAATGTTGAGAAAACATTTTGGACAAAAAACAACCATATTTTTAGTTTGGCAAACAATTTGCACTTGCGGCAAAAGGAGTACTTTTTACATAACCATTTGTACATAACCCACAAAAAAATAAAGACCCGTTTCAATAACGAAAACCACCGATTGAATAACTTTAATTGCTAAAATTCCTTCAACAACGGAAATTGCTAACTCAATTCGATATTGATAGCTCTTTAATAGAATTATTTTTCAATTAACACATCTTATTAAAAAGTGACCCATATTACATACCTTCTCAAAAAACAATTGGAAAAAGACTTGTTTTCATACCAAATGTTTTTTATAGCTTGCATTTTATAACATTGAATTTAAGCCTGCATGTAATTCTCATTTAGTTATCAGATTTATTTATACATAATGTGAACAAGTTCAAACAGAAATTAGGTTCTTTCTTTCTATGAAGCGTAGGCACTATAGGAAGAAGAAATTTTTAGATTTGTTATTTGAAGAAATTAGCAGTTTTTTGAAATCAGTTTTTTTTTTATTTATTTTTAGCATTTATTGTTTAAAAAAATGGTTACATTTTATTATCGATTCCTTCATAAGGGAAAAACAATAAACGGCGAATATTATGCCAACTTATTGGAACGATTAACCGAGGATTTAAAAAAAAAACGACCCCATATGGCCAAGAAAAAAGTTCTATTTCAGCAAGATAATGCACGGGTGCACACGTGTGCAGTCTCAATGGCAAAATTCCATGAATTGGGCTAAGAATTGGCATATTCTCCGGATTTAGCCCCCAGTGACTATTTCCAAATTCCAAACCTAAAGAAATGGCTCGGTGGAAAGAGATTTAGCTCCAACGATGAAATTATTGATATTTTATGGACCTCGAAAAATCCTATTTTTTGAAAGGGATACAAAAATTGGCGAAACGTTGGACTAAGTGTATTGAGCTAAAAGGAGATTATGTAAAAAAATTTTTTTTTTTTTGCAAAATAAACTGTGTTTCATTCAAAAACTCACGGACTTATTGATGCGCCCTCGTATTTCTCAAATTTAATTTAAGCTATTTTAAAAGCACCAAATTTTTTGAATTACCAATGTCATGCCAACTTTGGCAAGTTCGCTCAAACCAACGGTTGGCCACTGTTATCAATCGGGAAACAGGACAATACTGTCAATGTTGTTAATTCCACGTTCTGCCAACGCATAACCGACCGTTGCCGACGCTTTGCCAACACTGTGTCGATTGCTTTTTTTTGCCTGGGCCGTTGTTTATTAAAATTCATTGACTAGATCAAAAGTTATATCGATTTATTCGTGTACTAGTTTGACTGATCTCACTAATAATAATTAGTGAGATCTCACTAATTATAATTAGTGTAGCTACACAAACGTTTTCAAGTTTGACGCGTTTTGCGCATTTTTACAAAAAAAAAAAAAGATTTTAGCGTTTTAGGTTCGTGATATCGCCTTAAATTTCATGCGGGAGATTTTTGTTCTAGCACAACCTGAAAAATTGATTTTTATTACTAATCAAGTTTTGAGAGGTAAAAATTTTGCATTAAATTAAGTTATAACCCTAATGTATTACTTAAACTCATTCAGTTATGTTGTTGTTGTCTACCTATGCTTTTAATTTAGATTTTTGTTAGTGTAACTTTTGTTCTATACGTTATAGGAGCTTTAATTTGCTAAATCATACTCCTGCTAGTTTCGCACACATGTTTGAATGTCAGGGTTTTATAAATACGATTTTTAACCATATTTTCCTACATTTTGCAATTTCCAGTATTTTTTATTTTTTTTGTTGTAGCTATTACTATTGCATTTTTGCTACCTTTTACAAATTATTTGAAATGGTTTTTGCGTGTTTTTTTTTGTTGTATAAAATTGCTGTCGTTTTACTTTGTTATAGAAAGACCAAAATTGATTTTGGCATTGATTTGATGGAAATTTGATTGAATTTTTTTTTTGGGTTTTCATAAGTGTTGAGTTTAATAGGTTTTGTGTAGTGTTATTGCATTTTTCAAATGGGCGATGATTTATTATAGATCAAATAGTTTTTCAGAATAAATTTTATATGGTGTTGTCATTTACAGTTTAGCAATTAAAAACTTTGTATTAAAATTAGTTGTAGTATTTTAATTATTTATAAGGGAAATGAAAATTTTTGTGATTTAAATTTTTTAAATTTAATTTTTAAACAGAAATAATAAATGAAGTATAATTGCATAGATTTCTGTAGATGTAAAGAGTATTTAGCCCAGAAGTGTTATATTTCAAATACATTTTAAATTTTGTGTATAGCTTTTTTAACAAAAAAGTTATTAGTTAAAGTTTAAAATTTGTTTTGAATTAATTTCAATCGCACGCCTACACAGAAAAAACAAAAACGGGTTTCAATTAAAAACTTAATTGAATCAATTAATATTTTAATTCATTTTGCACCTACCACGGCAATGATACTATCAATTAAACCTTTTATTAAATTTAAGAAGGAAAAAAGTTATAAATAACTCCTACAAAAAAAAAAAAATATATGATACTCACAAAAAAAGTGTGTGATCTATACGTTGGTATGTGTGTTTTTTGCAATGCTGAGTCTGTTTGTGTGTGTGCTTGTTTTGTTTGTTAACTTCAAATGTATTTGGTATTTTATACTGAAAATTTTCTATTTATGCATATAGTGTATGAAAATATAATATGATAATTGCGTCTAAAATAAAATATGTATTTATATATTTAAAAGTCAATAAAAATATTTATTGATTCAATTACATATTTGTTTAGAAACAAATTAAATTCAAATAAAATCTTTAATTAGATATTTTAGGTTGATAATTTTTTCTGTGTAGTAGTTTACCCTCTAACTGGCAAACTATGTTTTGCAACGAAATTCATACTATGTGCTCCACTCGAAAAACAAATAATAAGTTCTTCAACAAAATTGTTTATCGTTGCCTAATTTAGGCGATATGAGCCAAAATATTTTAGGATTTTAAAAACTAAAGCATATAAAAGAGAAGTTTTGCACAAAAAATATTTCTCTTACCAAGATATAACCACGCTCGAAAAACTATATATCGCGGATTTCGCTTTTTGGAAATGCGAAATTAGGCAAAAAAGTATCTAAACTTCAATTTGTATTGTTCAAACTTCAATGCTTTACTATTAATATTTAATGTCTTCTTTCTGAAAAATTTCATAAAAACCTGTCTATTAGTTTATAAGTTAAGATGTTGCCTAATTTAGGCGATATGCGCCAAAAATTTTTTTGGGTGCATTTTGGAAACTAAAGCATATAAAAGAGAAGTTTTGCACAAAAAATATTTCTCTTACCAAGATATAACCACTATCGAAAAGTTAGATATCGCGATTTTCGCTTTTTGGAATAAGCGAAATTAGGCGAAAAAGTATCTAAACTTCAATTTATATTGTTCAAACTTCAACGCTTTGCTATTAATACTTAATGTCTTCTTTCTGAAAAATTTCATAAAAACCCGTCTATTAGTTTATAAGTTAAGACGTTGCCTAATTTAAGCGATATGAGCCAAAATATTTTAGGATTTTAAAAACTAAAGCATATAAAAGAGAAGTTTTGGACAAAAAATATTTCTCTTACCAAGATATAACCACGCTCGAAAAACTAGATATCGCGGATTTCGCTTTTTGGAAAAAGCGAAATTAGGCGAAAAAGTATCTAAACTTCAATTTATATTGTTCAAACTTCAACGCTTTGCTATTAATACTTAATGTCTTCTTTCTGAAAAATTTCATAAAAATCCGTCTATTAGTTTATAAGTTAAGACGTTGCCTAATTTAGGCGATATGCGACAACAAATTTTTTTGGGTGCTTTTTGAAAACTAAAGCTTATAAAAGAGAAGTTTTGGACAAAAAATATTTCTCTTACCAAGATATAACCACGCTAGAAAAACTAGATATCGCGGATTTCGCTTTTTGGAAAAAGCGAAATTAGGCGAAAAAGTATTTAAGCTTCAATTTATATTGGTCAAACTTCAATGCTTTACTATTAATACTTAATGTCTTCTTTCTGAAAAATTTCATAAAAATCCGTCTATTAGTTTATAAGTTAAGGCGTTGCCTCATTTAGGCGATATGCGCCAAAAAAATTTTTTGGGTGCATTTTGGAAACTAAAGCATATAAAAGAGAAGTTTTGCACAAAAAATATTTCTCTTACCAAGATATAACCACGATCGAAAAATTAGATATCGCGATTTTCGCTTTTTGGAAAAAGCGAAATTAGGCGAAAAAGTATCTAAACTTCAATTTATATTTTTCAAACTTCAAAGCTTTGCTAATAATACTTAATGTCTTCTTTCTGAAAAATTTCATAAAAATCCGTCTATTAGTTTATAAGTTAAAACGATGTCTTTTAGAGGAATCCTGATAATATCCTGTGAGTCCTTGGACTAAAATAAGGACTTATTATTAAAGATACAGCTTTAATCTTACTTATATTTTATTATAAAGAGTTTTTAGTCAATCTTAATTGTTTTTTTAGATTTTTGAAAACTATTTTTTTTTTAAATAATTAGTTTTTGAAATATTACGAAATTTTGATTTTAAAGCTTTCTCGCTGCCAAACCGTGGACGGCACACGAAAAATTTCTTCGCAAAATATTTAGCAAATTTAGTTTTCTATCGGAATATATTAATTTCTAAGTATAAAACGCTCATTTGTGGTAAATTTTATAAAGACTGCCCTAAGGCAGCCTTACCCATTAGAGGGTTAGACACTTAAAATCTTTAATTTCTAGCTTTTAGTCAAAGGTTTTAGAAATATTTATATGAAACCATTAAATACAGTGAAATTTTTAAAGACTGGATAGCTGGGACACTTTGAATTTGTTCGACAAATTCAGGTGTCAGTTTAAACAAAAAATATCTTACTTGGAAATTATTAAAAATATAAAACTTATATAATATTTGATGAATTTTATATCAAAATGAAGAATAAAATTATTTTAATTTTCAAGTAAATTAAATTCTTGTTAGAGATTTTAGCAGGGTTGGCCTTCAAAAAATTTTCATAATAACGGTAGTTGGCTAGTTCTATCAAAACTGAAAAGAAAATTTTAGAAAAGCGATTCCATTAAATACATTTTTGTTCTTGTATAACCGGTATTTTTTTTTGCTATTTTACCGATTTGATTTTGAAATATCTTGAACTGAAGTCAAAATAACGCCAAAATACCGATTCGACGATTTATAACGGTATTTTGTAGATATATCAACCTTGTGATATTAGAAGATACGTGCCTCTATTGAAATCGCAGTTTTAAAATTGTCATATCGGTATTGAGGTGAGCGTGGGTGGCAAATACCGTTATAACAAAGAGGTAGTGTTTGCAAACCATGGAATTAATTTTCAAGTGACCTTATGTAATATACCCTTAAATTTTCGAGATTACGGTAAAAAAGTATTGTTTGCGACTGGTGCATTTAAACATTTGTAACACCGATAATTTTTCAACCGATTTTGAAATTTTAAACGGTATTTATAAATATATATATTTTTGTATATAAATTAATATATATATTATATATTATGTAATGTGGTTCCTATTGGGAACAAAGGGCTACAATGAATTTTTTCCATTCGGACCGGTTGGATGATATTCTCTTCACTTCTCGCCAGCTTTGATCAGTAGATATGACTTCTATATTTAGTTGACGGCGCCATGTGTGACACGGTCTGCCTACTCTTCTCATCCTACCCTGTGGGTTAAACTCAATGGCAATTTTGGCAACGTCACCTGGAGGTCTGCGCAGCGTGTGACCAATCCAACGCCATTTGCGATTCATTATTTCTATATGGATTGCCCGCTGGTTTGTTTGTATCCAAAGTTCTTCATTGGATATGGTGTTAGGCCAAAAAACTTTTAGGATTCTTCGGAGACATCGATTAACAAACACTTGTAGGAAGTTTATCTCGAGTTCTGTTGTGTTCCACGTCTCGCGTGCATAAATTAATATAATGGGTAGTAAATTTCTTAATAACAATTGAAATTTAAAATTTTCCTTTTTTACTTTTTCAACTTCTACAAGGGTTTTTTTCCAATCATCTTTTAAAGCAACAATATTCTTAAAGGTTGTATTTTCTTGAGTAAATCGAGCCTTCAGTTGTTAAAATCGGTTAAAAACTGACAATGTTAAGAATATTGCTTTTTTTTTTTTTTTTTTTGTAAAAGAGAAGCAACACTCAGGAAATTCTTCCTATTAATTACTGTGTTGCTTTCTTTGGAAAAAGGATAGTGGAGAGATGAAAGGTGGTGAAAGATGAAGGGCTTCAAACATGGCAACACTGTAATTGCGCGAGACGATAAGTCTTGGAACAATTGTTGCTCGCCACCTGATGTAGAGTCGGCGAATTTATTGAAGCTTTTTGTTTCATAGCCCTGATTCATTATTTTACTTCGGTGGGGTTAAGTGCTATGGGAACACCGAAGGTGGTCGCAGCGATACATATAAGTGAAAGAAAACTCATACATATTATTTTTTCTAAATTGATATTGTCGTTACCGGTAATCGAACCCGGGACCATCTGTGTAACAGTCCAACGCGCTAACCATTACACCACAAGTACCATAACTTTGTTAATTTTCAGCCGATTTTATCAAATGAAGGCTTAATTTACTGAGGAAAACATTAACTTAAAGAATATTGTTGTTATAATAGAAGATTCGAAAAAACTCTCGTAAAAGTTAAAAAAGTTCAAAAGAATTGAAAATTTTAATTGTTATCAAAAAAAAAAACTCTACCTATTTATATAATATAAAGAAAAAAGACCAGGTAATTTTCATTTCTATACCGTTTAAAAATTTTAAATTGGATAAAAAATGACTGATAAACAAATGTTTAAATGCGCCAGTCGCAAAAAATACTCTTTTGACGTTAGCTCAAAAATTTGAGGGTATATTGTAACTTCACAAACCGGTTTTGTAATACACTCTGCTATACTTACAACCTATACTAGGTCATTTGACGAGTGCTTTTTCTGTGTAGCACAGTGTATTTTTTTTAATTCATTGATTAACAATATATATATTTGGCTTACTTTACATAAATTTCTTAATTTGTTGAAAATGTTGTGCAGTTTTAAAAATTATTTCTCGTTTTCATCTGTGCCGAATATTTTTAATATTATTACACTTAGAGCTAGTTTTTGGGATGTAGTTCAACCTTGTTTATAGTTTTAACGAAGTTTAAACTTAAAATGCTGTTTTTGAGATCAAGTTTATTATATTTTAATTGTAGTTTAACCGGCCAGCGTTGGCCGTTTAAACTAAGTTTTGAGTTGTCAAATCATAACAGCTGTGAATGAAAATTATACATAAATAAAGCAGCTGTTAACTAAAAGTCCAAAAAAAAAAAAACAATATATACGAAATTTTTGAAAATGTGTTTTTATTTATATAATGATTTGGAGTTTTATCAGCGCTTCCGCTCGTCCAAACCATCGGCTTATATTTTTACATTTATTTTAGAGTCCATTTTATATTTAGTTACAACCAATATTAAACAAAAGAAATATTTAATAGTTGGGCACAAAATAAACAAACATTTTTTTTCTATGCGCGTTGTTTTGTTTGTTTTTCATTTTTGACATTCGCAAGTGCTACCATATTTCTTTTGAAAATGGCATTACTCTTTTTGGTGTAAAATATGGTAATCTTATTTAATTTGAGATTTTTTAAACCATCACTGAAAAACAGCATGGAGGTTTAAAAGCAGTTTATATCTTATTTAAGTTTAACTAAACAGCTGTAAAACTAAGTTTGATCGTCCTCCCAAAAACTGGCTCTTATTAATTAAAATTTAAAACAATTAAATTTTAATCATAGGCCCTGTATGACAATACAGCAATATTAATCATACGCATTGTAGATCCCTTAATGACTATTAATCATACATTAAATACTACATTTTTATTTTTAATTTTTTTTTTTCTTTTTTTCTACCATATTTAATACGTCTGAAATGCAAAAAATATTAACTTTTGTATTGCGTATTAAAACAAAGAAAAAAAAATCCTCACTCTTATTTGTTAAAAGAAAACCATAATTGTTGAGTATACTTAATATCATAAATGTTCAACACTAATGATAATGGCGCCTTATATTCCAGTGTAGATCTTCCCTCATTATAGGACAAAAAAACAACACAAAAAATGAATACAATGCAACAACTTTTAATGGCTTCTTCTGTTTCAGAGAATGGCTGGTTACTGAATGGTTGCATTTAATTGCTTTTATATAACAACACAAAATTATATGAACAAATATTAATAAAAATGTAGGAAAAAATGTATATTAAAATGCAACAAACATTAATTAAAAATTAAATGACCATGAGCTGGTTTATTATGAGACAATAAAATAATGATTATGAATGTTAAATGCATAAAAAAAATATATGCATAAAAACGAAAGTCCCAAAGTTAGAAATATTTTTGAATTTTTTTTTTTAAATAAAGAAAAGTGAGGGGTTTAAAAATTGAGTTTTTTTTTTTAAAATTTGTCAAAACGGATGTCTCAAAATTAGGCAAGATAAAATTCTTTAAAATATATATAGCAATATAAATTGTTTTCCTAGATTTGGTACAGCTTTAAAAGACATACACTATTGGACAAACTAAAGTACAATTATATCATTGTTGTGTTTCGTAAATATTAAATATTAATATTAAAAATATGACTAAGTTTATTTATTTTATACACAATGCGATACAAAAACCTACAAATCATACATATTTGACTTTAGATTTTTCAACATGCAAACCAAAAATGAAGAAGGTTCAACATTTTGTTGGACAAAATAAAGTGCAAATTTTATAAATTGTATTTAAAATCCTAAAATAATATAAAATATATACTATTATGGTTTTTTGTGAAATATTATGTATTAAATATGACTTCTAGAAGTATTTTTGTAATTTTAGTGGTTATTGCTTTAACCTGACATAAATTTTTCTAAAATAATTTTAGCTACTTTGCCCCTTTTCGCCCAATTATTTTTATAAATTATGAGAAAAAACATTTATATGAATTCTTAATAAGAGCTCTGACCTAAGAAATCCAGTTAAAGTTGTATTTTATTTATTTATTTAAAAATCCATATTGTAATACAAAAGCCATCCAGGCCAAAAAACGTATTACATAGCAATAACAATCCTGAATAAGAACTTAAAACTAAAATATACATGTATACAATAACAAAATATTATACGCTTAAAATAGCAGTATAGAGCATTTCTCGCGAGGTTGCGGTCAGTATACTGTTATAGATTTAAGACAACTTAGCTCAATTTCTCATCGAAATTGTCAAACTTTAATTCCGAAATTGTTTTTAAAAGGATTTATAATTATTTTCAAGTCATTTTAGGCTCGACTCTCTCCGGACAAACCCCTTCTGCGAACGAAAATGATTACTGTGTGATTAATAGTATTGCTGAAGATTTCGCATTTTCATTATGAAAAGATTTAATTTCGAAAAAATCATAATTTCTACTTCTAATAGTTAGAATTTGTTTCAAAATACCACAACCGATTTAAATAAAATAAAAACATTGTCAGATAAGTTCCATTAAGAATGTATTGCTCTAAGGCCAGATGTGCTTAAAATTGCTATGCAGCAAATAACATAGTTCGGGTGCCATTACCGTCTACAGTAGAGGAGTTTTCGGTGGGATTTGAATTGAAAACTACTTAAAAATAATAAGTTATTATTTTAAAAATATCTAACAAAGAAAATGTTCAAATTGGGTTGAGAAAATTTGCTTTAGTGATCTAAACCTCCAGCAGGGTACTGGCTGCATCCTCATGGAAATAACTATTTTAAGGGTAAAACTAACTTTTAAACTGAATTTTTTAGCTCAAAACATTTATTTAATAATAATACAAATTTTTTGAGTTAAACTATTTTGAAAATTTTGAAATAATGTAAGCGAAGGATCAAAAACGCTCTCAATATAATGGCCTCCAAACAAAAGGCAATAGCAACAAATGTTCTAAATAAATTTATTTTATATGTTCAAAAAATACTTGTAGATGTCATATTTAACACAAAATATATGATAAAAAACTAAAACAGTATTTTCTTTTAACTTATTTTAAGTTTTTAAATACAGTTTATAAAATTTGCACTTTATTTTGTCCAACAAAATGTTGAACCTTCTTCATTTTTGGTTTGCATGTTGAAAAATCTAAAGTCAAATATGTATGATTTGTAGTTTTTTGTATCGTATTGTGTATAAAATAAATAAATTTAGTCAAATTTTTAATATTCAACAATATTTTATATAATTTTTTCTTCACGAAAGACAACAGTAATGTAGTTGCACTTTATTTTGTCCAATAGTGTATATGCATAAAACTGTTTTACCACACAGTTGTCCTGACAATTAAAATTATTGACAGTATATAAATTTCCGGCATGTTTGCTATATACAGCTTACAACAACTTAAGATTTATGGTTATTCAAGTAATTAAAAGAACAACACTAATTTATAAAATGAAACAAAAGAAAACAAAATGAATTTTATTTAAACAAAAAAAAAAAAAATACGTAAAATCTTTAAATTAATATTTTCCCCTTCTTAAATTAATATTCTTTTACAGTTGAGTCATTAGTTGGCAACATTACTACCTGCAACAACAACAAAATTACTCAACATCATTCTTTAGTATTAGTAACAACAATCTATACTAAGAACAACAGTAGACTATTGTGCAATTTTCTACAGACCTCTAGTATATTCCCTCCTAAAACATTACACAAATGTTCATAGTAGTACAACAAAAAGGCATACCATAGTATTCATATCAAATTCATGTAATAATTTATCATTGTCATGTACAGTTTATATACCCTAGAGAGATTCCTATTTGTTGTCGTTATGCTTTATTTTTTTTCATTTTCTATATGATTATTAAAATCTATAAAATGAGAAAGTCTTTTGTGAAAAGGAAAAGGTGTAAAATGGAGATTTAATTTAAATTTTTAAAAATTTAACTGCAAAGTTATAAATATTTATTTAAGGTTTTTAAGTAATTAAGGAAGAAAAGCCGGCTTCAATTTATTTGAAGCAGCAAAAACAAAGATGATGAAAAAGTTGTTAGAATTAATAAAAATTAAAGATTTTGTTTTGAAGGACTATAGGGCGTATGAGCGATATTAATTTAGTGCTATTTTACTTATCTACCAATAACTTTTTTTGTTTCAAAGTTTTGAAACAATTTAAATAGTAATTTAATGCATACATACATACACTCAGGGAAATACTGAGTTGTTTGGATTGTAATATAAAGGGTCCGCCATCTAACGTTTTTTTTTCAACTAGTGCTTATTTCGTGAATGGTAACACATGGCTCATATCTGATTTGACAGATAATTAGTTTTATCCTTCCGCTGAACGAATATGGTCCGTATGTTCGTTATCTTGTGAAAAAAGTGAAAGAACCTGGCATCCTCTTCAATAAACCAAAGCGTGAAAAGCCAAAAACAGTGCGTACATTCGAGAATATTGCTGCTGTGGCAGAAAGTGTGCGTGAAGCGCCATCAACATCAATTCACCGTCGTTCTCAACAATTGAACATTTCGGAGACATCATTGAGACGAACTTTGCATAAAGCCCTTTGTGTGACGATATACAAAGCCCGATTGGTTCAGGAGTTCAAAAAAAAAAAGTTATTTGGCGGACCCTTTAGTTTCTTTATTTTTAATGTAAATGTCAGTCATTTGTAGAGCAAATTTAATTTTTTACTAACCTTGTAGTTCATTAAAAAAACAAACCACATCAAATGACTGTTTTATGATTTTACATTAATTTTTCACAGTTGTTTTTTGTTATTTAAAAAATATTAATAAATAAACAAAAAATCTAAAAATAGAATATTTGTGTTTGTTAGTGTTGGTCACTTCTGAGTATAATATACAATAAAAGAAAAGCTAATAGGAAAGAAAACTGCAATTTAGCTGGATTACATTCGAGGCCATACTTGGGTGTGATCGCTAAACGGTCATGAGTTGTAAGAAGAAGTGCAGGTTTGATTCTTACAGTTGTTTTTGTTATTTAAAAAAATAATAATAAATAAACAAAAAATCTAAAAATAGAATATTTGTGTTTGTTAGTGTTGGTCACTTCTGTGTATAATATACAATAAAAGAAAAGATAATAGGAAAGCAAACTGCAATTTGGCTGCATTACATTCGAGGACATACTTGAGTGTGATCGCTAAACGGTCATGACTTGTAAGAAGAAGCACAGGTTTGATTCTTACAGTCGCAGGTTGTTGAAAAATTTATCATATATAGACAATCTGACAATATAGAAAATAAGACACAAACAATAATACAATTTAAATGGAAAATCACCGGTGACGCCTGTCCATAATAAAAACTAGTCTAGTCTGATTTAAAAAATTAATAGTGTTTATAACTTTTAGAGAAAAGCGTTTATTGTTCTTCTTAACCTCAACCTTTCTAAATTTAATTTGTCAAATGCATATTAATTAAACATTAATTGCGACTGTCTTTTAGGGTGGGTCGAAAAAAAAAGTTGAGTCAGTCACCCCTAGGATTAAAGATAAGTTAAATACGATTTTAGAAATATTTTTTACCACGCCCCTACATACCGCCCTTTTCGTTTTTTGTGCACTGCGCCGCCATTTGAAGTCAAATCGTAACATAATGCATGTCGTTGTTCATGGATTGACAAGAGCTGCATTTCTCTCTTGTGTGATTTTTGACTCCGACGTCAAATTCTAGTTGAGATTTCTGATATATGGTTTCCTACCCCCCCCCTAATGACCAACTATTTTTACCAAAAATCAAGTTTTTTAAATTCTATGTAACATTTGCTTTGAAAGTACTTATTTTTATTCATATGTTCTTTTTCATATTTTATTTCATATTGTTAGTCGTCAAGTGAAATTTCATTTCTTTTTGAATACAATTGCTGTCGTCTTTACCTACAAAATATCCTTAGTGTATGATTGTAAAAATTAAAGATTCTTTTAATTCCACAAGTTTTCAGAAAAACTAAATTTTTGGTTGAATATTATGGTAAGGGTAAGAAAATATTGAGAACATAACAGTAATGCAAAATTTTAAGGGATTTAAAAAGAAAAATTCAAATTCAGTTATAAGAATGTGTAAAAATTAAAGAAGGCGGCCAAAAGTTAATTTTTTATTTATCTGAGCTTTAGAAACTACGTAGCTCATGAGAAAGAGCATACATAAGAAGCTCAGGAGACAAAATAAAAAACAAATCTCTGCATAATCTATTTGTCCCGGTTCACACACGGCAATTTTACTTGCGCAAGTCTTGAGTTTATAGAAGAGGGAGGAAAAGAGAACGGAAGGGGTACAGACGTGCCCGTACTCCAATTCCGTTTTGTTTTGTTTTTCAACACGAACTGAAGAAAACGAAAATTGCTGAAACAAACTTTTCCTGTGTGAACACAAAAGCAAGTTCAAAGGAGAATTGAAGAAAACTTGCGCAAGTAAAATTGCCGTGTGTGAACCGGGACTTTCACTTCGAACAGGGTGATTCAAAAATTTCATTTTTGTTTTATGTGGATCATATTTGCTTTGTTTTCAAACGAATTTGAATCCGATAAGTTTTATTGGATTATAATTTTCCGTTACTTTGAAGTTGGCGATCGTAGTGTATTTTGTCCAAAAAAAAAGTTTCGAATTTTTTCGCAAAATTTGTGTCAAAAGTTGCGCAATGTGGAGTAGATTAAGGAAAGAAAACTACTAAAATTTTTGTAGAATAATTTTGGTCCACCACAGCATTTCTAAGTTTGAAAGAAGTCATTTTTTGTTTTTGTTGGAAATCTGTTACTTTAAAATGCTGTGGTGGACCAAAATTATTCCACGGAAATTAAAAAAAAAAAAACATTTTTTCCGTTATCTACTCCACTTTATGCAACTTTTGACACAAATTTTGTGAAAAAGTTAAATTTGTTAACAAAATACACTATGAGAGCCATCTTTAAACGCTTGTAACAGAAAGATACCATCCAAAAATTTTTTAAAATTATTTTTATTGAATTAAAGGAAATAGTTAACAACGTGGATTTCCATAAAAAATAAATACTTATTTCAAACTTTGTAATGCTATAGTGAACCAAAATTACTTTACAAAAATTTTAGTAGTTTTCTTTCCTTATTCTACTCCACATTGCGCAACTTTTGACACCAATTTTGCGAAAAAATTCGAAACTTTTTTTGGACAAAATACACTACGATCGCCAACTTCAAACGCTGGTATGGAATGGAAGATGACATCCAAAAACACTTTTTTTTCCTGTAATTACGTGTCGTTTGAGATCTAACGCGAAGCTGAATTCCAAAATTCGCTTAATTCGGGCCATACTAATGCACATGTATGATCACACATGAACATACATGAATACGTATGCTCCTGTATGGTAGATATTACCTCAAATTTCGTTAATACACATGTATGGAGACATATCCATGTGTGGATATGCATGCTTGTTTATGAACATGTACAAACATACATTGAACATTTATGGATCCGTATATGAAAATTTGTACCCCTATATCTTAAATACAATATACTACTACGAATTAGTTTTTTTACTTTAATAAGCACTCTAGTCTCAAATTTATATAACATTTTATTCCGTATTTAGGTTTTTATCTAAACAAGAAAAATTATATGTTAAACATTAACTATTAACAAGAAAAATCCATGTAGTTACGAGTACACAGAGAGAATTTTCTTGAACAAGTTTATATGTAAATTTTCACTAAACTAATGAAGTTTTCTTCACAAAGTAAATGAAAAGTTTCTTAAACTGATTGAAAAGTTTTTTATTATTAAACTAATTGAAAAGGCGTATAAAGTTTAGCTATAAAGTTAAAAGTTCGGCCGCCGAACTATTTTCAGTTTGGCCGAACTTTCTGAAGCCGAACAGTGAATTCATTGATTAAGTACAGACTTTTCTTCAGATCTGACACTCAAAATAGCATCTAATCAGTCCAATAAACATTTTTCCATCCGCCAAATTTGTCCATAATGCTTTAAAATACCGAATACAGACCAAATGCATTTTCTGGCCCAACTGTTCGGTCGGACACTATTAGACAATTTTTAATAAACGAATTTTTTTATAAAACTTTATGAAAAACTACATTAATTTAATGAAAAGTTTCAATGGACGAATTCCAGTGACAATTCATAGATCTAATGCAAAAATTTATTGATATAATGCAGATAATTCTCTCAGTGTACTCTAAATTTTACTTGTCAAACAATTAATGGATTATATAAACAAAAACATAATAGATTGGGTGGTAGGTAATACGACAGGCGGCTGTTTAGATTAGATTCAATATTAATACGGATGTTTTGCTGATATGGGTTAATCAAAATACTTTAACAAGTGCCAGGGTGTTTCAATTGTTTTTCATTGCTTGTTTTTTGTGTTCTAACAAATAAATGTTAAAATATATTTACGTTTGTAGCTGTCAACATTAGAAAGAAATAACATTTAGGCTTAATTTATAAAAAGAAGAAATTTCCTTAAATACTTTGTTGAATAGGAAATTAAATAGTGAAAATGAGAGGAAGTTCTATGTTAAGTACATGGGGGGATTTATGTAATGGAGTCTTAGAAGTAAGCAGAAAAACACAAGCATATTGTTTTGTAATGAAAGTTAATTAAGGGTTTTCCCTGAACTTCCGTTTAGAAATGAGGTCTGGAGATATTTCAAAAATTAAATTTATAAAGTGACAATGAAACTAATGTATTATTAGAGAAAATAAATATTTTTTCGAATAAAAATTTAAGCAGATTTAAATAAGTTCTTCAAATAAATAAAGAGAAAAAAGAGAAACAAATGACATTTGTAAAAAAAATATGGGAAATCTTCAAAGGTCTTATGAATTTCAATTTTTCCCAATGGAATCATTGAAAAAAATTGTAAATAAGTTAACAAATATTTTTAAGCTTATTTTTTAAATAGTTTTATTTGTTCCTATACACACAGAGAATAAATTGGTTGGAATTCCATTGTAACCAACAAATTTTAATCATTATTCAATAATTTTAATTGTAAGTACTTAAAGTTCATCATCAGAATAAGTAAAATGTATTGTAACCAGAAAATATATAAAATTAACCAAAACACAGTCACATCATTCAAACTATTGGTTTTCCTTATCAATATTGAAAAAATATTATCTTATGCATTACTTTTAATACCAACAACCAACCAGTTTTCGGAGATTTTATCCCTTGAATAAAATATTTGCAGTTTAAATCGAATATTAGTTTCGCCTGCAGAAAAACAATCACTCTATCTAAAATATAAGTTTTCGTTACCAATTTTAAAATAATATAAAGCTTTTTAATAGTTTTTGTAACTCTAATAAAATATTAAGATAAGCAACCCAGTTTCAATTGTAACAATAAAAATTCGAAATTTGTAAATAAATGTCGGTTGTTACAATAGTATTAAAATTTAATAATAGTGAAGTACGTGGAACCACAAAAATTCGGTCGCAACTACAACACAGTTTTCTGTGTGTATGAAAACGATATTAAAGTTTTAAGTCCTGTTAGTTTTTTCCTTAAAATTTTTTTTTGATTTCATAGAAACAGCAATAAGTTATGAATCAAATTCCTGGGACTCCCGGCAATTTCGCTGAAAATACTAAAATACTAAAATAATCAAATAATCCTGAAAATGTTAAAATTTTTAAACTATTTTTGTCCAATTTTGTTTAAATTCAATAATCAACATTTTCTGGAATTGAAATTTTAGACTCTATTAAAAAAAAAAACAAAAAATTGAGGGAAATTTTAATTTATCTGACGAAACAACAGTGGTATTTTGTTGCACAACACGAGATATTTGTATTTTTTGTCCAATTTTGTTTAAATTCAATAATCAATATTTTCTGGAATTGAAATTTGAGACTCTATTAAAAAAAAAAAAAAATTAGGGAAAAAGTCTAGGGAAATTTTAATTTCTCTAACGAAACAATGGGATTTTGGTGCAAAACACGAGATATTTATTGTGTAAAAATTCGTATTTTATTAATACAGAATTTTTTTGTTAAAATCGTTTGTCAAGAGGTTAGGATACTATCTGAAACTAACATATCGCACACCCAGTTCAAAAGTGACTCAATTCAAACTTTTAATTTTTCGGTTTTATATGCTTAAACTATGCACAATATACTTGTTTATCTATAAAAAAATATCAGTGTATTTTGTTGTTGTTAACTGTTGCTAAAAAACGGTTATATCTTTCTTTATGTTTCAATTTGTATAAAGTTGTAAATATTTTTTTTCGATTTCTGAAAAATTAAAAATTTTGAGTTGTGTCACTTTGGTACAACAATATGTGTAAATGGGTCTAAAAATGAAATTTATAAAAATTTGTATAGAAAAAAGCTAGTTTTTTACTATATCCCATCGATACTAAAATATCTTTCTAAAAACGACGCTTAGGATGTTTTGCAATCGGAATTCTATGGTAGTTTGGAAAAATCTTTCCAACAACAAAAAAATCCTCAAATTCTGAAATACTTCAGTTTTTACAGAGTTATTGTTAAATAAAAACAAATTTGCCACTGAAAATTCGCAGATTCCAATACAAAGGTTTATTACAAAAAAAAAATCTGATAAAAAATACGGAAACTATTATCATAGACAAGTTTTTAATTGAAAGAACACCTTTCTCTCAAAACCTTAATTTTTTATTTCAAGTAAAAAACTCCAACATTTCTAAAACTTAAACACATCAACGATATCTAACCTTTTGAAAATGGTTTATTATTTTTTATGATTGTATTAAAATTTAACAAACGTAAAAAATCAGACTTTTAAAAGCGGGATAATCTCGTCAAAATATCTTATATTTATAATTATCTTATATCTTAATAATATAAATGATGAAAATATAACCTAAGTAGCCATTTATATCTAAAGAGATATGTTTCAGGATAGCCTAAGGTCTAGCTTTTAAGAAATAAAGCACATCCATTATCATCCACTTTCAACCAAAGTAAGATTTAGGTTTTAAAATTTTAAAATATCGAAGCAACGGTTTTGTTTAAGCTAATAGTAACGGCTTTATATGGCAATTCTAGGAAACTAAGCTTTAAAAAAAAAGTTTAAAATACAAGTGATGCTATAAAACAGAGCTTTTTGTGGTTATTTTAAAGCCACAAATTTTTTTTTTTTTTAATCTTAACGGTATGCTTTTTTTATTTCTTCAAAAGAAAAGTGGCTGATGCTCATAAAAAGCTTCAAAGTTTAACCCTTTAAAATCCTTTCAAAAATTATAACTCAGTCTTAGATTTACAAAGCATTTAATAGGGGACAAACATTTAAAAGCTTTTTTAATTATTAATTTCAAAGCTCTTTTACAAATCACTAAAACTTTAAGTTAAGAGTCGTAATTTTTCCATGAAATTTCCAACATTTGCCATTCCATATAGTTTTTAACAATTTACTTTAAGTTTTATAAAATTATACTCCAGGCAAGCTAGAAATAAAGTTTTCATACTCCACGCCGCCTTTTACGCCCAATTTTATTCAAAGGTTTTAAACTGTTTTGTTCGCTGTACAAATTTGTTCCTTTCAACAGATTTTTTTATATTTGGTAGTATATAGCGATTAATCGCCATATAACTATCAACCACGCCCAGTTTTTTTTAATTCGAATACTTGCTTATATCACTAAAGAATGTTTGCCATACAAAATATTTTTTTTTTTGTGGGCGTTGTGGTGAAATGGTTAGCGCGTTGAACTGTTACACAGATGGTCCTGGGTTCGATTCCCGGTGACGACAAAATCAATTTAGAAAAATAATATGTATGAGTTTTCTATCACTTATATGTATCGCTGCGCCCACCTTCGGTGTTCCATAGCACTTAACCCCACCGAAGTAAAATAATGAATCAGGGCTATGAAACAAAAAGCTTCAATAAATTCGCCAACTCTACATCAGGTGGCGAGCAAAAAACTGTTCTGAGACTTATCATCTCGCGCAATTACAGTGTTGCCATATTTGAAGCCCTTCATCTTTCACCACCTTTTATCTCTCCACTATCCCTTTTCCAAAGAAAGCAACACATTAATTAATAGGAAGAATTTCCTGAGTGTTGCTTCTCTTAAAAAAAAAAAAAAAAAAATATGCATTTACCTAACATTTTAACATTTTGCTTAACCTTAGTTAATCGATTTCATATAATTTTTAATAATCTGACCGATCGGACCATGAAAGTTCAAAATCAAAAATATTCCAAAATTTATTCCTTTTTCACTCAAAACATAAATAATGGCTGGTTTTTATCTAAATACTATCGCACGTATAAAAACTATAATGTCAGGCTTGCCATATGACAATTTTAAAACATGGTCAAAAACTGCGATATTTTTCAAAAAAAAAAAAAAACGTTTAACCTTAAAAAAAATTTTTTTTATATATTTTTGAATAAATCTTTGTTCACAAAACTACTCAAAATTCAAATTTTTAAAATATAGTCAACCGTCTAGGCTTTATATCCTGTCAACATTTTAACTTTGGTTGCTAATATTTTTCACTACAGGACGTGTTAAGGCAAACAAATTTACAAAAAGTAATATCTGCAAAATTTGGTTAAAAAGTCTCTAGTGGATCTATGGCGTGCCCATCATGTGTTAATCAGCCGGATATATGATAAAATTTGGAGATTGGATCATATGTATTTATTTTCACCAATGCAGACGTATTTCTTTGCACCAATGCCGAAATGATTCTTCGCAATTGTATAAAAATCACTTTTTAAGGATATTTTTCAGAAGTAGCTTTTTATAATACTTTTAACACTGAACAAATACTAATACTTTGCACTCATGCATTATGACATACAAACATTGTATTTTCATAGAATTTAAAGATTTAATTGTATGATTTTTAAATAATTATTAAGAATTAAACTATTATTAAAAATGGACAAAAGTTCAATAATTAATATTAATCATACGCCTAGTGTGACTACTTGGCATTAATACAAAAAAATACAATATAAAATTAACAAAAACAGAAGCACTTTTACACATCAATTGATGGATTTTTTTTAAATTTGCTGTCTATCTACACGAACAACTTCCCTCCTATGACAAATGACAACCCAATTTTAAATTCACTGATGAAAAAGCAAAATTAGAAAAACATCCAATACAACAATTGTAGTGCAGGATTTCAAATATTAACTGGGTTTTGGTAAATTTTCCTTAAATATCTTCCACATATTTAAAGCCTACTTTTAGCTGTTTTTTTTTGAAGTGTAATTCCATTAGTTCTAGGAATTTTACAATGTCCCTGCAGCATTGCGAACTATTACTTATTAATATTTATATTTATGTCAACATGACAAGGTCATAAGATATCTTTGGATTTTGTTTTTTTAAGAAATGTTGATTTAACAACAGACACATAAAAAAGTCATGAATTAAAAATGACAACATAATATTCTGACTGACAGTACAATTTTCTATAAATCATGATGACCTTGAATAAGACGAAAGCCAAATACTAATGCAAAAAAATAAATGATATGCCTAAAAGTAGACAATATGTTTTGAATTACAAAAAAAAAAAACAAAAATACTGATAACAACAATAAGATAAGGTAGTAAAGAAAATGTAAAAACATTTTAGCCAAACATTATAAAAAAAAACCTTAAGCGAATCTCTTTACCATTTAACAATTCTCCTTAACTTTTCCTTTAAACAGTTTTTGTAAACCAAGTAACTAATCATAATTTATGGCTACAATTAAGTTAATTAACGAGACTGGAAAACTGAAATTAACCATGGCCATTATACCCGCTTATCTTAAGTTATATGTCTATCTATTTCTTTGAAATAGCCGTAAATATTATAGCGTCTATATGGGCTTTAGATGATGTTAACCTAAAAAACAAAAATTATCTTTAAACGTTGTTTTTCGAGTGTTTTTTTTGTGCTTGTTTTTGCCTTTCAAGTCCATTTAAATTATCTTGTTCGAAATGTTGTTCTAGTTGTTGTAGATGGTTTTAGTTTTAATTAACTTAATTGTTGGCAGTTTAAGTTAATTGAACGTAAGCGTCTAATATTACTGCAGATATTAACTGAAAGTACTTGTTTTTTTAGTTTGTTTTGTTGTAGAGGTAAACGTGCAAAAGAATACAATGAATAAAAAATCTTAAAATAAAGTTAATGAGATATTCCGTTCATTAAACTGGGTGGAAAAATAATCTCAAATAATAAATGCAACGAATATTTGAAAAATTTAACAACTTAGGGCGAGTAATTGTTCTTCAAATAACCAGAGTTTTACTTTAACCACAGACATTCATAACTATGGTTCAGACATTAAATTTCACAATCATTCGAAAGTGAACAATTTTTATATTTATAATAATTTCAGACTTACGCTCACATTTGAGGGCTTAAACGCTTCGTTGGAAAATTTAAAATTTTTTAAATACCATACATGGGACATAATACCAATTTTTGTGTATTTAATTACATGCCAATTACCTTTTTACATCCAATTACATGTAATTGGTTTTTTTTTATTTTTTTTTTTTTTATTATTTAATAATCATTAGTGTCCGACCGAACAGTTCTGCCAAAAAACTATATTTGATCGGTTTTTTTGGTATCTAGAGGCAATGAGGACAAATTTTGGTATTAGGAGGGAACATGTTTGTTGAGCCGATTTAATTCGATATTGTGCATAAAATTTAAGGAAAAAGCCGAAGTTTAGCTATAAAGTTAAAAGTTCGTCCGCCGAACTATTTTCGATTTGGCAGAACTTTTGGTGGCCGAACAGTGAATTCATTGCTTAAATACGGACTTTTATTTAATTTTGACACTCAAAATCGCATCTAATCAGTCCAATAAACATTTTTCCATTCTCCAAATTTGCCCATAATCCTTAAAAATACCGAATACTGACCAAATGCATTTTCTGGCCGAACTGTTCGGTCGGACACTAATAATCATATAATTACAAATTATATACTATTACCCTAACCGAGCACTAGCTACTATTGCCTTCGGCGCGTTGTAGCGAAAACAGACCATGGTGGGAATCGAACCCACGACCCCGCACAGAAAGGCCCAACTATATTTAGCAAAGTTGAATTAAGGCGCTGAGCGATTGTATGAAAATACATTGAAGCACCCATATTTAGCTTAAGTCAACTTTCGTAAAGTTCCATCTCTATTAATATGGTTAATTTGTAATCAAAACTCATCGTACCCAACTTAATCAAATTAACAATATTTCAAATAAACAAAAGGAATTTAAAAATAAGAAATAAAATTATATAAAAAGTGAATAAAAACTACAAATCTTTAACTTAATCCGAAAATTTTCAAATTGAAATAAGTCAAATATGGTAGTCTATAAGTTAGAGAGATATATATAAAAAAATTTGAGCCAAACTAACAAAAGGTAAGTAAGTCAATTGTGGTTAAGGCTTAAGAACAAATTTTAAAGAAAACTATCGAAAATGTAAATAAATTTTAATATAAGTTTTAGCATAATTTTCTAATGTATGAGACTAAATATTTTGGATTTTTATACTCTGATATTATAAAGCTTAACATCTTATTAGTTTTATTATTTTAAAATAATGTGATTCCCTTAAAATCTATCAAAGTTATTATTAAAAATGGGCAAACATTCAATAAATAATATTAATCATACGCCTAGTGTGACTACTTGGAATTAATACAAAAAAAATATAATATAAAATTAACAAAACCAGAAACCCTTTTACACATCAATTGATGGATTTTTTTTTAATTTGCTTTCTATCTAATTAAAATTTATTATAATATCCTCTATATATTTTTCTTTTGCCGGCTAAAAGCATCTAAAAATTTAAAAATCTAAAAACATAAATTAAATACGATTAAAGACCACACGGGAATAAATAGATCAACATTTCTACAAATACTCCAATTTTGCCTCATTGACAACAACTATTTCGTTTATGGAGATAAAATCTATAACCAAATATTTGGCATGCCAATGGGCAACCCTCTGTCCCCTACTATAGCAGATATAATACTGGACAACTTACTTGACGAAGCAATATCAGAACTAAAAACGAAAAACATTCACATAAATTACATAACCAAGTATGTAGATGATATTCTAGCGATAGTAAACTTAGACGATGTAGATGAAATTCTAAAAACATTCAACAATTACCACCCAAAAATCAAATTTACGGTAGAGAAAGAGGTGAAAGGTGAAATTGCATACTTGGACACAAAATTACATAGGGTAAAAGATAGGATTATTTTTGATTGGTACACAAAGAACTCTTCTTCGGGACGAATTATTAATTTCAATTCAACGCAGCCCATTAATCAGAAAATCAACACCGCAAAAAACCTCATCTCTAGAGTTTTGAGTATAAGTGATCAAACATTTCACACCGAAAATATAAAAGACTGACAGAAATTCTCACCAACAACAGTTTTCCCAAAAAACTTAGTAAAACATTAATTGATGAAATGCTCCGGAAAATAAAACAAAATAACTTCAACGACATTCAAAAACACACCACAATAAACAATGACAAACATTTTTACAGTGTAAAATACGTCCCTGGACTCACTGACAATAAGAATTTAAGAAAAACAATAGAATCACCAAAAATAAACTTTGCATATAAACCCAACACAACAATAAATAAGTTATTTTCTAATGTTAAAGCACCGATCAAAAAAGAACAAAAAAACAACGTTGTATACGAAATAGGATGTAAGGGAACCAACGATCACGATTGCCAATTAATATACATAGGAACAACAAAAAGAAATTTAGAAACAAGAATGAACGAACATAAGATGGATATTGAAAAAGGAAAAGAATCAACAGCACTGTCACAACATATACGAAATACAGGCCACACAGCTGATTTTGACAAAATAAGAATATTAGATAAAGAGAATAACGTAAGAAAAAGATTTACCATAGAAAGCTTACGAATACAACAAAACAAACAAAAAACAATGAACTTAAAGGAGGATACAAATAACATAAGCGCTAGCTACAGAGTTGCACTGCAATAGAAATCGAACTGTGATATTAATTTAAGCTGTGTTTTATATAGTGTTTCATGTTTTATGTTCGTTAGTTAAATTTAATTATGTTTTAATGTGAAAAATATTCATGTTATTGTAAGTTATAATTGTTTTAATTAATGGTTATTGTACTAATGTAATGTTTTATTAATTTAAATAGACGAAACCCCTAGAAAAAGTCAACAAAAAATTGACGAAACGTCGGGTAAATAATGTAATTGACTTGTTTTATTTACATTGGAATAATTTAGGCCTGATTAGCTTATGGAAAATACCTTCAGAAATTATAAATTTTTTAATATTTAACATTTCTGAGATATTAAGGTTCTAAGAATTTAAAATGTCAGAATGCATGAATACCTACTTTATATAATAGAGAATTCGTCCACTCATAGTACCAAACCTGTAAAATTAGTAAAAAAGCTACTAAAAACTAGTTAAAATTTACTTTGCAGAAAAAACTGCTAAATTTAGCAGATTTGTTTTTATAAATACAGGGTGCTACAGTGAAAAAAAACTTGGAAAACGACCCACCGTGGGTTATATATAGGTCCTGTTGAGTACATTACAAATTGTGTCAAAAAATTTCAGAAACACCCTCAAACTCAGAAGTTTGTCTAAAAAAAAACCGTTTTCAGTGATGTTCGTCAACTTATCGGCCTGTAACTCAGTCAGTTTTTGTCCGATTTAAATTTTTTTAACGGGTTTGGAAAGAAAACTGATTACGCTTTAAAATGACGTGCATTTTTTTGATACATTTGTAAGTTATAAGTATTGTTTTTGTTAAGAATATCTACAAAAAAAAAAAAAAAAAATTATAAATTTTGTTGATTTTAGTAGCTTTTCATTGCTTATTTTAATATGAAAGCTTATAAAAATTTATACCAATGTATAAAGAAAATTTAGTTCTTAACAAAACATGGTTCCCATTTTTTAAATCGGATGAAAATTGTAAAAGTTATTCAACTTTTCAAAGTAAGAGGGCTAGTAATCATTTTTAACTATACGTGTTAACTTAGGTTAAGCTATTTGTACAGTTTTCAATTTACGTTTGTATGTCAAGTGGTTTACCAAAAGAAAAGTCTGCAATCCCAAAATTTTTACTTTAGAAAAAGTTTAGTAACTTTTGCAAATATAAACCGATTTAAACAAATAATATCTCGTTTTTTTCTATATAAAATGAATTCTTTAAAATACAGTGCAAAAAAAGATAGGTTTTCATAAAAAAAAATAAAATAACTCTTGTTGAATTTGAAAAATTAGGAAATAAAATAAAAAAAATGAGAAACTTTTGATAAACACTTACCTAATTTCTTGGAATATATATGTTATGAATACATTTGCCTTTCCAAAACTGTTTTTTTGGAAAGGCAAAAAATCGGTCAAAAAAATTTAGAGGTACTAAAGTGCTACGACCTACCCTAAAACAGCTTTTTGAAAATAACTCAAATTTTGAGGGTGTTTCAAAATTTTTGAAAACGGTTTTTGTGTGTCCTCCCCTAGGCCTACCACCCCCACTAGTTCGGTTCTGACAAAAAGTGTTTTTTTGTAGCAGTGTGATATTAATAAAATAAAAACAGCAAAAATAAATCTGTCAACTTTACAAAATTTTAGTTATATTCGAAGTGAATTTTAGTTAATTGAAAATAGCATTTTAATCTGTAAAATTAGCAAAAACATTTACTAAATATTTGTAGACTCAAAATAGTAAACAAAAACTGTAATATTAACAAAAATATTTGCTATATTTACCTCAAATTTAGTAGAATGCATATAACAGTTTATTTTGTTAAAAACAACAGAAATGTTTGCTAAAAAATTGTAGATTGTTGATTTCATAAGGGCAGATTTTTAATTGCATTAAAAAAAAAATCGAAAAAAAACTATGAAAATTTCAAATTTTTTTGAAGATTTTTTTGTCTACTAATAGTAACTGTTTTTGCTGATTTTAGCCTATTGTTTTGTTCCTTTCAATTACTAAAATTTAGCTGAAATATAAATAAATATTTGTAAATTTAACACATTTATTTTTGCTTTTCTTATATTTTCTGCTAATTTTAGCAATTTTTTTCTTCAAGCTCATTTTTGTTTAACTAATATTTAGTAGCTTTTTTTTTGCAATTTTTACAGGTTTATTTCTATGAGTGTGATTTTAAGAAATAAAAGAAAAAAATTCAATGCTCAACAATATTATTCTATGGAATTTTCATAATTCTTAAAATTGATAGTGTCATATTTTATATTTAAAGATTTGAGATTTTAAGAACTTTCTCATTAAACAAATTTATATTGAAAATTATTTTAAACTCTCTGTTTCTAGTTAATTTTTTTATTTGAAATAAATTTTTTTCGATCGAAATATTAACATTTTAAAGATATTTTTTTAAAGGTTCTTTCAGAAAAGTTCTGAATTTTTTTATATTCCAACACATTTTGCAATGCATTTTTACGAGAATTTTTAAAAATAATGACTTTATTAAATAATTGAGCTCTAGGTCATCAGAGTGGAGGGCACCGGCAGGGAATTTTGTGTTTAATATTGTTTGTTGTTGTTCATACTCCCTGAGGATGACATTCAAAGAATGGCGAAATATTGGAGATATATAAAAAAATAAAGGATATTTTACAAATACAAACGTGATCTAGAGCTCAATTATTTAATAAAGTCATTCATTTCAAAGGCAGAAAACCATTTCACAATTTATAATTTTTAAAAATATTTATATTATTGCAATTTATAGATTTCTTTCGTTAAAACAAAAAAAAAAAACTATTGAATGAATTAATAAAATTCATAAGGAAAATTTCTAGTCTCTCTAGTCTTGTCTAAATGTGGTAAAATCCCAAAACTTATTTAACAAATTGTAAAAATAATTTTTTGTAAGCTGGTACCTATCCGGATTACATTCTTACCTAAGTAAATCGTCAGGGGACAATGCTCTAGCGAATATCTAAAGCTATTTGTTAGGTTAAATCACAAACTTAATTTGGATTTATTGTTTTCGGCTAGGAGCGTGATTGCACATTTAAAATATTAAACAGATCTGTTAAAACAACAGATGTCAGAGCAAATTGTGATAATATTTGTTTTGTTGATGTTGTTTTTTCTGTGATATTTTAAACGCTAAAACACGCTTCCAGACGAGGACAAGAAATTCTCAATACAAATCAATTTTGTTGATTACATTGATAAATGAATTTTGTTTTTTCAAGAGTGTTTTTTCTAAACAATTCAAGTTGTTTGATTCGTGGTTTTATTAGTAATTATTTTCCTTATTCTGCAAAAGTGTATATTTTGGCAAATTCTGACTTTTAATGCATATTTTGTGCTTTTTAAAGCATATTTCGTCCTTTCTTAAGTCAGAATTTCATTTTTTTCAAGTATTTTTTTTTTTAATTTGTTCACAAAAAAAATAAAATTTTTATATTTTGATTTTAGCAAAATAAATTTTACATTTTAAAATCTTGCTGAACTGAAGAAGAGCATACGATTCTATTCCTATTGAAAAGATTAATGTAAAATCAAATTTTTGTTTTATATTTTTTATGTTTTTAAGCTTTGATTTTTACAAAAACATTTAAATTAAGTGCATATTTTTTTTTTGTTTTCAGTGCATATTTTTAACTGCAATTTAAAAGCGCCTATTTTCCTGTTTTAGTTGCATGAAATTCCTTGCCCTAGTTATTAGCTAACAAACTCTTGAATTAATATTCATCATGCGCCTCAGATTCAAAATTACTTAAATTTATTAAAATTATAGACAAAATATTTAAATTTTCTTGAAATATGTTTTAAACTCCAACCAAATCTCCACATTAAGGCTTAATATAATGTTTTCCATTAAACATAAATTTGTCTATATATTACTAACAGAAAACCAATGAGGAGATGGCAAAGACAATCTGTTTATTAAACTCAATTATATTGTAAACTTCATAAAACAGATAATTTATAGTTTATTAAAAATGAATTTAAGCTTAAACGAAATCACAGCCTACTTAATCTTAAACTCTTAAAAAATATTACTTTTAAATCCCCTAGAATTATGCTGAACTTAAAAGAAAGTAGCAAAAATACCCACACACACACAATACAACACAAATATGCTAAGCTTAAGTATTAGGTGTGGATAGGGGAGGAGTGGGGGGGCAAGCAATATACCAAATAATAATGACATGAAACCACGAATAATCTTAAGACTACATACTCCAATAAACAAATGAAATGAACAACTAACTAACTCAACTCAACTGAATGATGGTACACTGAGAGAATTATTTTTACTTCATTAATGAATTTATTCAAAACACTGTCACTGAAACTTTTCACAGAATTTATAAAATTGATTTCATTAAACTCCATGTTTATGAAATGCTTTGTTTAATTAATGTAAATCTTCATAAAACGAATTAATAATGTCAGTATTTCGGTTTTATCGGTAACGGCATTTTACGGATAACGGTATTTCAATTATATCGGTAAGGGTATTTTAGGGATAACGATAGTCAGCTGAAAGGGTTTTAAATCGATAACTGTATTTTAGCGGTAATGCCTGCCATCCATGAAATATATATATGATCACATATGAACTTTTTTAACTGGGATTAAAAAAATTTTATGAAACTGTTTCATAAATTCTATAAATGCTTCATTGTAGGAATGATTCATTAGTTTTATGAAGATTTTCATTATTGCTACAAAATTTTAATATACATTGACATAGGGAAATCTAGATTCTATGAAAAGTTTCAATTTGCAAATATGAAATCACATGTAAATCCATATGATAAGAGTACAGTTTGCATATATGGAATCACATACACTTCCATATATGTCCATATACGCAACCATATATGTATGTCCATATGTGAACATATGTGAACATATTTGTACATATATGAACTTTTTTAATCGGGATATTAACAAGTTTCATTGAATTAATGAAACTCTTCATAAACGTCTTGAAAAAATACATTGCAATTATGCCAATGAAATGATTCATACACTCAGGGAACTTCTGCTTTAAAAATATGTAGTTGTTTGGGTTGTAATACAGTTTCTTTATTTGTAATGTAAATGCCAGTCATTTGCAGAACAAATTAAATTTTTTACTAACCTTGTAGTTCATTTAAAAAAACAAACCACATCAAATGACTGTTTTAGGATTTTACATTCAACTTTTACATTCGTTTTTTGTTATTTAAAAAATAAATGTTTGTTTATTGTTTACTAACATATGTGGTTAATTTTTACTATAATTGTGGTTAATTTTTTGAACATTAAAAAACAAATGACAATGTTAGTTGAATTTACTGAAATGTAAGTCGTCCTTTCTTTAAGTGAAATTTCATGTGTTTTTAACTACATTTGCAGTGGGGTTTACCTACATTGTATTCTAAGTGTATGTTTATAAAACAATATCATGGAAATCCAAAATCAAAAAAGTCATCATTGAATTTATAAATCACTTTATAAGTTAAAGACTTGAGAACTAAATCTTTAAAATAAAGTTTGAAATGTATAACAATTAATGAAATGATGACATTTTATAAAAAAAAATTTAAATTTCCCAGCAAAACTACACATTACAAATCATGGGTAAAGTAATGTATCGCCATAGGGCTTCACGCATTACATTACACCTTACTTAATTGATAAATTTTACAGGCGATGAGCCTAAAAGTAATGGGTGGACTCATTACCTTGTAGGGGGTAAAGAACTGGTTACTTATATGGTTACATGGTGGGAAAAAGTAATGTGTCTATAAATAGATTTTCATAAAAAAAATGCATACAAATTTTTTTTTACAGATATTTTGTTTAATTAAAAAAATAACTTTTTTTTATTAAATAAGTTAAATAAGTCATGCTGGGATTCGAACCTGGGGTCTCTGGTATTTAACAATTAGTAATGCGAGAACTCTACCAACTGAGCTATCGATACACATAATATTTTATTGCTTAAAATGTAAATGAGTTGTTGTGCTTCGTGTTTTCGTTCGTAATATCAAAAATATACACCTTACCCTCATGTTTACAAAAAATCACAAAGTAATGTGTTTATAAATAGATTTTCAAAAATATATATTAAAAATTACTTTACGTTTATAATTCATGCATTATGTATTTTATGTTTTGAAGTAATTTGAAATGTAATGAGGTATCATTACAAGGTAATACATGAGTGTTCAATTATCGGTAACTCATTACTTCTTGTTGGAAAATAATGATACAGGTAAGGAGTACACATTATATTGCATTACTTTATCGCACCCATTACCAAAGTTTTGCTGGGTTTAGTCTTTTTGAAACGATTTCATAACTCTAAAGAACATTTTTCTTATATGTATAAAGAGCTAGTTTATGAAATCGAATGATTTTTTTTGAAACTATGAAATTTTATAAAAAAAAAAAAATGTATGAAAAATTTCATAATATTAATAGAATATCTTATATATAATGAAATTTTTTACTAAATCTACGAAAAAAAATTCTATGAAATTCTTTCATTAATATCATGAAGAATAATTCTTTCAGTGCAAGGAACAGGAGTATAAGAATCTATAGAAACCAGTAGAAAAGCACGGGCATTAGCAAAACAACACAAACAAAAGCTTAACATTAATCTGGGTAAGACATTATCTATGCGCACGTGAGCAAATACTTTTTTGCTTCCTATTTTGATGTCGGATGAATGTTGTTTTGTTCTGTATTGTGCTGTATATAACAATGTAAGATATTCGCGTATTTATATATTTTGTTTTTTTTTTCCTATTTTGCCTAAAAACATGCTACAATTTATTGCGTGCGAATTTAGGTAGTATATTTTTTTTTGATTGCTTAACAATTTTATAGCGGGTTTAAGCAAATACAATATTTTTTTGCTGTTTTTGCTGGTATAGTTTTGTTATGTTTCGTTTTTTTTTTTCTTCCTGTGTAACAATTTGGAATACCAAAAATTTGTTAACTTTACCTGTTTTTGTGTTGAGTACTTGGAATGGGATTTTTGGTGGGTTTGGTTTTCCGCAATTGTTGTTGCTGTTAGATTTAAACATGTTTTGTTATTGGTTATAAAATGGAAGTTTACGTGAATTTCCGTTTTTATTGTTGGAAAATTTTTGGGATTTTGATACAAAACAAAAAACATGCATAACATACAACAACGGTAGACATGTTTAACACAAAAATATGCAGGAAACATTTAAAATTTCACAATGAAGTATTAACATCAAATATATAAATTTAAATTTTAAACTATTAAAATAGTGAATAATTTTTTTTACGGGGAATCTATAAAAAAAGAAATGACCTGAAGTAAAAATTGTTGAAATAAATAAAATTGATGTCGAAATAAATTCAAATTTAAATCCGTAAAATTAATCATTTCCTATACTTTCTGTTAAATAAAAAAAAGTGGTCCCAATTGGGGATGAAAAACGGGAAATGCCAAATCTCAAAATCCCGTGATTTTCGCGATTTAGTAAAGGCCGAACACCCGGATTTTTTCGTTATTTTTTGGGACTTTTCGGGATTGGTTTTTTGTGCTTAAATTTAATATAAATTACGGTTTTTCTTGAATTTGCTCACATTTTTTGATGTTTACAATTCTGAACAACACCTATATATATATGATTTCATTGTAAAATTGTTGAAAACTAGATATTTTATTATAAAATTTTAAATAAATACTCGATGTAGTGATATATTTAGGGGTTTGTTATTTTTAAGGTATTTCTTAAATTTAAAATCCGATATTACTATTGCCATAAAAATATGATACCATTAGCGATATCGATACCAGAAAGGACTAGGGCAAATTAACTATCGTTATTTCGGAGAATTGCGATGGTAAAAACGGTATCATAAAATTATGAAAAAATTATAGCGTTGGGAAAGGTACATTTAAGGACAAAAAACTAGCGTTATTGTGTCAGAAGTAAAAAAGCGGGTTTAAAAATTAAAACTCTTTTTTATAACAATCATAAAATAGAGTTTTAATCAATAGTAAAATCGCACTTAATGAACTAGAGAGCTTATAAGTTTTGAAAAAGCGGAATAATCCTGCCAAAAGCAGGATAGGCCAACTGTCTTACTTAAGCCCTCTGTTGGGCGCCAAATAGTTCGTTACGAACCTTTTTGCCTGAGACTTCAAAGGGAGGATACTTGTGTTGGAAAATTGATTAGTAAAACAAACTACTGTTCAAGTTTACGTGCTTCTTTAAAAACAAATGCTAAATTGATACAATCTTTTTAAATTGGATACAAAACTAATTTGATTTGCCTTCCTACTACGAAATAGTTTGTTTTAGGAGCCAATAATTCTGATACTAATTTTTTTAATTTTATTTATTAGTAGTCGTGCGCTTTTATACACAAATGCAAGTAAACAACTTTTAATGAGTGGTGGCGTATGATTGATATTAATTGTAATCGTTCTCTTTTATACACAAATGAGTGTAACAAATTTTAAATGTGTGGTTGGCGTATGAGTGATATTAATTATTTTAACATTTAAGGTTTTCCTTTATAACTCAGCCAATTTGAAGGATAGAATTATTTATAAAGCCAAATTTTGTATAAAAAAATTATGAAACTTTAAAAATTATAAGATTCCAATATTTTTAATATACATTTTTGTAAATACCATTATTTGTCTTCAAACCAAACTGTCAACTAATTCTAATTATATTTTCATTCAACAAACAAACCAATTTTCTAAAATTTCCATATTTCACTGTTCATAATTTTCACGTTTATTTACCATTCGCATAAACTATAAAATATTTTGTATAATTTCTATAGCCCATTATCAACAATTTTTCCCATTATGTCTTCATTTAGAACTAATAAATCGTATACTTTAAGCACCAGCATTGCAAACTATAACTTCAATGTGTTGTGTATTATTTTCAAATGCAACAGAAAAAAATTCAATATTTATGGTATTTGCATTAAAATGCAAATAATGTGCGTGTAAATAAAATTTTGTGTACAAAACAAAATGCCACAAAATACAAAATATGTGTATTAACTAGGCTGCTTCTTATTTTTAAAAACTTTGAATTTTTGAAAAAAAATTCTGAAATTTTTTCAATATTTTCGCAAGAAATTTACGGATTTCTACCAGACTTTGAAAATTTTTCCGATTTTCAAAAAGGACCTATTTTTATAAACATATTTTTTTTTAAAAACTTCAAAAATATATATATATTTTTTTCACAGCTCCAATTACGAATAAATAATTTTAAACAATTTATAGATTGAAAATATTAAACTAATTTGGGTCGCTTTTCTTAAACATCTCATGGGGTTTTAAAAAAATAATACTGAAGGGATCTCTCTATCTACTTAACGTGCGGAGTCACTAACCGCCTACACTTTTTCCCTTATAACCGCGGCTGACCCTATTTTGGCTGCTACGGTCGATTAAGCCGCTGCCGCCAACTGTTTTTACCTCGAGACGACGCCGACGTTTTGCCACGGCTTTAATCTCTGGTGTGAACCGATGTAATTTTGGCGGATTTGGAAGAGTCAGTTTTTTAGATAAAAAAAATTTTTTTTTTAATATATTTTTCATTAAAGTAAGTAATTTTACATTGTAAATTGTTTAAAGTTCTGTTTATGACTAAATTATGTTTTTTTTTTTATTAATTTTATAAGAGATTTAATTGCGGGCTATTGATGGTCCGTATTATGGCAACAAATATAAATAAAAATCACTTCATTTAAATTTTTGAACTTAATAGATTTTAATTAAAAAATTTTCCTGAGGAAGTCTGCCGAAATTACAGACGAATCGATGAGTGTAAAAATTTAAATGAAGTGTTTTTTATTTATATTTATTGCCATAATACTGACCATCAATAGTCCGCAAGGAAACCCATTATAAAATTAATAGTAAATTGTTTCATTTGATCACAATTACTTCGTTGCAAAACAATATATATTTGGTGCATCGTTGACCCATGTTTTCCGTAGGTCAAAAATTTTATATAAAATAAAGTTGATGGTTATGACTGAATATTTTCAAATAAAAAAACTTCAAAAAAGCACAAAATGTTATATACATGAGGCCTTGTATAGATATGTATGAATTTATATGTTAATATTACCTCAATTTTCATTAATGCACACAGATGAACATTTATGGTTCCTAATATGAACATATAAGAATGGTTTATGAACACATATGCATCACGGATAGCTGCATGTGTCTATGTATGAATCATGTACAAATCCACTGGTATGTGCATAATCCGTTTTCCAATTTTTTTTGTTGTGACTTTTTCGGGCTTCGGTCAACAAGGGTTAATATTTTTTAATGCTAATGATTTATTACTTTGAATATTTTGATTAATTAAGAACTAAACTTCTTTTCAATTGGTTTATTTAAACAAAATTTGTGGAGTTGTGGTGTAATGGTTAGAGCGTTGGACTGTTACACAGATGGTCCCGGGTTCGATTCCCGGTGACGACATCAATTTAGAAAAATAATATGTATGAGTTTTCTATCACTCATGTATACAAAATTTTGTATACATGAGTATGAACTTATATGTTAATATTACCTTAATTTTCATTAATGCACACAGATGAACATTTATGGTTCCTAATTTGAACATATAAGAAAGGTTTATGAACACATATGAATCACGGATGGATGCATGTGGCCATGTATGAATCATGAGTGTTCATGTATAAATCCACTGGCAAGTGCATAATCCGTTTTCCAATTTTTTTTGTTGTGTCTTTTCGGGCTTCGGTCAACAAGGGTTAATATTTTTTAATGCTAATGATTTATTACTTTGAATATTTTGATTAAATAAGAACTAAACTTCTTTTCAATTGGTTTATTTAAACAAAATTTGTGGAGTTGTGGTGTAATGGTTAGAGCGTTGGACTATTACACAGATGGTCCCGGGTTCGATTCCCGGTGACGACATCAATTTAGAAAAATAATATGTATGAGTTTTCTATCACTTATATGTATCGCTGCGCCTTCGGTGTTCCCATAGCACTTAACCCCACCGAAGTGAAATAATAAATCAGTGCTATGAAACAAAAAGCTTCAATAAATTCGCCGACTCTACATCAGGTGGCGAGCAACAACTGTTCTAAGACTTATTTACTGGCGCAATTACAGTGTTGCCATGTTTGAAGCCCTTCATCTTTCACCACCTTTCATCTTTCCACTATCCCCTTTCAAAGAAAGCAGCACATTAATTAATAGGAAAAATTTCCTGAGTGTTGCTTCTCTTTAAAAAAAAAAAAAATTAGTTGTAACCATCATTTTTATTATGTGGGACAATTTCGATCTCCGGTTAACATGGGTTAATGATGCGCCAGATATTTAATATTTCGGAATTAAGTTATTTAATTCTACTAAAACAATTTACTACGTAAAAATATTTTCTTTCACTAAAAATATAGTTTTTAAATTTTTTTTTTTTTCAAAAATACTGACTTTCCTTCAAATCATCCAAAATTAAATCGGTCCACAAGCTAAATGGATAGAGCGATCCCTTAAGTATTATTTTGTTTTAATCCCCATGATGCATATCAAGAAAAGCGACCAAAATTATTTTAATATTTGCAATCTTTTAATTTTTTAAAATAGTTTATTCGTAATTCGGGCTGTGAAAATAATACAAAAATTTTAGCAATTTTTTTGGCATAGTGTAGTTAAGGCTTCACAACCCAGCAAAAATTTTTACAACAGATTACATCTGGACCGGTTATAGAACAATTTCATTTACCACCGGTTTCATGGAACCGGTTCTAGAATAGATTCCTGGGAGTCGAAATGTAAGTTGTCACTGCCCAGAACCAGTTCCATAACTGGTTCTAGAACCAGTTCTAAAGCAACATATTCTTGTTTGGAGGTATAGAACCTACACTCAAAAAATAAGTTAGTACAAAAGTTATCAGGTAAACTATATTTTAGCAAATTTGTTTTGCTAAAATCGTGTTTTCAGCTAAAATTTTTGTTATACTTATTCAGCATTTAACTGTTTTATACTAATGCTTTACTAATATACTAATGTTTTACTAATTAATTTTGCTAAATTAAACATTAATAGTGTGGAAGACAACCAGATTGAAAAATATACGCAGAATGAAACAGATGTCGCGGCATGTCAAGATGTAGTAGAGAAGAGGAAAATGATACTAAAAAGTACAACTCTAATAAGACATATAAAAAAATCAACCATGGAAGACTTTTGTATCTGTTTTTCATACATAAAACAAAATTGAGGATTAAAACAACTTAAATTTTGCGTTGTCACCGGCTTGTGAAAATAATTGTCTATTAATAAAATAAAAGACAAAAGAAAATATTTAAATTTTATATGTATTTCTTTAATAAATGTTAATAGATTAATAATCTAGTGAGGTCAAATTGCAAACAAACATATACAGACAGACATGTAGACAGAGTAAAGCGAAAGACAAAGACACACATCTTAGGTAGATTTGTATGGTTCCTTTTTCTTATTGCAAAAAAAGGGTTGTTTTTTTCGTTTCGTTTGCTTTTGTTTATTTTTTTCGTTTCGTTTCTATAATTATCTTCGGCAGTTGAGTCCTTTAAAAGAAAGCATCATTTAGACTACCATTGATGTAAGTAGTTGAAAGAAAATTTTTGTTATGTTATATATATTTATTTCTATATATTTTCAGATATTAAATCAATTCATGTCGTCAATGTGGGAAAATAAAAATTTTTATATTTCATAATTATTGTAAATTATTTTTAAAAGAATCACAAAAATATGTTTTATGATTTTCAGCAAATATATTAACTAAATTACAATTTTTTTGCGTTTTTTTTCAGTCTACTAAAATTCAGCAAAAAATTTATTAATTTTTACCAAGGCTTTTTTATTTCTAATCTACTAAGTGTTAGCAAAACTTTTGCTGAATCTACTAATTTTGTTGCTAAAAATCAGCTCGCTAATTTTGCTAACATTAGCAATTTTTTTGCTAGCACCCTCCTGTCTAAAATTTTGCTGACTCAGCAAAATTTTTTGCTGACTTTACAAACTTTGTTTTTTGAGTGTATTACAAATAGGACAAACTCCATATAAAAAGAACCACTTGTTCTGCAACCAGCTATTTGGATTTTACTATTTTACTGAGAATCTAATCAAAACTAAATATTATTTTCCTGAGTTGTCGGTGTTAAATGAAGTTCAAAAAAACTTTTGTGTTAATTTTTTTTTTGAAGTTTTATAAAGGAATTATTTTAATAAAAATATGTCCTTCTTGAAATTCGGGAAAATTTTCAGTCTTTTTTTGGAAAATTTTGAAAAACTTTTTTTCATGAATATTAATCTAACCCAGTGTTGTACCTTTCAAAATTAGATTTTTTTTTTAGAAGCAGCCTAGTATGCACCATACCTTAATTTAACACAAATATTGTGTTTTGTACCGAAAAAACGAACTCTTTTGTTTAAATGTCATTATGTTGCTGTCATATTTTGTTAAATCTACTCCAACATGCAATATATGCAGCAAAATACAGAAATGAAGTGCTGCATACTATACCATCCATACGCATGCATATAATTTACATATTTATAAATCATTTTATGATGATGTATACAATTTAATTTTAATTAATTTTCACTGTTGAAGACTGATTAGCATAAATACAATGTAGCAATATGCGTGAAAATAATGAAAAAAAAATGAAAATTTCATATTGCAGGGGTGTATTTTTCGAGTAATACAAGTAACATATTGAAATTAAAGTACAAAAAAGGATTTCATATTTTTGTATATTATAATGAGTATAATGTGTAAACAGCGTGGAAATATGCACAGATTTTGAGTAAACTGATATTGAAAAGAGGATTAAATATGATTTACTGAAAATAATGATATTGATTGAATACTAAGAGATTTATTTAAAAATAAAAAAAAAATACGACTGATTAATGTGAAATAAAATAAAAAGAATAAATTTGATATTTAAATGTATTTTATTTAAATTTTTTTTTTGTTAAAAAACAAGACAAAGTAATTATATTTTATTAAAGCTTGAAATGTAAGACAATTTAAATTTATATAATTTGTTATTGTATGTGTTATACAAGAAAAGTTATGCATAATAATGTTAAACAATCTAATAATTAATATTAATCATACGCACGCACTCATATACATAAAATTTCCATTTCAATGTTAGCTTAAAATAAAATAAAGAATTTTAATAAAGAAACTATTGTAAATCCCAAAACAACGGCATTTAAAAATGGTAGTTACTGAAAAAATTTAATTCAGCTATAAAAATGTGTTATTCAGCTATCAAGTTTTATTTTACAACTATTTAGCAACTACACAGAGAGAGTACTCCTTGGTCGGGGCTCTGCGCTATAACTCCCAGGTGAAAAAAGTCAAAAAAAAAAAAAAAATTAAATAAGTCCCAAAAATTTTTCATACAAATTTGGGAGTAATTTCAAATGAAATAACACCCAGTTCTTTTGCAGTTATTTAATTTTTTTAGAAGTTATTTCATTTTGTTATTATGTGTTATTTCAAATGCAGTAATTCCGAAATGAAATAAGTCCTAACAGAACTTAACGCGGGACTTATTTCATTTTATTTTCCTGTTCGGTTCATTTTCTGTGGGAGTTATTTCATTTTCAAAAATTCATTATTTTTTTAATATTATTAATATTCTAAACGGTTCCTATAACGGGATCTTTTAAAATATTTTGATGATCTTCTTAAATTGAGCTAACTTAATCTGTTCTTTAACAAATTTTGAAGGCGTAACGTTATATTCCCCAAAGTCATATTGCCCAAGAAAAAAACGACATAGCGCCCAAAAAAATTATATGTAAATTGTTGTTGTAAAAATTTTCTTAATATTGGGCAATAAGACATTGATTTGGACAAAATAACATTTTTTGTTGGGTAATGACGGTTTTTTGTTTGGCCCAAAATAAATTTGGGCGCTATAACAGTAAAAAAAAGAAGTTATTGCCCAAAATCATAATTTATTTTGTCATAAGACTTTAAATGTCAAGGCTGATTCATGAAATCAAACATAACAGTTTTAAGGAAACTTTAAAAAGTTGCTTCAATTTTATTTTTTTGTGTCGCACGCAGAAAAAACTTTATTTCACGTAGCCGCCTGCCGCGTTCTACGGAGGAAAAAAACCCTAAGAGCGGCCGAAGGCCGCCACACAGAAAAACTTGTTTTTACAAATCCAATGTCGAATCCGTTGAAATCTTATTTTTAAGACATAAATAATATAATTTGACCAGTCATAGCTTTGTCATTTAAACAGCTAATTGATTGTTTTTTATCTTAAATAAAAGAGTAGATCATTGGCCTTCTGTTTATTTAACGTGTAGACACTAATATATACGTAAAATTTTTAATAAAATAGACTTTTAAAAAAATAATCATTAAAAAACATTAAATCCTGGTGTGGGTTGGTATTTTGGGACATAAAAGTTATGACAGATCAAATAAATGTTACTTGATGTCTTAAAAATATAAGATTTCAACGTATTCGACATTTGATTTGAAAAACAAGTTCTTCGGGGTGGCTGCCTTCGGCCGCTCTTAGGGGTTTTTTTCCTCCGTAAAACACGGCAGGCAGCTTCGCGAAATAAAGTTTTTTCTGCGTGCGACAGAAAAGACATTATGTCTTATGACATTTTAAAAAAATAAATAAATTATGATATTGCGCAATAACTTCTTTTTTTTTTACCGTCATAGCGCCCAAAAAAAAAAAGTTTTTTTCAAAATAAAATGCCATAGCACCCGAAAAAAAAGTTTTGGACTTTCTGTCATTGATTTGGTCGTTATAACATAATAACATCCACAATTTTGGGGGATATGCGGACATTTGCGCAATATGTCATTTTCGTTTTTGGGCAATACGACTTTGGGGAATATAACGGTACGAACTTACTTCATTTGTGTTGCATGGACTATTTTTGGGAGTTATTTAATTTTTATTCTTTGGAAATTATTTCATAATGAAATAACAACCAAAACCTAGGATTTGTTTCATTTTTGTTTTGGAAATTATTTAATTTTTTAGAATTTATTTCACTTTTTCGAGACGGGACTTATTTCATTTTTTTAGAATTTATTTCATTGGGAGCTTTTTCACTGGGACTTTTTGCACCTGGGACTTAGTGCATAGAGCCCTTGGTCGAATTTTAATGAAATTTTTTCACTAAACTTATGATGTTTTCTTCACAATGTTAATGAAAAATTCCTTTAACTTCATGAAAAAGCTTCATAGTTTTAATAAAACTATTTTTAATGCAAATTTGCTATTAGGCGTATAAAATTTTTAATATATAATATGAAATGTTTAATTTAATTTTTATGAAAAACTGCATTAATTAAATGAAAAGTTTCAGTGTACGAGTTCTAGTGACAATTCATACATCTAATGCAAAAATTAGTTAGAGAGTTTACAGAAACTCAAAATGTTAATGCTATAAAAGGCATTAAATTAAGATGAATTCTAAGAAGCTGAATCTAACTATCAAAAACGTGTTATTCCGCACAAATTTTTTTTTCAAAACTATTCAGCTACTAGTAAATTAAGAAAAGCTAAGATCTGTTATGATATATGTATGAGTTGATAATTTGTTTCTATTGATTTACTATTCCGCAGTCATACAAATGTATTTAGCAAAAACGAAAACTAATTCAGCAACTACAATTGCCATACAGTCAAACAATATAAGACTAATTACTGCCATAGCAACTGTGATAATGTTTTAAAAATAAGATGCATAGTGAAAAAATAAATTCAGCTGTTAAAACTGTTATTCAGCTAAGTCATTTTTTCATTATATAATAATACCTTCATTCATTATATAATAATACCTTCATTCATTATAATAACCCCCATGCAAAAAAATATGATATTAAAAAAAAAATAAAAGTTTACGTAAAATGCACAGATTTTTGTTTATTTTACGCTAGTTTTGGTTATTTTGAAATTTTTCATATTTGTATGTATGTATTAATATCAGTGTAGCAGAAAAAATAAATTGAGTTTTACAAATTTATAATTCAGCTGAGGAATTTTATTTCACAACAATTCAGCTACTGATAAATCGACAAAAATAACATGTTAGCTTTTTTTGTAAAAACAAATTCAATACTAATGAATAATGTTTCTAGCTATCTTTATATTGATGCCATAATATGGATAATAGTGACATTAAGCAAACATACAAACACATTCAGCAAGACAAATGTATATTTTAAACAATAACAGCTGCCCGAAATAACAAATTCTGCTTCTAAAATTGCTATTCAGCTAAAGAATATTTTAAAACGTCATGTTTTAGAAGATTTCATAAAAATGTCGGTAAAATAATAAAATTGCAGCTACAGAAAAATATAATTTATCTGTTTATATATATATTATTAAGCTTAAAGATTGTATTCTGCAAGTCAGCTACTGCTAAATTCTGTAAAATTAAATTTATTTTTTAACTTCTTTTTAATAAAAATATTTATTTTAAATTTTCATATAACACGTAATGCTAGAAAATTTTATGTTTCATGCTATGTGCAATTCAGCTAAATGTTAATTATGATTAAGATATTATTGGTATTAAGCTGAGATAGATTAGATCAGAAGGCACTATGCACCCCCGACCAATGTAGGTCTTTTGTGCTGCCTAAAGTTACCTACAGATTCAAGCTACCTATAAAGCCAATTATCCTATTAGGCAAAATGTTCGCGATGTCGCAAGGCGAAATGAAGCGATCACCTAGAAACCTAAGTCTCCTATCACAAAGCCTGTGACATTCGCAGAGAACATGCTCCGAGGTCTCAGACACCATCTTACAAAACCTACACATATCCGTGTCCGATTGACCCTGCCTGTGCAGATGGTATCTGAGATTACAGTGTCCAGTTAAGTACGATGCCAGGGTCCTCAAAACCCCCCCACCCCCCTTTCAAGCTACAAGAGTCGCTTTGACCCCTACTGGAAAAAGAGATCAATCTCTTAGCCTGGCGCTGACCAGGAGAGTTTTCCCAGTAACCAGAGAATTCAGACTCTCTCCATGCCCTAAGCCTTTCCCTAACATACCCCGCAGGTATTCCACAAAATGGTTCAGGACCAATAAAGGGCCTTCGGGCCATGCGGTTGGCAAGACAATCTGCCCTCTCGTTGTCCTCATGCCCCTCATGACTAGTATTAAGCTGAGGAAAGTTATTATTATTTTAACAATAACAGCTGCCACGAAAATAAAATTCTGCTCCTTAAATTTTTACTCAGCACTTTTTCGTTTTTGAGACTATAAACAATTTTCGTGAAATAACAATGCGGTGGCTATACAAAATTATTAAATGAGCTGTAAAAATGTGTTATTCAGCAAAAAAAACTTTTAAACTCTTTTAATACAATTCTTATTCAGCTCAAAAAAAATATATTCAGCAAAAGAAAACTAACAACGGGAGTATCCCGATGGGTTCTCTCCGATCTTAATAAAATTTGGATATGTGATAAATAAAAAAAAACAGTAAGGAGCACGTATTTTTTCTTAGTGGCCCAATCTCACGTTTAAGAAGTAAAAGTTGTGGCCTAAATTTATACATTTTTGTGTGGAAACATGTCTGAAACTGATGAAATTCAGATTTTTGAACACAGCTTTAGTGAACTCGATCAGACAAAAGTTTTGATAACAATTTTACCTATGTAGTGCGTTAGGGTTCCCATTTATTTAACAATGTCGGAAAAAGATCAGATAACCCCTCGATTAAATATGCATTAACATAAATATTTTTTAGCTAAATCCAACTATAATTCATTAACAAAACGCCAGTGTTAATAGCACTCAAAACTTATTTGTTTGAATTACAAAAATACTTGAGAGTAATCGGACATGTTTCGTATACCAGTTAATGCGTCTCCAACAGCTTTTTCATTTGGTACCCCACTTGTCTAAAATTTCTCGAAATCGAAATAAGCCGAAAAACGAAAAAATGGGGTAATTTTTGACCCCACTTTTAAAAGCGATATAAAAATTCCGTTGCCCTTATTTTTTTTTTCAAATTTCATTAAGATCGGAGAGAACCCATCGGGAGACTCCTTTTCGCTTTTTTTAATGTCCAGTACAATATTTTTGCTTTATTAATCGACTATTGGTAGTTCCAATTAAAATAATGTCATATCAAATAAATTTCAACGGTTTCGACCGAATTCCAACCAATAATTTTTCTGGGTGTACCATACAACAAATTAAAATTTGTATGCTGATTTTCACAAATGCGGTTATGTCCGCAGTCCGTTTATTAGATTTTCGAAATCAGGTGTTATACTTTAATTTTTTTTTTTTAATTTTCAATAATTTTGCAGGGATGGCAAGCCTTTTTTTTAAGGTGTCGGTTTTAGGTAATCTGGAAAATTTGCAATTAAATTTTATATTTTTTTTTTTTTTTGCAAATTTTAATTATTTTCAGCTACGGATTGTTAATGGATATTTTCTCTTGCCAACCTATGAATATGACACCAATTCGTTGATTTAATGATGAGTTATGGACAAAAAAGGCTAAGGACTGGCAACCTGCAAGACTTTCCCCTATTCAAATTACTCTTCAGCTAGCTTATTTATTTAAGCTTATTCAAAATTTTACTCTATTATTTATTAAAAGTAATTTGTAAAAAAGGAATTTAATTTAAATCTTTTTTATAATTGAGTTTTTTTTTATTTTTTATATTTATTTACTTTTCACTTCAATCAATTCACCAAAAAGCTAACAAGTAAATTCTTCAAAGAAATGCCAACATACAATTTTTTTTCCTTTAAAACAACACTACAAAGCCAGAAAAAGTGCTGAAAACCAAATTAAAGTTTTATACATGTTTGCTTTTATGCTTCCTTTTTTTTGAAATTTCACACTTTTAACTTTTAGAGTATAGAAAACAGAAACACTTAAACAAAAAAGGAAAGAAAACTAACATTAATTTCAAACTTAATCTACCTTTAACAGCACGGAAAACAAATATAGAAGTTGAACTCTAAGGAGAAGAAAAATAACTACATAGCGTTAAAAGTTAAGACCATATATAAGCCACGAACTGAATCAGAAAAAAACAAACACTAGGTTGTTAATATGGTAAAATACGAAAAAACTGTAAAACTGTAGTACATTTTCTTTCTTTCTGAAAACAGCAAATATTGTAAATTACAAAAAAAATTATTTCAATTTTAATCGAACACTTTGAAAGGATAAGAAAAAAAAAATAAGCAGAATAAAACGACTCAACTTGCTTGGTTTTTTTTTCTGCTGCAAATTGAGTAAAGGAATGCAAAAAAGCTATCAAAAGATAATTGAAATTCACCACAAAATTAGACCAGATCAAGTAAACAGGGTTAATGTTAAAAGAAATGATACAAAAGCACGAAATGAAATAAATTAAAAAGCTTATTTAAATAGAAAAATATTCTATGAGTTAAAAAAAAAAAACGGGCATGGACATTTTTTTAAAAAAATTTCTTCTTTTCTTAGCCAATTAAAAAAAATGTTAATTAATTCAATATCAATGTTTGCAAATATAACGGACATCTGTATAAACGACTAATTTTGAGACTTATTTAGAAAAAAAAATTTTGTTTATAGGTAAGAAAACTCTAAGGTTTCAATATTCTCTAATTTTTGCTGAGCTGAGTAAACATTTTTTATTGCTGAATTTATTTAAGAGCTTGCTGAATAAGTTTTTTATTGCTAAATAAAAATAACAAATTGCGAAATTCTAATTCAGCTAAAAATATTTCTTATTAAATTAATTGTTTTAAGTTTTTTTCATTCAGCAAGTTTTAATTTTAAAAAAGAACTTTTAAGGAATCTTTAGAGTAAAAATAAATCATAGCTGCAAAATATTAACACAATTTCGAACTTTAATTTCAGCTGAATAATAATTTTTTGTAGCTGAATATATTTAAAACCTTTTGAGTTCAAACATTTTCTATAGTAACTTAAACTATAATTCTGCTAAGAAAATCTGCCTTTTAATGTTGTTCCCTTAATTCAGCTAATAAATAGCTTTTATTTTAAACTGATAGATACAGCTAAGAAATTTTTTAATTGAAATTGATCAGGATTAAAAAAGAAATACCTTAGAATCAAACTTTTTCCTCAGCTGAATAAATCCTTCTAATTGCTGAATTTATTTTAATTTATTTAACATGATTATACTGTTTTTTGAAGCTTATATTTCAAACTTTTTTAACAGCTGAATTAGTTTTAAATTGCTGAATATATTTAAAACTTTCTGAATATTAAGTAACCAACATTAATTATATGAACGATTCAAACTGAGCTTTAAATACACTTTAAGCTGGCTTTATTTAAAACAATCCAAAATTTTTTTAATATAAACCGAAACATTTTACTTTATCTTTGCTGAATAGTGGAAAATTGAAATATTTTTATATACAATAAATAAACTTTTTTACATCTAAATTGAGCTTTTTCATCTGAATTATATGAAAATATTATATTAGAGTAAGCTGAATTAAAAAAAAACTTTATTTATTGAGTAAATTATTGTTTTTTATTTTGCTGAATTTGTTTAGTGTAAATTTTTAATTACTTTAGCCGATACCGTCCATTATTATTTTTTTAATTTTAAATTAAATTTTCAATTCACCAAAAAAACGAATTAAGCTTTAAATTTTTAAAGTGCTTTTTTAATATAGTCCAATTTTTTTTTTGATTAACTTGCTTAAAATTCAAAATTTTAAAATTTTAATTGCTGAATTTATTTTAATTCATTTAACATGATTATACTGTTTTTTGAAGCTTTTATTTAATTCAGCCGACATATTTTCCATTACCAAAAGGACTTTCTTTTTAAAATTATATTTCAAACTTTTTTAACAGCTGAATTAGTTTTAAATTGCTGAATATATTTAAAACTTGCTGAATATTAAGTAACCAACATTAATTATATGAACGATTCAAACTGAGCTTTAAATACACTTTTTTAATTTAATATCTGTCTCATTTAGTACAGAAAAATCCATATTAAGCTGGCTTTATTTAAAACAATCAAAATTTTTTTAATATAAACCGAAACATTTTACTTTATCTTTGCTGAATAGTGGAAAATTGGAATATTTTTATATACAATAAATAAACTTTTTTACATCTAAATTGAGCTTTTTCAGCTGAATTATATGAAAATATTATATTAGAGTAAGCTGAATTGAAAAAAACTTTATTTATTGAGTAAATTACTGTTTTTTATTTTGCTGAATTTGTTTAGTGTAAATTTTTAATTACTTTAGTCGATACATTTCATTCCATCTGAAAATATTTTTGCAATTCAGCTGAAAGAAAATCATTTTCAGCTAAATATATTAAATATATTAAACAATATACATTTTTTGATTAACTTGCTTAAAATTTTAAGTAAATATTGTATTTTTGTAGCTGAATTAAATATTTTATTAGCTGAAAACGACAAGAAACAATAAATTATATTAAAGAAATTTAATTGCAAACATGCATAATTTTGGCTAAAATCACAGCGTTTTTCTTAGCTGAATTAGTTTTGTCCCTTGCTGAATACGATTGCGATTAAAACTCAATTGATTGAGTTAGTTAAGAAAAAACTAATTTCCGGTAAAATGTTTTTGCCTTAAATGTGTATTTATTTTTAAATTAAATATATTACCAAAATTTAACAACTTCTATTTTTCCTAGCTGAATTTGACTTTTTGTCAGCAGACTTTGTGCAATATATTATGCAGTACTTAGTTCTTTGCCAAAAACATCTACAAGTTTTGCTGAATTAAAAAATAGTGTCAATTTGCACTGAATTTGTAAAAAATGGTCAATTTTCTTTTAAAATTGATCGAATTGATAAACAATTTTGGCAAAGTTTTCCTTTTGTTATAAAAATAAATTCTTCTCTAAATCCTTATTTGCAATCTAATTTCTAATTTTCTGCACTTGTTAACAAATTTCATTCCATACTAGCCCGTAAAGTTTTGTTAATTATCATTAAAAATATAGACAAATTATCTCCTAATAACCCAGTATATTTTATTGTTACTTTTATTTAGTATATAGAATGGATTTTAGTATTTAATGATAATGCATTTTTTATAATCCTTTTTATTTCGTTTGGATTTTATTTTCAACCATATCCTTTTGTATTTTATATCCTTTTGTTTATGATTATGTGCAATACGTGTTGTTAATTTTTTTGTTGTTGTAGTGTGTTCTGTTGTTTTGCCCATATTTGTTATTTTATAATAATGATGTTGTAAATGTTGTGTGTTTAATTACATCATTACAAATAATTATACAATAAAATTATAAAAAAAAAATATTAAATACAAAACATAATAATAACACATTACAATCATTAAAAATGCATTTATAATACATATGATTTTTAAATACAGAGAAATATATAAATAGAAATATTTAGCTATAGAAAAATTATAAAATTTATGGAAAATTATTTAAAAATTTGTATATTTTATAATATTAGAATAATTAAGTGCTTAATTGCATATTTTGCTTAGTTAAATCAATGAAAGGTTAAAGGTTTTGCTTACTAAGTGTGTTAGTAGCAAATTTTTGTAGCTGAATGTAAATGTAAGTCAGCTGAATAACAATAATTGATTTTCATTTTAATTAAAATTGTTTAAAGCTCTTCTTCATAGCTGAATCAAAATTTTACTCAGCTGAATTTATAATTTATTTGCCTAAACTCATGTTGAATGATTAGAAAAACTATTGTAAACTTGTTCTTCAGCTTCAATTATATATTGCGTAGCTGAATAGCTATAATTTTTATATATTTTAGTTAGAAAATATTTACAAACTGAGCTAGTTTTTAAAAATTAACAGCTGAAGAGAAACTGGCTTATAAGGATACATGTGGATACATATTCAGCAGATATGGATCTATATATGTCTATTTTCAAAACAAGTAGCTGAATAGCTGAAACTTATATTTGTAAAAGTATTGAGCTGTACAATCCTTTATTTTCTTTTTTAATTATTTATTTTTGTTACCGATTATATAATTCATAGCTGATTCTGAATTCGACTCAACTTAGTAAATAAGTTTTCTGGAAGATATTGCTTCATGCCAAGTTAAAAGTTAACACAAAATTTCACTTGATGAATTTAAAAATTAAATAGCTGAATAGAGATAAATTAACTACAATATTTTAGATCATAATCTTAAAACGTTTTTGCTGAATATACAATTTATAGATGATTTTGAGTCTGACTGGCTGTATGAATGTTTCTGATTGATTACGTTAAGCCAAGTTTATTGTTTAAAATCTTACTAAAACAAAATTTACCCATCTGAATTATAAAAAAAACGAGTTATATGGCAATAAGTTATATTTGTCATAGTTTTAAAGTGTATGTAATATACTTTCTTGTTGAATCTTATTTTCGGATGATAATGTTTATAAAGCTAATGAAAAATCAAACAGCTGAATTTGATTAATTGCTAAATGAATTGGAAAATCAAGTACTTATCCGTTTTAAGGAAATATGTTTTTTTTGCTTAATCCAAACTTTTCTCAGCTGATTTTATGACTTCTTGGCTAACATTTATTAGAATTACTTGAAATGTATAACAATTAAAAAAAAATTGTTAGCTGAATTATAGTTAAGTTTCAACTTTATTTGGCTATATATACAATAAAGTTGAAAAATGGTTTATAATGTAAATTTTAATATCACTTTAAAAAATAAAAATTAACTAGTTGAAATGCAGTTTTACCTGGCTGAATATAGCAAGTACTTATTTTTGGTAGAAAATTATAAAAAGCATATATTTTCAAATCCTAATTTCGACTTTATTCAGCTACATAAAGAATAATGTTTAAAACAGTGAATTTTACTAAATATCACTTTAAAACTAACTAGCTGAATTATAGCTTTCGCCAGCTGAATAGCAAATATGCGCTTATTTTAGTTAGGAACAAACAAATGTGTATTTATTTAAGTTAAAAAGCATTAAAAAGGATACTTCCATAGCTGAATTTTAACTTTATTTCGCTATTAAAGTTATATATACTTTAAAAAATTAACTAGTTGAAATACAGTTTTACCTGGCTGAATATAGCAAATACTTATTTTTGTTAGAAAATTATAAAAAGCATATATTTTCAAATCCTAATTTCGACTTTATTCAGCTACATAGATAATAATGTGAATTTTACTAAATATCACTTTAAAACTAACTAGCTGAATTATAGCTTTCGCCAGCTGAATAGCAAATATGCGCTTATTTTAGTTAGGAACAAACAAATTAGTACTTATTTAAGTTAAAAAGCATTAAAAAGGATACTTCCATAGCTGAATTTCAACTTTATTTTGCTATCAAAGTTAACAAATGTTATTCAGAGTGTATATAAATACAAATCACCAAAAAACTAACTAGCTGAATTGTAGTTTAACCCAGCTGAATAGCAATTTGGTACTTATTTTAGTTCATAAATATTAAAATAGGTACAATTTCATAGCTAAATTTAAGTTTTATTAAACTGTAAAGAATATATCTTTAAACTTTATTTTGTAGCAAAATTTTTGCTTTTAAATATTTTAATGTAAAAAAAATTCTTTTCCTTAAGAACGCTAGATGTATGAAAAGGCGCGAAAACTTTGGGGACAGTCCCCAAAGTAAGCAAATGTCCCTAAACTATGCAGGGGAACGAATAAATGTCTCTAGAGTATGCGCTGTGCATACATATATATATATATTTCAACATAAAATCTTGAGAGAACAAAATCTTATGAAAACCAAAAGTTTTTAAAAAGTTACTTACTGTGCTAAAGCTTTCAAAAATTACATAATTTTTTTACTTGATCAAACAGACGTTTTAAAATAGTTTTCTTACCTGCAAAGAAAAATAAAAAAAATAACATTAGGAAACATTTATTTCATTGATTAAAGGAGAGTCCTATAATAATCTAGTTTCCATTTGATATAATACATTCAATTACAATCCTCTACCACAGCCACTTTTTCATCTTTCTATTGAAAAAGGTCAAATATTTAGGGCGGTTTTTCTAAATTATGGAAAACAAACCCTTAGGTTAAAAGTTGTGTTCAACATACAAATTATAGAATCCTTTTTATTTTTTGTGATGTACACTAAACCAACTGGCTTATATAATTTTAGCTTAGATAATTTTGTGGTATAAAAACAATATGGTTTAACAGGGAATACAAGTATAACTTTTTATATTTACAAAATTTTACAAATTGTTATATGGCGTTTTTAATTAAAGAGTAAGCAGGAGAATGGAATTAGTTACATTTAGGCAACTATTGTCGAACTTTATATTTGAAAATTTGGATAAAAATCGTGATTAAATTATTATTAAATATCAGTACTTTATATAGTTAAATTAATGTGTAACTTTTTTAAGCTTAATTTTTAGTTAAGTTTAATCAATTAAGGGGTTTACTCTCTTTAGAAATCAATATAATCTAAAATATTTAAATAATTATAAAAAAAATATTCTAAAATTTATAATTCGGACTAACATGACCATTTTGGCCATTTTACTATAGACCCCTTTTTAAAAAGACAAATTCGTGTAGCCATGGAAACTCATCTGAGAATAGAATTTTTAAGCTTTTTTACACCCAAATAAATAGTCCCTAACGTAGCCAAAAATAGTTGCTTTTATATCGTGGTTTTTATTAATGAACTACTTTTGGTTTTCTAAATGAGCTGTTATTTATTAATGAACTAACCTTGATTTTGATTAATGAACTGAGTTTGGTTTTTATTATTGTACTAATCATGGTTTTTATTAATGAACAAAAAGTGTTTTTTATTAATGAATTAATAGTGCTTTATATTAGTAAACTAATCGTGGTTTTTACTAATGAACTAGTCGTGGTTTTTGTTAGTGAACCAATAATTTTTTATTAGTGAACTAATCGAGATTTTTATTAACGTAGTAATCATGGTTTTTATAAATGAACTAATAATGGGTTTTATTAATGAACTAATAGTGGTGTGTATTAATGAACTAATCGCTGTTTTTATTAGTCAACTTATCGTGTTTTTTATTAATGAATTAATCGTGCTTTTTATTAATGAACTAATCGTGGTTTTTATTAATGACCTAATCGTGTTTTTTATTAGTGAACGAATAGTGGTTTTTATTAATGAAGTAATCGTGGTTTAACAGTGAACTAATCATGGCTTTTAAGAAGTTTTTTCTTGTTGTAACAAATGTAAATATTCAAATTAGATTTTCGATTTGGTCAATAATCTGTTTTATTTGTAAATAAAAATCAATTTATCATGTTTTTGTTCAAAGTTTCGTTTGCTTTATTCATACTTCTTCAGGAGCGTAAAGTTAAAGTTAATGAACAAACCATTTCTTTTTTTTTATTAGTGAACTAATCGTGATTTTTATAAATGTAGTAATCATGGTTTTTATTAATGAAATAGTAGTGGTCTTTATTAATGAACTAATAGTGGGTTTTATTAATGAACTAATCGTGGTTTTTAGTAATGAACAAATCGTGGTTTTAATTAGTGAACTAATCATGATTTTTATGAATGTAGTAATCATGCGTTTTGTTAATGAACTAGTAGTGGTTTTTATTTATGAATTAATAGTGAGTGCTATTAATGATGCTTTTATTAGTGAACTTATCGTGTTTTTTATTAATGAACTAATCGTGCTTTTTATTAATGAACTAATCGTGGTTTTCATTAATGAAGTAATCGTAGTTTTTATTATTGAACTAATTGTGGTTTTTAAAAATGAACTAATCGTGCTTTTTTAGTATACTAATCGTGTTTTTTTAGTGAACTAATCATTGTTTTTATTAATGAACTAATCGTGGTTTTTATTAGTGAATTAATCGTGGTTTTTATGAATGCAGTAATCATGCTTTTTATTAATGAACTAATAGTTGTTTTTATTGATGAACTAATAGTGGGTTTTATTAATGAACTAATAGTTGTTTGTATTAATGAACTAATAGTGGGTTTTATTAATGAACTTATAGTGGGTTTTATAAATGAGCTAATAGTGGTTTTTATTAATGAACTAATAGTGGGGTTTTTTTAATGAACTATAAGTGCGTTTTATTAATGAACTAATAGTGGTTTGTATTAATGAACTAATAGTGGGTTTTACTAATGAACAAATAGTGTAATCCCCCAAAATAATATTTTTCAATACAAAAATGTAAAAAAGATAAAAAAATGAATTAAAAATACTCAAAGTTCCCTCCCCAAAACCTATTCCTGGATCAGCGCCTGCTAATGTAATAGGATTTTAAAATTTTTAATTTACATTTAATTTAAAGCTGGTACGAGGGTTAACTCAAAAATCAAAAAAAAAAGTACAAAAAAATAGTCAAAAATTAAAAAACATCGTTACGTTAGTGACTTTATTTTTCAGTGCTCTACAAAAGATTGAAAATCGGTGCATCCGTTAGGGCTGCACAGTGGCACCGGATTTTTAATATGTTGTTTTGAGGAAACGGCATTTCGCGTAAGTAAAATGCCGTTACTTGAGCCAGAGTAAAGCTGTTATTCGAGCCAGAGTAAATACTAAATTTTTTTATATGAACAGAAAATTTTTGGTTTTCAAAGTTTAGTAACGTCAGTAACGTTGTTAGGAAAAGGCCCTAACCACGTGTTTGATTACAAAGAAGACAAGAATGTAGCAAAATTGATGATTAATAGGTTTTTTGTTAAAGCTCTGCCTATTTGGGTTCCGATGAGATCTTTAGCCAGATTGAAATACTAGTAGCAACCTAGTTAATTTGTTTGATTTGCTTAATTTTGTAAATATACGAAGGTTGAAAGCTCATTATAAATTAAAAATAACATAAAATAAAAAATAACATAAAAACAAAAACTAATAAAACTGTAACTTTTTTATTTCTGGGAATATTTTGCCAAACTTTTCAGTGTGTAGAAAAAGGGTCCAACAATAATAAAAAGATCTTAAGAGAGTAAACTCCAATGAAAATTATTCAAGTTCGAGGCCATACTCTATATTTCTTTATTAGGATATTGTCCTAACAAATAATCTATAGAGTTTTTGTTTTAAAATTTATTAATTGACCACCTTCAGGAATGTATTGATAGATCTATTTCGGGAATTTTCTAGGCTCCCATCATCAGAACACGTTTTGAATGAAGTGACAATCCCATGCAAACATCAAACATTCATATAATCTAGTTATCCCACTAAATACGAACTAATCTATGAGCTCGAAGTTAAAGGTTATCACCATTGATCAAAAATAAATTGAAAACTTGTTTGATATACGCTTTTTGTTTTTATTCTCCTTTTTATTTTTACACTTGTTTTGTTTTATTTAAAAACAAGATGTAAAGGAAAACTTTGTTATAGAGTATGGCCTCGAACGTGAATAATTTTCATGTTCATTGTACAATTAAAGATCGAAAGAACATATTTTTTTTTAATAAAAATTATTTAAAACTTGAGAGTAAACTCCTTAAGATCAAAAATCGTCAAGCTTTATGCATTTACTTCATTTAAACAAAAACACACGTCCTTGTATTTTCTTCGTGCATCATTTTCGCGCTTCTGTTAAATATTTAGTTTTATAAAACAAATTTAAACAATTTCGTAGTAACAACTGTTTTTCAAATGTAATTATAATGCATTTTGTTTAAGTTTTCTAATAAAAAGGAGAAGAAACGAAACAAAAAAAAAAAAAAAAAACAGAAACTAATTTTGTAACAATTAAAACATTTGCTCATAAAAGTTTGGTGTAATTAAAAACAGTTTGCACGCAAAAAATGCACAAAATTTAAAAGAACAAAAATTTGATAAAAATGTTACAATTTTATGGGAGTGTTTTATGATGTTGTAAAAATTAATTTTGTGCTTCTCTTGAATATTGAAATTAAATTTTCCTTTTTCTTGTTAATTTCAATTTCAATTTTCTTTTTAATTTCAATTATCTCGTTTTTGTTGAACTTAGTGTAAATAGAAATCATAAAAATTTTATATTACTATGTTTTTTTCCGCGCCATAAAATTTTTTTTGTTTGTTCTTTATTTCAATTAAAATTCTTCTCTGATTTTGTTCATATTACATTTTATTGTTTACCTTGCGTTGTGTTATTACTAGGGTAAGGAATTTCATGCAAATGCATGTTTGTAGTCAGTACACTCAAAAAAAAAAGTTTGTAAAGTCAGCAAAAAATTTTGCTGAGTCAGCAAAATTTTAGTCAGGAGGGTGCTTGCAAAAAAATTGCTAATGTCAGCAAAAGCTCGCTGATTTTCAGCAACAAAATAATTAGATTCAGCAAAAGTCTTGCTAACACTTAGTAGATTAGAAATGAAAAAAGCGTTGGTAAAAATTAATAAATAATTTTTTGCTGAATTTTAGTAGACTGAAAAAAACGCAAAAAATTTGTAGAAAAATTGTAATTTAGTTAATTTATTTGCTGAAAATCATAAAACATATTTTTGTGATTCTTTTAAAAATAATTTAAAATAATTACGAAATATAAAAAATTTCATTTTCCCACATTGACGACATGAATTAATTTAATATCTGAAAATATATAGAAATAAATATATATAACATAACAAAAATTTTCTTTCAACTACTTACATCAATGGTTGTCTAAATGATGCTTTCTTTTAAAGGACGCAACTGCCGAAGATAATTATAGAAACGAAACGAAAAAATAAACAAAAACAAACGAAACGAAAAAAACAACCCTTTTTTTGCAATACGAAAAAGGAACCATAAAAATCTACATAAGATGTGTGTCTTTGTCTTTCGCTTTACTCTGTCTACATGTCTGTATATGTTTGTTTGCAATTTGACCACACTAGAATTTTAATCTATAAACATTTAGTTTAGAAATACATATTAAATTTAAATATTTTATTTTGTCTTTTATTTAATTAAAAGACAATTATTTTCACAAGCCGGTGACAACGCAAAATTTGAGTTGTTTTAATCCTCAATTTTGTGTTATGTATGAAAAACAGATACAAAAGTCTTCCATGGTTGATTTTTTTATATGTCTTACTAGTGTTGTACTTTTTAGTATCATTTTCCTCTTCTCTACTACATCTTGACATGCCGCGACATCTGCTTCATTCTGCGTATATCTTTCAATCTGGTTGTCGTCCACACTATTAATGTGCTTATCAGCACAATTTTTTTTTATCAAAATTAATTAGCAAAACATTAGTATATTAGTAAAGAATTAGTATAAAACAGGTAAGTGCTGAATAAGTATAACAAAAATTTTAGCTGAAAACACGATTTTAGCAAAAAATTTGCTAAAAAATAGTATACCTGATTTACAAGACGTTTTACTAACTTTTGTACTAACTTATTTTTTTGAGTGTAGCGCAAAATCGATTTTGACCAAATACTTTTACGATTCATAGTATTTACAACAAAATGTCATCGATTTGTTGTGTCATATTTTGTTATTAATGCATATTTTGCTATAAATGCAATTTAATTGCATAGTTCTGCATATTTTGTAAAAATTAAAATTAAATTTTAATTAAAAATAAACAAAAGAAAACATTTGTAATCCAGAACATAGCATTAAGTGTCATTTGTAAGACATTTATATTGGATTTAATTTTTAAGTCAACAATCTCGAGTAATATATTGACTTTTAAAAATCCATAAATTGGATGTGCATATTTTTTGATTTTAAGAGCGTATTTTTGAATTTTTATTGCGTATATTTTGGTTTTTGTGCATATGTATTTCGATTTAAATGCATATTTTCGTCGATTTATTGTTCCATATTTTGTTATTAATGCATATTTTGCTATTAATGCATTTTAATTGCATAGTTTTGCATATTTTGTAAAAATTATAATTAAGTTTTAATTAAAAATAAACAAAAGAAAACATTTGTAATCCAGAACAAAGCATTTAGTGCCATTTGTAAGACATTTATATTGGATTTAATTTTTAAATCAACAATCTCGATATTGATTTTTAAAAATCCATAAATTGGATGTGCATATTTTTTTTGATTTTAAGAGCATATTTTTGAATTTTTATTGGTTTTTTTGTGCATATTTTGATTTAAATGCATATTTTAAGTGCATATTTTTGATTCTTTACTGCAAATTTTAAGCATTTATTTTGCTATTTTAATTGCATGAAATTCCTTGCCCTAGTTATTACACATTTTTTTCATCATTTATTTATATTTTTTGTTTTCATTTCATAAAAATTTTGCGTAGCAAAAATGTTAAAAGTAAATAATTAAATTCATATGCACGTTTTACAATTGTCACATTCACATGCGCGACTTGATGTTTGGCTGTGTGTAAGTAAATGTCCTTTTTGTGTACAGATTATTGTTGTTCATTTTAGTACCAAGGCAGAGAGTGTGTGTATAAGGGTGATACTTATTTCACACATATAAAAAATTCTAGTATAAATTGAGTTATCAGGGACGAAATTCAGTTTCTGGCAGGATTTTAATTCGTTTACAACTTATGTGCCTCCCTAGTCTGTATGTGCTCATGCTGTTATTGTTGTTTTAATACAATTTTTTGTTATTCTTTTGTTTTGTAAGTGTTGGGAACTTTTTTGTCTTATTTCTTGTTTTTTTTTTTGTTAACAATAAACATTTAATTGTTATTTGCCAGTATTTGTGAGAAGGTATTGTTAATATGCTTGAAGGAATTTAACATACATTTCGAGGGGTTTTGTACAACTTAATACGTTTATTTATTTAAAACAAACGTATAAATGTACAATTTTTAATTATTAAAACCTACATTTTGTGTTAAATTAAAAATTTTGTAGCATAATTTAAGGGACCATGTAAAAATAATGAAAAGCTGTCAATAAAGGTACTAATCTTAAAACTTTTCTACTTATCAGGCTTTATTTAGTTCATTTAGAGCTAATTTAAGAACTAATCGTGTTTTTTATATTGTTCATTTAAAAACCTACCCGTTCTATTTTTTTTATATTATTCGTGTTTTTCATATAGTTCAGTTAAGGAAGTAATCATAGTTTTTTATATAGTTCATTTAGGGAACTAAACGTGTTTTTTGTATCGTTCATTTAACAACCTAACCGTGTTTTTTTTTATATAGTTCATTTAAAAACCTAACCGTTTTTTGTTTTTACATTTAAGGAAACAATCGTGGTTTTTTATACAGTTCATTTAAGGAAACAATAGTGGGTTTTTACATAGTTCATTTAAGGAATTAATAGTGGTTTTTATGCAGTGAATTTAAGGAACTAATCATGGCTTTTTATACAGTTAATTTAAGGAACTAATCATGGCTTTTGATATAGTTAATTAAGGCACCAATCATGATTCAGTTGAGGAACTAATCCTGGCTTTTTATATAGTTAATTTAAGGAAACAATCATGGTTCATTTAAGGAACTAATCTTGGCCTTTTATATGGTTAATTTAAAGAAACAATCATGGTTCATTTAAGGAAATAATCGTGGCTTTTTATTTAGTTAATTTGAGGAACCAATCGTGGTTTTTTATATAGTTAATTTAAGGAACTAATCGGGGTTTTTATTATTGAACTAATAGCGGTTTTAATAATGAACTTATCGAAGTTTTTATTAATGAACTAATTGTGGTTTTAAGTAATGAAATAATTGCGGTTTTTTAATAATAAACTAATTGTTGTTTTTATTTATGAGCTAATTGAGGTTTTCAATAACGAACTAACCGTGGTTATTAATAATGAAATAGTCGGGTTTTTTTAATGAACTAATAGCGGTTTTTATTAATGAACTAATCGTGGTTATTAATAATGAAATATTTGGGTTTTTTAATGAACTAATAGTAGTTTTTATTAATGAACTAATAGTGTTTTTTTATTAACGAACTAATTGCGAAGAATCCTATTGCATTTAATTAAGTCTTATTAATGAAGTAATCGCGGTTTTATTAACGATTTAATGAAGTTTCATTAATGATCTAATATTGGTCTTTATTGCTAAACTAATCGAAATTTTTCTTAATGAACTAATTATGGTTTTTATTTTTAACAATTCGTGGTTTTTATTAATGAACTAATTGTGGGTTTTTATTAACTAAGCGTAGTATTCAGTGATGAACTAACCGTGGTTTTTATTGATAAACTAATCGTGACTTTTATTAATGAAATAATTGAGCTCTTTTATTAACTAAATGTGGTTTTAAGTGATGAACTAATCGTGGCTATTATTAATGAACTAATTATGCGTTTTTATTAACTAATCGTGGTTTTTTGTGATGAACTAACTGTGATTTTTATTGATGAACTAATCGTGGCTATTATTAATAAACTAATCTCGGAGAATCTTATAGTCTTAAGAATCGGGATATAATTTTTTAGAAAAATACCCTTAAAAAAAGAATTTTTCTGTGGAAAAATCTTTAGAATATGACAATTTGTCTGTACAGAAATATTTCAGAATGTAAACATATTTTATAAAAAAAAACATTCAGAAACTAAATATTTTTCAATAAAAAAAAAAAACCATTTGAATCCGAGAATTTTTCAATATGAAAAATATGCCAGCATAAAAAAATTTTCTTACAGAAAAAGTCTAGTCAAAAAGTTTAGAATCTAAGAATTTGTATATAGAAAACATCTTTCGAATCTGGATAATTTCCTATATAAAAAGTCCTTAGAATCTGGCAAGTTTAAAATAAAAGTTTTCAAAATGTCATAGAAAAAAGTCCTCAGAATCGTACAATTCCTCTATAGGAATAAAGAATTTGATATATTTTTAATAGAATTTTTCTATGGAGAAAAGTCTTCAGAATATAAGAATTGTTCTATAGAAAATGTGCTCATAATCTAAGAATTTTTCTATAGTACAAATCCCCAGATTTGGAGAGTTTCTGTTAAGGTCTACAGAATACAAAAATTTTTATATAGAAAAAAAAACCTCAGACTCTAAGAATTTTTCTGTAGGAAAAAGTTTCCAGAGAGAGTATTCAGAATCTGAAAATTTTTCTAAAGAACAAATGTGTTAGCATCTCAGAGAAAACATGTATTGAAAACCTGAGTATTTTTCTATAGAAAATGTTCCTTAAATCTAAAAAGAAATCTATACGACAAAGTTTTCAGAATTGTATGGGGAAAATGTCTCTCAATTATAGAAACAAGTCCTTAGAATCTAAGCATTTTTATGTAGCAAAATGTCTTAAGAGTCTGAAAATTTTTCTCAAGCAAAAAGTACTGGAATCGGAGAATTTTTCTATACGAAAATAGTCTGCTGAATTTTGAGAATTTTACTGTAAAAAATAGCAATATTCTGCGTATTTTTCTATTGGAAAATTCTGTAGAAGGCATGTTTCCGAATATGAACATTTTTTTTACAAAAAAACTCCTCAGATTCTTAGAATTTTCAATAAGAAGTAGTGCTTAGGGTCTCGGAATTTTTCTATAGAAAAAGGCCTAAGAACCAGAAATTTTTTTTTATATTAAAAAGTCCTTAGAATCTGAAATTTTTTCTATAAAAAAGTCCTTATAAGCTAGGAATTGTTCTGTAGAAAAGGGTTTTAAGAAAAGTGCCTTTAGCATCTGAAATTTTTTCTATATTACAAAATATTAACAATCTGATAATTTTTCCATAGGAATCTGAGAATTTTATCTATGGGAAATAATCCATAGAATTTGAGAATTTAATTAGAAAAAAATCTTTAGAATCTGAGAACTTTTCTTTCGCAAAAAAACCCTCAAAATCTGAGGATTTTTTTATTCCCTTTTTCTTTAGCAGACCACTGCAACAAGAACTACACTAATAGAAAGGTTAGCAAAGTCAACAAAAACTTTTGCTGAGTCATTAAAATTTAAATTAGGAGGGTGCTTGCAAAAAAATTGCTAATGTCAGCAAAATCTTTTGCTGAAAATCGGCGAGCTGATTTTTACCAACAAAATTAGTAGATTCAGCAAAAGTTTTGCTGAATCTACTAGTTGGTTAAAAAATAAAAATTCCTTGCTAAAAGTTAACAAACTTTTTCTGACTATTAGTAGACTGAAAGAACTCAAACAATTATTTGCTGAAAATCATAAACATATTTATTTGATACTTTTAAAAATAATTTGCAATACGTTACAAAATATAAAAATATTTATATTCCCACATTGTCGACATGAATTAATGTAATATCTGAAAATATATAGAAATAATTATGTACTAAGTACATGAACAAAATTATCTTTCAACCACTTACATCGATGGTTGTCTAAATGATGGCATATTTTAAAGGAAGAAACGAAAGAAAAACAAAACATGACATATACAAAGCTTTTTTCAATAAGAAAAATTAAACATAAAAAGTACCTAAGATGTGTGTTCTTGTCGTTCCCCTTAGTCTGTCTAGCTGAAAGTATATTCACACTACATTAATACTCATTATAAACATTTAGTATAAGGTGTGTGTGCTTGTCTTTAGCTTTAGTCTATCTACCTGAAAGTATATTCGGTTGCAATTTCAAATTGCCAATTTGACCATACTACATTAGTCATTATAAACATTTAGTTTACAAATCAAATTTAATCTTTATTAAATTTAAATACTTTATTTTGTCTTTAATTTAATTAATATACAATTACTTTCACAAGCGGGTGACAACCAAAATTTTAATTGTTCCATAATTTTATTTTATGTATGAAAAACTAATTCCTTATATAAAAAATCTTCCATGATTGATTTTTTTATATGTCCTACAAGAGTTGTACTCTTTAAAATCATTTTTCTCTTCATTCTGCGTATAACTATCAATCTGGTTGTCTGTCGTCCACCCTATTAATGTGCTTATCAGCACTTTTTTTTAGCAAAATAAATTAGTAAAACATTAGTAAAATATTAGTAAAACATTAGTTCAAAAGAGTTAAGTGCTAAATAAGTATAGCTAAATTTTTTAGCTGAAAACATAATTGTATCAAAAAATTTGCTGAAAAATAGTATACCTGATATACAAGACGTTTTACTAACTTTTATACTAACTTATAATAAAATGGAAATAAAATTGTTTCAATTATGTTTGGGATATTTAAATAATTTATGTTGAAATTTACACATTATTTTGTTTTGTAAGAAAAACAGAATTAGAATCTTGCTATTTTTCTATAGGAAAAATGTCTCAAAATCAAAGAATTTTTCTATAGGGAAAATTTTAATATAGAAAGAAGTCCTGAGAATCTAAAATTTGAGTATAGGAAAAAGTTCTTTGAATTTTTCTATGAGAAAAAATTCCCAGAATTTGAGATTTTTGTTCATTTAAAGAGGTAATCGTTGTTTTTTTTAGGTAAACTGCTGGTATTTTAACGCCCATGTCCTGTCTTTTCTTACTTTTTGAATACGAATGAATTTTAAAAACACATGAAATTGAAATTCGGTGCTTTCTAATCCCCATAAATGTATAAAATTCGAAATAATATTCGAAAAAAGTGAAAGTAAATCGAAAATAAAAATGTGTATGCGAAAGTCAAAGCACCAAAAAGTCGTATTGATTTTACTTCCATGGGAATGTGAAACATAGGAAAGGGGTGCATAGCTCATTTATAAATTAGATTTTTTTTTCAGTTTAACTAAATTACGAATTGTGATTTTCTACAAAGTTTAATTTTGTTAAAGAATTTTAGTAAAATTGTGTTTTTTCTTTAAATCCTATTGTTTATTTTAACTTTCTTAAATCCAATTTTATAATAATTTAATATTTCTTTGTTCTTGTTCTTGTTCTTGTTCATTTCTTTATTTCTATATTATCCTACATCTTTCAATATTCAGCAGCTTATCTGTTTTAATTTACTTAAACTACTATGTCGACTACTACGACTACAGTTCTTCTTAAATTATTATAATATTAATAACAGCTAAATTATGAACATTATGCTGGCGGGCAAATAAACAAACAAGAAGATAAACTTCAAGACGCATAATATGTTCGCAATATACTAAATGGACTACGCAGACAACAGGACAATCAACTTGATATCCAAACATTGCTGTTACCCGTCTACACTACTTCTTCATATACTTTTGTTCTTGCTATCATCGACAAAAATGTTAAAGTTGAAAAAAAAAAATATTTAATTAAATATTTTTTGTATTCTGTTATTTTTTTATGAGTTTTTCTTAACGTTATCAAAATACGCTTATATTTTTTATGAGTTTTTTTTAACATTTTCCATTTCTCTTTAGTTACTGCTATTTTAATGTCTATGAAAAACTTTCATTATCTTCGTCATCATTATAAATTTTGTATATAACGCAGATAAAGTAATGATGGCTTGTGCTAATATAAGTTACTAGATTTTTTTTGCAACTTCAGCATTATTCGATGAGAAAAAAATATGCATACGCAAGTTTTTTTTTTGTTAAAAGGAAAAACCCCGGAAATTAAATAGGAAATATCTATCTAGAGGTTATTTTATTTTAATATTTATTTTAATAAGTTTTTTTTCATCATTAAAAGGTGTTTATTTTAATGGTTTATGTTTTAATGGAAGTTTAAATAAAATTTTTGTTAAGTGTAATTTTTTTTTTTTTTAATTTATTGATGTTTGATTGAATAATGTGTAGAGTTGGGCAATATAGTTCGCAGCTCATTTAGTTCACTTTTATTATTAAACTAGTTGGTTCTTCTGGTTCACTCTTCCATTCACTAAAATTTGTTCAATTGATCATAAGAATATATTGGTCAATGATTTAATAGACAATTCTGAATACTTATAATGAACGCAAATTAGAATAGATCATTTGAAAATAAACTAGTTCGTGAACGAAATGAACTAAAATACCCAACTCTAATAAGGTGGTTAAAAATTTTATTGGGGTTTTTTCTTCATAAGCATAAACATTTTTAAGACCTGTTTGAAATATGTTTATATATTTCAAACCGTTTGTGGTTGAGTAAGCTTTCTATTGATATATATTTTGTAAAAATCTGATCAGACGTTTTGAAAGTATGAATAAAATTTTCGGAAGAGCTGAATTAGACTGACTGTATATTAGCACTCTAAGCCACGACCTTTTTTTTTAATTGGGGCTATAGATATTATGGTATTTATATATACTTATTTCATGCTCTCCCTAGACATCCTCAGTAGAATTTTTCGCGGCCTACTATAAACTAAAAATATCTTTAAAAATCTACTAATGATTACTTGGGAGAGTATGAAATCATAATATAAAAAAACTTTTTTGCAAATTTTCTAAACAAAATTATAAAATTAATCGTGGAGGAATTGTATTTTGGCATATGTCGAAAAAAATGATTGTCCTTCAAAAGTGAACTGTCGGAGTTCTTGAACGAAAACTTAACTTAATTTTGACTTAATTATCAGCGTATTGCAAAACATTTTAATATTTCCTAAAATTTTATAATTTTGGCCTAACGGCTAACAAAATCTAATGACAAACTTGCGAATTTTAGTAGATGTCAAGTAATAAAATTGTTCAATAAATTAATGAAACTTTTCTTCACAAAGTTAACAAAAAATTTCTTAAAATAAGCAAAAATTTTTTGAACAGATTGTTCTAGAACAGCTTCTTTTACCACAGGTTACATGGAACCGGTTCTAGAACAGGTTCCTTGGAGTCAAATTGAAAGGTTCACTGTTCCAGAACCAGTTATATAACTGGTTGTAGAACCAGAAAGTCTCGTAAAAGCTCAACATGGAAGAGAATTTCTTTAACGTTTTTTGGCCAATAATTGTCTAGGTACAATGCAGAGTAAATATGTTCAAAGGTTATTTGAAGAGAAGATTTGGGGAAATAAAAATATACTGAGCAGTAAGCCTACATCTGGTCCCACTCACCCCTTAATAGTTCCCAAAGTTGATCAACAAGTTGTTTTATTCAAGCTGCAAAAGACTTTTCCTGACAGGTGACACGCTGGATATGTCCCAAGGTGGCAGGAACGGGTCCTAGGTCGGTCTTTTTATAAAAACGGAACCGGTCACTTAAACGGAGCGTTGTCATAAGAGGGGATCAATTGACACATTTTAGACACCTTGTGACGTGTTAGGTGATGTGGCCAAAATACTAAGAAATTAAAAAAAAAATCTACTAGACGTCTTAAGGCAGCAAAATAAGTTGAGTTAAAAAGGCCTGCTTGTTAAAAAGTTTTACCTGGTTTTACTAAAAAATATTAAAGTTTTTTTTGCAATAAAGAAAATATTCTAACAAAAAGAACAAAATCGTATCAAAAATTGTTTCTATATAAAATCCAAATTTTTAAAAATCTTGAATTTTTTTCTTTCATAATCAGAGAAATACATTTTAGTTTTTAGAGAAAAAAACCACATTGTCCCTTAAAGTGTACTGTTAATTTTTTTATTTTCCAATATCATACATATTTTTTTGCAATTTCCTTAATATTATTTTTTTTGTATTCTTAACAGAGAAAGTAATTTTAATATTTTCTCATCAACGTGACAATAAAAAAATATAAACATTTTAGTTTTTTTTTTTTAATTTATAACGAGCTTCCAACCTCCGTATAATTACAAAACTAAATCAAATTAAACATTTTAGCTTGGTTGGTACTAGTATATTGATCTGACTTAAGATCTCATCAGAACCCGAAGTTTTAGAAAAGTTAGAGCCTCCATAATAGGCAGAACTTTAACAAAAACCTATTAATAATCAATTTTGCTCCATTCTCGTCTTCTTAGTAATCAAGCACGTGGTTAGGTCTTTTCCTAACAAGCATCATGACGTTACTAAACTTTGAAGACCAAAAATGTTCTATTTATATAAAAAAATTTTAGTTTGTACTCTGGCTCAAGTAATATTTTTTACAGTTATATTAGTTTTTTGTTTTTATATACATCGAGATTATTTTTATGTTATTTTCAATTTATAACGAGCTTTCAACCTCCGTATATTTACAAAAATAAAGCAAATCAAACATATTAGCTAGGTTGATACTAGTATTTCGATCTGGCTAAAGATCTCATTAGAACCCGAAGTTTTAGAAAAGTTAGAGCCTCCATAATAGGCAGAACTTTAACAAAAAAACCTATTAATCATTAATTTTGCTCCATTCGTGGTTAGGTATTTTCTTAACAAGCATCATGACGTTACTAAACTTTAAAGACCAAAAATGTTCTATTTATATAAAAAAATTTTAGTTTTTACTCTGGCTCAAGTAATATTTTTTACAGTTTTGTTAGTTTTTTTTTAGATTAGATTTTTTAAATTTTTAAATAATTGTTGAAAAAGGTTCCATTAAAAAGGAGAAAAAATTAATTTGGTAATTCTGGATACATACTACCAATATATTAACGACTGCACTCAGATGTTGAAATATTTTAGGGTTTTTAAACCACTGAATTATATTTATCCAGTAAAAATTTAATGCCGGTTAAAAGTACTGGGTTGAACGGAACCGAGATTGAGAGAGTAAAACTCAATGTCTAAAATCTTGGCCTACTTTAGTAAAGTTAATTTTTTAGCTACTTTTTGTATTCAATATAGAATTTAGTAGGGACAAAAACCACATTGCCCCTCGAAGTAAACTGCAAATTATGTTATTTTACAATTTAAAACAATTTAATATATATATGTGTATATATTTTGCATTTTCCTAAGAATTATTTCTTTGTATTCTTATAGGATTTAATTTGTCTACGTACTGTATGCGAGAACATTGAAAACATTTGTATAACAATAAAAGAAATCTAATATTACGCGTAACATATTTGGCGAATTGCTGATGAGGGATTTTTTTCGCAACCATATTGACTGCAGACTGCGTACTGAATATATGTAAAATGGGAACTAGAGTCTAAAATAGAAAGGCAACACATGTGTTCTATTTTGTCTGTCTGTAAAAGCAATTTAATTTCACATTAGTAAAAACACATTTTAACATGTTTTTTTTTTTTTTGCGAAATAAATGTTAAGGGAATTATTTGTAGTCATAGAATATAAAGTATACTTTCAGGCGGGAGTACCAAAGAAATAATATGAAAATTGTCTATTAATAAAAAAAAAATGATTTTATGATAATGTTAAGGCGTTAATGGAGTAAATAATGATGAAACGATAAAGAAATTATAGCAAAATAGAATACAAAATAAAATTATAGCCCAAAAATTTTCAATTAAAAATTAAATGTTTGAAATAATTAAAAATTTATAAAAAAAAATAAATGTATTAATTTATTTTTATGTTAATTTTTATTATTCAGCAAAACTTTTGAAACTTTCAAATAAATGTTTTAATTGATATAATAAAAATGTTTGTTAAAAATTTGGAAAAATTTTAATTGATATGATTACAAATTTAATTGGTCCAAATACAATTAAATTTCCATTTAAGTTTAAGTTCTTTACTTTTTTGCCTTTGCTGAATATGTCTTTGATTTTTATTTAGATTTTTTTTTTCAAGTAAAATACCTCAATAATCTATTGACTTCAATTATTTTAATAGTTTTGTTTGTCATTGTGTTTTTGCATATCAAGAACCTTTTATATAGCTACAATATTACCAATTTTTAAACCATTTCACATGCATATCGTTTTATTTTTCTTCTTTATTTTGAATTTAGTCTTCCAGCAATTCAAACACAATATTGTAACAATTTCATACCTTTTTTGTGCAGAAAATAAAACAATACGCTTGAATTGAGGCACATACCTGTAGTTAAATGCTAAAAATAAAACATACAGGTAAGCCTCGATTTACAAGGTACAGCAAAACAAGAGAAAGTTTTCAACAAACATTCTATTTTTATTCAAGTTTATATTAAAATCTGGTATTTCAAAAAAACCTCGTGGTTTAACTGTAAATAGCTTGAAGTAAGAAACGACACAAAAAACTAATAGAAATGAGAAAAAAAAACTGTAATGAAATTGCTTGATTGGAATTTTATGAGTGTCATTTTGTGATAGTTTTTTTTCGCTACATTTTTTCGGAGAAAACTGTATATATATTTTTTCAAATGTTTTGTATCAGGATCAGCCCTTTGGAATGAAAGGACAATGAGTTTTCAATAGTGTAATAAAATAACGATTAAAGGTACTTTAAAGGTGAATAATGTTACAAAATATAGACGCTATTAACATTGAACTAAAATAAAATAACTTTGGAATAAAAATATCTTTAATTTATTAGGGACAAGTCATAGATCAGATGGATATTTTTTAATTACACATTGCAGATATATAGATCAATTCAATAAGAAATTGTTCTTAATTATTTTGCCCCACGCAGAAAAAAGAGCATCATGTTATGATAGCTTAAGAGCATCATGTTATGATTGAAACACGGAACAATCATAATATGATTTCCATAATCATATAATGATTCCAGATGATGATAAAATCGTTCCCAGTGATCACAATATGCGTGCTTATACAGCTTTCTAGAGGAAATATCGGCAACAAAAATAAAAATGTTAGTAGGTGATAGATCCGCAACACATTACCTAATTTACTAATGTTTTACTAATTTATTTTGCTAAAAAAAAATTGTGCTGATAAGAACATTAATAATGTGGTCGATAACCAGATTGAATCATATAAGCAGAATGAAGAAGATGTTGCGCCATGTCAAGATGTAGTAAAGACGAGGAAAATAATACTAAAAAGTACAACTCTTGTACGACATATAAAAAAATCAACCATGGAAGATTTTTGATTCTGTTTTTCATACATAATACAACAAAAGGACGCCAACAATGTGTATCGTATAAATATAAATTGCGGATTAAAAAAACTTAAGTTTTGTGTTGTCACCAGCTTGTCAAAGTAATTGGCTATTAATTAAATTAAAGACAAAATAAAATGTTTAAATTTAATAAAGATTAAATGTGTATTTGTAAACAAATTTAAATAATCAGTTATTAATGATTATAGTGACTATTAATGTAGTGCGGTCAAATTGCAAACAAATATACGTTCAGGTAGACAGACTAAAGCGAGAGACAAGGACACACATCTTACGTAATATTGTATGTTTCCTTTTTGTTATTTCGTTTCTAAGGCAGATGACATCATTTAGACAACCATTGATGTAAGTAGTTGAAAGGTAATTTGTTTATGTTATATATAATTATTGCTATATATTTTCAGATATTAAGTTAGTTCGTGTCGTCAACCATTTTTATATTTTGTAACGTATTGTAAATTATTTTTAAAAAAATAACAAATAAAATTTTAAGATTTTCAGCAAATAAATTAACTAATATATAATTTTTCTACAAATTTTTTGAGTTTTTTTTCAGTCTGCTCAGTCTGTGTTCAGCAATAATTTGTATTAACTTTTAGCAAGGATTTTTTAATTTTGCATCAAATTTGAATCAATCAAGTGTTAGCAAAACTTTTGCTGAATCTACTAATTTAGTTGCTCAAAATCAGCTCGCTAATTTTCAGCAAACGACAACCAGATTGAAAGATATACGCAGAATGAAGCAGATGTCGCGGCATGTCAAAATGTAGTAGAGAAGAGGAAAATGATACTAAAAAGTACAACTCTAATTAGACATATAAAAAAATCAACCATGGAAGACTTTTGTATCTATTTTTCATACATAAAACAAAATTGAGGATTAAAACAACTTAAATTTTGCGTTGTCACCGGCTTGTGAAAATAATTGTCTATTAATAAAATAAAAGACAAAAGAAAATATTTAAATTTAATATGTATTTCTCTAATAAATGTTAATAGATTAATAATCTAGTGTGGTCAAATTGCAAACAAACATATACAGACATGTAGACAGAGTAAAGCGAAAGACAAAGACACACATCTTAGTATGGTTCCTTTTTCTTATTGCAAAAAAAGGGTTGTTTTTTTCGTTTTTTTTCGTTTCGTTTGTTTTTGTTATTTTTTCGTTTCGTTTCTACAATTATCTTCGGCAGTTGCGTCCTTTAAAAGAAAGCATCGTTTAGACTACCATTGATGTAAGTAGTTGAAAGAAAATTTTTGTTATGTTATATATATTTATTTCTATATATTTTCAGATATTAAATTAATTCATGACATCAATGTGGGAAAATGAAAATTTTTATATTTCGTAATTATTGTAAATTATTTTTAAAAGAATCACAAAAATATGTTTTATGATTTTCAGCAAATATATTAACTAAATTACAATTTTTTTACAATTTTTTTGCGTTTTTTTCAGTCTACTAAAATTCAGCAAAAAATTTATTAATTTTTACCAACGCTTTTTTATTTCTAATCTACTAAGTGTTAGCAAAACTTTTGCTGAATCTACTAATTTTGTTGCTAAAAATCAGCTCGCTGATTTTCAGCAAAAGATTTTGCTGACATTAGCAATTTTTTTGCTAGCACCCTCCTGACTAAAATTTTGCTGACTCAGGAAAATATTTTGCTGACTTTACAAACTTTTTTTTTTAGTGTAGTTGTTTAGATTGTAATACAGTTTCTTTATTTTTAATGTAAATGTTAGTCATTTGTAGAACAAATAAATTTATTTACTAACCTTGTAGTTCATTTAAAAAAACAAACCACATCAAATGACTGTTTTATGATTTTGCATTCATTTTTACAGTGGTTTTTTGTTATTTAAAAAAATAAAAAAAGTAAATGTTTGTTTATTTTTTTACTAACATATGTGGTACATTTTGACTACAATTGATAATAATTTTTTGAACAGTAAAAACAAATGATAAATGTTTGATGAATTTAATGAAATGTTAGTCGTCCTTTCTTCAAGTGAAATTTCAGTTGTTTTTGACTAAAATTGATGTCGTCTTTACCTACATAATATCCTAAGTGTAGAACAAAATTTTTTCTTTTTGACGGTGATAACTTAATAATTGAAATCTGGGTTTTTGCACATGTTTAGTTAACATTCCAGTGCATGTTTCTACATGATAAAATCAAAGATTTAGAAAATTGGAGTTAACAGGACTATCCTCTGAGTAGCTCATATATTGGTCATCTCTACCCACTGGATAGGTTTTTTTTTTTGTTGCTAAAGAGTACAGAGACCACTCTAACATTTTTACAATGGGCAGAGATGACCGCTGTATGTCTTTTTCTTGCAAAAAATTGTGTCTTTTGTTGGACAAGTGCGATGTGTTGCCAATTTTTTTATTTCACCCATTTTTTCGTTTTCATATTTTTTAATTTGCTATTTAACATTTTTTATACCCAGCAAAACCACACACATTACCAAATAATGGATAAAGTAATGTATCGTCATAGGGCTTCACGCATTACATTACACCTTACTTCACTGATGAATTTTACAGGCGATGAGCCTAAAAGTAATGGGTGGACTAATTACTTTGTAGGGGGTAACATAACTGGTGACTTATATGGTTACATGGTGGGAAAAGTAATGTGTATATAAATAGATTTTCATAAAAAAAAATCCATAAAAAAATTTTTTTACAGATATTTTTTTTTAATTAAATAAATAACTTTTTTTTTTTTTTTATTAAACAAATAACGGGGTCATACTGGGATTCGAACCTTTGGTCTCTGGTATTTAACAATTAGTTAGGAGACAACTCTACCAACTGAGCTATCGATACATATAAAATTTTATTGCTTAAAATGTAAATGAGTTGCTGTGCTTCGTGTTTTCGTTCGTGATATCAAAAATATACACCTTACCCTCAAGCTTACAAAAAATCACAAAGTAATGTGTCTATAAATAGATTTTCAAAAATATATATTAATAATTACTTCACGTTTATAATTCATGCATTATGTAATTGATGATTGGTAAGTCATTATATTATGTTTTGAAGTAATGTAAAATGTAATGAGGTATCATTACAAGGGAATCCATGAGTGTTCAAATATCACTAGCTCATTACTTCTTGTTGGAAAATAATGATACAGGTAAGGAGTACAAATTACAAGGTAATGCATTACTTTATCGCACCCATTACCAAAGTTTTGCTGGGTACTTTAACACTTCTTCAAATATGACAGTTTCTTTTCTTTATATTGCAGTTTAAATAGATAAAGAATCATCTGTTAAGGCTTTGAAGCATCATACAAAATACCTGATGATGGCTTTGGAACGCATGAAAATGCAATTAACGATAAACATTGGCTCTAAAAAGTTTAATTTCAAAGCCTCCTCCGCACAGTGGTTCCAAACACAAAAAACATGGTAATAAATATAGATCTTTTAAACTACTGGTCCAATCGGGAAATGGTGTTCCCAAAAATTGAAAAGCGGGAGCTAACCTTTAAGGAAAATGTTTCTGTGGTCACCCTGTTTTAACACAGGGTGTGCTACAGGGTGTCAAAGTTGACCATCTCGAGTATGAAAGAGCTTTAAAGGGGTATAACTTCTATAACCATGCATCGATTTTAGTGTTTTTTGGACTTTTTTAAATCTAGGTTACGAGACAAAGCAAAAACATGCTTCATGTACCATAGTAACTCTTACAGTTAAAAAAATATTTCACTTTGAATTTCAAAATCTTCATTTTTCGCCTTGACTTTTTTAATAGTTTTGCCAATAGATTATTCATTTTTCAAAGAAAATGCTCAAAATTTTTTCAAGTCATTCTAATGACCTTTCTTAAACTCCTAAAGAAAACTTTTTTGAATTATCTTAAGCCGTTTCGCAGTGATACTATTTTAAACTCAAAAATTAAAAGTGTGTTCTGAAAAATGGGGTTTTTTGGTCAGATAAGGGGTAACTTCACACACCTTTATATATATTTTGCTGATATTTTTTGGATTAGTTTTTTACATAGTTTGATAGAGTAGACTTCAAAAATGCTTAATGGTATAGTTTAAAGCATTTTTGGATATGCACCCTACGTCCAGCATTGGTCGAAAATGATGAATTTTTGAACGGAATTCTATGTTTATGACCGTGATAAAAAAAAGTCACGCCACTTAGACACGATTTGAAATTTTTATACTGTAAAGAGATTTATTCTAATGAGTTTGCCACTTCATTTGCCGCCGCCCGCTCAAAAACGTAGCCTGGAGAGCAAATTTTGTGGAAAAAGTCATTTTTTCAAAAGCCTTTTTTTGATTTATAAAAAAAGCGTACTTATATTATCAATTTCAGCAAGATTTTATTTTATTTTTAATAAAACGTAAATAATTGTCCTACATTCCAAAAATCTTTTCGATATTGCTTATGGTTATTTTTACATAAAACATCAAAGTTCAATGTAGTATATCTAACTATAATTAATTGTACATTTATTGGCTTTTGCTTTCGGTAATGTTAAAAAATTTAAATAATTTCAGAAATTTTTTTACATATTATTAAATTAGACTTAGTTATCAATTCAACGATGCATAAATCGTTTATCTAGTGTAATAAATGAATTCAAACTATTGCGCTTAAATCAGGCATTTCAGGTCAAATTGCAGTATTTAACAAATTTATATATTCAGGTATACAGAGCGTGTTGCATTATATTTCTCTAAAAGGGTTACGGGTTTTTTTATTTTTTTAATACTATTTCAAAAACCTAATAAGATATAAATGCAGGTAGAAAATGCGTTTTATGATGTAACATTTGCATAACATATTGTTTTAATGGGCTAATATAATGCGTTTTTTTTTATTTTACCTATTTCAGTTTTTTGTTTTTACAAATCCAGTACCTGCTCGATTTTTTGTTTATAAAAAAACAAATATTTGTAATATATAAGCGTAGTAATTTTAAAAGGAGGTTATTTGAGTTAAGCAGTCATGGAGGTTACAATAAAATATAGCTCCCTTTGTAAAGTAATTTGGGATACTCTTGCCAATACTGATATACGATCGGAAAAAATAGGAAAACTGATTGATACCATTGTCTACTCGTATGGCTTAAATATAAAGCCAGATGAAATTGAAAATTTTTACAAAATTTATGAAAAAAGGATTAAAGATTCCGATTATTCTATACAAAAATTTATGAAGAAGAGTCAAGATTGGCTTAATAAGGAGATGTCAGTAGTTATTGAACAGAAAAAAAAGGGGCCGCCCTAAAAAAGATTATGAAGAGGTCCAGATTAGGACTAAGAAGGTAAAACAGGAAGAAATGATTAACACACACTCCGCTAATGAAATAAAGGATTCTTTTAAAGCAGCTTTGACACGTATACAGCCTAAAGAAACAGGGAAAATTGTCGACGTCCTACCAACTGCGTCTCCTAAGCGTTTGAAGCGCATGATACAAAGTATTCCAACACCAAAATCATCAACTTCCTTTACCAGTGAAGATGCATTAGCTCTTTTTCTAAATTTGGGGTTAACGAGAAATAAATATGGTATTTTAAGAAAAGCTCTCATTGAAAAAGGATATGATATTTTTCCTAGCAGTAAAGCAATAAAAGAAACAAAAGAAAATATTTTAAAACCAATAACATCCCCAGTGCATGCCTCTATTGAAGGCGCAAAAGTTGAACTATCACAGTTAATTGACAATACTGTTTCTAGAATTATGTCCACATTTAGCAGCAAAGATATTGAAAGATGCAAGCAATCTGATGTCGTGTTAATGTTCAAATGGGGCTGTGATGGCACATCTGGGTTTTCCGAATACAAACAACCATCTGGAAGCAGCAAAGAAAAAAGTTTTTCATCAATTTTTATGGCTTCTTTTGTGCCGTTAAGAATGCGGTTGTATAATAAATTACCTTCAACCTCGTCTGCAAATGATATATGGACGAATTTAACCCCTGGATCTAAATTTTTATGTCGTCCAATACGATTTGAATATGTAAAAGAAGACATGATTTCAACACAAAGTTTAGTAGATTCAATAGAAAGGGAAATTTCGAGCTTGTCTCCACTTTACGTGGAAATATCTGGACAAGTTATTAAAGTTTCATTTCAACCACAACTTACAATGATTGATGGAAAAGTTGCAAATGCAATTCCAGACACAACATCTACTTGGAAATGTAATATATGTGGAAAATTAAGTTCACAGTTTCATGAAGATAGTGATACAATTTCTATGAACGAAAACGCTCTGAGGTTTGGGATATCGCCACTTCATGCCAGAATAAGATTTATGGAATATTGTTTACACCTCGCATACGATCTCAAATACCGCCTTATTCCAGGAAACCTAAGCCTTTCCGTAAACAAAAACACTGATCTACACAACATGAGAAAAGAAGAGAAGAAAAGAATTCAAGATGAATTTAAATTAAGACTTGGATTAATCATTGATACGCCCCTTCAGGGGTTTGGAAGTTCCAATGACGGAAATACAGCAAGGCGTTTTTTCGAAGATCCAGAAACTACCTCCTCAATTACGGGTCTCGATAAAAACCTACTAAAACGTTTTAAAGTTATATTAGCAGTCATTAACAGTAAAAAACCTATTAATGTGGCTAAATTTAAACTCTTTGCCAATGAAACAAAAGACATTATACTCACCATGTACTCTTGGAGGCCAATGACACCAACAGTACATAAAGTATTAGCTCATGCCAAAGAAATAATAGAAAACAGTATGTTGCCTTTAGGCGAACTGACTGAAGAAGCCCAGGAGGCCAGAAATAGAGACGTCAAACATTTTAGGCTTTTTAACACACGTAAGTGCTCCAGAATAGCTCAAAATTCCGATTTGATGGAATTTTTATTAATATCATCGGATCCAGTACTTTACTCCATAAGAACAAAATGGTTACCAAAAATAAGCATAGACATTGAAAAGGAAGATTCTGAATCTATGCATATAAACGACCTTTTAACTTTTGATACTTCAGACTACTTTGTAGAAAATGTGTAGTCCTTAGGAATATATTCATATTTTTAGCACAATTACTACTGTACCAGTTAAATTTAATAAAACCTTATCTTTAGAACAAAAAAAAAACATTATTTTGTCTTTCAAATAAATGAATATATGGTAGTTATTTACCTGTTTTATATGGAAAATTAGAACAATATATTATGCAAATGTTACATCATAAAACGCATTTTCTACCTGCATTTATATCTTATTAGGTTTTTGAAATAGTATTAAAAAAATAAAAAAACCCGTAACCCTTTTAGAGAAATATAATGCAACACGCTCTGTATACCTGAATATATAAATTTGTTAAATACTGCAATTTGACCTGAAATGCCTGATTTAAGCGCAATAGTTTGAATTCATTTATTACACTAGATAAACGATTTATGCATCGTTGAATTGATAACTAAGTCTAATTTAATAATATGTAAAAAAATTTCTGAAATTATTTAAATTTTTTAACATTACCGAAAGCAAAAGCCAATAAATGTACAATTAATTATAGTTAGATATACTACATTGAACTTTGATGTTTTATGTAAAAATAACCATAAGCAATATCGAAAAGATTTTTGGAATGTAGGACAATTATTTACGTTTTATTAAAAATAAAATAAAATCTTGCTGAAATTGATAATATAAGTACGCTTTTTTTATAAATCAAAAAAAGGCTTTTGAAAAAAATGACTTTTTCCACAAAATTTGCTCTCCAGGCTACGTTTTTGAGCGGGCGGCGGCAAATGAAGTGGCAAACTCATTAGAATAAATCTCTTTACAGTATAAAAATTTCAAATCGTGTCTAAGTGGCGTGACTTTTTTTTATCACGGTCATAAACATAGAATTCCGTTCAAAAATTCATCATTTTCGACCAATGCTGGACGTAGGGTGCATATCCAAAAATGCTTTAAACTATACCATTAAGCATTTTTGAAGTCTACTCTATCAAACTATGTAAAAAACTAATCCAAAAAATATCAGCAAAATATATATAAAGGTGTGTGAAGTTACCCCTTATCTGACCAAAAAACCCCATTTTTCAGAACACACTTTTAATTTTTGAGTTTAAAATAGTATCACTGCGAAACGGCTTAAGATAATTCAAAAAAGTTTTCTTTAGGAGTTTAAGAAAGGTCATTAGAATGACTTGAAAAAATTTTGAGCATTTTCTTTGAAAAATGAATAATCTATTGGCAAAACTATTAAAAAAGTCAAGGCGAAAAATGAAGATTTTGAAATTCAAAGTGAAATATTTTTTTAACTGTAAGAGTTACTATGGTACATGAAGCATGTTTTTGCTTTGTCTCGTAACCTAGATTTAAAAAAGTCCAAAAAACACTAAAATCGATGCATGGTTATAGAAGTTATACCCCTTTAAAGCTCTTTCATACTCGAGATGGTCAACTTTGACACCCTGTAGCACACCCTGTGTTAAAACAGGGTGACCACAGAAACATTTTCCTTAAAGGTTAGCTCCCGCTTTTCAATTTTTGGGAACACCATTTCCCGATTGGACCAGTAGTTTAAAAGATCTATATTTATTACCATGTTTTTTGTGTTTGGAACCACTGTGCTCCGTAGGCTTTTTAGTCGTATTTTGGAGGAGGCGCTAGCCTTAAGGGGTTAATTTAAAAAAAGTGCTATTTTTGCTTTTTTTTTGGAAAAGTAGCAATGTTTTGGATGGCGATATCTCAGGAAGTAGGAGGAGCTCATCCAAGATTTTGGTCACAATTTCTTCTTTGGAAGCTCCTCTAGCAGATCCATGCATCCTTCATATTTGTGGGTGGGGTTTAAGGGGTTAATTTTTAATTTAAAAAAAGTGCTATTTTTGTTTTTTTTTTTGGAAAAGTAGCAATGTTTTGGATGGCGATATCTCAGGAAGTAGGAGGAGCTCATCCAAGATTTTGGTCACAATTTCTTCTTTGGAAGCTCCTCTAGCAGATCCATGCATCCTTCATATTTGTGGGTGGGGTTTAAGGGGTTAATTTTTAATTTTAAAAAAGTGCTATTTTTGCTTTTTTTTTTTGGAAAAGTAGCAATGTTTTGGATGGCGATATCTAAGGAAGTTGGAGGAGGTCATCCAAGATTTTGGTCACAATGGCTTCTTTGGAAGCTCCTCTAGCAGATCCATGCATCCTTCATATTTGTGGGTTGGGTTTAAGGGGTTAATTTTTAATTTTAAAAAATTGCTATTTTTGCTTTTTTTTTTGGAAAAGTAGCAATGTTTTGGATGGCGATATCTCAGGAAGTAGGAGGAGCTCATCCAAGATTTCTATTTCTTGTAAAAAAATAACTAGAGTTTTCCATTTGAAACTCATGATAATCTAATCTTTAACCGAACAAAGTATACAAATTTTTAAAAGCTTAAAATTTCCATTTGATTTAATTTCATTTAATAATCTGTTTTTCTCAATACTTGCTTAAAATTCATCTGTTACCATACAATTCATAAACAAATAATAAAAATGCAATTAAAACTTTTTATATTTTAAAACAATACATTAAAACAACGAATAAGTAATTAAAAATTTATCAACTCTTTTGTTTCAAATACTTGCCATAAAAAACAATAGCAAAAACAACCATTCAATATTATTGATAAAAAACAATTTAAAAACTTTTTTGTGGTATTTTACCTTCGACTTAACAACACAATAAATATGCAATAATTTCTCAATCAAAATTTTTTTGAACTGCTAAAAAAAATATAAAAACTCATGCTAAAAAAAACTTTTTCATTTATTTCAAAACTAAAGTGAAAATGTAACTAATTTTAGTTTACCTAAAGGGCAAAAGAGTTTCATCAGGGAAACATAGAACATATACTAGAAATGTAAACGTAAATTTTATATATGGGGCGTTTCATCTCAAGTGACCCAACTTTTGAAATCGATGTCTTCCGATCGGGATGAAATTTGCACCAAGGTTAGTGCTATTGAATAGTAGTTTAGACACAATCGTTCAATAACTCTCTGAGTTAGAGGGGGTCAATATTTAACATTTTATCCAAACAGGTGTTTTTTCTCAACCATGTAACTTATTACCTATTGTTCTTAGCAAAATTTGTCCTAAATAGTTTAGATAGCTATTTCTTCAATCTTTCGAAAATTAAATATTAAAAACAAAAAAAAAATAAAAAAATTTTGACTATTTTTTTTTTCAAAATCAAATACTTTTTGACTTTTTTTTCAAAATACACCAACTTTTTTTTGTGCTCAAAAGAAAGCTTATGTCTTTTCCTTTAAGAGCTTTTTGATCGCTTAGTGGATGCAAGTGGGATATCTATCAACATAAATGTTTTGTTACTCAAGACAAAGGTTTTTCAATTTTTAGCATATGCACTATTTTGAATTTTTTCCCTATTTGTGTGTAAGTGTTTCTGAAACATTAAAAATAAAAATTCCACTGAGAAACTAGACAAATTAACCTTTCCGACGGTATGTAACATACCTAACTAATATTTCAAACCCTCGATACTGTAATACCCACAAATTTTGTTAAGAACTATAGGTAATAAGTTACAGGGATGAGAACAAAACACATGTTTGGCCCAGAGAGTTATTGACCAATCTTTTTGAAAAATTGTGTCTGAACTACTATCCAATAAGACTAACCTTGGTGCAAATTTCATCCCGATCAAAAGACATCGATTTCAAAAGTTAGGTCACTTGAGATGAAACGCCCCATATTTTAAAGTCGAATACAGTGTGATGGTTGCAAAAACCAAAACCAACATTTTAAAAACAAATACAATTCTGGTAACTAACAATTACAATACATACACACAACTACATTAAAGACAAAATGAACAAAGTTACAGTGGGACCAACTGATTGACAGAAAATGATAAATTCATGTATTTGAATACTAATTTGTAATGATTGCGAACAAAACTGGTGTTTGATTACAAACTATGTTTTAAATTTGAAAACAAAGACTTTGCAGGCAATCCCTATAGCAAAACCCTATAACAGTGGCAATCAAGTCAAATATTTGCAGATTACATTCAAAAAAATAAGTTAGTAGAAAAGTTAGTAAAACGTCTTGTAAATCAAGTATACTAATTTTCAGCAAGTTTTTTTTTTTTGTTAAAATTATGTTTCCAGCTAAAATTTTAGTTATACTTATTCAGCACTTAACTGTTTTGAGCTAACGTTTTACTAATTTATTATGCTAAAAACAATTGTGCTGATAAGCATATTCATAGTGTGGACGACAACCAGATTGAAAGCGATGCCTCGCCACGTCTAGATGTTGTAGAGATGAGGAAAATGATACTAAAAAGTACAACTCTTGTAAGACATATACAAAATCAATCATGGAAGATTTCTGTATCAATTTTTCATACATAAGACAAAAATGTGGATTAAAAAAAATTAAGCCCTTCATCTTTCCCCACCTTTCATCTCTATACTATCCCTTTCCAAAGAAAGCTACACACTAAATATAGGAAGTATTTCCTGAGTGTTGCCTCTCTTTAAAAAAAAAAAAAAAAAAAAATTAAATTTTGTGTTGTCACCGGCTTATGAAAGTAATTGTCTATTAATTATATTAAAGACAATATAAAGTATTTAAATTTAATAAAGATTAAATCATACTTGGGAATTTTTCATTGGCATTGAAATTTAATTGGCTTTACTTATGGTCCATGTCAATGCCAAAAAATTTCATTGTCTTTCAAATGCCAATGAATTTTTTAAATGGCATTGATTATACCAATTGTTTATAAATGGATCCAATGCCTAAAACAAACAAGGTGAAAAACTGAAACCAATTTTATCTTTTTTACTTTGGTAATATTTGCCTAGCGGAAATATACTCCTTTTCATTTAAGCGCTTTTTGTTTGGTGGTTTTTTAATTCTGGCGTCCTTTATTTAAGCTTTTTTTTTGCTATCTAGGTTTCAAAAACGTCATGAAAAATACCTTTGTGGAGTGCTTAAAAAATTTAAAACTTTTATATACTTTTGCTCCACTGTTCCTCTCTTCAAATACCAAAACTTCGTTTGTAACAAAAATTTGAACATGTGTGTGAATAACGAGAAAACATGAAGAATGTTTAAAAGGTTTTGTAACGTTTTGTATTGTTTTGACTATTATTTTTTCTTTAAATATACAAAGAAACTGGCAATTAATATTTTACTGCATGAACATGCATGTTTTTTTGTAAAAATTCAAATAATTTATGATTTCTTTAGAAAAGAAATTAAGGAAATTATAGAAAAAACATACAAATGCCAAGAAATTAATATGATTTTTCATTTAGTTTAAAGAATTTTAATATAAATTTATGTTTGTTTAATTAATGAATACTTTAAAGTAAAGTTGATACGAATATTCGGTTAAATACTATTCGGTATTCGATATATTTGACATGTTTTTACTATTATGCCGAATAGTAGCACTATTCGGCAGAATTATTCGGTTAAAAAATTAGCTTAAAAAACTGTATTTTTATCTAAAATATTATGTGAAAATCAAGCTCTTCACATAACATTTTTCTTTAAAACTTCAAATACGGATGTTTGTATTGGTTTGAGATGACTTTTCAACCTAAACAAATTGTATTATTCTATTTAATTTTGTCGCCATCTAAAGTACAGTGTACTTTTAAATGATATTCATATGAAAATGTATGAAATAACTATTAGGCAAATATCCGGTATTCGGTACAGTACCGAATACACTATTCGTGACACCTCTAGTTAAAAGCACATAGAGAGAATTTCTTAGACGAGTTTTAATGAAATTTTTTCACTAAACTGATGAAGTTTCCTTCACAATGTGAATGAAAAACTTCTTAAACTGTATGAAAAAGCTTTATATATATTCAATGAAAATATGTTTAATGAAACTTTTTCTTTAGTCGTATGAAATTTTTAATTAATAATATTAAATTTTTTATTCAATTTTATGAAAAACGGCATAAATTTAATAAAAGTTGCAATGTTGCCGAGTTCCAGTGACACTTCATAAATCTGAAGCAGATGTTCATTGATATCATGCAGAGAATTCTCTAAGTGTATGCAATATTTTTTTTCTAAAAACGACAACCAAACATATGCAACATTTTTTTTAACAACTTGCGAGAGAACTTATCTATATCATGTTATATCGCAAAGAAACATACTCGAAGAAAGATTTATATTTATATTACACAGAGAAAACTTTCTTGTATGAGTTTTAATGAATTTTTTCACTAAAATAATCAAGTTTTCTTAACAAAGTGAATGAACAACTTTTAAAATTAATGACAAAGTTTCATAATTGTTATAAAGCTATTGTTAATTCAACTTTTTTATTGGGCGTATGAAATTTTTTTATAAATACAATGAAATTTTTAATAAATAAAATAAAATTTTTCAAAAAAAGGCGCATTAAATTGATGAAAAGTTTTCATAGATCCAATGCAAAAATTCGTTGTTATCATGCAGATAGTTTTCGTAGCGTCAGAAGTCTTCTATAGTGAGTTTTTTCGAAATAAAATCTCTTAACTGTTTATAAAATTTTAAATATCAAAGAAATTTGGCCATACATTGGGCGCCATACGAAAAAAGTACTTACTGAATATTCATATAAAAACATTTATATTGTGAACATTTGTTTTGTTAATTTTTAAGCATTTATCTATTAAATTAACAAAAAAAAAATCAACACTGAGAGAATTCTCTGCATGATATCAATAATTTTTTGCATTATATCTATGAAATGTCACTGGAAGTCGTCCATTGAATCTTTTCATTGAATTAATGAAGGTTTTCACAAATTTTAACGAAAATTATTATAAAAAATTTCATATGACTAGTGAAAAAATTTCATTCAAAATAGTTTCATTAAAATTATGACGCCTTTTTATAAAGTTTAGGATATTTTTGATTTACATTGTCAAGAAAACGTCATCAGTTTAGTGAAAAAAATGTCATTAAAACTCGTCCATAAAATTCTCTCTGTGTACAGAAAAATTATTGAACTCGAAACTAATTTTTTTTTATTAATTTGTAAATAGAACAGTTCGCCAAATGATAATACAAATTAAACGCCATAAGATAATACAATATCAAACTGCATAGGCCCTATGTTGGGCGCCATAAGAAAAAAATATATAACTATATTTTCATATAAAATATTAAAATTTGTATATATTTATGTACTCAATTTGCAAACATTTGGAGCTAATTTTTCTATTACAAAATGGAAGCATTTGTGAGTGAACCTTCTTTGACAAAAATTCTTTATGTTGTGTAGGATTTCATAATGCAAAAGTAGTTTCACCATACGTTGGGCGTCATAAGATACTACAAATTAAACACATTGAATTAAGAAACAATTTTGTTAAATTTTAAAGCATTTGTCAATTGAAAAATTCTCATATTTCCAGATTTTTGGAAGTTATCTGTTTGAATTTCTTTATTAAACCCCTTAAAGTATACTTTAATTTCGTTCAATTTTTATTTCTGTCTCATAATTAAATTCAATTTACACATGTTCAACTAACAAATGGTCAACTCAAGCCACAAATACTGGAAAAAATTCATTTTAAATCTTTGATTTTTATATGTTCACAAAAAAAAAACTCGACGAAAAAAAAGAACAAATCAATTTATTTACCATTGAAATTTGGCATGTCTAATACAATTCATTGGTAATGCAACATGAGCCATGTGTGTGACATGTATACATTTCATACAATTTAACAATGATACTATGTGTATGCATGCATCATAAGGTGTAGAATATGCAGTAAAAGAACAAGCCAAAACATATGAAAAAAAATCTTCTTAAAGATGCCCTTTAGTATATCACATAGTAAAATATTAACAAATTCAAAATTCCCATATAAAACTCCGCCCCAAGTGACTGTTTTGATTTTTGTAGCACTAGTTAAACTTAAATTTTGATTTCACCAGTGATGTTGCTGAAGACCATGGTGATGATGATACTTTAGTATGCATTTAGATCACACTAGCTTCTCTACTAAAACTTCTTTTAGTATTTTGTGTGAATGAATAAATGAAACTTGTAAATGCAAAGGCACGTATCAATTTTTGTATAATTTTTTTTTTTTTTTTTTGGCGCCAGTTGTTGTGAGAAAGATGCCTTTACGTGCATCAAGGTAGTAAAGTGTTGTCTTAATGTATGTACGTTTGCCTGTCTGTCTGTCGATGTAAGTTTTGTTTAAAATGAATATACCCAAAACGGAAATCACTGCAAAAATGTTGTGAAATTTATCTCTAGCATATTAAAACACAAAATTTTTTTTATATTTTTTTAATAGAAATATAAAAGAAAATACAAATCAAATAAATAGAGAAAAAAAGTGTAGAAATAATTGAAAAACATATTAAAGAAAGCAAATGAATTGTATGTTGTTAAAATAGAAAAAATTCAGAGTAGTTTTTCCAAAAAGTTCCTAAAGAAAATATTTAAAATAAAACTGTAGTGTATACTTTTTAAATGCATTTCATCAATGATAAACTATTGCATACTTTTAGGAATTCTTCAAATAAACAATATGTTGCATGATTGTTCGGTTTAAGTTTTTGAAGTGAATTTATGGAATTGGATAATTTATAAAATATTTTAAAAAGAAGAATGTTGAGCATATTTTTTGGAATGCAGTAAGTGAAAAAAAAGTTATATACTTTTTTGGTTTTGACTTTAGAAATCAATTTTTCACCAAAATTTTTATAAAATTCAATAAATAGACTCTCTAACGGGCAAACGAAGTTTTGCAATGAAATTCATACCATGTGCTCTTCTCGGAAAATAAACAAAAGGATCTTCTACAAAATTGTTTATCGACACTAGCCAAAATAGGTTTAGGGAGCATCTCGAAAACTAACTCATATAAAAGAGAAGTTGTGGACAAAATTATTGCTCTTACAAATATATAACCACAATCTAAAAATAATTTGTTGATGCTTCCATTTGAAAAGATATGGCGATTTTCGCTTTTCGGAAAAAAAACGAAATTCCACGAAAAAGTATCTAAACTTCAATATATATTGTTCAAACTTTACCGCTTTGCTACAATATTTTGTCGTTAAAATCAAAGGAATATGTACTTTAAAACTACTAAACATATCGCACACCTAGTTCAAAAGTGACTCAACTCAAAATTTTAATTTTTCGGGTTTGTATGCTTAAACTATGCACAATACACTTGTTTATCTATAAAAAATATCAGTGTATTTTGTTGTTCTTAACTGTTGCTAAAAACAGTTATGTCTTTCTTTATGTTTCAAGTTGCAAATATTTTTTATCGATTTCTGAAAAATTAAAAATTTTGAATTGAGTCACTTTTGAACTAGGTGTGCGATATATTTTTGGTAGTTTTAAAGTACAAATTCCTTAGAATACTATGTCGGTAAAGACCACGGCAGATGTAGTTAAAAACAAATGAAATTTCACTTAAAGAAAGGATGACTTACATTTCAGTAAATTCAACTAACATTGTCATTTGTTTTTTAATGTTCCAAAAATGACTAACAATTGTAGTAAAAATGATTTTTTTTTTTCAATTTTTTAAATAACGAAAAACTACTGTAAAAAATGAATGTAAAATCATAAAACAATCATTTGATGTGGTTTGTTTTTTTAAATAAACTACAATGTTAGTCTAAAAATAGAACTGTTGTATTGTTGGAGTTGTACTTCTGAGATTATGTATGCAAGAACAAAAACACCGTGTATTGAATAAAACTAGTTTTAATCACAACAAAACTCGACCTGACGATAGCTCAGAGGGCTAAAGCGCTCTGTCTAACGTGTAGTGAGAGTGCATGTGGCATTAGAAATCAGTTTATCTACACCACGGTCAGTGATTGCACAGAAAATTTCATATAGACGCAATCGAACAAATAAAAAACATAACAAATATTACATTATTCAAAAAATTCAAAAAACAGGGTCACTGACGAAGGTTCAATACCAAAAACTGCGCAGTCTGATTCAGAAAAATTGAAAATTTACAATGTAGTTATGATTTTTAGAAAATACACTCATTCTTCTCTACCACGCCTTTCACATTAAAAATTTAAGTTGTTCTACAAATGACTGACATTTACATACATATTTTTAAAGCAGAAGTTCCCTGAGTGTATAAATAAAAACCGGTCTACTTACTTTTCTTTTAAATCAAATATTTTTTTCCATTTATTTTTAACTATTAAAATATTACCTCAAAATCCGTAAAAAGTGTTGTTTATTTGCTCAAAATGCTCCGATTTTTCACCTACCTAAAAATATATTTTTGAAAATATCCTTGTTTTTAGTTTTTGAATTTTTAAGATATCTTATTTTTTCTTGAAATTATCGAATAAATTTGAGTTTTTTTTAAATTTTACACTGCGCGACTTTAAAATTTACAAGATAAAAATAAGTTATCTTAAAAATTCAAAAACTGAAAGAAAGGATAAGAGTAGTATGTTCAGGCGTCGTTACAAGTATTACGAAATATACATTTCCAGGAAGGTGAAAAATAAGAACATTTCGCTCAAAAACTACACTTTTACCGTTAATATAGCTCGAACGCCTGATGTCGGAGAGTGATTCTGAGACCAGATTTGGATTCAGCGTAACTTATACATTTAGAAAAGTAAAAGGTACGGTTAATATAGCTAGAACGGAGAGTGATTCTGAGACCAAATTTGGATTCAGCGTAAATTTTACCTTTAGAAAAATGTACTTTAGTTCTAGTGTCAATTATTTTTCAGCCTGCATCTTTAGGTATAAAAAGTACTTACATGTATTCACGAGTGCTCCCCGCTGTATATACATTATAAAACAAAGCTTACTGATTACTTCTTAAATAAACTACGATCAGTTACTGTTAAAATATTGTGAGTGTACTTATACTTAATGCTTTCTTTCTGCAAAATTTCATTCAAATCCGTCTATTAGTTTATAAGTTAAGACGATGTCCTTTAGAGGTATCCTTATAAAATCCTGTGTATCCGTGGACCAAATTATTAAAGATAAAGCTTCTATCTTACTTAGATTTTATAATCAAGAATTTTCAGTCAACAAAAATTAGTTTTTTAGATTTTTGAAAACTATGGTTTTTAAAAAAAAATTATTTTTTAAAATTTTACGAAATTTTGATTTTGAAGCTTCCAAATCGTTTACGGCACACGAAAATTTTCTTCGCAAAACAGTTAGTAAATTTAGTTTGGAATGTATTCATTTCTAAGTAACAAACACTCATACGACTCACGGCACACGAAAATTTTCTTCGCAAAACAATTAGTAAATTTAGTTTGGAATATATTCATTTCTAAGTATAAAACACCATTCGTTGCCAATTTTATGAAGACTGCCCTGAGGCAGCCTTACCCGTTAGAAGTTAAATGTTGCGTTTTAGATACAAATATATTCAATATTGCTTCTAAGAATTTTAATTTACATTATTAGAATACGGAAACTATTTGTACTAATTATAATTAGTGCATACTTTTAGGAATTAAACAAGTAGCATATGTAGCAATTATGCATATCTTGGTTATTTTATATTATAGCATACTTTTCAGAATCAAGAAAAACTTATTGCGTATTTTTAAAACGAGATTTTTACCAATAAAAAATGTTTGCATACTTTTAGGAATACAATCTTGCTAGCTAATTTTGTAGTTTTTTTGTTCAATCTCATTATAAAAAATACTGCATATTTTTACCTAGTTTAAGTTCAAAAAAAAAAATACTGCGTACTTTTAGAAATTCAACAAATGTAAACTTTTTTGCATACTATTTATAGTTTGAGCTATGGCGGCCTTTTTCTCGAAATTATTAGAAGAGAAAGATTTTATATTTAGAAGATGTTTTTTGTCAATGAAAATTATGGCATGCTTTCAGGAATACGACATACAAACAAAATGTTTTCTAATTTTTAGTTTGACCTTTGAAAATATTGTTCTCTAGAAAATGGAAAAAAGTTGTTTGAGAGTAAATCAATGGTTATTTTAAGAAGGGAAAATGCTGGCAAATAATTTTGTGTATAAGTTTGAAAAGTACTATAAAAAATTATTGCATATTTTTAGCAATAATATTAACCCATTTTAACCAAAAACGCATTTAAACCTATAAGAGTGAATTTTAAATATAAGGGAATGTTTCCTAATTTGGGCTATATAAAAAAAACTAAGTGCAATATACGAAATCCAAATACATCAGCTTATAGGCCAACTCCTTTGGCATTTTTCGAATATAAATCATTTTCTTGGGGCAACTACTTTAAAAAATTTATATAATAATTTTCAAAAGGTCCACATTAGGGAACATGTACCCTAAATTGGACATAAATTAAAAAAAAAATCTCTAAAAGCATAAAAAAATGCTAGAAAATGAAGTTAGATCAAAAAACATTTGTATTCAAATTTAATTATTTTAATTTTATTTATTAAAACGTTTTATGTATCGATTAAAGATGCTTAAGGGGTTACCATATGTCATGCTAACTTTTTTAATTGCGGTAAAACAACGATATCATTAAAGACGCTTAAGGCGTTACCATATGTAATTCTAATTTTTTTAATTGCGGCAATAGAACAATTTTTTTTTGAAACAAAATAGACAAAAAGAGTAAACTTGGAAAAGAAAATCAAAAAAGTAAGATATATATCTAAGGTTCACTTTAGGGCACATCTTTCTTTTCTTTCTTTATATATATAATTCTTCTGAAAGTGTGTTAGTAACTGAACTCCTCCTTAACGGCTGGGCCGATTTCGATGAAATTTTTTGTGTGTATTTGAGTTGGTCCCTGGATGGTTTAGATTTACAATTGACCTATATAGGTACAATGGGCGTGGCACCTCCCATACGAAGTAAAAATTTATTATTGCATATCTGGAGTACTATTACAGTGGGAGTCTTCGAACTTTGTGTGAGCTACTTTGATAATAATATGCATAATCTTGCAAAACGTGGCCGGGATCCAAGCAATGGGCGTGGCACCTCCCATACGAAGTAAGAATTTATCATCGTATATCTCGAGTACTATTACAGTGGGAGTCTTCAAACTTTGTGTGAGCTACTTTAATAAGAATATAAATAATCTTGCAAAAAGTGGGCGGGATCCAAGCAATGGGCGTGGCACCTCCCATACGAAGTAAAAATTTATAATTGCATATCTGAAGTACTATTACAGCGGGAGTCTTCAAACTTTGTGTGAGCTGTTTTGATAATAATATGCATAGTTTTGCAAAAAGTGGGCGGGATCCAAGCAATGGGCGTGGCACCTCCCATACGAAGTAAAAATTTATAATTGCATGTCTGAAGTACTATTACAGCGGGAGTCTTCAAACTTTGTGTGAGCTGTTTTGATAATAATATGCATAGTTTTGCAAAAAGTGGGCGGGATCCCAGCAATGGGCGTGGCACCTCCCATACGAAGTAAAAATTTATTATTGCATATCTGGAGTACTATTACAGTGGGAGTCTTCAAACGTTGTGTGAGCTACTTTGATAAGAATATGCATAATCTTGCAAAAAGTGGCGGGATCCAAGCAATGGGCGTGGCACCTCCCATAGTAATGTATGTTAAATTTATATAAAAAATCTGTGGTTAATTAAACTCTGCTATTTGTTGAAAAGTCATTAGCCTTAAATACAATTTTAGGCAGGACAACGTCTGCCGGGTCAGCTAGTTATACATAAATTTTTCCAATTTTTTATTTATTTAATATATTTGTTTATGGAACGAATTAGTTTTATTATTTAACGAATTAGTTTTATAATTTAACGAATTAGCTTTATTAAAATTGTGAATAAAATTCTTACCGTTTGGAAAATTCTTTGAAACTGGTTTGTAATTCACTTTTTATGTTATGTTACACTTCATATTGCGTTTTTTGAAATGACACAATAAAACCAAGAAAAGCGTGTGCAATCAAGTCGTAAATGCCTAAAATAGTAATGGCGTTAATTAAACTCGATGCCAGTTGACAGTTTTGGCATATTCATGGAACAACACGAAAAAAGCGAAAGGAAACAGGATACAATAGGGAACATTCCCTTATGATATGATATAAAGTATATTAAAATTTTCGTTGCATATTTTGAGAGCTTACTAAAAGCTTGTTTTGGTTTGACTAAAAATAAATTACTTCATATTCCAAGACGATTTTTATTATTATAAAACATATTTTATGAATTTATGTTGCATACTTTTAGATGTTTCGTCTTAATATAAAGTATTGCATACTTTATGTAGTTTAATATATTACAAATATTTTGTTACAAAATAAAGCTAATTCTAAAGGATTTTTCGTACAAATAAATTTTAAGTTCTAAGACATTTTTTTTGTAAATAAATTTTCAGATTCTAAAAAAAATTGCTTTAAGAAATACCTTTTAGAATATGAAAAAGCAACTTAAAAGATTTTCTTTTCAACACAATTTTCCAAAAAAAAAAACGTTTGAATGTTTGGTTGACAGGAAATAGACTTAAGGCCTACTTAAATTTAAAAAAATTAGTTGAGACGATATCCTTTAAGTCATGCGAGGCTCCAACAATAAATATACAGGGAAATTTCATACGCCATGATGTACTACTGTATGTGTTTGTTGTTTTCTGTACACTGAGGCGTATGAAATTTACCTTTATATTAGCTGCTGGAGCCGCACATGTTTATAAGTGTCCAGCCGGAATCTTGATTTATTGTCTAAGAAAAGACTTCAGACTAATTTCCTGTTTAAAATTTACTTCTTTTAGTAAGGTTTAATAAATTGCAGAATTTTTAAAAATTTTCAAAATTGCAGCTTTGACTCTCTCTCTACCTTATACACAAAAAAATTTTTGACTAAAAATTAAGTTAATTTTCAGTTCTTTATCAACAAATTTTAACTACCTTAATTACAAATTAATAGGTTACACTCGAGCTAAAGAAAATGTTAACGAATTTCAAAAGTAACAAAATTACTTAATTTGTACAAAGACATAAATAGCTTAAAAGTGATTTTTAAGTTTTTAACTCCTTCCGAACACTTCAAATTATTGAATTTATTTAAAGAGGGCTTTTCTAAATCATTTTATTAACCCTCCCCCTTAAAGTATACTTCATATTTTTTTATTTTAGCTTTAATTCAATAAACTTAAGTTCATTTTATATTATTCTTTCTATTACCTTTAACATTTAAACAACTAAATATTGTTTTTGTTATGGTTTTCTGGCTGCTGTTGAGAATGTTTTAAAAAAAACTATTAATGTTGTTAAAGTCTTTGGCAGATATGAAAAGCAGGAAACCCTCTCTTTCAACAATCAAACACAATGATTGTCGACAATAAAACGTAACGATTATGAGTATGAGTTTATCTGTATTTATTTTCCACCGAATACAACTATAAAGCTTTTTTCAAAAAGATCTGTTTGTGAAATGTTTATAATGATAACAACAACTGACAAGGACAGTCTGTTGGGTTGTTCTTGCAGATTTCTATGAAAATCGGATATAACATCTAGAAGACGAAAATAATAAAAAATTGGTATTTAGGGTGTGAAAATGGTAGTTCTAGCAGATTTCTATAAAAATCGGATATAAGATAGAGCAGACGAAAGTTATAAAAACTTGGTGGGAAAAATGTCAGTCCAAGCGCATATTTAGGGGTTAAAAATGGACTTCGAAGTTGGTCGAAATTTTTTTGTTTTAAAACGTTTTACGATTTGTTGTATACAATAAAGGTTATCCAACTACCTTTCATTGGTTATAAAATTTGTATATTGTTACTTTGAAGAAGCTTGAAAAAAAAACGCATATAACGGAAAATTGGATTATTTTTGATCCCAAATTTTAACACTTCAACATGAAATTGGGCAGCTAAACAGGTAATAATTTTTATTTATTCTGTCCCTTTTATAACATACCCAAATTTTATGGCAATTGGAGGGAATCCATCAGCGGTTTTTCCTTGTGAGACCTCCTTCAGATACTAACTTTACTTGGCTAAAGTAATAGCAGATTGTAGAGGTAGGTTGGTATTTGTGGGAGTGTGAAATAGAGAGTTGTAAATATTTAATGATATCATTTTGTTGATAATAGCAGAAAATATACACATCGTCACCTAAAACGCAAAAGGGCGTAACTAACAAAGCTTCTAAAACCGTTTTATTATTATGCTTCATTTGGCTAAACTACATCCCTACACAAAATTTTGGACTTTTACGATAAAAAGAGCGGTTTTATAAATAAAGTTCGAGGATATATGTTTTTGTTTTGGAGCATTTTTTGGTTGCCCTGCAAAATATTGAAACAGGATTGTGAATGTGATTGTGATGCACTGCCACGAACTACATTTCGCCAGAATTTTTTTTTTTTTGGTTCTATGATTAAAACTTTCAGTTCTATTAACAATATTGTAAAAATGTCTGTGGACGTTTTTTTGCTTCTAATGTAACAAAAGTAAATATGTTAGTTACGTCCTTTTGCATTTTAGTTGATGATACATACTATAGTATACTTTTAGGAGTTGTGTGTGTGTTGTAGTTATAAAAAACACATTTAAAAGCTTTCATCAGTCGCAAGTAAGTGAAAATGTATAATAGAACTTGGTCGAATTTTAAAAACCTTTGCTATAATTAGCAGTGTCCGACCGAGTATTCGGCATCGGCTTTTTGCCGAACTTGGCCGAGCTCCGTGTATTTGAAGAAATTGAGTGCATTTTCAGAATAAATTCGATGATTTCGAGTGCAAACACAACAATTTATTTTATATTTATATATACAACGTTAAAATAATTAAACTTATTATTTCATAATTTTGAAAGAAAATTGTAAATTAGCTTTTTTGAGATATAGTCATGTTTAAATATTTTTTGTTTTACTTTAAACAAATTTCGTTGTCAAAATTAACAGAATTTCACGTTTTTTTTGCAAATTAAAAAGTATATTTAAAAGCTTGGCTTCGGCCGAACATTGAAAATCTTGCCGAAGTTCGGCTACGGCTCGGCCAAAAAAAAGTGAGTTCGGTCGGACACTAATAATTAGGATTTAATTTTTGTATAGTTATGGCAGAGAATCTGTTTTAAAATTTATATTTAATATGATAAGCCTGAAAGTATACTTTAGTTATTCTATAGAATTTAGTATTACCAAAATATAGAGCACTAAAAATTGTGAATTTGAGTGCTTTTTTCAAATTAAAAAAAAAAAAACAATTAACCAGAGCAGGGACTTTCATGCAAATCCATGATTGTAGTCAGATTAGCCCAAAAACGATTTGGACCAAACACTTTTCCGAATCAAAGGATTTGCAATAAAATGCCATCGATTTGTTTTTGCATATTTCATTTTGCATATTTCATTTGTTTTGACATTTATATTGGCTTTCATTTTTAAACCGAGTAATAAATCGATTTTTGAAAATCCAAAAATTTTAAGTGCATATTTTTTGTTATTATCGTGCATGTTTTTGGATTTTTAGTGCATATTTGTTCCATTTTAGTGCATATTTCAGTTGAATTGCATATTTTAAGTGCATATTTCAAATATTTGTTGATATATGTTCTTAGATAATATCTTTTTTACTTAGGGTGGAAAAATACTATTTTGTCGATAAAAATTTCAGAACCTTCTTTTCAAATTAAACTTTTCTTAAAACAGAACTATAAGAAAAGCATATTTTTTAACGTTACAAACCAACTGGCCATTATTTATATTTTTTAAATTGTGTAATGTTTTTATACCAAAAAAGATTTTTCTGTTTTCTCTAGAGTTTATAAATGATTTTTTTTTTTTTTGTATTAAAAAATTGTTTTGAAGGTGGCATCTGGTTTTTTTATATTTATATTAAAAAGCTTAGGAATTTATTTAATTTTAATTTTTTCCAAACATTTCAACATTTATTTTAGTTTTCTTTATCATCATTTTGCAATAAAAGTTTATGGTCATTTTGTTTAGCTGCCTGAAATGAATATAATTCAAATTCATCTTTAAAAAAAATTGTATACAAGAATTTTATGAGTTACTTTTTGTTGTTTTTCATTCATAAATTTTAAGTGGTATATTCAGCGATGGGCAAGTGAGTGAATTTTGACTCACACTCACTAGAGAATAATTACACTCACGATATTTCTTATTCTACTCACACTCACTCAAGCTCACGTGTGTAAATTTTTATTTCACTCACACTCACGCGTGATTCACGAGAATCACGAAAATTTACGAAACAAATCTTACAAAAAACAACAACGAAAATGTAAAAATTAAGGTAAATTGTGCATATTTAACTCAAAATTGCTCTGAATATGCAATTTGGCAATTTATTTTTCTACTCACGCACTAGAGTAAGTGCAGGTAATGTGGTATAGCCTGTTAATGTGGTATAGTAGCTTTTCTCTAAAACTAACAATATAAGAATAACGGAAACAAGATTAATAGTTTGCTGCTCTCAGAGAATTAAGAGAGCAACGGTCTGTTTCATTTTTGCAAGTCATTGTGGGAGTCAGTTGAAAAAATTCGCGGTGGTGTGTTTTCGACTTTTTTTTGGTTGGTGTTAAAAAATATGTTTTTGTTTTAAAGGTGTATTTTAAAGTTCTTTAGTTAAAGATTAAAATAATTGGTAAGTACTAACTAAGCGAAGAGTATACGCAATTGCTCCATATATGCAGTAGTTTTTTTTAAATATATAAATATTTACATAAAACACAAGTGCAGCTATTGTGGTATAGTTTGAGGCTGCTAATTTCCAAAAAAAACCAGAATGCCCAAAAAAGGTGAAATAGGGAAATGGGTAGCAGAGAATATGAAAACAGCTATTCTCTTGGCTTCAAAACCATTTGGTGTACCCCACACAACTTTACAACGAAATGCAACACTATACCACATTACCAGCATATGGTGTACCACATTACCTGCACATTTTTTAAAGTCGCGTTTAATGGGATTTGCAATATTTTCTTAAATATCTCTGAAAATGTTGGTTTGATTATTTTCGCAAATGACTTCATGGAAGCCTAACACATGTAGCATGGGGATGGTTAAATCGTATTTTAATCGGACGAAAACTAAAAATTTGGCAATCTAAAAACAAATAGGTATACCACATTACCCCCACTTACTCTATCACTCACGAAAAATTTGTTCCTACTTACACTCACTCACGTTCACGTGAGTAAACTTGAGTTTCACTCATACTAACGCGTGATTTACATACATCGCGCAATTCTGCTCACTTGCCCATCTCTAGTATATTGTATATTTTACAGTACTCAGGTGGTGGTGGTAAATTTTACTACTTTTGATAAGTAGAAAGTTTATATTTTAGTATGATTTTTTTTTTCTCAAGTTAGGTGGTCTATAAAAATTATAATTTTTGCTTGTTTTTGTGTTTGGTGGGGGTTTGCAATAAATTTTAAATTAAGTAATTTATTTTCAAATGTTTAGCAGCAAAATAAAATAACGAATCATATTTGTCAGCGAATAATGATGATGATAAGAAATGTTTGCATTATTTTTTATTGTGTAGTAAAAAGGATGTAAATTTGTTTATCTGAAAAATAATTTATAACAAGTGAAATCGACGAATATACACTGAGACACAATCAAAATCATCTAAATCCAAAAGAAGAAAAAGCCTTAAAACGGGCTAAAATGTAAATCATTAGTTTTTTAATCATTCTGTATTAAAAAAATTTTAAAATTTGAAGAAAATATGCCATATTTTGTTTTAATTTAAATATTTTGCTCGTCGTATAAACTGTAATCGTTTTGACAAATTTTATTAAAATCTGCTTACGAGTTTTCAAATTAAGAGAAATTCCTTTAAACACATCCTAACGGCTTCCTGGGAGTTTTGAGATCAAAAATAAAATTTATTTTAAAATAAGAGATTTCTTTGTGTTCACTATCAATGGGATTTTTTTTAATAAGGTTTAATCCTTTTGAAACTTCTTTTGGTATTTTGTTGTTTCATTTTAAAATATTTTTTTTTTAATTATACAAAATTTACTTTATTTTGCTGCAGAACCGTACCAAGTACACAAAACATTTATTTACAAAAATTGTAGCGAATGAAGTTTTTTAACGAAATAATTTTATTTCTTTTATTAAAAAGTGATGGTTTTGTAATGTTTTTAAAATTTGGTTTTATTTTAAAATATTTTTTAATGCCTATTTAAAAATTTTGATTTTGACTGTATCTCGGTGCTATACCGTACCCAGTATACGAAAAGTTTCCTCACCAACATTTTTGTAAATTAAACTTTCTAACTAATTAATTTCAATGTACGCAAATGCTTCCGTCTTCCTGACCATAATACCGTACTACAGGCTGAGGTCACCGCGATTACGGAGTGCATTAAGCAGGTGAATATCATGGGCTTGACCGGTGATATTGTGATTTTCACGGATAGCCAAGCGGCTATCCGGGGGGCTTTATCTACCGAATCTGTGGGATCAATGACGATACCCAGGTGTAAAGGGGAAATTAACGATTTCTCTGCACGGGGACGCATTGAGATTATATGGGTGCCGGGACACTGTGGTATAGCGGGGAACGAAGTGGCTAATGATTTGGCTAGGGGAGGATCTTCCCTGGAATTAGTCACTTTGGGGAACGCTAAACCTTTTCGAGCTCTTAAGGCGGAGCTGGTGGACTGGGCTGACACCATGCATAGGACCATCTGGGAAAATACGGGTGTTGGCAGGACTACGAGTATTATCTGGGGCAACCCGGACACGGACAAGACGACGGAAATTCTGAATCTCAGTAGGAAGGAACTGAGTCTTTTGATGGAAATCCTCACGGGACACTCGACACTTAGGGCCCATCTACACCGTATTGGTAGGGCGGACTCGGAAGTGTGCAGGGCCTGTGGGAAGGACGAGGAGACCTTGGAACACTATCTCTGTGAATGCCCGGCATTTGCCGGGATCCGGGTCGAAATACTATCCAGCGACCCAATATCCACATTGGGGGATCTTAGGGGCATAGGATGGAAGAAGTTGAGGAGTTTCGTCAGTGCGACGGACCGATTGTTTAGAGCGCACAACAAGCCGACATTCTGGCTTAAGCGTAAGTCCTCAGGGACTTGAGTCGGATTAGGGAAGCATTTTCCCTTCTCCGAATCCTCTTTTCGACCTAACCTAAAAGGTATTGTTTGTGCCAATTTATATTTTAATCGCAGTTAGGGCTGGTATTGCTTTTGTCAAAAAGTAATATTTTTGTAATTTCTTTTGAAATTTAGTTTTATTATATAATTTTTCGAACTTATAACATCGACTTTATTGCGGTGCTTCGTACGCAAAAAATTTCTTAACAAAACTTTTAGTAAATTAAATTTTCTAATGAAATAATTTTATTAATATTATTAAAATCTAATATTTTGTAATTTTGTTTAAATTTAGTTTTATTGTTAAATATTTATTTTTTATTTTACGAAATTTCGATTTCGACTTCACGAAAAAATGTCCTTAAAAAATGTTAGTAAATTAAGTTTTCTAACAAAATAGTTTTATTTATTTTTATAAAAAACAGATATTTTAGTATTTTTTTTAAATTTAGTTTCATTTTAAAATATATATATTTGTTTTATTTTTCAAAATCCTGATTTTGACTTTATCTCGGTGCTTAGTACACGAAACATTTCTTTACATAAATTTCAGTTAATTTTTTTTTCTAGCAAACGAATTTAATTAATTTTTTTAAAACAATTTTTTTTAAAATAATTTTACAAAATTTATTTATTTTTTAATTTTACAAAATTTTGACTTTTACTTTTATCTCGGTGCAAAACGGTACCCAGTACACAAATAATTTCTTTATAAACATTTTACAAAATTAAGTTTTTTATCAAAATAATTTCAGGTCTTTAATTAAACAACGATTTTTATTAAAAATATAGCCTATAAGGTTAACAATGCCTAAAGGAAGTTTCGTTTATTAGAGTGATATAAAAAATGCTGCCTATTTCTTGGCGCTAATTAAAACAATAAATTCTTGTCTATTTTGAGGCTGCATATTTTCTTTACGTATTTAAATTCCTTAAAAATTGTTTTGAATTAATTTAAATATTTTCTAACTGTTATTTAACAATATTTCTTTTATAGTTTTATGTTTATAGTGTGTCTTTTTTCGCAACTTAAACACATAAATTCCATTCCTTTAACCATATAAATCTTAATATTTCTCCATGTTTTTTTTGTTTCGTTTCTCATTTTCGCCACTGCATTTTATGGTGTTTATTAAGTTTTGTTTTATGAAGCTGAATTTTTCGTATTTTTTATAACACTACAACGGATGCCTTTTAAAAAAATATGCTTATGCCTGCACCAAAAATAAAAAATAAAAAAACTTGAGAGGGTTTCACAAAAATGTATATAACCCCGATTAAAAAAAACTGATATGAAGCTTTGTATAGTTTTATCTAATTTAATATGGCCACACACTTAATTATATAAAATTTCACCCGAAAAATTGCCTGATTAAATTGTGTCATATTAGATCTAATTGTATCATATTCGATTTATTTAGATACATTTAGTATTGATTTGATATAGTTTTGTCCGAATTTTGTCCTCATCCAATTTAATCAAATGATAAGTTATACTACAAGAGTATATCTAATGTAATATAATATGATATAATATTGTCTATATATTCCCATTTTAAAAACATTAATAGGAGGTCTTCTCATATAACTCGAATATAACTTGTAAACATGGTAGATCTATGTTAAACATAAAATTTGCTCCCTGGCAACTCTTCCCTAACTACGTGAATAGCCAAACTACCGTATGTACAAAAAATACATCATAGTTGTCGCCAACTCACAAAATGTGGGAAATAGTGGAAATTAGATTACATATGATTTTCTAACAATTGTGAATTTTTGTGGTGTTTGTCTAAGCTATCTTCTGCAATTACAATTAAATGTAAAATCGACCCCGTGTAATTGAAACTGGTTTTAAGCCACAGCAAAAATCGACCTGACTTTAGTTCAAGTGGCTAGAGCCTCTGTCTAAAGTGTAGTGCGAAGTGCATGTGGCAAAGAAAGCAGGTTCAAGCCACGGTCAGGATTGCATTTAATAAATAAACATTTCATATAGGTGCAATCAAACAATAAAAACCATAACAAATAATTACAGTATTGTCAAAAAGGATTACTGATGAAGGTTGTGTTACCAGAAACTGCGCAGTCTAATTCAATAAAAAAAATTTACAATGTAGTTATGATTTTTAGAAAAGTATGCTTAATCTTCTCTACCACGCCTATCTCAAAATGATTACAGTTTTCAAGCTACAAACGATTTTGTTATATTTATTTAAATTTAAAATAATTTTTAAAGTTTTCGATTTGAAATTCAAAAAATTTGTAAATGAAGAGCTTATTGTAACAACTTGATAAGCCACATTTAAAGTTTTATGGATTTTTCGCTGTTTTCTAGACATCGATTGATTAATATTTGATAGAAGTCTTGCTTAAACAGTTATTGCAGGTACTAAGATTATAAAGGTCCTGCAAAAGTCATATTGGTTGCAGTTTTTTAACCTTTTAAAGGCGAAAACAAACTAAAAACAAAATGTGGCTTATCAAGTTTTTACAATAAGCCCTTCAATTAATAATGAAAATTTTCATTTCTAATTAATGAAGTTATAAATTAATTAAGGATTTTTTTAAATTTTTAAATGATAGTGCAAATATTCTAATTGAAATAAATTTTTTTGCGTTATTAAAAATTTGACTGAAAATTTTCTCAATCCGTGAATAAAAGTTTATTAAATTTAATTCGGAAAATGGTTTAATAAAATTGACTCAAACAAAATCCATTTATATCTGTTTGTATTTAATTTAAATGAAATCTTATACAATGTAATAGGGATTTTGGTTTTATCTGATTGATCTGCTTTATGCAATTGAATGTTAGTAAATACCTTTAGATAGGATCATATGTATTGATACGTTTCACCTTATAAGCAATATCTTAAAATATATAGAACCGAATAACCCCTTATAGTATTAAAACGGTTTTTAATAAAATTGAAAAAGTTTGAATTAGTTAAGTTTTTCACGGGAATTTAAAATAATTAGCTACAATTTAATCTATAGTTTTTGCAAGTTCTAATGTAAAATTCCAATTAGGTAATTTTATAAATATCAGATTAATATGTTTAGCTTTCTGCTGAAATTTTAAATAGAAAAATTACAAATGAAAATATAATTTTAAAATTTTGTTTAACGTTAGAAATTTTGTAAATTTTTAATTGCAAACAACAATTAAATTTGTAATGTTCAACATGTACAAAGATAAATTTAATTTTCAATTTAAAATTGTCAGTAAACACTGTTGATTCGATGTTAAAGTAAATTTTAATATTATTATACGTAATATTGTATTAAGTCATACACAATTATATATGAAATCATGCAAATTAATATATACCATGTGTAGAAATATGTGTCACATCTACCGTTATATCAATCGATATACATTAATATGTATGAGAACATATCAAAAATGTTCGAAAAGATAAAGTTATATATAATCATATGCGCCATCACGTATATCCATATTAAGCTATATATAACTATATGTTTTTATATAATGCTATATTAAATAATATATGATTGTATATAAACGTTTTTACTCGGGATTACATGAAAATATACTTTAACAGGAATATGTCGTTACCACTTCATTTATATATGGTGTATATATGATTATATACACACGTACACGTTCACATTTAGATTACACGAGTCATAAACAATTTAATTTTTAAGGGTGCATAATAAAAAACTTGTTTTTACAGGGAATTAAATTTCGTTAAAAAATATGATTTTTTTATACTGATTTTGTTTTAATATTTTTATAAATTCCGCATAAATTAAAGTTTTTTAATTTAATTTATGGAATTTTTAATAAATTTCGTTTATTTTTTTCCATTTTCTACTTTTGTTTGTGTTTGTTTAACACTTTTTCTGTTAACCCTTGTTTTATTATAAAAAACTAAAAAAAAAAAAATATTGCATACTTTTTGGCTTAACAAATAAAATCTTTTTTTATTATATTTACTTGTTTTACTAGAAAAAAAGGGTCAAGTATTGTTTACTTTTTTTTTTGTTCAGCACAAAAGTATTGTTTTTGACAGGAACTTTTTGTTTGTTCGTTATATAGTGTATTCTATGTTCTATTATATTGTTAAGTTTAACAATAAATATTTATACATTTTTGATGTTGAAAGGTTTGTTGTAAAAACGAGAAAAACATCATGACATATATTACACTAAACTGCAGAAATTTAAAAAACAATAGATTTTAAGATATTAAATCATAATTTTTAAAACTTTAAAAAGACCGAGTACTAATTGGACTTTTAAATAACTTATGAAAGACATTTTATTTGAATTTTAATTACCAGCAATTAGGTTACGTTTAAGGCTGCTGAAAACCTTACAATAAAGTTATTATTTTATTTTCAAATAGTCTACGGTTGGGGCATTATTTTGAGATCACATAGCTCTATAATAAATTATATATTCCTTATTTTAAGACCGTGAAGTATAAAAATTGTTCAAATCAAATAACTGTGTTGGTCCCAAGTCGTTGATAATCTCAACATTTATTCCATTTTAATCAAGCTGTCTAAATCAAAACAAAATTTTCTTAAAATGACCAGTGAATAGACGAAAATTTAAATATTAAAATCCATTATATACCCTGAAGATGAAACTCGAAGAGTTTCGAAATATTGGAAAATAATAAAGAATTTTAATTAAAGAAAAATCCAGGCCTCGAGCTCAAACATTTTATTTTTATTATTAAAAAAATGTTTATACCACGGCGTATGATTAATATTAGTTCTAAATAGATTTAGTAAAAAGTAAGTAACTTTGTTTTCAATGAACATATGGTAATGATTTTCACTAGTTTCAAATTAGTAATCAAACTAGTTTTAAATCAGTAATCAAAATAAAAAACATATCTACGTTTGGTTTATATTTACGGTGATTTTAGAGGGCATTTGAGTTATTTAGAGGGACAAAATCACCCACATGCCTTTAGCCACCTACTTACAAGTCTCACAATCTTTAAAGCTTTATTTTACAAAATTTACAATATTTCACTTAAAGAGGTAGAATTATTTCCATAGAAAACATATTTTACTACATTTTAAGTGCACAAGTATTTAGTGCATAGGATACGGCTTGAAAGCGATAAACAGTTAAAGTCGAAATTTGGTTAAATTTAAATCAATTTTTTTTTTTTTGATAAAACAGAAATTAAAAACAAAAATAAAAATACTCTGTAAAACTCTCTAAAAATAATTGAAAATAAACACATAATTAGATAAAAATTTCTTGTTTGCAAATAAAAAATAACGGCGCTACGAAATAACCCCCAATGAAATAACACCCAACGGCCAAAAATGAAATAACCCCCAAAAAAATTGTGTAAAATTGTTTGGGGTTTTTTTCATTTTTTTTGGGGATTATTTCATCTTACGGTTTGGAGATTATTTCATTATGAAGCAACCCCCAATGAAATAAAGCCCAAAATTTAAATTCTTTGGAGATTATTTCATATGCAATTATTTTGGTGGTTATTTCATATTTTTTGGGGGATATTTCATTTTGCTAAAAGTGAAATTTTTTTAATATTTGTTAGTTTTTCTGCGTGGCGGCCTGCGGCCGCTCTTAGGGGTTTCTCCTCCATGGGACGCGGCAGGTGGCTTCGCTGAATAAAGTTTCCCTGCGCGCGTCACACTAGGGAAGATAATGAGACGCGCGCAGGAAAACTGTATTCAGCGAAGCCACCTGCCGCTTCCTATGGAGGAGAAAACCCCTAAGATCGGCCGCAGGCCGCCACGCAGAAAAACTGAACAGTGTAACAAAAGAATCAAAAATATGAAAACAAAAAATAAAAAAAATTTGGGACATATTTCATTTCTTTGGAGCTTATTTCATTGGGGGTTATTTCATTTCTTCCTTTGGGAGTTATTTCATTACGAAACAACCCCCAAATTTTGGGTGTTATTTCATTTTCAGCTTTGGGGAATATTTCATTTCTTTTGGGTATTATTTCATTTTTTTTTTGTTGGGACTTATTTCATTTTTTTTGGGATTTATTTCATTGGGGGTTATTTCATTTTGTCGTTTGGGTGTTATTTCGTAGCGCCAAAAATAACTTTGGTTAAATAACTTTCAGGATAACGGATGGAAACGTTCAAAGGATATATTCTCAAAAAGAAATAAGCGGATTTTAATAAAATAAATTTGCTAGGCTGTGGTTTGCAGCTCAGACGACGAGTCTAACAGTAAATTCCCAGCTATCAGTCTTGCGACCTACCCCGTTACCGGTGAAATCAAGACATGACTAGGACTAGCACCAAATGTCATAATGCCCAGCAACACATAAACGCTGATGTTCTATGATAAGTTAGAAAGCGTATAGTTGTAACGAAACTGGGTTCATTTAAGCTTATTTCGGCGACATGTTCATTTACGTCAGTTAGGTAACATTTTATTTTAGTTCAGTCCTCACAAGGTGTCTGAACTGCGGCAATTGGCCATCACCTAGGATAAGGTCATGTTGAATTTACAAGTTCTTTCCATATAAAAAAAAATGTTAACATAGGACTGGCTCTGCCACCTTGGTACCTATCCTGTGTGTCACCTGGAACTGGTTAACTGTTACACAGGACTAACATTCTGTTTAAAAAGCCAGATTTTTTTTTGAATCTTGTTACAAACTTAAATAGCAAGATCTAAACTTTATTCTGTTTAGTGTTATTTACTGGCATTAAATTTTGTTGGCATATTTTTAGGGTTTATATTAAATATTATTCAAAAAGACACTTTAAAAATTTATGAATTTTTAATATTAAAATAATAATAGTTTTTGGTGAGAAAAACAAAGAATACAACTTTTATCAAAATAGTTTGTACACAATAAAGCCAAAAAAAAAGTTGTGTGTGGTAATAAAGTAATAAATATTTCAAAGCATACATTAAAGGATATAATAAATTTTTGAAACAAATAATGGAATATTTTAGAAATCCCGAAATAAATATGTAAAATATAAAATAAATGCAAAATATTGTGGATAAATAATAATAAAATATAATAAAATGAGATATTTATAGAATTAAATGAAAAAAAATAAAATAGCATTAAAGTAGGCAATATTTTACATTAAATTTAGAAACTTAAAATTTCGAGTTTGTAAATTTTTCATTAATGGAATATATACTTATTAAAGAGAAAGTAAATTAACAATTTCTGCAGCATATTTTAATGATTTTTAAAATTACAACTTTTATTGCCTATCGTAAGGGAGAAAATTGCCAATTAAACATATTTCGGTCTAAAATCATTCAGATTCAAATAAATTGCTAACATAAAATGGGAAATTGCTAATAAAATATGATAAAACGTGATATTTAAGGAAATCATTAAATTAGCCTAAAAGCAGGCAACTATGAATGCAATTATGAATTTTAGATGTAGTGTATGTAAATGCAATCACTCTAAAAATTTCTACAGCATATTTTTAGGATTTAAAAATTTGTTAGGCTACCCCAAGGAATAATTTATATGATTTCTTTATAAAATCAATTAGACTTGAATCAACTGCTAACAAAAACATAAAAAATAATAATAAAAAAGCCATATTTGAAGGATTTTTATAAACACTGTTAAAAATCTACATATATCGATGAGCACACATGGGTCACACATGCCCATATGCATACCTACATTATTCATAGATGTTCATAAATAATTCATATATGTTCATATTATTGGCTATATATTTTCATGTGTGTGCATTTACGAAAATTGAGGTAATATTTATATATATAATCATACATGGTCAGATGTGTATATAAGGGAAATTGATCAAATATGATCAAATATGAACATTTATGAGCATATCTGAATCCTATAAGATTATATCTGACTCCTATATGGTGGTATATGAACATGTGTCAACTCGAATGACTTCATATATGAGAATGAATGTGTTCTTACATTTCCAGAAATGGTTACAAATATGTTAATTTTTAACCGGGAAACCAATATGATAAAGTAGCCCACAAATATTCAATATTTAAAGTAAAATTATTAAACATTTATATGTAAATTTTTTTAATCAAGTCAAATATGCTTATTGATGCGATATATTTTTAAGACTTTCTATTCAAAATTTTTACGGAATTACAAAATCTCACATCACTCTGAAATCATATAAATTGTACTCAACCAAAGAACTTTTCTTATTTTGCATACTGTTAGGAGACTGTATTAACAATTTTTGCAGCATATTTTTAGGGTATTGAAATAAAAAATGTCTGTTGCCTATCTTTTATTTACATTTTATTCAATTTCAGTCTTAAATCATATAAAGTAAACACAATTTTTAATAGAGAGATTAAAGAAGCTTTAAAGTATGCAATACTTTATATTATATTTAAAAATTTTATAACTTTTGTGAAGAACTCATCTTATTAATGTTATATATTATTAGAAGACTATTTATAAATTCATTTTGAAGCATAATTTTAAGGTCTTAGAATTAAAAATGTTCATTGCCTAGCCTAGAGGCGTGCAGTAATATTAAATTTAGTTTTAGTTTGAAATCGTGTGTATAATAATACATTTTTACTAGAAAGTTTAAGTCAGTCTAAGGGTAGGCAATATTTTATGTAAATTAAGTGCGTGGTAATCTTTTTATTAATGTAATAGATATTTAGGTGAAAACGCATTGATTACTTCTGCTGCATATTTTCAAGGGATTTAAATTAAAAAATGATATTGTCTACTACTAAGGACGTGTATTAATATAAAATTTGCTTGAAATCATATAAATTACACTAAATTCTTAACAAAAAGATTTAGTCCACCTAAAAGTAAGCAGTATTTCATGTACAATTTGTAAACTGCAAAATTATTGCCATAAAACTACACTGTTAAGGTTATATATATTTGGGAGTATATAAATTAATAATTTAGCTGTATACTTTCAAGGTATTCAAGCAAAAAACTTTTATTGTCTACTTTTAGGGTGTGTTTTGCCATATGATCTTATTTATTACCATTTCAGTGTGAAAATCATCTAAATTACGCCCAATTTCTAATATAGACAAATTTATTTTAATTTTTGACAGATTTTTGAACCGATTCCTGGGTTCCATGATCGTTTTGTTAAATACTATTTTCATCTTATTCAATAAAATACCTCCGTTTATAATTTACTATCTTACCGTAACTTAAAAACAACACTTAAAATGCAAATATAATTATTTTAACATATTACAATACATCTGTTTTTCCAAATCAATGAGCCAATAAACGATTTCCAAACAATTTTATGCAAATTTTTATGATGACACCAGGGCAAAAGAAAACACAATCCAAAAAAAGTAAAGAAAGCGAATTTACGATTACAATATAAAAAACAATACCCCCTATATTGACAATAAAAACAACAGCAACCTTTATAATGAAAAATCCTTATGGCAAGGATACCCATTAAAAACCAAATGAAAGGAAAACATTAAAAATAACCCCCACAAGTGATTAACCATAGGAAAAACATAACCGAAAGTTTTAACTAAATCTAGAAAATGGTAACAAAGTATAACGTATATTTAATAGCTGGGATAGCTAATTTCATAGAACATGATTATCATAATGATGATGATGATAATACGTGCGTAACCATAAGTAATTTAGATAAATTTTTCTACAAAAGATCCACAGATATATAAATTGAAACAAAGAATTCTACAAAATTAAAATGTAATTTAGTTTGCAATAAAAAGAAAATAAGTTCAATTACCTTTTCAACAATTTAAAACGAAAAATGTGAGCCTAAAAGTAGGCAATTTTATAAATTTATATTTCTTTTGTATGTTGTGTTAAGGAAATGGAAAAACTTTTTGTGGTTAAATTGTGTGTAACATTTATTTATAAAATAAAACAAAATATGTTATTTGATGGAATTTTAAACTCTACAAGAAAAAATAGAATATAAATTCAAAATGTAATGAAAAACTTAAAAAAAAGTTTAAACAATTTTTTTTTCATTTGAAAATTTCTCTAAACTCTTTATTTGTAAGCAACAGTGGTTTAAGGCAAAAAGAATATTCAATAAGAAACAATGAAGAAATAATTGAAAGAATTTAAAATTTTAGTCGCTACTTTCTTCAAAGCTTAAAAAAGCCTGTAAGTAAACAGAAATCGCTTAAAATTAGACAATTTAAAACAATATATTGTTCGTATAACTTTCCATTTTCAATACAAAATTCCCAAAAGTTTGCAAATTTTTGTAAAACTTTTTGAATTTTAAAAAATTTAAATTTTATTTATGAAAACGAATAAAAGGCTTTCAAAATATTTAAAAAAAAAAACTTATAAAAATATTTTTTATTATAAATGTTAAGTTTTCTTCGATCTTCTTTTATTTTTTATTATTTTATTTATTAAAATGTTTAATATGGACAATTTAAAAAATTTAAGGACATTTTACTCCAGTATATACGAATCTCGATTATAACGAATTAGTTTTTCTGCATTTGATTCATATATCAAAACAAAAAAAAAATGAAAAGTCGGGGTCCGTGAAGCAAAAATTGATGGGAATCTCGATTATAACGAATTAGTTTTTCTGCATTTGATATATGATATTTTTGTATAGTAATTTCAACTTTCTGGTCATTGCCTTTTAAAATATTTACTCTATACAAATTAGCCAAATAATATACGCTTGCAGTATTTTTAGCGAACTTCTGCTGTAAATATTTGTAGTTGTTTGAGTTGCAATACAATACAATATCTTTATTTTTAATTGAAAACAAGCCATTTGTAGAAAAAATTAATTTTTTACTACATATGTAGTTCATTAATAAAAACAAACCACACCAAATTACTGTATTATGATTTTGTATTCAAAATAAAACAAATAAATGTTTGTTAATTTTTTACTGCATATGTGGTTAAAACAAATGACAATGTTAGTTGAATTTACTGAACAAATAAAAAAAAATTGTGTATGGCCTCTATACGTATATGTATTATTCTAATAATCATGCGTTTAGATGACCCGAAAAAAATTTTAATAAATATTTGCGATGTTTAATGTCTTACGAATATTTTCTCAAAAACACTTCAAAACCTGTTTTAAATAATATAATATGGCAATTTTTTAAATAAATTGATGTTCTATTACAATAAAAATTAAGAAATAGAAATAGTATATTTACAAAAATAAAACAAAGTTGATACTAGCTAGGTTGATACTAGTATATTGCTAGGTTGATACTAGTATTTCGATCTGGCTAAAGATCTGATCAGAACCCAAAGTTTTAAAAAAGCTAGAGCCTGTAGAATAGCATAGTAATCATCAATTTTGTTCCATTATTGTATTCTTACACTCAGGGAACTTCTGCCTTAAAAATATAAAGTTGTTTGGGTTGTAATATTTTTAATGTAAATGTCAGTCATTTGTAGAACAAATTAAACTTTTTTACCAATCATGTAATTCATTTAAAAAAACAAACCACATCAAATGACTGTTTTATGATTTTATATTAATTTGTTACATTTGTTTGTTGTTATTTAAAAAAATAAATACTTGTTTTTTTTAGTAAAATATGCGATTAATTTTAACTACAATTGTTGTTCATTTTTTGAATATTAAAAAACAAATGATAATCTTAGTTGAATTTTCTGAAATGTAAGTCGTCCGTTTTTCAAGTGAAATCTCATTTTTTTTTTAACTACATTTGAAGTGCTCTTTATCTAGATGACTAGTATTCTAAGTGAAGTATTAAAAAAGAAAAAATACACTACATTTTACGTTGCTTTTGAGCAAAACATACATAGTACTGGTACTTTTAAAAATTGTATTTGAGTTGAGGTTTCTCTAGTAGTGTTAAGAGTTATTAAATGGTATTTGTTTTAATTGTTTTCATTTTATACTAGAAATAAACCAAAGGAAATGAAATCTTTTGTGGTTTGTTTTTTTTGAAATGCAAAACCTACAACATTGTTTTGAAATAAAACAAAAAATTTTTATATGAAACATTTTTTTTTAAATTAAAATTCAAAGATGAAAATGGAGAAAAACTTTATATATTCATAAATATAAAAAAAAGGATTGTATGTTTGTGTAGGCAGATATATATGGTGTTTTTTGTAGAGAGTTAAGCCTAAAAGTAGGCAATGGGAAATGTTAAGTGCTATGGAAATTAAAGCAGAAATAGAGTTGTTATGTATTTTGCTATAAATAGAGCAGAATTTATTAAGTTTTTTTTCTAAAGTTTTGATTTTAAATAAGTAGTAAGGAATTATTTGCCTTCAAATATATAATAAAACTTATGGAAAATTAAAGCATATTTTCAGGGATCTTAAAAACTTTTTTTCAAAGATGGTTAATAGCAAATTTTTCAAATTAATTCAATTCATAAATAATACTATAACTAGGTCAACAGAAAATAAGCAAATTTTTAATTAAATTTTAGACTTTAAACATGCGATTTAAATCAGCTACACTGAGAGAATTATCTGCATGATATCAATTATTTTTTTCATTAGAGCTATGAAATGTCACTGGAATTCGTCCATTGAAACTTTTCATTAAATTACTGCAGTTTTTCATAAAATTTAATGGAAAATTCCATTTCATGTATTAAAAATTGCATACGGCTAATGAAAAATTGTTAACAATAGTTTCATTAAAACAATAAAGCTTTTAGGGAAAAATTGCATGTAAACTCGCCCAAGAAATTCTCTGTGTGTCAGAAACTAAAGTGGATAAATTAAAATTTATGTTGCCTATTTTAAGGGGCTTACATTAAATTAAAAAATGCTTACATTTGGTTGCCTTAGTTTTAGGCTAAACTGATTATAAACTTTAAATTATTTATTTATTAAAAACGCCTAAAAGTATGCTACGAAAAAAATGTGTTGGAAAAAATTTTTAACTCACTTCTTTAAAGTTTTCGTTCATATATGAAATTGTTAGCTTACCTGAAATGAAAAAAGAAGAAAAAACATTAATTTAAGAATTTCATAAAAATCTTAATAAAAAAATACTTAAATAACTAAAATCCTCTTAAATTATCTACTTTGAAAATAATATTATATCTTTAAGTTTTAATGAATTAGTAATGAAATGTTTACTATCCATAATTATGGGTCTTAATCCAAGATCTTTATTTATACTTTACTAAAGTAATAACCATCATGCATATGTTAAACTTTTTCTGCTCTACAAAAACTACCTTTATGCGTCCAGTTTTATGAGTTTTTGAATAAAAGAAACTAAGCAAACTTCCTTAATAGATTTTTTGTTCTTTCACAGAAATTGCTTATATGAGGGTGTTGTTTAGAGCTAAAAAGCTTAAAGATTTCTATCAAAACATTTGCAATTTCCTAAGAGTATGAAAAAACGGAAATAAAAACATTAGATGCTCAGAAAACGATAAAGATTTTATTTAATGTTGTTTTTGGTTCTAGCTACTCGTTATGATGATGGATTTGTTTTTATATGGATTTCTAAGACATATAAAAGTTATATAGTATAAGGGGGAAGAAAGGGGTGCTTAAATGAGAGGGTAATACGATAAATATTTAGTTAAGTTCAAGGAGAAACAAATTTCTAAACATAAGAAAAATTTGCTTAAATAAAATAAGTTATTTTTTTAAAGAGCCAAAAAGTATGCTTTAAATTTATAGCAACTTGTTAGCCTAAAAATATGCTTTGTTTGTATCCAAAAATTCAGTTCAAAAATTATATTGTTTATGAGAAAAATGGCTGTGAAACCCGGCGAAGTACGTAATAATAGTCCTTTTCTATATCGGCCAACTTTGAATCACATTTATAGAAACCAAATCAAAATTTTAAGATATATGTAAGTACCTTGGAAATTCAATAATAGTCATATCCCATATCGGAAAACTTCGAATTGCGGAGAAATTTATAAAAACCAAATTAAAATTTCAAGATAAAATTACATCTTAAAAGCGAACGCCGCCTTTAAATTAAAATTTTCTGCAACCGCTGCTGTTCACTATTAACATACTAACTGCCCAGGTAGAAATTGCCAACCGTACCAAAAAAAAAAATAGTACTGGCAAACCAATGCTATTTTTGTAAAACCCAGTTACCATAGAAACAACTAATATTGTACTATGAAAGTACTATTTCACATGCAAGAATAATGTATAAGACTGATATTGAACTGAATTGCTGATTTTTAAATGTGTTTTATTATACACATTTCTCAAAATTTATTTAACTGAATTTAAGCCATTTAAAAGCACCAAATTTTTTGAATTGCCAATGTTAGCCAATGGTGGCAAGTTTGCTCAAACCAATGGTTGGCCACTGTTATCAATCGGGTAACAGTACTATAGTGTGGTAGTTGTAGTGTAATGGTTAGTGCGTTGGACTGTTACACAGATGGTCCCTGGTTCGATTCCCGGTGACGAAAAATAATATGTATGAGTTTTCTATCACTTATATGTATCGCAGCTCCCACCTTTGGTGTTCCTATAGCACTTAACCCCACCGAAGTAAAATAATGAATCAGGGCTATGAAACAAAAAGCTTCAATAAATTCGCCAACTCTCCATTAGGTGGCGAGCAAAAACTGTTCTAAGACTTATGATCTCGCGCAATTACAGTGTTGCCATGTTTGAAGCCCTTCATCTTTCACCAAATTTCATCTCTTCACTATCCCCTTTCCAAAAAGCAACACATTAATTAATAGAAAGAATTTCTTGAGTGTTGCCTCTCTTTAAAAAAAAAATAAAAGCTTTTGAACAAACAATCTAAAAATAAAATGTAATAGCTCAAATGGAAGTCATGTTTAATACTATTAAAAGCATTAAATTATATAAATATAACTCTTGTGTAAATTTAGCTATTAAGTTTTTTGACTGCAGCAGCATATGTGGCATAACCAATCAATCGGTAAAGAGGTGACACTAAACTGTATTGTTTCCTATTATGCGCAGAGTAAGATTAGCGAAATCCACCTTTCCATTTTAATATCGATCACTCCTCCAATAAGTGGTCGGTATTGCTCGTTTTTTGGTTTGTTCTTTGGAAAGGGGTTAGTGGAGAGATGAAAGGTGGTGAAAGATGAAGGGCTTCAAACATGGCAACACTGTAATTGCACGAGTAGATAAGTCTTAGAACAGTTGTTGGTCGCCACCTGATGTAGAGTTGTCGAATTTATTGAAGCTTTTTGTTTCATAGCCCTAATTCATTATTTTACTTCGGTGGGGTTAAGTGCTATGGGAACACCGAAGGTGGACGCAGCGATACATATAAGTAATAGAAAACTCATACATATTATTTTTTTCCAAATTGATGTTGTCCTCACCGAAAATCGAACCCGAGACCATCTGTGTAACAGTCCAACGCGCTAACCATTGCATCACAACGCCCACAAAGTACTTTAATAACGTGCACAAAAACAAATTTAAATTTCCTAATTTTAGACATGTTCTGTATTAAAAAAATTATATCAATCTTTCTAGCTTTATATTCATTTTAAAACCGTTCCTATTTTCATAATTATATTTAAATTTTTTTCTTTAATTTCCTTTTTGTTATAAAAACACTTCCGTTATAAACCAAAAACATTTTTGCTTGTCCTTAACAAACAAAAGCAGTATAAGCGCTAATTACAAAAATCATTAGTAAGCAGCAAAAAAAAAATGGAATAACAAAAATTTAAAGCAGTTTGTTTAAACCACAAAAATGTTGCCAGTGATACTAACAACAGAATATAAATTTCAAAATAAGCTGGACAAAAAATTGCGCTAGAACAAGTTCACATAATTAATTACAAACTGGATTAAGTTGTTAAAACAAAAATATAAAAAAAAACAACCATAGACTAACTTTTCAAACTTTATAAGCTTAATTATATTAAAACCAATCAAAATTAATTTAAATTTTATTAGCATAAATTAATATTGACTACAAACAGAAAAATCTAAAAAAAAAAAAAATACCAGAAACATTTTAGTTATTTATAAATAAAATTAATTTGGTTTAACAAATTTCACAACCTAAAAGTATGCAATGTTTATTTCCAACTCATTAAATTTCCATGTTCATGTAGTGGTTTATTTAATAAAAAAAAAAAAAATACCCACTATAATGTTATTTTTTATAGGTTTAACAAATAAAGTAATTTTTATTTAATTAGAAATTTCACATGGTTTATGCTTTTTATGTTTGATTTTGTTAACTGCCTAAATGATATGCTATAAACAAATTTTGTGAAGCAGAAAATGTTTTTTGTTGAGTCTAATTTGTTTGATTTTTATGGTTTAATGCATATATTTCTAGAAACTCTCTCTACTCATTTGTTACGCATTTATTTTCTGTTTTTTTCTGGTTTGGGGTTTTGGACTGCGAAACCTCTAAAGTCATAAAAATTGTTTTGTTGGTAAAAAAGTCATAAAAAGTTATATATTTTTATATATATTTTTGTTATATACTTATTTGATGCATACTTTTGGGTATAATGTATGATTTTTATTTCATAAACTGATTATACATTGTATTGTATATACAGTTGTTTTTTTTTTTCTGTTAGAATATTTTTATGATATTTGTTTTTAGTGGTTAATATGATCCTTATTTATTTTTTGTTGGTTGCATATGAAAGCTAATCAAAATTTTTAAATAAGCTTTTTAAAAATTAAAGCATATATTTAGGATACAAATTTATAACAAAAGTTATAGCATATTTTTAGGAGGCAGACAAATTGTTAACAAGGCTGGAAACTTTAGGAATTTTCCAATAAAATTTCAAGCCTTATGGTATGTAATAAAAAATTAAAAATTTTCATTAAAGTTTTCAAGCAGATATTCGAAATAAAGAGCTGCATATTTTAAGGGCACAAATTAAATTTTTAAATGTATGATATTTTTTTCCCTTAAGTCTAGATTTAGTTTACAAATTTATAACACCATTTATCGCAAAAGCTCGGGAGTTGGAAAAATTGTTAACAAAGTTTAGGCCTTAAAATACACAATAGAAAATTTAAAATAATCATTAGTTTCCTAGCAGATATTTAAAATATGGTGTTGCATATTTTTAGGGTACAAATTTAATTTTTAAATGTATGATATTTCCTTCCTTAAGCCTAGATTTAGTTTACAAATTTATAACAACATTAATAGCATATGCTTGGGAGTTGAAAAAATTGTTAACAATGCAGGGAACTTTAGGCATTTCTGAATTAAATTTTAGTCCTTCAGAAAGACAACAGAAAATTTTAAATAATCATTAAAGTTTCCTAGTAGATATTTAGAATATGGTGTTGCATATTTTTAGGGCCCAAATTGAATTTTTAAATGTATGACATTTCTCTCCCCAAAGCCAACATGTACAAAATTATTAACAAAATGTATAGCATATTTTTGGAGTTATTGGGAACTTAATTAATTTTTGAATAAAGTTCAGACCTTGAAATATGTAATAAAAGTTTTTAGATTGTCATTTAAGTTTTCAAGCATATATTTAAAATAAATTGGTGCATCTTTTAAAGGGCTCAAATTTAAATCTTAACCCTTTCATTACCCTTGTACATATTTTTAAATAAATATAACAATTTTGATAATGCAATAAAGTTTTATATTTTTTGTTTAAATATGTTCATTAGGATATTGGTAATTGATAAAAAAAACATTATACGGATAAACTGTTCATCCGGGAAATATAGTCTCAATACTTATTACGAAAGTCCTATTTTCTAATGAATCTCCGAAATAGGGGAGTTTGATGTATCTCGAAAACTAAGAGAGCTAGAACCTCACAATTTAGCATGTAGCTTTATCTAATGACCAGAACAAAATCAAATAAAGCATTTTTGGCTTTTCGAATGTTTTAGTGGTTATTTTTAATTTAAGGGCCCCTAACAAGACTCCGAATTTAAAATACAAATATATCCACAAACAAAAAGTCAGTAGTGAAAGGGTTAAATACAAGATATTCCTCTTACTGTTACTAATAAATATATCCTTATATTAGAAATTCAGTTAATTCGGTTTGCATTTTTAAATGCAAACTCCTTTAGAAACCTTAAAAATTTCAAGACCTATACTTTTCTTGTTTATTTAAAATCTTAGCATATATTTAGGATAAAAACTTTAAAGCATATTTTTGGGAGTTGGAAAAATTATTAACAAGGCAAAAATTATTTATTTTATTTTCGGCCTAAATACATCACATAGCTAATTTTTAATAGTCATTGAAATTTAATAACAGATATTCAAAATATAATGCTGCATAGTTTTAGGACTCAAATTTATTTTTAAACCAACAATGTTACTCTTCCAGATCAAAATCTTTAAAAATGCAATAAATTCACTTGTACAAAAACTTTCGCTAAATGAATACTTCTTCGGATACCTAAAAAAATGTTGTCCTACTCTTTTGTTGTTTCATCATAAATCACATATAATTTAATATCCCAGAATTCGATATGAAATATGACAATTTTTATAACATTTTCTTGTTAACATGATTGCGTTGTTCTTTTACAACAAGTAAAATTATATGAAAAACTTTCAAATGAAAAACGAACTGACAAAGCACGCACAATATTTGCAATCAATACATGATAATACATATACATATATCTTCGCTTACACTTAAAAAAACTAGTAATCGAGGTAAAATTGGATCGTATATGAACATTAGGATGCTCCTGAAAAATAGATTTGTCATTACATTACCCCCTAGTTCTATTGCAAATGGTTCCAAATGTAAGAAATTGATTTTCGAAACGATAACCCGTTCCGAATTTCGGCCGAAATGACGCATTTGTGAAAAAAGTAAAGTTTTATTAAAAATTTCGAAATTTTGTAAAGCTTAGTTTTTTTACATTAAATATGCTCAAAATTATTCAGTTTAGAAACTCTGACTTCTTTGGATATCATTAACACACTTTAGCCTGGACTGAAGCATTACCCACAAATTTGATAAAAATGCAAAAACGTGTTTTTTTTTTAAATTAATTTTAAAGACTTTTTAAAATGCCTAATTTGGAGATGCAGATCACTATTTTTTTTCAATAATTAAAAGTAATTAAATTAGAAATTTTTTTAATAACTAAAATAGAAATGGAAAATCACTGATGAGCCTGTCCATAAAAAGGCAGAAACTAGTCTAGTCTGATTTAAAAATTAATAGTGTTTATAATTTTTAGAGAAAAACGTTTATTCTTCTTTTTAACCTCAACATTTCTAAATTAAATTTGTCAAATGTATATTAATTAAAAATTAATTGCGACTGTCTATATGACGTTAATATAACACTGTACTAAAATACATTATAAAATTTGCCCTGTGGCAATGTCTCAACTTAAAACGCAAAAGTTGTCAACCCTGAACGTAAAAACCATACGTCAATCTGGTAACATTGTGAAATAGAGACGGAGGAGATTCGAAAAATAAACAAAAATCTAAAAATAGAATATTTGTGTTGTTAGTGTTGTCACTTCTGAGCATAATATACAATAACAGAAAAAGCTAATAGGAAAGAAAACTGCAATTTATCAGCATTAAATTCGAGGCCATACTTGGGTGTGATCTCTAAACGGTCATTGTTACGTTTGTAATGTAAGATGAGCGCAGGTTTGATTCCTACAGCAGCAGGTTGTTGAAAAATTTATCATATAGAGATAATCTGACAATTATAAGACACAAATAATAATACAATTTAAGTGTAAAATTGCTGATGAGCCTGTCCATAAAAAGGCAGAAACAAGTCTAGGCGATTTAAAAATTAATAGTGTTTATAATTTTTAGAGAAAAACGTTTATTCTTCTTCTTAACCTCAACATTTCTAAAATAAGAGTAATAAATTTAGTAGACTTGTAAGAATTTTAACAAAATTGGTATATTTTCAACAAAGTTTGCATAATTTTCGCAAAATATCATTTATATTTGATTATGACTGATAATTATCTTTACTTTTGTTTAAAATTCTAATTTCACAATTTCATTTCTAATTATCAGAATTTCAATTTAATAACCTCGATTTAAATTTTTTTTTTATTTTCCCCATATTTTTTTAATGTTTTATTTGGATTTTTTCAATTTTCAATGAAAAATATTAATTTCATTTAAAAATTTCGCATTTAAAAAATTCTGTTTACAATTCTGATCCAAATGGAAAATTTCAATTTTAAATAAAAATTCTTAAAATCTTGTTTATTATAATTTTTCTCAACTTAATTTGAAATGATCTCAATTTCAAATATAATACCCAAAAGCTCATTTGTAATTTTCTCAATTTTATTTCTAATTTTCAGAATTTCAATTTAATAACCTCAATTTCAAAATTTATTTTACTAATTTTTTTTTATTTTTTTTTTATTTTATTTTTATTTTATTAATAAATAATTGGTCTGTTTTCGCGTTGTAGCGAAAACAGACCAGTGCCTCTGGTGGGAATCGAACCCACGACCCCCGCACTGATAAGCCATCACGCTACCAACTAGCCTACCGGGGCGCACATTATGTCCTAATTTTCTATTTGGATTTTCTCAATTTTCAATGAAAAATATTAATTTAATTTAAAAATTTCGCATTTAAAAAGTTCTGTTTACAATTCTGATCCAAATGGATAATTTCAATTTTAAATGAAAATTCTTAAAATCTTGTTAATTCAATTTTTCTTTACTTTATTTAATATGATAAAAATTTCAAATATAATACCCAAAACCTGATTTGTAATTTTCTTAGTTTCATTTCGAATTTTCAGAATTTCAATTAAAAAATCTCAATCTCAATTCATTTTATTCGATTTCAACTGAAAAATATCAATTTCATTTAAAAATTTCGCTATTTCAGTTGAAAAATCCCGATTTAAATTGAAATTTTCTTAAATAAATATAAAACATGTGAATTTTTTTGGAAATTTTCTTAATTTTAAATTGATATGAAAGATCTGAATTTCTTTTGGAATTTCGACAGTGGCGGCAGTGAACAAATGTCGTTATTTTGGGCGCGTTGTCTCTCGCAGCGACAATCGTTGTAAGATATGCTCGTATTCTGAGCCGACACTTAAAGTGTAAAATCTGAATTTTATATAGAATTTTCTTAACTTCAAAAAAAAAGTTTTCACTTTTATATGAAATTTTTTTTAATTTAAAATGGAAAATCTAAAATTTATCTAAAAAGATTTTATTTTCAATGGGAGAGTCTCAATTTCAATTCAAATGTTTGAAATTAAAAAATCCTTTTTAAAGAACTATTTTCAGAAAAGTTTTTAAAATCAATATTTCCAATTCTCGGATCACATATAATAGATAATTTGCTAGAACTAAAAAAAAAAACCTGAACAACATTTTTTTAATAAAGGAATTATTTAATTAAATTTAAAGATTAATCACCAGGATGGGCCATTCGAGTTAAAAAAGGGATCCCCTAATAAAGTTTACATTTTGATATTTGGCAACCCTAGACTAACCTTGATCATGCTTTTCTTTGATTACACTTTTATTTTATTACAGGAACATTAAAATAATTAGTAAAACACTGATTGTATTTGGACTTTACATAGAATGTAGTCTTTTTTTTCATTTTTATACAAATTTCTTATTTCTTTAATTATTTTGTATTTAATTTCCTCTTATTTCTCTTGTAAGAAGAACACCAAGATAATTTCTCACAAACACTTTTGCAAATTTAGTAACACTTTTTAATTTACATTTTTTGCTTTTATTTTCATTTATTTTCGCAAACATTTTATATTTTCTTACACTATACATCGTATATTTTATATTGATATAATTTTTATGAATTGTTTTTAACAATTAACACTTTAAATTACAATTATAAAATTTAGCAACACGTGAAACCAACATTTTTAGCAAACGACACGAAAAGAAACTAAAAGATAAACTGAGATAAGAAGATAAGACTTAGTTAAAATGTCACACTAAGTTAAAGACAGAGTTGTTATTACAACAATTGCTAACACAGCAACGGGTTGTAGTTGGCAACTCTTACAAAGATAATTTTATCTATCTTTTTGTCTGCTCTTCACTAAAAGTGGAGCAATAATATAACAAATACATAATAATGAAAAAAATTCAAACAGCTACCAGAATAATTGAAAATTACAAAATTTTACAAATATTGTGTTAATTAAATAAAAAAAAAACATAATAAATTATTCACTAAAACTGTTTTAAATAAAATTTAATCAAAGTGTCTTTTTAACGTTTATGATACGTTCATGCTAAGGGCTATTTTAGGGTCGGATTCAACCGATTCCCAAGCAGCAGCTTTGGGAGACAGTAAAAGTTCCGCCGGAGGAGGTAGTCGTTTGGCTAGTTGTTTGGAAGTAGTCGTGCTATATCTTCAAGTGCCGTATTAAACAATTACGATTACATTACCCCCAGCTACACTAGCTCCTTCAACCTTGTCCTCACATTCATCTCAGAGCGGTTGTATAGCATGTGAGTACCATAAGTTACATCTACAACAACAACAAAATCATTATTACACTAGTGGGGAGTGGAGCACTCAAATTCGTAGTTTTTTTTGTGGTTTTGTAAAAAAAAAAAATCTCAGAATCAAAGAAGTTTTTTGTAAAGAAAAGTTCTCAAATCTAAGACATTTTTTTCTATAAAAATATTCTCAAATCTAAGGCATTGTACAGAAAAATTTTCTGAATGTGAGACATTTCTTTTATATAAAAAAAAATTATTTGAATCTGAGACATGTTTTGCATAAAAAATTCTTGGAATGCGAGAAATATTTTTTGTAAAGAAAAATTCTTAAAATCTCAGAAAAATTCTCAGAATCTGAGAAATTTTTTGTAATAATGAAATTGTTAAAATTTGAGATATTTTTCCTATCGAAATATTTTCAGAATCAGGGACATTTTTGTATGAAAACGTTTTCACAATTTTTGACTTTTTTTTTTGTTTTGAAAAATTCTCAAAACCTGAAACTTTTTGTTAAAAAAAACTTCTCAGAATCTGAGAAATTTTTTGTATAGAGAAATTCCAAGAATCTAAGACATTTTTTCTGTAGAAAAATTCTTTGAAACTAAAAAGAATTTTGTATAGAAAAGCTCTCAAATCTAAAACATTTTTTCTATAGAAAAATTTTCAAATCTTAGACATTTTTTGTATTGAACAATTTTCTGAATGTGAGATATTTTTTGTATAGAGAAATTTTCTGAATATGAGACATTTTTTGTACAGAAAAATTCTTAGAATTTAAGAAATATTTTTAAAATCTGAGATAATTTTTTTTATGGAAAAATTCTCAGAATCTGAGAAATTTTTTGTAATAATAAAATTGTTAAAATTTGAGATATTGTCCCTATCGAAATATTTTCAGAATCAGGGACATTTTTGTATAAAAACGATTGCACAATTTATGACATTTTTTCTTGTTTTGCAAAATTCTTATAATCTGAAACTTTTTGTTAAAAAAATTCTCCGAGAAAATTTTGTTATAGAGAAATTCCAAGAATCTAAGACATTTGTTCTATAGAAAAATTCTCTGAAACGAAAAAGAATTTTGTATAGAAAAGTTCTCAAATCTTAAACATTTTTTCTATAGAAAAATTCTCAAATTTAAGACATTTTTGTACAGAAAAAGTTTCTGAATGTGAGATATTTTTTTGTATAAAAAAATTTTCTGAATATGAGACATTTTTTGTACAGAAAAATTCTTAGAATTTAAGAAATTTTTTGTAAAGAAATATTCTTAAAATCTGAGACAATTTTTTTATGGAAAACTTTTCAGAATCTGAGAAATTTTTTGTAATAATGAAATTCTTAAAATTTGAGATACATTTCCTATCGAAATATTTTCAGAATCAGGGACATTTTTGTATAAAAACGATTTCACAATTTATGACGTTTTTTTTTTTTGTTTTGAAAAATTCTCAAAACCTGAAACTTTTTGTCAAAAAAAAAAAATTCTCAGAATCCAAGAAATTTTTTTATAGAGAAATACCAAGAATCTAAGACATTTTTTCTATAGAAAAATTCTCTGAAACTAAAAAGAATTTTGTATAGAAAAGCTCTCAAATCTAAAACATTTTTTGTATAGAAAAATTTTCAAATCTAAGACATTTTTTGTATCGAAAAATTTTCTGAATGTGAGATATTTTTTTGTATAGAAAAATTTTCTGAATATGAGACATTTTTTGTACAGAAAAATTCTTAGAATATAAGAAATTTTTTGTAAAAAAATATTCTTAAAATCTGAGACAATTTTTTTTTAATGAAAAATTCTCAGAATCTGAGAAATTTTTTGTAATAATGAAATTGTTAAAATTTGAGATTTGTATGTAAAGAAATTGTGTTCCGATTGTAAAAATGCTTCATTTAAAAGGGGCGAGGGTAAAATTTGAAAAATGTTGCACATTAAGAAGGCAACACTTTTTTCCAGTTTCATTTCTAATTTTCAGAATTTCAATTAAAAAATCTCAATCTCAATTCATTTTATTTTTTATAGAAAACAAAAACAACTTTATTTGGATTTTCTCAATTTCAACTGAAAAATATCAATTTCTTTTAAAAATCTTTTGAAAATTTTCTTAATTTTAAATTGAAATTTTTTAATTTGATATGAAAGATCTGAATTTCTTTTGGAATTTCGACAGTGACGGCAGTGAACAAACGTCGTTATTTTGGGCGCGTTTTCTCTCGCAGCACCAATCGTTGTAAGCTATGCTCGTATTCTGGGCCGACACTTAAAATGTAAAATCTGAATTTCATATAGAATTTTCTCAACTTCAAAAAAAAAGTTTTCAATTTTATATGAAATTTTTTTAATTTGAAATTTTTTAATTTAAAATAGCAAATCTAAAAAATTCTCATTTTCAATAAGAGCGTCTCAATTTCAATTCAAATGTTTGAAATTTAAATTAAAAATTGAAAAATCCTTTTTTAAGAACTATTTTCAAAAAAGTTTTTAAAATCAATATTCCCAAATCTCGGATCACAAATTCAAATAAACCTAAACAGAAATTTTTTAATAATGGAAATATTTAATTAAATTTAAAGATTAATCACCAGGATGAGCCATTCGAGTTAAAAAAGGGATCCCCTAATAAAGTTTACATTTTGATATTTGGCAGCCCTAGACTAACCTTGATCATGCTTTTCTTTGATTACACTTTTATTTTATTACAGGAACATTAAAATAATTAGTAAAACACTGATTGTATTTGGACTTTACATAGAATGTAGTCTTTTTTTTTACATTTTTATACAAATTTCTTATTTCTTTAATTATTTTGTATTTAATTTCCTCTTATTTCTCTTGTAAGAAGAACACTAAGATAATTTCTCACAAACACTTTTGCAAATTTTAGGAACACTTTTTAATTTACATTTTTTGCTTTTATTTTCATTTATTTTCGCAAACATTTTATATTTTCTTATACTATGCATCGTATATTTTATATAGATATAACTTTTATGAATTGTTTTTAACAATAAACACTTTAAATTACAATTAAAAAATTTAGCAACACGTGAAACCAACATTTTCAGCAAACGACACGAAAAGAAACTAAAAGATAAACTGAGATAAGAAGATAAGACTTAGTTAAAATGTCACACTAAGTTAAAGACAGAGTTGTTATTACAACAATTGCTAACACAGCAACGGGTTGTAGTTGGCAACTCTTACATAGATAATTTTATCTATCTTCTTGTCTCCTCTTCACTAAAAATGAAAAAAATTCAAACAGCTACCAGAAAAATTGAAAATTTTTGCACAAAATTTTACAAATATTGTGTTAATTAAATAAAAAACCATAAAAAATTATTAACTAAAACTGTTTTAAATAAAATTTACTCAAAATGTCTTTTTAACGTTTATGATACGTTCATGCTAAGAAGGGCTGTTTTAGGGTCGAGACAGTAACAGTTCCGCCGGAGGAGGTAGTCGTTTGGCTAGTTGTTTTGAAGTAGTCGTGCTTTATCTTCAAGTGCCGTATTAATTAATTCGGACTACTTTACCCCCAGCTACACTAGCTCCTTCAACCTTGTCCATACATTCATCTCAGGGCGGTTGTATAACATCAATATGGGGAATGAGGAGTCAATTGACCTAAAAGTGACTGGTTAAAAAAGGACTTATCACAGGGCTGGTACAATTTAATACTGAAGTGGGTTAAGCAGTGTCAATTTTCCTAAAATTACCAATCCTGTGACTGTTAAAGGGAGGACATACCACTTAACCAGAATGCTTATTAACAAGAAAAAACCAGTTGGCCAGAATTTTACCCATTGGAAGCTGTTTAGTTTTCGTTTATTTCATACGACATGAGCCTTTTGCGACAGTCTTGTGGTATGCCCATCTTTGGGTAGTCCTGTGGCATGCCACTATGTGGTTTAAAGCAAGACCAATGATCCCTCCTATGACAAGCCAATGTTAAAGTTGCCAGTTGTTTACAAAGGATAGGGTTTATCAGAGGACCGTCTCTGGCACGAAGGGACCGATCTGTGGCACTCGCAGAACCGGTCCCATTCCCCATAGGGATGTGAGTACCATAAGTTGCATCTATAGCAACAACAAAATCATTATCATAATAGAGTGGAGAGTGGAGCACGAAAAAGTCGTCGATTTTTTTTTTTTTTTGTAAAAAAAAATCTCAGAATCAGAGAAGTTTTGTGTAAAGAAAAGTTCTCAAATCTAAGACATTTTTTTCTATAAAAACATTCTCAAATCTAAGGCATCGTACAGAAAAATTTTCTGAATGTGAGATATTTTTTTTTTTATAAAAAAAAAATTATTTGAATTGAGACATGTTTTGCATTAAAAATTCTTGTAATCCGAGAAATTTTTTTGTAAAGAAAAATTCTTAAAATCTCAGACAATTTCTTTATGGAAAAATTCTTAGAATCTGAGAAATTTTTGGTAACAATGAAATTGTTAAAATTTGAGATATTTTGCCTATCGAAACATTTTCAGAATCAGGGACATTTTTGTATAAAAACGTTTTCACAATTTATGATTTTTTTTTTTTTTTTTTGAAAAATTCTCAAAACCTGAAACTTTTTGTCAAAAAAAAATTCTGAAAATCTGAGAAGTTTTTTGTATATACTCCAGATTCTAAGACAAAATTCTCTGAACCTAAAAAGAATTTTGTATAGAAAGAATCTAACATCTAAAACATTTTTTCTATTGAAAAATGTTCAAATCTTAGACATTTTTTGTATAGAAAAATTTTCTGAATGTAAAATATTTTTTGTATAGAAAAATTTTCTGAATATGAGACATTTTTTATACAGAAAAATTCTTAGAATTTAAGAAATTTTTTGTAAAGAAATATTCTTAAAATCTGAGACAATTTTTTTATGAAAAAATTCTCAGAATCTGAAAAATTTTTTGTAATAATGAAATTGTTAAAATTTGAGATATTGTTCCATTCGAAATATTTTCGGAATCAGTTACATTTTTGTATAAAAACGATTTCACAATTTATGACGTTTTTTTTTTGTTTTGAAAAATTCTTATAATCTGAAACTTTTTGTTAAAAAAAATTTCTCAGAATCCGAGAAAAATTTTTTATAGAGAAATTCCATTTTTTCTATAGAAAAAATTCTCTGAAACTAAAAAGAATTTTGTATAGAAAAGCTCTCAAATCTAAAACATTTTTTTTGTAGAAAAATTCTAAAATTTAAGACATTTTTGTACAGAAAAAGTTTCTGAATGTAAGATATTTTTTTGTATAAAAAAATTTTCTGAATATGAGACATTTTTTGTACAGAAAAATTCTTAGAATTTAAGAAATTTTTTGTAAAGAAATATTCTCAGAATCTGAGACAATTTTTTTTATGGAAAAATTTTCAGAATCTGAGAAATTTTTTGTAATAATGAAATTGTTTAAATTATAGAAATGGTTCCTATCGAAATATTTTCAGAATCAGGGACATTTTTGTATAAAAACGATTTCACAATTTATGACGTTTTTTTTTTTTGTTTTGAAAAATTCTTAAAATCTGAAACTTTTTGTTAAAAAAAAAATCTCAGAATCTGTGAAATTTTTTGTATACAGCCCGATTATGAATATTCCCTCGGATTTTTCCCTCTGCGGATTTTATTTTCTCGAAAAAAAATCCTCCTATTCTAATCAGGCGGGGAAAAGAATAATAAGGGAGAGAGATTTGAATTGAATAATATTAATTGAATAATTCATACAAATGCTATCACAATTCTCCCTATTATTGACTTTCATAATACCTCCTTTTTTCGGGGGAAGAGTTTCCAATTTTCAAAATTCGTTTACAATAAGGGAAAAGTGAAAAAATCCCGGGCAGGTTTTATTAAGAATAGGGGAACAAGGAATAGGGAAAAAATTCTCACGGAATTGTTATTGAGAATTGGGCTGATAGAGAAATTCCAAGAATCTAAGACATTTTTTCTATAGAAAAATTCTCTGAAACTGAAAAGAATTTTGCATAGAAAAGTTCTCAAATCTAAAACATTTTTTCTATAGAAAATTTTTCAAAAAAATGCAGAAAAATTTTTGGAATGTGACATATTTTCTTTTTTGTACAGAAAATTTTTCTGAATGTGAAATATTTTTTTGTATAGGATAATTTTCTGAATTTTAGACATTTTTTTGTATAGAAAAATTCTTAGAATGTAGAAAACTTTTTGTAAAGAAAATTTCTTAAAATCTTAGACAATTTCGTTTATGAAAAATGTTTTTCTATATAAAAATTCTTTGAATCTGAAAAATTTTTTGTAAAATTAAAGTTGTTAAAATTTGAGATATTTTTTCTAGTCCTCTGACTTTTTTTGTATAAATTTATTCTCACAACATAAGATATTTTTTTTTTTTTTGTCTAAAAATCTGAAACTTTTTGTAGAAAAATTTACCCGAATCTGAGCATTTTTCATATTGTAGAATCTAAGACATTAGAAAACATAAGATATTTTTTTTCTAAAAATCTGAAACTTTTTGTAGTAAAATTTTCCCGAATCTGAGCATTTTTCCTATTCCTAGAATCTAAGACACTTTTTCTATAGAAAAATTCTCTGAAACTAAAAAAAATGTGTATAGATAAAATATTAGACGTTTTATGTATAGAAAATTTCTCAAATCTAAGACATGATTTTGTATAGAAAAATTCTCAAATCTAAGACATTGTTTTCACAGAAACATATTCTGAATGACATTTTTTGTATGAAAAATTCTTGGAATCTGAGACATTTTATGTTTAGGAAAATTTACTGAATCTGAGTAATTTTTTGTATAGAAATATTCTCAGAACCGGATGATTTTTTTTTTTTTGTAAATATCTGAACTAAATGAATTTATAGGTTGTTACCATTAAAATACACTTTTCAATTAGGTTGGCACTTTGTTCTCTGTGTGTACTTTTACTCAAAATTTGACACTTTTTAGAAGTTATGTATGTATATAAATCCATGTATGATCATATATGTTCATATACGATCACAGTTTTATCTGGCAAGTACACAAAACTAAAAAAAAAAAAAATTATCTGAACGTTTGAAAACAATTTGATAAATTTTGATAATTTTGAAATAACATTTTTTCTATTAAATCAACAGATTTTTTTGGTAATTTTTACTGACTTTATATTTTGAGTCAACATTGTTGTATATTTAATAAAGAGTATATCATAGTCATATAAGAAAAAGTATTTCATATAACAAAAATTGTATATATATAAATTTAATATTAACTCAAGAGGAAGTAATTGAAAATCAAATTGAATGAAAATTAAATAGAATCAAGTTACAAAATAACAGTAGTAAACTTGTTAAAGAAATCATACACACAGAAAAAAAAAAATCAAGAATACTTTAACAAAACGAAGCATAAAAATGTTTAAACATAGACAGACATATTGCAAGGACAGACAGACTGACTGACAAAAAAAAAACTACATACTACACATATTTATAGAAAAAAAAACCACGTGAATGTATTCACTAACATGTGAATGTATGTAATTCAACAAAAAAAAAAATATAAACTAAAAATGCAGACACATTTGTTAGTAAAATATTTAAAAAAAAAAATTAAAGAGACAGAGAGATGAAATGTTGCATAGAAAAAAAAATTTTCAAACATATATTATAAAGGTATAAGTATGAACTTAATATTATCTAAATGGTACATCTGCAATTTTATTCCATTTCTCCCTATTTTAATATAAAAACACAACAAAATCATGAAATAAACTCTAAATAGTGAACAAAAAATCCCAGTAGGAAAAAACACTTTTAAGTTAGGCAACGGTTTTTAGGATATTTGAATAGCCTAAAAGTAAGCAACATTATTATATAAATTGAAAAATCTTACAAGCTAAATCATTTAATAAAAAATGTCAGCCTTAAAGTAGGTAACAATAGTTAGGGTAAAAGTAAGCCTAGAAGTAGGCAACATTGTTTTAAATATAAAAATAGAAAAAGTAGCCCATTTAAATTAGAGAATATTTTTTTTATGATTTAAACTCGTTATTGACACCGTGTTCATTTTTGGACCCAGTACTTTTAAATGGCTATAATTTTTTTTACTGGAAAAGAAATTAAGTGGTTTACAAATCTTAAAATAATTCAACATCTAGAACACAATCTTGAGTAAAAAAAAATTGTGGAAAATTGTTATCCAGAGATTCAATATAATTAACTTGAAAAAGAAAAAATAATAAGTTGACCTTTTTTGATGCAAGTTTTTTCAAAAATTATTTAAAAATATAAAAAGCCTAATCTTTTATATTTTAAATTGTTATGTATACATCAAAAAAAAGTTAGTAAAGTCAGCAAAAAAATGTTGCTGACTAAGCAAAATTTTAGTCAGGAGGGTGCTTGCAAAAAAAAATTGGTAATATCAGCAAAATCTTTTGCTGAAAATTAGCGAGCTGATTTTTAGCAACAAAATTAGTAGATTCAGCAAAAGCTTTGCGAACACTTAGTGGATTAGAAAGTAAAAAACCCTTGCTAAAAATTAATAACATTTTTGCTGAATATTAGTAGACTGAAAAACAAAAGCTCAAAAATTTGTAGAAAAATTATACCTTAGTTAATTTATTTGCTGAAAATTATAAAACATATTTTTGTGATTCGTTTAAAAATAATGTATAATACGCTACAAAATACAAAAATGTTCATACATTGACTACATGGATTAATGTAATATCTAAAATAGTAGAAATAATTATATAACATAAACAAAATTATCTTTGAACTACTTACATCAAAGGTTGTCTAAATGATGCTATATTTTAAAGGAACGCAATTGCCACAGTGAATTATAGAAACGAAACAAAAAACTAACAAAATATAACATATACAACCCTTTTTTGCAATAAGAAAAAGGAAACAAAAAAATCTACCTAAGATGTCTTTGTCTTTCGCTGTCTGTCTACTTATTGCATATTTGTTTGCAATTTGACCACACAAGATTATTAATATATATAAATATTTAGTTTACAAATACACATTTAATCTTTATTAAATTTAAATTTTTTTTTTGTTTGTTTTCTATAGAAAAAACTTCTAAAAAATACATTACTTGTACAAAATATTTTAAATACATTTCAATTTCGGCCTCAGCGCCGTAAGGCATTTTTTTTTACAATAAGAAAAAGGAAACATAAAAATCTACATAAGATGTGTGTCTTTGTCTTTCGCTTTAGTCTGTCTACCTGTCTGCATATTTGTTTTCAATTTGACCACACTAGATTATTAATCTCTATAAACATTTAGTTTAGAAATAGACATTTAATGTTTATTAAATTTAAATACTTTATTTTGTCTTTTATTTAATTAATAGGCAATTACAATACAAAATTTAAATTGTTGTTTTTTACTTTCACAATCTGGTGATAACGCAAAATTTAAGTTGTTTTAATCCACAATTTTGTTTTATGTATGAAAACCAGATGCAAAAATCTTCCATGGTTGGTTTTATTTTATGTCTTACAAGAGTTGTACTTTTTAGTAACATTTTCCTCCTCTCTACTACATCTTGACATGCCGTATATTCTGCAATCTGGTTGCAGTACACGCTATTAATTTTTATCATTTTTTTTTTAGCAAAATAAATTAATAAAACATTAGTATAATGTTAGTAGAACATTAGTTAAAAACAGTTAAGTGCTGAATAAGTATAACTAAAATTTTAGTTGAAAACATAATTTTAGCAAAAAATTTGCTGACAAATAGTATACCCGATTTACAAGATGTTTTACTAACTTAAAGTTTTTGAGTGTAGATGAAAAAATATGAAAATCTATTTGACTTTTCTATATAAAACCATCATAAAATATCCTATTTGCGACTTCTAGCCCCTTCAGTTTTAACTAAACTTGGTATGGACGGTAAGTGTCATATAGATATGTCATCGTACAAGTTTTAGGTTGTTAACTCTAACGGTTGTGGAAATATCGCGTTTTAAAATATGACAAACAATCAAAAATTTAACAAAAATATTCGTACTTAATCGTCCATATCTTTTTAACGGCTAAAGCTACGTGATTCATTGATACCTCATTTTAAAGCCACTGTTATCATGCTTTAAATAAAATAAGCGAAGACATTATTTTTTTTGTTTGTTTTCTATAGAAAAAACTTCTAAAAAATACATTACTTGTACAAAATATTTTAAATACATTTCAATTTCGGCCTCAGCGCCGTAAGGCATTTTTTTTTACAATAAGAAAAAGGAAACATAAAAATCTACATAAGATGTGTGTCTTTGTCTTTCGCTTTAGTCTGTCTACCTGTCTGCATATTTGTTTTCAATTTGACCACACTAGATTATTAATCTCTATAAACATTTAGTTTAGAAATAGACATTTAATGTTTATTAAATTTAAATACTTTATTTTGTCTTTTATTTAATTAATAGGCAATTACAATACAAAATTTAAATTGTTGTTTTTTACTTTCACAATCTGGTGATAACGCAAAATTTAAGTTGTTTTAATCCACAATTTTGTTTTATGTATGAAAACCAGATGCAAAAATCTTCCATGGTTGGTTTTATTTTATGTCTTACAAGAGTTGTACTTTTTAGTAACATTTTCCTCCTCTCTACTACATCTTGACATGCCGTATATTCTGCAATCTGGTTGCAGTACACGCTATTAATTTTTATCATTTTTTTTTAGCAAAATAAATTAATAAAACATTAGTATAATGTTAGTAGAACATTAGTTAAAAACAGTTAAGTGCTGAATAAGTATAACTAAAATTTTAGTTGAAAACATAATTTTAGCAAAAAATTTGCTGACAAATAGTATACCCGATTTACAAGATGTTTTACTAACTTAAAGTTTTTGAGTGTAGATGAAAAAATATGAAAATCTATTTGACTTTTCTATATAAAACCATCATAAAATATCCTATTTGCGACTTCTAGCCCCTTCAGTTTTAACTAAACTTGGTATGGACGGTAAGTGTCATATAGATATGTCATCGTACAAGTTTTAGGTTGTTAACTCTAACGGTTGTGGAAATATCGCGTTTTAAAATATGACAAACAATCAAAAATTTAACAAAAATATTCGTACTTAATCGTCCATATCTTTTTAACGGCTAAAGCTACGTGATTCATTGATACCTCATTTTAAAGCCACTGTTATCATGCTTTAAATAAAATAAGCGAAGACATTATTTTTTGAAGGTAAAATGAATTTTTTTCCGAATCCACGGTTTAAATCACTGCATTTCAAAAAACTGTTTTTTTTTTTAAATTTTCAAAAAAATATATGTTAATTATAATTTATTTCACTATTCCGTTGCCAAATAATTAAGTGGAGCTCTTACGGCATTCAAAGAAAGATACTAAATATAGTAGAAAAAAATATTTACATAAAAAAAAATTTATTGAATAAAAATAAAAACATTTTTTCAAATGCATTTTTTTCAAAGCCCGTAGTTCAAAAGGCTGTATTTCCAAAAACTGGTTTTCAAAAAATTTTTAAAAAATATGTGTTAATTATAAATTATTCTTCTACACCATCACCATATCCAAATGTGCTACTAATGCATGTTTCTGAGTTATCGGCTTTTTAGTTCAATTTTTTTCGCATTTTTATTGATAACTCAGGATACCGTAAAGGCTCCACATAGGGATTTGGTTAAACTCGATGACAGTTGACAGTTTTGACTTATTCATGCAATAATATGTAAAACAAAATTAAATGGAAACATACCACAATGGGGAACATGTCCTTACTTTATATATATCGATACAATGGATATATCGCACTTGTTCAACAAAAGGGCATAACTCAAAATTTTTCAAAATCCATTTTTTGCAAGGATACGACATACAGTGGTCATCTCTACCCACTGTAAAAATCTTAGATCGATCTCTGTACTCTTTAACAACAAAAAAAAAAAAACAAATTCAAGATTTTTACAGTGGGTAGAGATGACCACTGTATGTCGTTTTCTTGTAAAAAATGGATTTTGAGTTGAACAAGTTCGATATGTTAGGATGTCCCTTAAAATCAACTTTTAGTGCATTACACTCCCCAGTTTTATTGTAATAAGTTTTATTGGAATAATAAGATTTATTTTAAACGTTAACCCGTGCCTTATTTCGCTCGAAAATGGCACAATTTAAAAAAGTGTTTTTTATTAAAAAATACTCCAAATTTGAAAATTAAAAAAAAAAAATTATTCAAATATGGAATTTGGACTTTGTCGGATATCATTAACCCTCTTTAAACTGAAATCAGAAGTGGAATACATATTTGCTAAAAATGCAAAAATATCTTTTTTAAAATAACTTTTTTTTTTTTTTTTGTAAATTCCTAATTTTAATTTGTCTATTGCTATTTTTATAATATGATAGTTTTAATTAAAGAAAAAATTAAATTGAAAAAAACGAATAAAAAATTATTCAGTTGTTATAAAAATGAACATATTAACTTCAAAATCTTGTCCGTTTCTTATAGGGGTTGAGTGCATAAATTGTATTTGTATTTAGTTGCAATACGTATGTATACGAACAAAATGTTATATATGAGGGGTTAAGGTTAAATTGTAGACGACGACAACGCTATGACAATGAACTTTCATTTCCATGTATATTTCGTAAATTTCGTTTTTCTACCATGTCTTTATGTTTTCCGCTAAGCACCCTAGGTTATGCTTTTGATATATTATATTTGTTTAGCCAAAAAGTATGTACTTACAAAAAATGTAAATAAACTACCAAATGTTTTTGAAATTAAATTAAATTTTGGAAATTCTTAAGTAAAGAAATACAAATATTATATATTTAAGCAATTATTTTTAATATTTACATGGCAAATAAAATTAAACAAGAATATAAGCCAACAAATTAAAAGCCTTAAAGTAGGCTTTAGATTTTTTTTTTTTTTGCTCAAGAAAAGTAAATAAGTATATATTTTTTGCTGCTATAACAATTTTTTGAAAAAAAAAACTTTTCTACAAAAAATTTTCGCATTTTGCAATAAAACATTATGTTCATATTTATGCCTTTGAAGTTTTGGAGGTTGTTTATTAAGGAAAATATTAAAAAAAATATAAAAGAAATACATTTCCCTTATAATTCTAAAACTGTTTTATATTTTTTCTAAAACTTTTCTTAAAGTTAAATGGTAAAAATAAATAAAAAACAAAATATTAAATGTAAATTAAGTTTAATGCGTATAATACACCCACCACCCGCTATCGGTGCGTCCTTCGAATTGTTGCTATAGTTTTTTTTTTTTTGTAAGAGTGAAATTTAATACTACTTGAAAGTGATACTGGGGAAAAGGTATCTACAATAAAAAGGGGGTGACTTTTCAAGCAACAAATTTATAGATTTTCTTTAAGCAGTTAAGGTGTCAGCAAGTGTTTTAACTCAAGGACATTTTTCTTTGATATAAAATAAGTTTGACAATTTTTTTTCTTCGCAATTGCAAAAAAGAGGTATATAATTATTAAAAATGTTTCAAATTAAAAAAATGTTCTTTAAACAAATAAAAAATAAAAAAAAATCGTCTAGCGCTTCTATATGCATATGTATATTCTGCGTTTAGGTGACCCTAATATATGGAAAATTAAAATTTTTAATAAATATTTGCGATGTTTAACATCCAACAAATATTTTCTCAAAAAAACTTCCAAACTTTTTTTTAAATAATATAAAATGGAGACATTTTAAATAAATTGACGTTCTATTACATATAACGAGCTTTCAACCGCCGTATATTTACAAAAATAAAGCAAATCAAACATCTTAGCAATGTTGATACTAATATTTCGATCTGGCTAAAGATCTTATCAGAGCCCGAAGTTTTAGAAAAGCTAGAGCCTCCAGAGTAGGCTTTAGCTTAAAAAAAACCTATTAATCATCAATTTTGTTTCATTCTTATTGTTTTTAGTAATCAAACACGTGGCTAGGATCTTTTCATAACAAGCATCATGACCTCACTAATATGTATTTATATATCGCTCATTTATTTCAAGACTGTCATAAGTCGAAAAATGCGATGTTTGAGTTAATGAAGCAGATTTATTAGTTATATTATGCTTTATATTGTGTAAAAATTTCATATTAATATCATGTATAATTTTCGAGATAGAGTATAATATATTTTATTTTTTCTTTAAATTTTGTACAAAGAGTATATACTTCATAGAGAAACTGTGCTACTCACGGGACTCTCGATAATTAGAGAATTCGCAAACGACTCGCACTAAGAGAAAAATACATTAAAACCCCTTATTTAAAAAACGTGATCAAATAAATAAAGAAATGGTCGAGCGAGGCAGATATGGATTGAAAACTTTAAACTCGTTTTCTGCAAAATCGTGTTTTTTTGAGTTATGTCAGTCTTGCAGTAAAAATATAAAAAAAAAAAAATTGTGTAGGGCCTCTTTATGTATTATTCTATTATTATTATGTAGTATTCTTTTTATGTATTATTTTATTATTCCTGCGTTTAGATGACTCTAATATATGAAAAAATACGAATTTTTTATAAATATTTGCGATGTTTAATATCTAACAAATATTTTCTAAAAAAAAAACTTCCAAACTTTTTTTAAATAATCTAAAATGGCGAATTTTTAAATAAATGTACGTTCTATAACACTAAAAATTCTGAAATTTTGGCACTCACACTGACAAGTAATGCAATTGCAAAATTCCCAAGCATGCTAACAGCAAACTTATATTATTTGCGTGTGTGTTTTAAACAAAAGAAAATAATCAAAACAAACGCTACAAGAAAAAAAAAAAAAACAAAAAAATTAAAAACAAATACTAACACAACAAAAACATAATTGTACAGAAGGTTGACCTGTCACGGGATATGTACTTTGAGATCAATTGACACATTTAACTTTAAAAATGAGGTAGGTAACAGAAATTTACGCACTAAACAGAAACTGAAATTTTAAATTGTTATTTAGTTTAGAACACACAATCCAAATGCAGAAACCACAAATATATTAAAAAATTATTTAAAATTTAAAAATTTACAAAAAAAAAATCAGATTTATATTAGAATATAAATTGAAATTTACAAAAATCCATTTGCACTAAAAAGAATTATTAAGACCTGCCAACTTATCTCAAATTATCCAATATTTAAGGCTTAATCAAAGTTCTGAATGTCAAATTTATATGGAATATCTGGGGTTAAAGTCAAACTGAGTAACAGTTCGAAAACAAGTTACTCGCCCTTGTTTTCGAAAAGTTACTTATTTAAGATAAAAAGGAAAATATCACCAAACAAATGCTGGAAAAAAACAAGTATAAAATAAATTTTCTTTTTGTTTGTTTGCTAAAAAATTTTTAATTTTTCAATGGATTTCTCTGCAATTTGGTATACTGGATTCTCATACTCCAGGTAAAGTCGCCATATACTTTTCTTTACCGACCACGCCACCCATTTTTGCAGCAAATTTTTGTTTTAAATATTATTTTTTTATTATTATTATTTTTTTATTATTTGTTAGGACAATATCCTCATAAAGAAATATAGAGTATGGCCTCGAACTTGAATAATTTTCATTTTCATTATTTTTTTTATTTCATAACGAAATTTTTATTTTCGAACGGATTTCGCTTAAACTTAGTGTACCATATACTTTTCATTAGCCACGCCTACTTTTACGTCCACTTTTTAAAATATTTTAATGCATTATTTTATTTTAGATGTTCGCTATAAAACATTTTTATTCTCAGTGCGCCCGATAGGCTAGTTGGTAGCGTGCTGGCTTATCACTGCGGGGGTCGTGGGTTCGATTCCCACCAGAGGCACTGGTCTGTTTTCGCTACAACGCGGCGAAGGCCATAGTAGCTAGTGCTCGGTTAGGGTAATAGAATAGAATTTGTAATTATATGATTATTAATTAATAAAAAAAAAAAAATAATAATTGTATTCTCAATAGTAATTGCTCATTACTGGCACAGGTGATCCTCATATATCAGGCAATACCGCCACATACATTGGTCTGTTTTCGCTACAACGCGCCGAAGGCCATAGTAGCTAGTGCTCGGTTAGGGTAATAGTATATAATTTGTAATTATGTGATTATTAAATAATAAAAAAAAAAATTGTATTTTCAATATAACTTGTTCATTACTGCCACAGGTGATCCTTATATATCAGGCAATACCACTCCAACTTTTACGCAAATTTTTTTTTAATTTTTTATAGCATTATTTCACTTTAAATGTTCGCATACCAAAGACAAGATCGCCACATAGCATTCATTGGTCACGCCTACTTTTGCGCCCACTGTTTTTTGTGAATTTCTTATTTTACATTGGATGGTCTCTAAAAAAATTTTTTTAACGGATTTCGCTCAAACTTTGTATAAAATATGCCCTTATTCTAAAACCTGTGAAATTTATATAGCTATCGCACATTAGTTTGCTAAACAAATATTTATTTTCTTAAGGATTTTGATTAATCTTGGTACAATTTTTACACCTAGAACAAGGTCACCAAATACTTTTCATCGATCGAGCCAATGTAAAGACCAACTGTTATTAAATTTATAAATATATGTTCTAATGTGCAGGGTGGCACCAGCCCCTAGGGCTCCTGGCGTTATATTTAAGATAAGGAATCAGAGTAAAATTTTTATATATTTTAAGTCTTAAGATACCTAACAAAAAATCGTTTCCAATATGTGTTATTTTAAAAGTATTTGAGACCCGGCCAAGACCGGATATAAACAGCTAGTAAATATAAAAACTATATCAAAATAACGAAAATTTTGTAAACTTAAGAAATTTTCGTTTATTTTACGAAAGTTGTAATTTTTTTGACTTAACAATAACTATAGATTTTGAGGGAGAATTAAAATTTCTGTAAATCGTAATGTGACGTGCTCAATCACTCCTACCAGGTCGATTTTCAAGCACACTCATAGAAATAAACCTGTAAATATAACAGAAAAAGCTACTAAAAATTGATACAAAAAAAAAAAAAAAAAAAATTGAGTGCAGAAAAAATGTTAGCAAAATAAAACTGTTATCAATGAAAATGAAAATTATTCAAGTTCGAGGCCATACTCTATATTTCTTTATTAGGATATTGTCCTAACAAATAATCTATAGAGTTTTTGATTTCAAATTTATTATTTGACCCTTTCAGGAATGTGTTGATAAATCTATTTCGGGAATTTTCTAGGTTCTCTATAGATTATTTGTTAGGACAATGTCCTAATAAAGAAATATAGAGTATGGCCTCGAACTTGAATACTTTTCATTTTCATTGCACAATTAAAGGTCGAAAAAAAGATAATTTTTATTTTTAATAAAAATGATATCAAACTTGTATAAAAGACAAAGTACCGTCTAGTTTACTCCCCCTGTGTTATTTATAAACTAAACAAAATATAAAAAGAAGAGAAAAAGGAAAAACGTGTATTGAATATCCACCAGAGGTGGACCTTGCACATAACAAACAAGTTTTCAATTTATTGTTTGATCAATGGTTATAATCTTTAACTTCAAGCTCATATGTATATTAGTTCTCATGTAGTGAGTAAACAAGTTCATATGAATGTTTGATGTTTGGCATAGGATTGTTACCGCTTTCAAAACGTGTTCTGATGATGGGAACCTAGAAAATTCCCGAAATAGATCTATCAACACATTCTTGAATGGGTCAAATAATAAATTTGAAAACAAAAAACTCTATAGATTATTTGTTAGGACAATATCCTAATAAAGAAATATAGAGTATGGCCTCGAACTTGAATAATTTTCATTTTCATTGCACAATTAAAGGTCGGAAATGTTATATCAAAACTGTTGTCTTTACAAAATTTTAGTTATATTCTGCTGAATTTTGGTTAATTAAAAATACTTTTTTTACTAAATATTTGTAAAAACAGCACACAAAAACTGTAATATCAACACAATGTTTGTAGAATGGAAATAACAGTATATTTTGCTAAAATCATCAACAGAAATTTTTTCTAAAAAATTAAATAAAATCTAAAAAACTAAAAATTTCACATTTTTTATGATTTTTTTGTTTACTAATATTTAGCAAATTTTTTGCTGATTTTAGCAGATTGATTTCTTACTTTGAATTAACTAAAATTTAGCTCACATATAACCAAATATTTGTAGATTCAACCGATTTATGTTTGCTATTTTTATTTTACTAATATTTAGCAAAAAAAAAGTTACTAATTTTGGCAGTGTTTTTTTGCGACGTAATTTTTATCTAATTTTTAGTAGTTTTAGCAAAAATTTTTACTAATTTTTGTCTATTAATGTTCATTAAATTTGGTCAATTTTGTAGCACCGTGTTATTATTCTTTAAAAATAATTGCCTACTTTTGGGCTTTAATCAATTTATTAATGTCTATTTTTAAATACCAACCATATAATTATTATCATATGCGTATGTATTGGTGTCATTACATATACACAAGTAAAAACACTTTAGGTACATAAATGTCTACACAGAAAAAAATATTGGTAGTTAAATCAATTAATTTTACTTATTCGAGTTAAGACCTTATTTTTTTACGAATTATTTTAAAATTAAGCATGAATCTTATTAAAGTAAATATGATAGTACACTCAGGGAACTTCTGCTGTAAATATTTGTAGTTGTTTGAGTTGCAATACAGTATCTTTATTTTTAAGTGAAAAAACAGTAATTTGTAGAAGAAATTTCAGTTTTGACTACAATTGTAGTTCATTTAATAAAACAAACCACAGCAAATTACTGTATTATGAGTTTACATTTTGGTGGTTTTCTTTTTATTTAAAAAATAAAACAAACAAATGTATTTTTTACAACATTTGTGGTTAATTTTTACTACAATTATTTAATTTTTTGAACAGTAAAAAACAAATCGCTCATTTACTTCAAGACTGTCATAAGTCAATAAGTCATCATTTTTGAGTTAATGATGCAGATTATTAGTAATATCATGCTTTATATTGTGTAAAAATTTCATATAAATATCGTGTATACTTTACGAGATAGAGGATAATATATTTTATTTTTTCTTTAAAGTGGGTGCAAAGAGTATATACTTCATAGAAAAACTGTGCTTCTCATGGGTCTCTCGATAATTAGCGAATACGCACACAACACTCACTAAGAGAAAAATACATTAAAACCCTCTATTTATAAAAAAACGTGACCAAATAAATAGAGAAAGGGTCGAGCGAGTCAGATATGGATTGAAAACTTTAAACTTGTTTTCTGCAAAATCGTGTTTTTTGAGTTATGTCAGTCTTGCAGTAAATGAGCGAAATGATAATAGTTACATTTACTGAAATACAAGTCGTCCTTTCTTTAAGTGAAATTTCATTTGTTTTCAACTACATTTCCAGTGGTCTTTACCTACATAGTATTCTAAATGTAGTTGAGTAATTATAGACAATCTATACTAAGAGAATTATCTGCATGATATCAATGAATTTTTGCATTAGAGCTATGAAATGTCACTTTAACTCATTCATTGAAACTTTTCATTAAAATAATGCAGTTTTTCCTAAAATTGTATGAAACATTTAATTTTATTTATTAAAAATTTCATACAACTAATGTAAAAATTTCTTAAAAAATAGTTACATTAAAATGAAACTTTTTCATAAAGTTTAACAAAATTTTCGTTCACATTGTAAAGAAAACTTCATCAGTTTAGTGAAAAAGTTTCAAGAAATTCTTTCTGTGTAGTGGAAATATTAGCACTCAAAGTCGATACATTGACAGAATATGAAGCCTAGAACATTGAAGATATTTTGAAAATTTAAATTTTGTATAATTTTATAAACAAATCTTGATTCAAAAATATATGAAATTTAATTTTTTAAGGTAACCGAATTTCAAAATTTTTTGAAAAATATTGGGCTTTTTATTATTTTTTCAAAATTGTCATATGGTAATTTTTATGAGTGTGATAAAATTTGAACAAAAAGTAGCAATTTTTTATGTTTTAAAAAAAGAGGGCAAAAGTAATCAATTTTACCATATTTCCATGTATTTAAAAAATGTATAGTCCGGTCAGATTTTCAAAAATTATATACAATCTATGAACTCATTTTAAAGTTTAATCGTATTTTCTCATCATTACATCAATGAAAAATATGAAACTTTAGAATTTTTTATACTTTTAAATAATTTTGGAAAAAAGTGTTATAAAAATATAGAGCAAAAATTTATTTCTTTAAATAATTATATTAAAATATTAAAACTGAAAAGAAAACGTACCCTAAGGGGAATAAGGAGTCAATTGACCTAAAAGTGACTGGTTAAAGAAGGACCTATCACAGGACTGGTATAATTTAATACTGAAGTGTGTTAAGCAGTGTCAATTGTCCTAAAATTACCATTCCTGTGACTGGTAAAGGGAGGACATACCACTTAACCAAAATGCTTATTAACAAGAAAAAGCCAATTGGCCAGAATTTTACCCATTAGAAGCTGTTTAGTTTTCGTTTATTTTATACCACATGGGTCTTTTGCGACAGTCTTGTGGTATGTCCATCTTTGGTTAGTCCTGTGGCATGCCAATATGTGGTTTAAAGCAAGACAAATGACCCCCTCCTATGACAAGCCAATGTTAAAGTTGCCAGTTGTTTACATAGGGTAGGGTTTAGCAGAGGAACTGTCTCTGGCACGAAGGGACCGATCCTGTGGCACTCGCAGAACCGGTTTCATTTCCCATAGGGTACTTATAGGACTATTCCTGCTTGTGACTCGTTAAGACTGCCATAAGACCATTTTTAAGGCTGAATGTCTTAACTTTCAAATTTTATTTGCCATTTTTTTTTTTTTTTTTTTTTTTTTTTTTTTTTTTTTTTTTTTTTTTTAAAGAGAAGCAACACTCAGGAAATTCTTCCTATTAATTGATGTGTTGCTTTCTTTGAAAAGGGGATAGTGGAGAGATGAAAGGTGGTGAAAGATGAAGGGCTTCAAACATGGCAACACTGCAATTGCGCGAGATGATAAGTCTTAGAACAGTTGTTGCTCGCCACCTGATGTAGGGTTGGCGAATTTATTGAAGCTTTTTGTTTCATATCCCTGATTCATTATTTTACTTCGGTGGGGTTAAGTGCTATGGGAACACCGAAGGTGGGCGCAGCGATACATATAAGTGATAGAAAACTCATACATATTATTTTTCTAAATTGATGTTGTCGTCACCGGGAATCGAACCCGGGACCATCTGTGTAACAGTCCAACGCGCTAACCATTACACCACAATGCCCACAAATAATAAATAAAATTTTTTGTAACTCTTGCAACAACAAACACATGGGGAATACAATCTTAACTAGAGTCACACACTTTTTCGTAAGAAGAGGCCTCTTAATTTTAAATCTGTTTCTATTTAATTTAATATTATTCCAGCTTGATTTATTTTTTTTTTTTTTTCAGTGTATAAGTGTTAGTATATTTATATGATATGAGTATGAGTTATAATTCAACACAATTTGTATTTTATTACTTTATATCAATAGTAAATTTAGTTTAGTTGCTCATAAAACTATATTGTGATGATAAAATTATTAGATATTTCATTTTGTACGAGTATTATTTATGATTTCAAAATACAATTTGATAACAAAGCAAAATAAGCAAGAAAGGCAAAACTCTTTTTACATGATGACCCGGTTTGGAAAGTAAAATAAAAGAAATAATACCAGGGCTTAAACAAGAGGAAAAGGAAATAATAGTTGTGTAGTTGTTTCATAGTATAATCAAGTAGTACAGAGTAGTGTGCGTGTATGTGTGTATTATGCATTTGGTCACGTTTTTCAAGTTTCGTGTGGCATCACGTACTTCTGCTCCATTTAACAAAGTATGTAGGATGTATAAAACGTAGTCATCAACAACAACAGCAGTAAAAGTAGCAGCATTAACACACTCATAGAAATAAACCTGTAAAAATTGCAGTAAAAGAAAGTACAAAAAAAAGTTAAAAATTACGTTGCCGAAAAAACATTAAGGAAATAACAATAGCAAAAATAAAATTGTTAACTTTACAAAATTTTAGTTATATTCGAGTCGAATTTATGTTAATTGAAAATAGCAATTGACTCTGCTAAAATTAGCAAACACTTTTACTAAATATTTTTAGACTAAAAAAATAGCAAACAAAAACTGTAATATCAACAAAAATTCTTCTATATTTATCTTAAATTTAGTAGAATGCAAATAACAGTATATTTTGTTAAAATCAACAGAAATTTTTGCTAAAATATTGTTGATAGCTTATTTCAGAAGGGCATATTTTTATTCGCAATAAAAAAATTTAAAAAAAGCTTTAACAATTTCACATTTTTGTATGCGTTTTTTTTGTCTACCAATATTTAGCAAATTAATTTGTAACTTTCAATTTACTAAAAATTTAGCTAAAATTTAACTAAATATTACTTATAATATTTAGCAAAAGAATCTATTACTGTTAGCAGTTTTTTCTGCAACGTCATTTTTAACTAACTTTTTGTAGTTTTAGCAAACATTTTTACAAACTTTTTTCTATTAGGGCATCATCAGTAGCAATAGCAACATTAAAGAACAACAAACCAATACTTGTGTTTATCCTTTTCATTTAAAAGGGATCTGAAATTGGTAAATGTTGCTGCTGCTGCTACTGCTAGAAAATTGCTATGATACATTGAAACAATTGTTTGAGATCTGATACCATAATGTAATGTATTTTGAAACTATAAATTACGGTTGCTACAACAAAACAAGAAATACAATATTGATTGCAAAAGTACATGTTGGTAGAGGAGACATGAAAAGTAAAAAAAAAAGCGTTTAAACTCAATTTTATAGCATAATTTAAGGTCAATTATGAAAAAAAAATAACACATGCAAAGATTGAAAATATAATTTTTCATTTATTTTTAAGAAAATATAAAAATCAACTGTTACTTTACAAAAAAAAAAAAAAATAGCTTAACAATTACACGGTGCTACGAAATGTAGCAAATTTAATATACACACAGAGAAATAAAGTACCAACCGAATTGAAAAGGGTATATTAATGCAAACAACTTTTAAATTCAGTTAGTAAAGGGTTTTCCAATAGGTACCTGACAACTTTGAATTTAATTTGTGAGCGCACTATTTCACTGATCATTCCTTTTTTTCAGTAAACTCAAAATTTTCATCATGGCAAAGTACGCGAACAAACAACGTATGCAAGTTATAAAAATGTGCTACCGAAATTCGGAGTCGGAGACCGCAACTTTAAGAACGTTAAATCATCGTCAGTGACGAAGCTCATTTTTGGCTCAATGGGTTCATCAATAAGCTAAATATGCGTTATTGGTTTGCTGAAAATTCACATGTGCTTCACCACTTCATCCACAAAAAATAACTGTATGCTGCGGTTCGCATGCCGGCGGCGTCATTGGGCCATATTTTATCGTCGACAATAACGATCGTTACGTTACTGTGAATGGCGATCGTTATCGCGCCATTATTACCGATTATTTTTGGACCGAATTAGAAAACATGGACTTGGACGACATGTGGTTTCAACAAGACGGTGCCACAAGCCACACAGCACACGTTATAATCGATTTATTGAAGAGTAAGTTTGGTAAGCGTGTTATCTCCAGAAATGGACTAGTCAATTGGCCGCCTCGTTCGTGCGATTTAACGCCTCTAGACTCTTTTCTTTGGGGCTACGTCAAATCATTGGTGTATGCCAACAAGCCGACTACGTTGGAAGAACTCAGAGCCAACTTTGCATGCGAAAAAGCGGCCGTTACAGCCCGCGGTGGCCATATGAACGAAGTCGAGTTCCATTCATAAATGTGTTGATTGTATTTCAAGTCGATAATAAAGTTTTGGAAATATCTCAAATGGTTTGCGTTTTATTTAAAAAAAAAGTTATCAAGTCCTTATTGAAAAAACCCGTTACTACGATATTTACATTAGATTTCTGTATATTTTGGGTGTTGCAACTAAAATTCAGTTGAATTAATCGAACTTTGTTGTGAAAACTAATGTTCAGTTGTACTAACTAACTGAAATTCGTAATAACCGAATATGTGTCGATGTAATTGAATTTCGATTGGTAAATATCTAAATTTTATTCTGTGTGTAGTTAATTCAAAAGTGACCTAGGGAATGTTATGGGACAGGTTGAACAGATCAATTTAAGATTTTGAAAAATTTTAATACACCATTAAAATCCGAAATTATTGTTAATAAAATACTTATTTAAGATTTTTCAGACAAAAAAAAAATGTGAAATAAACTGGGAAATTAAAAAAACAATTTAAAATATTCTGCAGTAAAATTGACCCTAAAATAGCGAAAGTATAAAATATTCAAAAAAAAAAAAAAAAAACGCTTAAAAACATTAACACGAGAGCTCAAAAATGAAATATTCAACAAATTAAAAAAAAAAAAAAAATACAAACAACAAATTCTACTTCTATGGGACTAACAAAAATGTAATTAAGATGGCACACGACACTATTTTACAAAAAAAAATGTGTGCTTTTGGCATGCAACGGAAAAAGTCTTGCAGCCCCTGTGCTAGGATAGCTTTTAAAAACGATTTGTCGATTATCATTCATTTCAACCCACAGGTTTCAATTTCATTTCCAAATGGAAAACACAAATTTTTTATTTTTTTGGGAATACGATAACCCGTGCCAAAATAACTGCCGAATTACTGCCATTTTTGAAAATTAATGTATTTTTATAAACAATTCCCAAAATCGAAAGTTTTAAAAATTAAATTTTTCATTTCATGTATTCATTTTATATACTCAAAATTATTCGCATATGGAATTCTGACATCATCGAATATCATTACCCCACTTTAGCCTTAAATCAAAAATGACACACAAATTTGATAAAAATGCAAAAACGTATTTTTTAGAGATGCCTAATTTAGAGATGCCGATTACTATTTTCATAAAATAGTAATTGTAATTAAATAATAAGAAAAAATAAATTTAAAACTGATAATTTGTGTTTATGTGTGGAATGAATCCTTTCCAGGACATGTTATGAAAATTGATAATTTCGTCCAAAATTGAACAAAATTTTTAATGTTTTCATCAAAGTTTTGCATAGTTTTCGAAAAAATATCACTTAAATTTGATTAGATTATAATTAACTTTACTTTTGTTTAAAAAATCTGTAGCCCTTAGTGACATGGGGATAAAAAAAGCCCATAAAACGTAGTATTTTGTATGACTACAAAGCTTGTAAAGCTTTTAAAATAACTAATAACTTGATAAAAATAATTATTTTATTGAAAGTTTACAAAATAACTTCTTACAAATTTTTATTAAATTTGGATATGTGGTAAAGGTTACTAAACTAACGAACAAGCGCAATTCGTAACTGTACCAAACTTTATTTTAAAACTAGTGTCAAAAATGGCTCGAGTTTCGTTTTTTTCACATTTATTCTAAAGAAAATAAAATTAAATTTAAATTTAAATTAAAATAAATTAAACCAAATTAAAGGTATTTTAAAGATCTGCCTAACTATTTATCTTACAGCTCCCTATGTATTTTCCCTGATGCCATGTTGAACAACGCGTTGCTGTTGTTTGATCACACGAAAGGGTTAACATATCGCACACCTCCTAATACAAAAGTGACTCAACTCAAAATTTTTAATTTTTCAGAAATCGAAAAAAAACATTTGCAACTTTATACCAATTTGAAATTTGGGCTGCTCGAAAATGATTTTTTTGATATGTTGCAGTGAAACTTTTTTTTTCCTCATGCCAAAAGCTAACGGAAAATCGATGGCAAAATATCGATAAATTTCTGTCCTTACAAATCGGCCCACCCTAATTTATAATCTTCGAGTGAGAAGAGAACATATTTTTTTCTTCAGTAAAGGGAATATACTTTATAGAGAAACTATGGTATCCGCGATTCTCTTGATAATAAGCGTACTCGCATCTAACTCAAAACAAGAGAAAAATGCCTGAGAAAACCTATTTAGAGAAAAAGAAGACTAAATTAATATAGAAATGGTTTAATCGCGTGTTCTACTAAACCGTGTTTTTTTTTTTTTTTTGAGTTATGACCGTCTTCTAGTAGTTGGGCAATATGAATATATTTAGAAAGCTCAACTATTTCTTTTTCAAAATTCGTTTAAAAATTGCTCAAGAATTGAGTATTTTTTAAATTTTTTATTCTGTGAAGTTTAAAAATTAGGTGTTTAACAATAACTTTAGATTTTATCAAAAGATGTGTTTTACTTTTAAATTTTAAAAATTAAAAACCAAAAGTTTATTTTTCGATCTTTTATCATACATTATGATGTGAGCAAGATTATTCGAGTTCAAGATCATTTGTTTTTTGTTAAACAAAAAACCGTGCAATATTTATTTATTACTCAAAAAAAAGATTGATAATGTTTGTACTGAACCAGGCCTATATTTGTTTAAGTATATTGTTTAAGTATATTTTCACTGTAGCACAGTGTTATTATTAAACCTCATAAACATTAAAAGATTACTTTTTCTTTATATTTTTGCTCATATTTCTTAACAAACAAACATTATTTTCTTGATACCAATGTCTTTAGTTATTTTATTTTCTGCAATCGTAAATCAAATACAATTAACGTTAATTAAATACACATAAAAGTAGGCATGACCATTAAATATTATCACTACCACCACGTTATAACTAAACGAACACAAAACGTGGTAAACGCCTAAAAGTAAGCTACAACAATTGAAAAATAAACAATATATATTTTGTAAAAGAAACCCAAGGAATATATCAACATAATCACCGTAAAACCTTACAAAAAAAAAAAAAAAAAATCTGCCTTTCATTAGAAAAATTCTTCTTTAACCATTTTCTCTTAAAAATATTTCCCTGCTATTTGTCAAAATTACAATTGTATTGCGTAAATCAAATAAATAATTTTTGTGTTTTTGCCCTCAAGGCTTTGGGGGGATTTTTTCATTTTGCATAAACAGGGTTATTTGTGTGATACTCTTGTTATTGCAAAGCTAAAAATTTTACTTTGATGTTAAATAAATAAATTCCATTAGTAACCCTGGTTTCCTTAATATTCCACAAAGCTTTAAAGGTTTCATTAACAAAGTGATAGATTTTCTATTTTAATAAATATAATGTATTTTACAACTTTTATTTTTTACTTTAAGATGAAATTATTGCGTTGCAAAGATTTTTATTTTTTCTGTGATAATTTTGTTAATGTCTATTGGTAACTAAAAAGATCAGACTAAAAGTAAAAGATTAAAGACTAAGCAAGTTTAAATTAAAAAAAAAAAAAAAATTTAAATATTTTCTTCAAAAAGTGGGCGAAGTAGGCACTATTAAAATGTGGTATTGATGGAAAGGTATGATTAATAGCAGCACAATGGTGCCTTTTAAATGTTTAGAGCCGGCAATCCTGTTTAAAATGAATGATTATGAAAGGTAATTGACTTCGCCCAAGTCTGGTTAATATGCAGAGGTGAAAGGGTCGTTATAAATAAATCAAATTAACAAAAAATTAATCTCGATGTATATGAAAAGAAAAAGCAAATAAAACTGTAAAAAATATTACTTGAACCAGAGTAAAAAATATTTTTTTTTATATACATAGAATATGATGCTTGTTAGGAAAATACCCTATTGATTGCTAAGAAGACAAGAATGGAGCAAAATTTGTTAAAGCTAGCAGAATAGGCTGTTCTGGAGGCTCTAGCTTTTCTAATACTTCGGGTTTTGATGAGATCTTTTGCCAGTTCGAAATACTAGTATCAACCAAGCTATATATACTAAATAGTATCAACCTAGCTAATTTTTTTGTTAAAGCTCTGCCTATTCTGGAGGCTTTGGCTTTTCTAAAACTTCGGATTTTGATGAGATCTCTAGTCAGTTCGTAATACTAGTATCAACCTAGCTAAAATATATACTAAATATCAACCTAGCTAATTTATTTGATTTGCTTTATTTTTGTAAATATACGGAGCTTTAAAGCTCGTTATAAATTAAAAATAACATTAAAATAATCTTGATGTATATAAAAACAAAAAACTAATAATACTGTAAAAAATATTACTTGAGCAAGAGTAAAAACTAAAAAAATTTTGTATAAATAGAAAATGTTTGGTCTTCAAAGTTTAGTAACGTCCTGATGCTTGTTAGGAAATGACCCTAGCCACGTGTTTGATTACTTAGAAGACAAGAATGGAGCAAAATTGATGATTATTAAGTTTTTTGTTAAAGTTCTGCCTTTTATAGAGGCTCTAGCTTTTCTAAAACTTCGGGTTCTGATGAGATCTTTAGCCAGATCTAAATACTAGTATCAACCTAGCTAATATGTTTGATTTGCTTTATTTTTGTAAAGCTCGTTAGAAATTGAAAATAACTTACAAATAATCTCGATGTATATAAAAACAAAAAACTAATAAAACTGTAAAAAATATTACTTTAGCCAGAGTAAAAACTAATTTTTTTTACATAAATAGAACATTTTTGGTCTTCAAAGTTTAGTAACGTCATGATGCTTGTTAGGAAATTACCCTAGCCACGTGTTTGATTACTTAGAAGACAAGAATGGAGCAAAATTGATGATTAATAAGATTTTGTTAAAGTTCTGCCTATTATGGAGGCTCTAGCTTTTCTAAAACTTCGGGTTCGGATGAGATCTTTAGCCAGATCGAAATACTAGTATCAACCTAGCTAATATGTTTGATTTGCTTTATTTTTGTAAAGCTCGTTATAAATTGAAAATAACATACAAATAATCTCGATGTATATAAAAACAAAAAACTAATAAAACTGTAAAAAATATTACTTGAGCCAGAGTAAAAACTAATTTTTTTTTACATAAATAGAACATTTTTGGTCTTCAAAGTTTAGTAACGTCATGATGCTTGTTAGGAAAAGAACCTAGACACGTGTTTGATTACTTAGAAGACAAGAATGAAGCAAGATTGATGATTAATAGGTTTTTTGTTAAATTTCTGCCTATTATGGAGGCGCTAACTTTTCTAAAACTTCGGGTTCTGATGAGATCTTTAGCCTGATCGATATACTAGTACCAACCAAGCTAAAATATTTAATTTGATTTATTGTTGTAATTATACGGAGGTTAAAAAATCTCGTTATAAATTAATCAAAATAATACAAAAATAAGCTGGAAAACTTTCCTAGTTTATGTATTTTGTTTTTAGACAGGGTTGATATTCCATTTTTCATATTTATTTCTTAAAATTTTTAACAAAATAATTGTTTTTCGAATCGAAATTACAAAAAGCTATTTGAAAAAAGTTTTAACTGTGGAGGTTTAGGAAGAACGAATAAAGAAATATTTTAAATTAAAAAATTTCAATTTAAAAAATTAATTTTTTTTTTTACTTACTAGTTGTAAAAACTTTTCTATTCCTGACTTCAGTGAAATTTTTCGAATTCTATTCAACCTATTGTCCAGTAGATGGCACGATGCATTACATGAAAAATCAATTTATCAGTAGAGCTTACCTTATACTCCTTCCCGTAACATCCCTACAGGGAAAAGGGACTGATCTTAACGGACTCGCATGTCCTTGGTCGGACTTTTTATATGAGAGTGGCTATTCACTTTAACAAGGTTTTGGCATATTTTAGACAATTTGTGACGTGTTAGGAGTGTGTCTAAACATAGTTTTTAAAATAAATTAGTGAAACTATAAACTTACTTCGACCACAGAACTTTCAGCTTGCAAGGCAAACATTCTACCGTCTTAACTATTGTTGCTTGAACATATTGGCTAGCTTACAGCAAATTTATATTTTTTTGCGTGTGTGTTTAAATACAAAAAAGAATAACAAACATTATAAGATAATAAAAAAAAATTTAAAAAACACTAAAACAACAACCTATATTTGAAGTGCAGTGATATGCCCACTGTTGACCTGTCATGGAACGGCTCTTTCGAGGTCAACGGACTAGTTTGTTTATGGACACACAATTAAAATGCTGAAAACACAACAAAGTTAAAAAAAATCAATTGAATTTTAGAAATTAAAAATAAAAATTCAGATTAAAATTGGAATTGAAAAGGAAAATTTTATAAAATTTTAATTGTTTTACTCATTATGGACCAACTGTATCATTTTCAACCCAGTACATTTAAACGGATTTATTTTTTCAATTATTAAAGATAATGTTGTAGTTTAAAAATCCGAAAATAATTCAATATCTTAACTAAAATTGCAAAATACAAAGAATTTTGAAAATAGTTATCCAGAGTTGCCAAGTGATTATTTAAAAAATATTTTTTTTTGAAAATGAAAGTTATTCAAGTTCGAGGACATACTCTATATTTCTTTATTAGGATATTGTCCTAACAAATAATCTATAGAGTTTTTGTTTTCAAATTTATTCCTTGACCCTTTCAGGAATGTGTTGATAGATCTATTTCGGGAATTTTCTAGGTTCCCATCATCAAAACACGTTTTGAAAGAAGTGACAATCCCATGCCAAACATCAAACATTTATATAAACTAGTTTACTCACTACATGAGAACTAATATATATTATATGAGCTCGAAGTAAAACAGATTATCACCATTGATCAAAACATAAATTGAAAACTTGTTTTTTGTGAATCCTGAATATTTTTCAAAAAAAATTTTAGGATTTGTTTATTTAAAAAAAATTTAAATTTCAAATATTTTTTAATCAAGATTTGTCCATAAAATTATACAAAATTTATACTAAGAATAAAATTACATCGTTTGGGTAGATAGTAGAAACTAGGATACTAGAGATAGTGTCAAAAAACCTTGATATAAACCTTAATTATTTCACTTTCCAAAACCGTTCAAAAATACAAAATCAAATCGGTTACTACTAAGTTAGCAGGTTTTTAGTCCGCGAAGTCTTAAAAAAAATTATTTAAACAATAACCTCAGATTTTGAGAGTATATTAATTTTGTGATCTACTGAACCAGTCCTACAATACCCACTTAGTAAGTCCCTTTTCAAGTATATTAATTAATTGGTTCTATTTTTTAGCATCGTGTAATTCGTGCATTAAAAGACGAAAAGAATTCCAAAACAACAAAAACTTTAGTAAAATAAACGAAAGTATGTTAATATAACGAAAGTTTTCGTTGTTTTGACATATATTTCGTATTTGTTTGAGTGTGTTATGAGTGTAAGCATTCGTATTCCGTTTTACGCGTTTCGCATTTTGGTGAAAAGCTCTAATATCGATGATATATAAAATATTTAACAAAAAATTTTTTTTTTTAATTATATTTAAAAAAAATTCTAAAATTTTTAGTGTAACTTTCATCGTAATGTGATCTACTCAACCAGACCTACAATACCCACTTAGTAAGTTGCTTTTCAAGTATATTAATTAGTTGGTTCCTTGTTTTAGTACCGTGTAATTCGTGTATTAAAAGACGAAAAGAATGCCAAAAGAACAAAATCTTTCGTAAAATAAACGAAAATATGTTAATTTTACGAAAGTTTTCGTTGTTCTAATATCGATGATATACAAAATATTTAACAAAATTTTCTTCTTCAATTTTATTTAAAATAAAATTCTAAAATTTTTAGTACAATTTATTATATAAATCCAAATTTGTAATACGCCATTGAAAGCTTTAACAATTTAACGGCTTTTTTTGTTTAAAAACTTTAAACACGTACTGAAAACTGTTTATTTATCCATCAAATACTCTTGGTGAATTATCAAATATAACAGATAAATCTTTACAAAAAAAATTGCTCAATGATTTTTAACTAGAACTGGCCAAATAAATAAAATAAAAAAAATAACATTTCTGTTTACGAACTTTTCAAAATGCAGAATGTTAAATTGTTTATTACTTACAAAGTACTAAAAATAAGCCTTTATCTTTAAAATATAGCAAACAGCTAAGAAAAATAAAACGAACTTAACTCCCTTCCTTTGATTTAGGCGGTGTTAAGTTTATATTTTGTAACGTTTTATTTCATATTTTTTTTTTCTCAACCATTTCACACATTTTGAGAAAATTTGGTTTTTATAACCATGAGAAAGAAAAATAAACTCTTATGTTCCTGCCGCACAAAGCTCATTTATAATTTATACACCAGAAGATGTAAGGAAACGAAATGCAGAAGTAGGGAACGTTACAAGAAACTTTATAAGAAGCACATGATAAATGCTAAGGCGTGTGTGTGTATAAGTGTGAAAATTCATAGTACATATAAAGTAAAAAGGAAATAAATGAATAAGTAGTGGTTTATAGACACTCACACTATAACACATCCATATAAATATAAACATTTACAATCATACACAAAGTTACACAAACACACATATGATTACACATATAAATGTTGTATGTTTGTGGTTGATTTGATTGCTTTATGCACCCTTTGAGTAGCCACATGAATATCAAATCAGTATCACGTTTAACACGATCTTTCGTTTCATTTGTTGATGCTGTTTTTGTTTTGCTTTGTTTTTGGTACATTGTAACTTTTATACTACCAATCTTATACAATTCATATAAAAAAAAAGATAAATTTACAAGTAACGAAGGGTCAAAAGAGAAAATTTTATAATTTAGTACTTTTTTCAATATTAATTTATTATAAAAATTATTAAGGTACTTTGTATTGGCTTCTTTTAGTACAATTTTCAGTAAAAGTTACAAATTTCTTTTAGTTCAATTTTCAGTAAAAGTTACAAATTTTCGAACTCCTGATGTTGCTACTTAAAGTGGCAAGATTGCTACTAAAGAATTTTCAATGGTAGCTAGATATTAGTACTAAAAGTCAAGCAATTTAAATTTTGATTTTGGCACTAAAATTTAACCAATTGTAGTTAGATTTCGGCTCTACGATAAATTTGGGGTTTTTTGCCGATTTTAGTACTAAAAATGTATAAGTTGTTTTTTTATTTCAGTACTAAAAGCCCGACAATTGTGGTTAAGATTTCGGGTTGTAAAAATTATTAATTTGGTACTAAATTTTTTCATTTCAGAGATACTGATAGTACCTCAAATTTAGTTTAGATTTCGATTTATGAAAAGATTTTGTCTCTAATACTTATTAGTATGACTTTAGATATTCAAATTCTTTCGATTACGGTTCAGTTTCAGTTCAAAATTTGTACTAAAAATGTTTTGTACTAAAAAATTTAATTTTTTAAACTTTAATATTGTTACTGAACTAAAAATTCTTAGATGTTGGTACTAAAAGTTTAGAAAATGAATCTTACCATCACAATAACTTTGAATTATAGTCCGTATTTTGGTACGTAAAACTCATTGCTTCCTGCTTAGAACTCGGCCCAAAAAGAAATTTCGACAGCAGTACCGGAAGTCTTACAATTGCAGATTTTATTTAGGTACTAAAAATGTGATTTTGGCTTAGATTACTGATTCAAGATATTTTCGATAGTGCTTTAGATTGTAGTACTAAAGTTATAAATGTTGGTTATACAATTTTGGTACTAAAAACATTTAATTTTAATAATAAAAGTTCCACAAATCGGGTTTACATTAAAGTTTAATAAAAACTTTCGATATTAGTACTAAAAGTTGTGATGTTGGTACTAAGAAGCTTACGATTTAAGTTTAGATTATCGAACTAAAAGTCCAAAGACTTAAGCTCAGATTTTGGTACTAAAAGTCAGGCGAACGCATCTCAGCACCAGATTAGGTTCGAATTGTAATCCAAATTTTAGTACTAAAAATTTATTTATTCTTACTTAGAATGTGATACAAAAAAAACTTGCGATAGTAGAAAAATTTCAGCTTGAATTTCAGTACTAAAAGCTAAAAAAGTAGCATTGATTTCTGGTCTACGATAAATGCGATTGTGGTCACGAGTTTAGTTATAAAAGTTAATAAGAAAATTAATTTTAATGCTAAAAGTGACACGATTCTGGCTTAGATTTCGATTTATAAAGTCTTGTGGTCTTGGTACTAAAACGGGAGTTTTGGTACTTAAAATGTATTGAGTGTCGAACAAGAAAACTTACAATGGAGGTACTAAAATTTAAGCGATTTATGTTATACGATATTTTTGACTCTGCTAACGTATTTAGTACTATACATATATTGGTTGATTATCAAATGTATTTTTTTTTAATTTTTTCTTTTAATTGTCATATTAAAAGTCTCACAAATTGGGATCAGGATACGCGTTATCAATCAACTGCTTTTAATTTTAGTACTTAAAATTATGACTATGGCTGATATGGTGATATTTAAAATAGGGCAACAATATTTTCAATTAAGTTTCGAATTTTGTTACTAAAATTACATTTAATAATGTTCTGAATTAAAAAAAAAAACTTTACATTGAGGTACTAAGAGCCTTTTATTACTTTGTTAAATTTTGGTACTATAAGACTCGGTAGTTTCTTAAAAAAAAAAAACTCTTACGATCGCAGCAAAAAATTGTTTATTAATCCTTTTGATTTGCACATTTTAAACTTTGGTACTAACAGACTAGTACTTTAAGTTAGGGAATTTTCCTTTTCGGTACTAAAAGTTCAAAAGAGTAAAATCGAATAAAGTTTAAGTTTAATTTAAATAAAATAAAATTACTAAACCAAATACTTTCGATTGTAATTTTGATGTTAGTACTAAAAGGTCAATTTTTATTGTATTTTAGATATTACTGTATTGTCCAAAACACTAAAATACATTTGATTACAGCACAGACATTCGTATTACAAGTTTTTAGCAGCTTAGATGTCGATATGAAAATACTGTCTGTACGGGCACAAATTTTGGTCCCTAAAAACTTCAAAATGTTGGTATTAAATTTTTTATAATTTTAGTTCCAAATTCCGTACTAAAATAACTACGATTAAAACTAGGATTTGAGTAATACAAAATCAACTATGGTATATTTGTTTTAGGCCTAAGTTTACATTTAAGTACTAAAAGTGCAGAACTAAATGAATAATTATCACCTCGACTATAGTAAACATTTTGATGTAATGGTTTCAGCATTTTTGTATGAAAATTGGTATACTTTAGTACCAACAACTTTATTACGAGGTCCTAAAAATTGTACTAAAAAATTTTATAGTAGCCTTATATAAAAAGTACTATTTTAGAATTATCGTCACCCATCTTAAAAGTTAGCTTCCAAGTATAAAAACTTTTGTTTGTCAATTTTTTGTTGTTGGTTGTAACAAACATTATAAAAAAGGCTAAAGTTACTGGGGCGAACGTGTTGCATGTTTTATCAGGTTTTAAGGATTTAAAAGAAATTGTATTGAATACTTGAAAAAAAAAAATATAAATGCAAAACAAATCAAAAGTAATTTTAAATTAACTTAATTTAGGCGAAAGAAGTAAAAAAAATAAATAAAAATCATATAGCCTACTTTTAGGCCATAAAGCCACAAATAACTGAACATTTTTAGTTTATTTTAAAACATAAATCTTGTCTTAAAAAACTGATTTATAGCCAAATACATGCATAATTTTGCCAACGAAAAACACGTAATTATTTATAATACATATTACTCCTAAAACTATGCTTAAATTTTTTTTATAATATACTCCTTGTTTACTCTTTACACTTAATTTTATTTATTTTCTTTCGTTTTAAGTCCCTTGTTGATTGGTCACGTGTCCCTTTTACCGTTTGGCATTCATTTCGCATTCTTTTTTTTTCTCTCTTTTTGGTTGGTTTGTATCAATTACAATATAAATGTTACACATTCATATTGACACATGATAAATTCGTTTAAAATGTTTTACTTCCGAGCCGAACAAAAAAAAAAAAAAAACTTTAAGTTGTATTGAAATGAGAAATTAAAGTGGTTGTTTTCGGTTTTGTATGTGTTTTGCCAATTTATGTTGTTTCGATGTCCTGTGGCTAGATTTCTGTTAAGTAATTGTGGTTATGTAAGTTTGCATACAATTTCACAAGTAAAATCTCTCATGTATTTGTTTGTCGAGTATTTGTAGGTGAAAATTTATTATGAAATATTTGAAAAAGGGGGATTTAGGCAAAAAAAAAGGACAGAAATGAAAAACAAGCAACACGTGACTATAAGTAATTTTGATAATTGGAAACTTCAAGTGGGTGGTTAAAGAGCAATATTGATTGATTTCGAAGTAGACTTTAAGTATGGATAAATTTGAGAATTTAAATTTTTTTTGTTGATATTTTAAAACCATAAGTTTGGCAAGTTTTATATATCAGAGAACATCAAATTTATACAAATATTTCTAAGGGAATAATGAGTCAATTGCGCCCAAAGTACTTCTCCGGTGACTGGTTAAAGTATGACCTATTACAGAAGTAGTACAATTTGCCATAGCAGTGTCAATTATATTGAAAGGACTGGTCTCGAGACTGGTGAAAACCAGGCATACTACCTAAAGAGCGTGGACAGCTTTTTTATATTTTCGCAATATATTTTGAGAACATTTTTAAATAAATTTTTATTTTAGATTTTTTAGAGATTTGTTTAGTTTATCATTTTTTTAATTTGAATAGTTTTAGAACTGTTTAATTTTTCCATTTTTTAAAACTAAAAATATAATTGTAGAGTATTTAACCAATTTCACTTATTTCGCTTAAGCACTTTAAACTATTAGCACTTGTTATTATTTTTGACTTTTTTAGTTTCTCCGTTTTTTAAGTTTTATATTTTCGGCTTTTCTAATGAAAATTTTTATTTTGAACATTTGAATTTAATTTATCTTTTAAATTTTAATGGAATTTTTTAAAATTAACTTAATCAGCTAACAAAGAACATACATGGTAGTGTTTTTTTTTCTTTTCTATTTTTATATTTTCGTGTTGTGTTTACTTTGTTCTTTATTATTTGAACACACACCCAAAAAATAACTTTTATGTTAGCTAGCCACTACTGGTAATAAGAAATATTAGATCATACGGTAGAGCCTTTGCCTTTGCCTTCTATTGAATTGAATTCTTTAATTTTGGCGATTTTTAAATATATATATATGTATATTTTTTTTTAATATTGGTGTTTTTTTTTTAACTATACTTAAATATGGTAATATTTTTTAATTTTGCCGATTTAATTAATTTTGTAGATTTTTAAAATTTTGAAATTATTTTAGGTTTGATAATTTTTTCAATTCCGGCGATTGTTATATTTTGTTTATTATTTGAACACACACGCAAGAAATTTAACTTTGCTGTTAGCCAGCCCGTGATGTTCTCAAGAAACATTATACGGTAAAGCCCTTAAAACGGTAAAGCTTTAAACCGAACGTTCCATGATTGGGCCTCACTGACGCCAAGTAGATTTTGTCCTAAATATTATAAATTTGGCGTTTTTTAAATTTTCTTGTCTTTTTCAGTTTTGGTGTTTTTTTTTTTAACTGTAGTTTTTTAATTTTATTTAATATTAGCGATTTTTTTTTAATTTTGTATATTTTTTTGGTAAATTGAATTTTATTAATTTTGTAGACTTTCTAAATTTTGAATTTTTTATTTAGATTTGAAAGTTTTTACCATTTTGACGATTTTTTCAATAATTTTTGGTGTTTGTGTTTTAACGATTTAATTTTCAATTTCAATAATTAAATGAAAATGAAAATTATTTCTTTATTAGGATATTGTCCTAACAAATAATCTCTAGGAGTTTTTTGTTTTCAAATTTATTATTTGACACTTTCAGGAATGTGTTGATAGATCTATTTCGGGAAATTTCTAGGTTCCCATCATCAGAACACATTTTGAAAGCGGTAACAATCCCATGCCAAACATCAAACATTCATATAAACTAGTTTACTAAAGTGATAGCTCGTTGGAAAGGTATATCAGGCTTTAATTGAAAAATAAAATTTTCCTAATTTTTCTTGTTAAATAATTAAAAATAATTCAATTATAAAAAATATAAAAACAATGAGAACAAGGTGGTCTCTTAAATGCTCTTCTCCTGTCCAAACAAGGAGTCGGGGCCCATTTTTTTATTGCTGATTCTTAAAGCAAAAATTATGAGGAATCCAAAAAAAAATAAAATTAGCCGGAAAATTTAGGAGCTTCTGTGGAAAATCGGAAAATTTAATTTTCATGGGAAAATTTAATTTTCATGGGAAAAAAGGTAAATTTTTTAAACAACTTTCAATGAGGTTCCTTATGAAGAATTCTTCAATTTTGTCACATGACATTGGTGCACACCACCACTAAACCAGTCACTATAAAAAAAAAAAAAAATATGTAGGTACATTATTTTTTGCTGGGCAATCGATTGAGACTATTTATTTTAAAATCGGAGAGGGGTCGTCCAAAAATTTGCCAATTTTGATCGTTTTCATATGGAATTGCTCTCCTATAGATTATTTGCTAGCACTATATCCTAATAAAGAAATATAGAGTATGGCCTCGAACTTGAATAATTTTCATTTTCATTGCACAAACTAGTCTATTCTGATTTAAAAATTAATAGTGTTTATAATTTCTTTAAGAAAAACGTTTATTCTTCTTCTTAACCTCAACATTTCTAAAATAAAATTAAAATGTTTTAGTTTTTTTTTAATTTTTACGTTTTTTTAAATTATTTATTATTTTTTTATATTTTGGATATTTTGTATATATTTTTTTTTTTTTTGTTTTTAATTTTGAGCTTTTTTTCATTTAGTCGATTTTCTTAAATGAAATTTTTTCATTTTGATGTTTGCCGTCAGTAGGGCTCGAACAAATCAAAATCGAAAATAATCTCTCAAACTGTAAAAAACATCGGATTTAAAAAATCGCCAACATTTAAAAATTACAGATTTTAAAAAAAATTCAAAATAAAAATATCCATAAAATGGAAAAAAAAAAATCGCTAAAACGCCATAACTAAATATGATAGCTGAAATTTGAAGAAAAAAAACTTGATAAAAATAAATTGCTGAAAATTGGAATTAAAAAAAACGATTTAATTAAAATACGTTAGAACCGCAAAAAATCGCCAAAAATCAAAATAGTCGTTAAAAGTAAAAAAAAAACACTGGAGGTTAAAAATTTTTAGTAGCGAAAAAATCGTTGAAATTAAGAAAAAACATTACAAATGTTTAAAATTAAAAAAAAATAAAAGAAGTCGCCCAAGTTACTCGCGTAACTAAGAAATGCTAGACTGGCAAAAAAGCTAAAATTCTCTATAATCGCTGCTAGAAAAAAGACGACAAAATTTAAAAATTCGAAAAAATACTATAAAAAATTTTTTCAGGCTTCTGAACTATTAAAAAAATTTAATTAATTTTACTACAAATAGAGAAAAACTACGAAAAAAAATTTATAAACCCAATGGTTAAAGCCAATGCATTTTCATAATTACTAAACCAATCTTCGGGCGTCGTGCAAGGTGCTTTGTAGGTGAAATGCTGATTAAGTCTTTAGTAGGGGGAAAACATTTTTTTTTTTCAATAATGAAAATCAATCTGTTTTTTTATATAAAATTTAATTGTTTTAAACTTAAATTAATTTTTTTTCTTGTTTTTTCTTCTTTTTATTGATAATTTTATTTTGTTCTGTTTTCTTTATTGTAATGCCTTTTATACCAATTTTTCGTTGAGTCAATTTTAAAATTTGATTGACATTTTAATGCGAAAATTTTGACAAGATTTTCAAGTCTCTAGAGCGTAACAGCCTCAAAAAGCAAGTGCTGGAAAATGTTGGCAAAATTAAAAAAAAAAATAAAAAATCAAAGTCTGCTAATAGGCTCAAAATACTGAACAAACAAAGACATGTCAGAAATTGTCAGTGTCATGCAACAGCAACACAAAAAGATAACAAAATAAGAGTTTACAAGCAGGAAAATCAGACAAAAAAGGATTTAAATTTTATTTACCAAAACGTTAAAAGAAATATTGAAATAATACAAAGTTTTACTATAAAAAAAAATAAACAACTTTAATATTTTTAGAACATATTTCGACATTAACTTATTACATTTTGACCACTTTTACAAACCTATTTCCGTTTTGTACTCAAAGTTTCATTTTTTTTTACTATTTACATCCGTTTGAATGTGGTTATTGTTAATGGCTGTTTGTAGATGTCATAATGAAAGCATCAAATTTCCGCTTGGCTTATCAACAAGACACAGAAAAGGGAGTATATTTGCAGAATTGTAGAAGTAGTAGTGATAGTTGTAATACCTTTATAGTACAATAGAACTTTTAGTAGAATATAACCAGAAGTCTTGTCTAATAGACAAGGCTTTACTTATATTTTACGGAATTTAAACATACAGACTTACAGTCGCCATGGCAATAGGGAATTTAAACCAAAAAATAAGAAAAAAGTTATTTCCCAAAATAAAAAAAATATAATACATAAAACCAGAAATGGAAAATAAAAACATTAAAATTTTGTATAAAAATATACAAAATGTTTTTCCCAAAAAAAAGAAAGCAGAAGGAAAACCACATACAACAAACATTGTTTTAAGGTACTTTTTGGAGTAAAGTAAACATAACAACCTCAAAAAGAAAAAAAAGACGTCCAAAAAAAGTAAGAAAAATAAATGGTAAAATGTGTATTAACCGGAAGAAGATTAAACATAAACAAAGAACGCATTTCCGTAATACATACCAACGCAGTCATATGAATAGTACAACCAACTTTACCAGACCATTCAACATTAAAACAACAACAAAGATACAATTTTGTAACTCCCTTTTGAGTTTTTATGGTTAAAATAAATAAACGAAAAATAAAACCAACAACAAAAATACACTTCAACTCGCATAATAAACCAACAGCAGAGATCCCAGATAATTTAAGCAACAACAAAATTCTTTTGTTGAAAATTGAAATAAAGTTGGACAGCCTGAAAATATGCTACAAAAATTTCGTGTTTCTTTGTTTGCAAATAAATTTAAGCCATAAATTAAGTAATATGAAAATTGTTTACGAAATTAAATAAAATAATTTTGTTAAATTTATGCAATTTTAAGTTTGGTTAAGAAATAAATAATAAAAAGAGTGTAGCCTACTTTTAGGAGAATTTGTTTTTATATAAACTAGATAAATACTGAGCAAGTTTAGAGTTTATTTTAAAGAAATAGTTTAAAAACAACTGTAAATCTGTAAATTTACAAATTTTTTTTAAGTTATTTCTTATTTTATAAAAATTTTCTAAAAGTATGCTACTTTTTTATATTAACTTCTTAATAGTTAGCTCTACTACCTCCCAGCCTATATTAATAACAACTTAAAGTCAAGAAAAATTAACAGAGCCAGGCTAGTAAAAATAAAATAAAAGGAATTAAGTTTATTCAAGGCCGATACTGTGTAAAATTCGGCAAAAATGTTGTTTCCAAATTTTAGTCAGATCAATAGTATAAAATTACACTGAAAATATATTTTTTTCTTACCGATTGAAAAATATTTAAAAAGTATAAAAAATGCGAACTGAAAGAGTTTACATGTTCATTTAAAAACTCAGTTTTTCGTTCTACGTTTCAATAATTAAACTTTCCTGTTTTTATCAAAATGGTTCGGTCAAATTGCTCAAAAGTACAAGGATAAAAAAAGGAAGGATTAAAGTCAAATGTGACTAATTTTGTATACCCTCTCTCCATTTATTGAGAATAAAAAAACTAAATTTTTTCGAAAAATATTTTTGAAAAAAAAATGTCGGCAAATAAAATGAAAAGAAAAAAAAAACCGAGGAAAAAATTTAAGGGCGAAAAAAATGTCGAAGAAAAATAATTTAGCGTTTTTTTTTAATAGAATTTAGTGGGGAAAAAATTGGAGAAATAAAAAATTTGGGGGAAAAATATCAATATAAAATAATAGAAAACAAAAATCGCGGAAGAAAAAATCTAAAAAAGAAATTGGAGAAATAAATAATTTTGGGGAAAAAATATCAATAAAAAATAATAGAAAACAAAAATCGCGGAAGAAAAAATCTAAAAAAGAAATTGGAGAAATATAAAATTTGGGGGAAAAAATATCAATAAAAAATAATAGAAAACAAAAATCGCGGAAGAAAAAATCTAATCTAAAAATACTCGCGTACTAAAAATTTATTTAATGCAAATTTTGTGGCAAAAATGTTGATAAATAAAAATTTACCAAAAAACATTTTGCAACAGATTTTGAGGGAAAAGTTTCGCGGAAAAAGAATTTTAGGAAATAAAATTATATTTAGGAAATAATTTTTTTACTGAACCTCGTGGAAAAAAGTTTGGGTAAAAACATTTTTTTTTAAATTCAAAAAATTCGCTGAAAAAAAGTGTTTAATCAATTATTTTATAAAAAAAATATGAGGTCTTGTCTATCATGAATGCTAATGGCTCAATAGATTTTTGAGAATTTTTAAGGGTCGCTAAAATGGATTTATGTGAAAATATTATTTTATGAAACATCGTTTTAAAGGTTTTATTTTTTTCTATTACAGTGTTTTACAAAACAGTTTAAGTTATTACTCAAAAGTTCCATGGGCCACTTTCAAGACCTTAAAAGTAAAATTTTTCAAATTTCCCAATTTAAAATTCAATAACTTCAGAAATAAGCAATGTTAAGGCCTGACATAAAATGTATTAGATATGATTTTCAAATACCTTTCATATGGTATAGTTTAAAGTGTTAATTAATAATCATTTTATTAAATTAAAGAAAAAGAGCAATTTAAACAAATCTCACTAAAACTAAAAAAAATTTAAATGTATATTTTTTTTAATTGTGTTTAAAATAAAGCTTACAGAACTTTTACTCAGTCCCGAGACCAGTTCTTTAAGTATCACTTACACTGCTTAACCCACAGAAAATGACAACTTTTGCTAGTAGTTTTGCGATAATTCCTCATTTAACCAATCACGACATAGTTTTTTTTTGGAAATAATTGACTCCTCATTCAAAGTAGGGGCAGCTAACAAGGGAGGTATCCGGACACACACATCTTAATGAGACTAAATATTTAAGGGACGCGTATTTTTTAGCTACTCAATCTCATGTTTAGGCGTACTACCATTTTACGTTTTTTCGATTTATTTTGTTCTATTTAAAGTAACTATAGACAAATTTGGTTTCAACTGAAAGCTTTTTTGAAGACATGCTGTTCAAATTAAGTCTAAAGAATTTCAAGTATTTTTGTTATTTAAAAAAAATTTTTTAAATCTGGGATTTTATTACGGAATTGTAGTTGTATTAAGCTAAGAATAAAGTATAGTAATGTCTAGTTAATTTACTTGAGGTGGTGTCTGAGTTTTTCCGATATTAAGAATCGTTCTGTTTTTATGTGACTTTTCCCGAGGAGCCTTTTTCGCCTATACTTCAAATAATTAAAAAATATGGCAACTCTGGGTCTACTATATAGGCAATATGGGTATCATTTTTGTCTTCTTGAGAACTATAACCATCTGTACAAATAAATCAAATTCTCGTAAATTAAAAACAAGTTTTCATATAAAAACAAATGCATTTTTGAAACTATTTTTCTACTCTTATGTGTCTATTTTTTTTGATTTACAACATATTTCAAGTTCATTAAAATCTGCTAGTTCGAGTCGGGATACCTCACTTGTAAGTGCATTATATGGTTGCAATTTGTTAGTTTGTCTTATTAAATTATATTTTTTTTGTAAATAAATTTAACATTTTGTAATTTTTATTTATTTTTTTTGCATCTGAAAAACATGCTTTATTCCTATTAACTCTTTGCTCCCAAAAGTATGCTTTATTTTTTGCAATTCTTTTAAAAGTTCTTTAGTTCCTGGTAAAAGTGTTCTTTATAATGTTTGTAATTTTTAATATTTAATCTTGTTCTAGTTTTTTATGATTCTGTATTCTTTTAATACTTTTCTTCCTCAAAAGTTTTGTTGTAGTTATTATAAAAATTTTGTTTTTAACGCCCATAAGCATAACTCAAAGTTAAAAGGTCATTTTGTCTTTGTCAGTTAAAGCAAAGTGTTTTTAGGTTTTGGTGTTTTCTTCTTATAACAAACATTGTTTAACTTATTTTTATGGCAAACTGAAAGAGTCATTACTTTTGAGAAAATACACCTGTGACTCAATAAAGTCAATGGTTTTTTTTTTTGTAGATTTCTTTTAAAAAGTTATAAAGGAGTTGGTTTTTATGCGGTTGATGAAATGTATGCTGTTTTAAGAAAAAAAAAAAATGTATATAAAAAAGAGGGCTAAGGAAAACTGTAAGAGAAATTATTTTACGTAAATTCAACATCAAAAAAAATCATAATTTGTATTTTCAAAAGTTTCTTGTAAAAAAGGTGTCCAATATTTTGATTTTCAATTACAACAATTATATTTTTTGGAAATTGCTATAATGATAGATTAATGAAAAATTTTGCCTACCTTTAGGCTTTTCATTGCTTTCTTTTTTATTTTAAATTGCATTACAACTCATTTTATTTAAATTTTGATGTTAATTGTCTGTTTAATTTTAAAATTAATTTTAAGTCAGGGCACGAAATAGATCCACTGTACATTATAAAGCTAAGCTTTGCCGATATAGAGAACAATGCTTCAATAAAAAAAATTTCTATTTTTTGCTTTAAAGCGCCCTCTCATGGATAGGAAAAACTTTGAAATCTTAATCTTTTTTTATTATTTTTTCCAGATTCCGTTCAAATTATAAAAAGATCGGCTTCCGAAAATTGCCTTATATTTTTGTGGGGTCGGAAGAGGTCACGTCTGTCGAAGGACTCCTGGGCGTGGGTAATCTTAATTATTACTCCCAGGAGCCCAGGCGACCGCGACCCACGTAATAATTAACATTACCCACACCCAGGAGTCCCCGCGACCGACGCAATCAGCGGACGCCACAAAAATATAAGGCGATTTTGGGGGGCCATCTTCTTAAAATTTGAACGGAATCTGGTGAAAAATAAATATTTGTTTAGGGAACATTCGAACATTTAATAAATTGTCAAATTTAATCGACATCTGTTGAAGTGAATTTATAAAATTAAAAACAGTTGGCCTTTAAATCGGTGCGGTCGATGATTAGTATTAAGAGTAAACATTATCAGTGCCAAATTTGAACGTAGTCCTTAAGAAATTAAAAATTTGTATAGCAAACAACCAATTTGGTCTAATCAAATTTCACATGTTATAGGAGAAATGGGCCTGCTCAATAAACTCTGCCCGTATACGGGCTAAACTTTGTATACAATATCCATTTACTATCCGTTTACTATATTAAAGGGATCTTGTATACAAAGTTTTAGAGAAAAAAAATTAAAATGTGTGTAACAATCACCTGAATATATACAAATTTAAAAAAAGAAGACCGGAATGGAGCAAAATTGATGATTAATAGGTTTTTTGTTAAAGTTCTGTCTATTATGGAGGCTCTAGCTTTTCTAAAACTTCGGGTTCAGATGAGATCTTTAGCCAGATCGAAATACTAGTATCAACCTAGCTAATATGTTTGATTTGCTTTATTTTTGTAAACATAAAGACGTTGAAAGCTCACTATAAATTGAAAATAACTTAAAAAAGAAAGTTGGCTTGAAAATCGGCTTCGTCGATAAAAATATATGGGCTACCTTGCCTGGGATATAAGAATAGTGTGAAGTAAATTCGATTGAAATCCATGAAAAAACAAAGTAAATTTAGAGATCATCCAATGTAAAAAACAAAATTTACAAAAAAAAGTGGGCGAAAAGTAGGCGTGGTCAATGAAATGAATGTGGCGATCTTGCCTGGGATATGAGTATCAAATGTGTCAGTTTAGAGCAAGTTCCAGTGAGCAATATTTTATCTAAAGTAAAAAATGCATTCAAAAATTTTAAAAAGTGGGACTGAAAGTAGGCTTGGTCGACGAAAGGTATGTAGCGATATTGCCTGGGTTCGAGGATCACGTGTGCCAGTTTTGAGCAAGTTCCAGTAAAAAAAATGTTTTATCTAAAAAAAAAAAAAATAAAATAGATTAAAAAAAAGTGGGAGTAAAAATAGGCGTGGCCAATCAAAAGTATATGCTGACCTCGGCTGAGGTATAAAGAACATGTATTAAAAGTTTGATCAAATCCGTTTAAAAACAAAAATGTCATTATTAAGTAGCAAATTCATATTTTAATATAAAAAGTGGGCAAGGTCATACAAAAGTATATGGCGACCTTCCTTGTAGTAATATCATCAAGTGTACCAAATTTTAGAGATATTCGTTAAAAAAATAACAGACAAACAGCGGACAGACAAACAATATATAAAGGGTCCACCATCTAACTTTTTTTTTCAACTAGTGCTTATTTCGTGAATGGTAACACTTAGCTCATGTCTGATTTGACAGATAATTAGTTTTATCCTTCCGCTGAACGAATATGGTCCGTATGTTCGTTATCTTGTGAAAAAAGTGAAAGAAACTGGCATCCTCATCGATTAACCAAAGCGTGAAAAGCCAAAAACAGTGCGTACACCCGAGAATATTGCTGCTGTGGCAGAAAGTGTGCGTGAAGCGCCATCAACATCAATTCACCGTCGTTCTCAACAATTGAACATTTCGGAGACATCATTGAGACGAATTTTGCATAAAGACCTTGGTATGACGCCATACAAAGTCCAATTGGTTCAGGAGTTCAAAAAAAAAAAAGTTATTTGGCGCGCCCTTTATATAGATTATAAATCTGACCTAATTTAAGTACTTCCAAAAATCTGGTTTACATTTTGGTCTTATTTGATTTCATATTATTGATTCAAACAATTTAAATTATTTAAATTAATTGGACATAATAAGTTCTATTAAAAATCTAGTTTATATTTAATAATCTTTGCTTATTTTGAGGAAACAATTAAAAAATGATTTACAAATGTTACTTATTTTGAGAAATTCTTAAAATCTGATTTAGACTTAACTTTTATTAAGTTTTATGTAGTCTACTTTAAGGCAACAAAAAAATGTTGCTTATCTTTAGGCTTGTTACTTGCCAATTTTAATGTTTTGCCTTTAATTTTTCTTTCCTTGATTTTCTTTTCCTTGGTTTTCTTTTTTATTTCTTAGTCCTTTAACAAGACTTAAAGTTAGCATAAAAAACCAATACATTTTAGCAAATGTTCCCTTTCGTCAATTCCGTTATCACTTCTTTTGTAAAAGATTTTTTTTTTATTTTCATCTCTCTGCTGTATATGTCATTTACTTTTTTTCAATTTTATTTCGATATTTTTTGTTATTATTTGCATTTTTTTACCCTATTATCAATTGGTAGAAAGTACACATAGAAAAAAATTTAAAATCAAACAGAAACAACTTTAAATTAAATAGAAAAAGCCTTAAAATCAGACTAAGTTTATTTTCTTTTTAACTTAAATATAATTCTGCATAATTTAAAAATGTGGAAATAAAATCGATTATATCATTAAATAAATCCGAAATTTTATTTAGATCTTAAAAGTTTATTTTCATCAGAATTATATTTGTTTTAATAAGACTCTTACTTGTTTCAAAAATATGCGTAAAAAATAAGATGATAATTCAAATGTGCTACAATTATTACATTTACTATGATATTTTTTCTGTGTATACAAGGATTTCTACCGTTATGTTAGCTCGTTTAGCTATAATGGCAACAGTCACTCTTGCTATGTCTCACAAAACATTTTCCCCATTTGTTTAAAATCAATTTACGACATATCACATACATTTTCGATTTTTTCTACTTTCCTTCGTCATTTTTTTTTTTTAAGAGATTTGTGAGTTTTTTTTTCATATCAAAAGTAAAATGTAGTTTTCCGCAAAAAAATCATCATACAGCCTATTGTCATTTGAAGAGTTTGTTTAGTTTATTTTTTTGTAAGGATGTTACTTTTTAAGATATGGGCTATTCTCAAAAATATTTAAAATTGCGGTTAATTTTTTTAAGTTTGTGGTACATTAATAGGATTTTAGGCGATTATAAATCACTATTTAGGCACATCAAATCCGTTTGCGTAAATGACTTTTATCCAGGGCCGCAAAAGTTATGACCGTTTTAAGTTTAAAAATTTCTCAAAATGACATTTTTTTATTGATTTAAAAAAAAAATTCGCACATGTATAAAACTAATACAGGTTTTATATATTCTGGCGTTTGGCGCGGAAATTTACTTTCTTATTTTATACTTTCCACATTTTTGTGTGGGTCAAATTTTGAGATGTTTTCGAGATTTAAGTTTTTGACTTAAATTCACGCTTCACGCGATATTTAAAAAATGATAATTTGTTTTAGAGATTATAATTGAATTTAACGTAATCAGTTGATGAGAAAATGTATTTTCTGCAAGTTGATTCCAAATAAGTGCAGTTTTTTGACATAATGATTTTTAAAACTAATTAAGTTTTATTTCCATAAAATCTTTATTGCTTAATATTTATTTATTAAGAAACCCCCAGATTTTGTGTTAAAACATCGAAGAAAGGTTCAAATACTGTTAATTTTGACAAATTTCGCGGAATAGTGTTAGGGTGCCGGAGCAAAACATTTTTTTTTTTTTTTTTTCGTTAGACCAACACTCAGGGGATGCCCCCTATAATGCAATGCATTGTGTTGATATCAGGAAATTAGGTTATGGGGTGGAGGAAAGAGGGAGTAGTGTTTGTGAATATCTGATTTGAATTTCGCTACATTGTAAGTGACACGGAAGACCTCCGCGGGAAGTTTATTCCACATACGGCTAGTACGGCTGATGAACGAATTTTCCCTGTAATGCGTTGTGCGGTTCACTGGACAATCGACTACAAACGGATGAGCTCTGCTAGATAAGCGAGTGTTTCGAATGAAAATACGGGCCCTGGGGATAAGTTCACTTATCTCAGCAGAACAATTTCCATGGTAATATCGATAGAACAATGTTACACAACCTACATTCCGACGATGCTCCAATGAGTCAATAGAGCTAGATACCCTCTCGTCATTGATGAGCGCCGACGCCCTCCTTTGGACACGGTCCAGAAGCTCCAAAATAGACTTTGAAGCCCCTGCCCATATATGGGAATCGTATTCCATTTTCGGTCGGATATAGGTGGTATAAATATTAAGTAAATCGGAAGGAGTGAAGTACTTCTTACACCGTTGCAGGAAACCGAGAAACTTGAATGCTTCTTTCGACACCTGGAAAACGTGCTTATTCCAACGGACATCAGACTGAATCCTCATGCCCAGAACATCAAGAGTATCCGATTTTTCAATATTAATACCACCCAATTGAACAGGTGACAGCGTTAGATAAAAGAGACAATTTTTTAGCTTACAGTGGGTTTTAAAAAAGTTTGATGGCGAATCTGCCAATATGATTGTCTGCTAAATAAAAAAAATAAACAAAAACATATTAGGCCATTTTTGCACAATTTTCAAGAAGTCCCTAAAATTTTAGCGTTTAAAATTATTTTTATGGCACTCCAATTTTTTATTGTCAAATAACAAAAAAAACGCAGCTTATGCAGCAAACTGGTCTATTTAAAACTAAACAGCGAATGTGCCATGAGAAAAACAGCTTTTTTAACAAAATTCACGCACATGTTTTTCAACTTTTGTGATTGTTGTACTCTTTATCTATTAAGGTCATATCAACGAAACATACCTCCAACTGTGCATAATTACAACATCAACGAACTATTGTTTTAAAATCTTTATTCCCTGAAAGGCCGTCAGTACCCTGTACAAAAAACTTCAAAAATTTGAAAACAAAAAAAAAATTGGTTTCAATTTTCGACTACCATGTAGTTATTTTCTGGGTGATGGCACGCCAAAAAATTACGTGTTAAATATATTTCTCAAATATTGGGAGATAGATTTAATAACATATGATATCCTAGCTCTAAACAAAAAAAATAAAAAGAACAAAAAAAGTGAGGTTGGACAATTTTTTGAAATTTTAAAACTTTGCTTAACGATAACATTTACAAATATGGACCTATGGCCCTAAAATTTTTCACTCATACAAATTGAAGTGTTGTTAATCGAAACATATAACCCGCGTTTCTAAAATATAAAAACGGCTACAGTTATTGAAAAATAATATTAGTTTTAAAGGATAGAAAAATTTTCGACATTAGCCCATATACATATTTATTAGGAATTTGATATGTTCTAACGTATATGTATGAGTGTTTATGACAGTTTTTCTTAATCGTAGGAAAATAAAACTATTAAAAGTGTAATAAAAACAATCAATAGAATTGAGTTTATTTAATCTGATTTGTCAAACTTTTTTGACAGCTCTATAGCATTAAGATTATTTCAATATTAAAAGAGATATTCGACAAAAAAAAAAATATTTAAAACTTGTTTAAATTAAAGCTGTTTTTATTTTAAGATATGCCTTAATGTTGTTCTGTTATTGTAAAGCTCTAAAAGTATGTTCTAATTTTTTTCGCCTTAAACTAGGCAACAATTTTTATTTTTTTTAACTTCCTTAAAGTAGGCTACACAAATAATTTGAAATAAAAAAAAATTTCTTAAAATCGATGATCAAGCCAAATCGGATTTGAGCTCAAATTATATCTTTCACTACAGCATATCTACATACTAAAAATAAGAGTTGTATCAGCATAACTTTAAAAATAGTAACCATTTCCGCTTTTCGTATGTGACGAAAGCAAACAAAAACACACCTTAATTAGCTTCGATTTATTTTAATCAAATATATTTATTTTTCTTTTTAAATAAAACGTATAAATTTTGTAAAATCACTTTAAAATTCACTTATCAGATTTCGGATTACGATGATGACCTTTAAAGGCATCCTGACGGAGTACCGTGAGTACTTGCACCATAAATGATATATATTTTAAAAGAAGAGACTTTCGTCAAGTTGTTTTTTATATTAAAGACGCTTTCCACCACGGTTTAGTATTTTTGGAATTTTTTTGAAATTTGAATTTGAAATAATTGTTGTTTAACATTTTAAGAAATTTCGACTATAAAAATTGTTTCTCTCATAAAAATTTTTTTACAGAAAATTTATATTATGTTGAAAAGACTGGCTAAAATCAAATTTCAACTAAAATATTTGTTAATTCAATTGAAAGTTTAATTGAATTTGGTCATATTATGGAAATTGTAGTATGTATCAATTAAAATAATTTGTAATTATTAAATTGATATAGTCTCAATTAAAATTTAAATCACTTCTATTAAAAATTTAATTGAATAGTTATTAATTTCAAACAAGATTTTTATTAAAACTTTAAATAGAACTGCAAAAAATCGTCAAAAATTTGGAAAAATAGGAAAAATGAAAAAAATGCCAACATTAAAAAAAAAACTCACCGAAATTTAAAAAAAATCGTAAAAATTCAAATTAAAAAAAAATCGCTAAAATGAAAAAAAAATTTATTAAATGGGAGAAAAAAATCGACAAAAATTAAATATCGTTAATATGAGAAGAAAATCGCTAACATTTAAAAAAACGACAAATTTAAAAAAAAAAAATTAAAAAATTAACCACAATTTTTTTTAAAAAAAGTAGTCAAAACTCGCTTTAATTTAAAAAAATTCCAGAAATTAAAAAAAGCCAAAATAAAAAAAAACGTCAAAATTAAAAGAAATCGCTAATATTTAAAAAAAACTGAAGAAAATTAAAAACGGCAGATTTTGTGTGCACCAAATTAATTTTGAACTAAAAGTTTAATAGCTATTATTAAACTTTTAACTGAAAGTGAGTTTAAATTAAACTAAATTTTAAGTGAGATTTTATTGATATATTTTTTCTAGCAAATTTGTTTTTTTTTTTCAAACTGGCATAAGAAGTGAAAGAATAAAAAATATGAACATAGGCGCCTAAAAGCCCTTTAGTTTTAAATATCGGAATATATTTAATATATATTTTTTAAGGATTTTCCTCTAGTTAAAAATATTTTTTTAATTTTTTCAATAAGTATGTTGAAGTTCAAAAACTATGCTGTAATTTTGTTTGCCCTTAACTAGGCAACAATTTTGTTGTTTTTGAAATCCCTAAAGTAGGCTGCATGAACATTAAAAATGGATTAATTAAGCACAATTTGTTGTGAATGAAGATTTCACACGAGAACGATGTGTTTGATTTTAAATTAAAAAATTAAAGCATATTTTGAGGCTTTAACAAGAAACCTATATTAAAGCCTACTTTTAGGCGTTTATATAAGGTGGCGCAAAAATAACCTTCCGATGTTTTTTTTTTATTATGTATTTATTATGTATAGCATTTTCTGATAGGAGGATTACTTTTGCGCCACCTTATATAAACAAATTAAAGAACTTAAAATAAATTCAAGATCTTAGTACAAATCTTCACCTCCTGTTCATTTATATTCAAATTTTTTTATTGTTGTTAGTTAATAAACATGTTGCTACTTTTCTGGTACAACAATATTATTAATCATAGCATCTCCAGCAACTAGAATTTGTTAATTTATATAAACAAAAAACACGCATACATACAAGCCAACATTTACAGGAATATATATATATAATGTGGTATATGTATTAGGGTGGAGACATTTGAATTTCTATAAGAATTTCAACAAAATGTTGCAATTAATTTTTAGCTTATACTCGTATGTACTTCATTAAAGAATTTTGAATAAAATGTTGATTAGAAAATATGAATTTGTATTCCTGTGCTGAAATTTAGTAGTTCAATTGTATGTATTTGTGAAAATCTGACTGATCGTAGCATAAATTTTCCATTTACACAAAGTAGAAGATATGACAAAAATAAAAACTTAAATAGTGGCTAATTTTAGTTGAACTGATACTACACTTACAACAATTATAATGACAAGGTTGCATTATGATTAATATAAATGTTCTATATTTAGAAAAATATACAAATTTTTTTTTTTTAAATAATCCTCAACCGCTCTGCATTTATATCTTGTCATGGTTCAGCTTTGGTTGAAGATTAGTCCACTAAAGAATTCTTAAAGGAAAAAATACAAAATTTTCTTAATGAAGTTTTATTATGTCTGTAAAGTTTGGTTGAAAAATATGTTGCTTTTGGCATGACTCTCCTTTTTATAGTGGGCGTATAATTTAAGACAGAAAACAGCCAGTATTGACTATTGTTTGTAAATTTGTCTACTAGATCCTTAAAGAATTACACGTAAAAATAGATAATAAAATTGTCCTTTCGCGAAGGTTTTATACTCACAGAAAAGAGTATTATATAAGGATAGTTTAAGAGCATCATGTTATAATTGCAATGCCCATACAATCATAATATGATAATACATAGTAATCATATTATAATCCTAAATGACGATAAAATCGTTCTCGGTGATCATAATATCATCAGCCAGAATCATATATATGATAATTATAAGATGAATTTTAAACAAACATTTCGTGTCTCCAATCATGTTCAATCATATTGTTTCTCTGCGTGTATTCAGCTGAAACATAATAAAATAATATTTTAGCTAATTGCTTCACCAAAGCCCAAAAGCGCTCCACCCTAATATGTATTTATATATTGTATGTATAGTGTAAATTAAATATACATACCATATTGTATATCTCATATATATATATATATATATATATAAGTCTATGTATGTTTTAACACAAACAATTGTAAGCTGTTAGTTTCCCGTCATTGTTTTTCTGTTAATGATTATCATCAAGTTTATTTTAAACGTTATTATTGCATCTGCTGCTGTTGTTTTCGAAATTCAAATAATAAACAACAACAATAATAGCAAAAGCATCTGAGGCAGTTCTGTTTGCAAAAGGCTAAGGAACAATTTTACAAATTTTAGTTAGTTTATAGAAATTTTTAAAAAAAAGTTTAATGCGCTAATTTTTAGTTTGAGCTTATAACATAAAATGGCGCCCAATTGGGGTGACTAACCCACTAAAAATATGTTAATGACAGGTCATTACCTAATGGATTGCCAAGTAATTATATAGCATTACCTATTACATTACTTCAAAATACAAAATAATGGCTAACTGATAATGGGTACTAATATATAAGTACTTATACAACTTATAATGTAATAGGTAATGCCCTATCATTACTTGGATAGTCACCCCAGTCACTAAGTAGGTAAAGACCACTGCAAATGTAGTTAAAAACAAATGAAATTTCACTTGAAGAAAGGACAACTTACATTTCAGTAAATTCAACTAACATTGTCATTGGTTTTTAACTGTTCAAAAAATGAACCACAAATGTAGTAAAAAATGAACCACATATGCAGTAAAAAATAAACAAACATTTATTTGTTTTATTTTTTAAACAAAAAAAAAAAAAACTACTGTATAAAACGAGTATAAACTCATAATACAGTAATTTGATGTGGTTTGTTTTTTTAAATGAAGAACAATTGTAGTCAAAACTAAAATTTCTTCTACAAATGTCGGGGTTTTCACTTAAAAATAAATATATTGTATTACAACTCAAACAACTACAAATATTTAAAGCAAAAGTTCCCTGAGTGTATGTAATTGCAAAATAATGAGTTACTGGTAATTGGTTACATAAGTATCGATTTGATATTTTTAATTCTAGTATTGTACTAATTGGTTTCAAAAATGTTATCAAGTAAATTTTCCAACATAAAGATATTTTAAATTGTTTTTCAAGATTTCCTTAAAAAAAAATAACTTAAAGATTCCACTTATTTTGTAACTCATTGGTAACCACTTATTCTATCATTGTGGGTAAACACTTATTCCTAATATAAAAGTAGTTACCTTTTCTTTCACTATGAGTAACCATTCGGGTAACTCATCATTCTCACTTTTTTGTAAGCGATAGGGTAATGACCACCCATGAATTTTGGATTATCGCGAACAAAAGAAATCAAGCTAGTAAATAGCCTGGTAACTAGTGAATCCATTTGTGCGCTACTTACACGCTTAATTGCTTGTCAATGGATTTTGTAATGAAAGTTGTATTCTTAAGTCGGTCGGTCGGTCGGTCAGATCTTATATATGATGAAGGTTTAACATTTTAAAGGCGTTCTTGCATATGGTCCCTAACTGGGGACCAGGTTTTGTCAATGGATTTTGTAAAAAGAGTTGCAAATTTCGCTCAATCAAACAGATCTCATGTATAATGAGGGTTTTTTTCAAGGTTTAACATTTTAAAAGAATTTCATTACAAAAACACAAAAAATTACGATTCGCACATTCATTTTAAAAAGTTGCTTTTAAGCATGATTTTCTTAGAACAAAAGTTGTATATTTTCGTCAATCGAACAGATCTCATATATGTTGAAAATTTTGTTTAAGGTTTAACTGTATAAATAGAGATCTTGATTTCATTTCAAATGCTCAAAAAATACGATGTTCACGCAGTTTAATCATTTTAAAAATTTGATTTTAAGCATACGAGGACGGTACCAAAATTAGCCGACCTAACAAGGAAAACACAACAAATTTGGGAAAAACTTTTCTGTATTTCTTAAGATAATGTCCTTTCAGCTCGAGACACTTTTCCGAGCGATATTCAATAGCTCCGATACCCTGTTTATAGTAAGTACTGTCTAGAAATAGCCATCAACCGCAGACTCCACCTCTTCATTGTTGGCAAATCTTTTAAAACCGAGCCATTTTTTTAAGTTTGGAAATAGAACATAATCCGCGAGAGTTAAATCTGGCGAATAAGAAGCGTGATGAAACCAATTCGAACTTTAACTAAATGATTTTGGCCATCGCAATAGTGGATGTGTGAACTGGTGTCATTATTAAATAAATCTGTAATAATCTTGAAATTCTACTGATGATCGTGTTGGGGAAACGTGAAACTATGATATTAAAAAACTACTAACAAATGAGGTATTCCTACGCAGACTCTCAAATCGCAGTGAAACTGAGGTATGTTTTTAGGGGAAAAAATATATAACAACTTTAAATTTTTTTTGGGGGTTAAAACGTGGGGTCAAAAGTAACCCCAATTTTAATTTTTTGCTTTTTATTTATGCCTGTTCCAAAAAATTATATGCAAACTGGGCATAAAATGTGTGGTATATGGAAGACCTATCCATTGGACCCAAAAAAATATTGAAAAGTTCTTTAACAAAACAAATTCTAAAAAACTTCAAGGCCATTTTGCGTCCGCGTTGGTATACATCTCTTGTAAGTCTATACCTCTTTCTTAATAAATTATATTTTTTTAACTGTTTAAAAACCCAAAAAGGAAAAACTTTATTTTACAATTTTGATAACAAAAGTCTAAAAAACTTGGAGGGACAAATCGGGAAAGACGCTATGAAATCGATTTTAAAAACAGCGGAAATAAAAGAAATTTACTGCATTTTAATTACCATTTCGGTCGCAAATAGACACCATATTTGTCATTAACTAAACAAATAATGGTACTGAAAATCTACTGATGATCGGTTCGGGAGAGCATAAAATAACGATATGATTATGTCTATAGTTCTTAATAAATTCCGAAAGACTTGAACAACAGTTCAATAACAGTTCATAGTCGAGATAATTCTGTTCAAAACTTGACGTGTATTAAATCAATAATTCAAAACAAAAATTTAATTAACTTCGTTTGGGAGCTATTTTTGCTAACCTTAACCAACAATTGTGAAAATATCCCTGCATGTTAGTTTTTGTCTATATAAATTGTGTTTGTAAATAAATCTGCAGTTCAATACATTTTAAGCTGATAGTTGTTAAATCATTGTGTTGTAGTTGTTGTTAATAATATTATTGCAAAGTTGGCTTATATGTCAACATATATGTATGTATTGTTTGTAATATGCTTTGTAATAAAGGTAGTAGTACTTGTTAGCATGCAGGTAGGTAGGTAGGTATATGTAATGTAAGGATTTTGTAAAAAGTTTATGCCAATGTAATACATAAAATGACAGTGCAAATTTGTTTAAAGCTTTAATGTTAAATATTAAATACAATTTAGTAAAATAAAAAGAAAATGTCAACCTAAAAGTAGGCTACATTATATTTAAGCTATAAACTCTTGTAAGTAGGCTACATAATTTTTTCATGAATTACACAGCAGAAATCTACATTAAAATCGTGTTTGTTACAAATGAAAGTCTTTATATAAATAAATTGCATGCATTTTTTTTTTTGCTTAACTTTTAACTAAAAGTAGGTTGCCGCTCATAAGTAGGCTATACAATATTGTTCGAATTTTAAGCTCATTATTTAAAGATCAATAAAAACAGATATGCATGAAATTCTAGTACCCAGATAAATGCTGAAGAGCTTTGCAAAAATAGTTTAAGTTAAGCTGCATAGTTTATGAGTAAAGTAGACTACATTTTTTATTTGTTTAAATTTCGAACAAAGACAAAGTTTGATAACAATTTCTGGTTTATATGTAAGTAATCTTATAGCTTTACTTATTAATTGATTAGCTTTAAAAAAAAACCCTAAAGTAGGCTTTGCATCTTTTTTACTTTCGAGTGACGCCTTATATTAGACTACATATTTTTTTTTTTTACATATTAATTCAAATTTAAAAATAACATATTAAAAACTAGGCCATAAAAGTATAAAAAATGGCTAAGAATTTGTTGTATAAAATATTAAAAAAGCTCTCGAAAGTATGCAAATTTTTTTTTTGAGAATTTAACTCATGGTAAACACGTTTTAACCCAGTACTTTTAAACGACTATATTTCTTTACTGGATTAAGACAATTAAGTGGTTTAAAAACTTTAAACGTACTCAACATCTTGACTACAATCGTCAATCAAAAATAAAAGAACATTTTTATTCAGACTTGCCAAATATTTAATTGAAAAAAATCAATTTTTATCTTTTTTAATGGAAGCTTTTTCGAAAATTAGTTCAAATTATAAAAAAGACTAGGATTGGATATTCTTGATAGATATAACGACGAGAAAATTTGTAACTTTACTCCTGTGCCAAAAATTAGTTCGTATATAATTTTGTATATAATTTAGGAAAATCTGACCAATCAGAGCATGAATCTTCCAATAAATACCCAAATTTTAAAATATGCTAAAATGTGTTCTGTTATTACTCAAATATAAATAATGGCTAGTTTTGATTAAAATACTATTACACTTATAACGATTATATTGTTAGGGTTGGCATACGACAATTTTAAAAAATGGTGAAAACCAAAATTTTTGGAAAAAAAGTATTTTTTTTTGTTTTTTAAATCAGAAAATCGAAAAAAAAACCGTTAAATGTAGGCAACATTTAGCGCATTCCTAAATTAGGCTTTAAATTATTTTATTAAAATTTTAATATTTATTTTATTTCTTAAACCAGGTAACAATTTTGTCAATTTAACACCGTAAAAGTATGCTAACAGTTTTTTATTATATTGTAGTGCGTATTTATTAAAAAGTCTTTTATTTTCTTAAAATAAATTTTATTAAATTTCCAAAATAATGTTTATAATTTTATTTTTAAGTGTAAAGCTTTTAATATTAATTTATACGTCACTGCAAAACGAGAATGAAAAGTATTTAATTATATGCGTTTACTTATTAAAAAACACGAAAAGGTTTGTATGAAAAAACTAGGCAAAGAGAAAAGTTGAAGCGTCCCTTATCGAGTCCAACAACACTTTTCCCTTATTCAGCTAAGTACAGGCGACAAACAAGCAACGACAGCCAACGCGTCATGAAGCTTGTATTGCGACTGTATTAGCTGACCGTCCTTTCAAACCAACCTGCAAAACGAGAATGAACTATTTTCGTTAGTTGCTCTGCTTTTATACACTGTCGTATAGAGAAAAGATCGTCAAATAAAGCAAGAACAAAATAGAACATTCTATGCAGAGTTGCATTCAATTATAACTTCTTCGTTAACTTTACAGAGCTGTATTTAATTACAACTTCTTCGACAATTCCGCAGAGTTGTATTTAATTATTGAAAACATTAGTGACGTATAACTTAGTACTCAATTCTAATGACTACTCGACTTTAATGATTAGTTTACGTTAAAGATGTTTAAAATTAATTATAATGAAAATGCAATGAAATGTAATTAATTTTAAATTCAAAATTATCAAATAACGTTAAAAAAATATAAAAAGTAATGAAAACAATATTGAAAAAGTATATAATAAATAATCCGCTACAGACTCCCCCTTTGACGTACAGCATCTCGACCCGAGTTGTGCGTCAACATCTTCTTGGCTTATCTATATGTTAGATTCTCATCACTAGGCTTACATCATCTACAAGGCTTTCTTCGGTCGGCCGCGTTTCTTCATGGGATGAACTGGAGCAGGAGTTTCCTTAGTATTAGTACCCTTGTATATAGTTAAAGCTGAAGCATGGTAGGTACCAAGAGGCATATTCAAATTATCTGGCGATGATACTTCATATGTGGATGACCCAATTTTCCTGGTAATTATATATGGGCCATCACGTTAGGAACAAATTTAGACGTAATGCCTTTAGCTGCATTACTTAAAACGTGTGTGGTTACCAGTACTTCTGTACCGATATTAAAATCTGGTTGAGGACGTCTACGTTGATCAACATATTGTTTGTTCTTGTCTTGAGTTTTCATCTCAGTTTCTCTAGCTTCCTTCAAAAATGTTGCGATAGTTTGTAGATATGATGATATTTCAGGTAAAAAATTTTCTGACTCAATAATTGCTCTGACATCGTGTTGTACATCGTCCAAGGTGCGTAACTCTCTGCCAAAAGTTAAAAAGGCAGCACTGTAACCAGTACTTTGGCACTTAGCTGTATTAATGGCGAAACGTATAGCAGCAAGACTGTGATGCCAGTTATTATGTTGATTTTGTACTATAATGGCTAGCTGACTCTTCAAGTCCCTGTTCTTGCGTTCCACAGGATTCGCTTCGGGATGATAGACGGGTGTAAATTGTTGCTGTATACCAAGACAATACGTAACTTTTTGCATTATTGCTGATACGAACTGGACACCATTATCGGATTTTATACGTCTGGGAATACCATAGCGTAGAAATATTTCTTCAATAAGGATTTTAGCGCATGCCTCGGCTGTGGCTTCTTCTAATTTGAAAATTTCTGTCCATCGACTAGCTACATCTTCCACTATTAAAATCCATTTATATCCATCTTCAGTTTGCGGTAAGGGACCAAACAAATCCACTGCTACAACTTCAAATCGTTGTTTACTACTCGTCGTTTGCAAAAGACCAGCAGGTTTCATATTACCTGCTTTAAAACGTTGACACTCAATGCAGCTTTTTACATATTTTGCAATTTCACTGCGCATTCCTGGCCAAAAATATCTGCTTGATATACGTGCAATGGTTCTTTCCGTACCATAATGACCAGCTGTACTTTCATCGTGGTAGGCTCTCAAGATTTCAGGGCGTTCATGTGTAGGTATGACTAACTGCGCGTCTTCACAATCATCATTTCCGTAGCAATACAAAATTCCATCATTAAGGAGATAACTTCGATTGACCCAGCGCAAAAAGTTCTCATCTTGTTTTTCAAGTGATGTTATGATATCCTTTAAATAATCATCTTTTAACTGCTCATTTCGAATTTCTCCAGAACTTCTAGTCGGCATATCGACAAAAAACGCACAAATACAATTATCGGTATCATGATTATCATCCGAGCACGGTGGTCTAGATAACATATCTGCTAAGGAATTTGATTTTCCGGGAAGATACTCTATAGTAAAGTTATACTGTTGGATTTGTAAACCCCATCTTGCAAGTCTTCCGGTTGGTGATTTAATTGTTAACAACCACTTTAATGGCTGATGGTCTGTCAAAAGTTTTATTTCTCCACCTTCAATATATCCACGGAATTTACTACATGCCCATATTATGGCCAAGGCTTCTCGTTCCGTGGTTGAATAATTACGTTCAGCGTTACTTAACAAACGGCTGGCATACTCAATTGGATGCTCCTCTTGTCCCTCCCCCTGGAGTAAAACTGCTCCCAGAGCGTAGGCACTTGCATCGGTTTTTATAGAAAACGGCATGTTATCAACGGCCTGTTTCAGTATTGGAGACGTAGTCAACGCCTTCTTTAATGCATTAAAGGCATCCATCTCAGGTTTATTCCATTTCCAAACAGCTGATTTCTTGGTTAGATTGGTTAGAGGTCTAGCAATTTCTGCATAGTGGTTTATAAACCTTCTGTACCAAGAGCACGTTTGAATAAACGATATCAATTCCTTCAAATTTCTGGGCTCTTTACGATCAATTATTGCTTGCGTTTTACCTGGATCTACTGCTATGCCATCAGGTGTAAGAATATGTCCGAGAAATTTTACACTGGAACAGCAAAAATTGCATTTGTTGTTATTTAAACGTAGCTTAAACAGCGATAACGGCATCAAGATCTTCAAGGTGCTTTTGAAACGTTTCTGAGCATATAATCAAATCATCCAAGTATGCTAAAATACATATTTCAGGTATACCGGATTTAAATCTGTTAATGAGCCTTTGAAAAGTTGCGGGCGCATTTCGCAACCCGAACGGCATTCTTTTAAAACGATAAGTGCCAAATGGAGTAATAAGACACGTTTTATCACGATCCTCCATAGCAACTTCAACTTGGTAATAACCACTTTGTAAATCAATTGTAGTCATAAATTTGGTACTTTTTGCGGCGTGCAATAAATCATCCATACGTGGCAATGGATACCTGTCCGGTGTGGTTATGGCGTTCAATTTTCTATAATCAACGCACACACGGATTGATCCATCTTTTTTCGGAACCATGACTACCGGCGATGACCATGCTGATTCACATTCTTCAATAATGTCGTTTTCAAGCATGTTTTGTATTTCACGTTTTAATTCGCAGGCCTTAGCAAATGAAAGGCGATAAGGAGGTGACGCAATCGGCTCATGCTCACCTGTATTAATTTTATGGACTGCATATGGAGTGGGTTCATCAAAACCACTAAATACCATATTATTTTCCACCAATACTGCATCCAATCGCTCTTTTTCATCATTTTGCAAATTAGCCGCATCTGTAGGTTTTAATATTTTAAAATCAAAAGCATACAACGGCGTAAAAATCGGATCATTATCATCCATTTTAGCCTCTATAACACCACTAAATAAACCAGAATCTGTACCTTTATCCGGCGTTCTCATTTCAGTAGGAATAGCATCTTTAAAAATTGATTGTATGGACCGAGGGGAATAGTCATTTTCCTTATTATATTCTGGGCCATACGACTCAAAATCAGAAACATGTGTTCTACAAAATCTTTTGGGCGTTATTTCCTTATGTTCGACCTGTCTTGCGGCAGCCACCGTACGCTCTGAATCGGTATTTGCCACTTTAATAGTCTCCACCAAATTTAAATTTAAGGGCCAATTTTCAGTAAAATCAAAAATTTGACTTGGGCAACTCTCATAGTACCAATACCGTTGTCCCATGTTCAAAACTATACCGGCTTCTTCCATAAAGTCGGTACCAAGTAAGGTGCGATTACTCTTATCATCCGGAAAAACCAGGAACTTTATATTAAGGCATCGGCCACCAATCACGATTTTGCACATTGTTGTTAAACATTTTCTGTTGCTCGTAGTTCCATCTGCAAGTGATATATTACAATCAATAGATTCGTACTTACAACCTTTGAAATCCATAATGCGCTTTAAATTTGTGCTAGCTACACTAGTCTTAGCACCAGAATCAAAATACGCCTGACCAGGCACACCAAACAGTTGCACATTCACCACTGGAATATTACGGCCTACACACAGCCCCAGGGAATTGAAACTTACACCCATCGGTGACTTACCATTTATCTTTTTGCTGCAATTTGGACAATTAGCTCTTACGACACCAGGAGCATTGCATCCATAGCAAGCAAATTTTGGTTTTGGAACAACAGGATCACTTTTAGCAACAGGTACTTGCTTTGCTATAATTTCCTGCTTTTTGAAACACGTGTCCACTGTGTGCCCCTTTTTACGACAAAAGGAACAACGTTTTGGATTACCTTCAGGACCACTGGCAACATTTTCATTACCAACGTTCACTGCACTGCGTTCATTTAAAACTTGTTCAGCTTCACGTGAATCTGCCAACAATTCATCAAAAGTTTTCACTTTATGCCGGAAAATTCTTTCCCGTATTTGCGAATGTAACATACCAAACAAAATATCAATTTGATCAGCCTCTGATGGACATTTTGGCAATTGTGAAAACAAAGCACGCTTTTTACGAATAAACGAATCGGTTGGTTCGTTTTTCTGCTGCTTCGTTTCATTTATTTCTGCATATATTCTCCATGCTGGCTTCGGAGGAGAAAAAGAATCACGCAACATACGAATGACGTCACAAAATTCACCAGCATTAGCTTTTACACCACGCCACCATTCCGCAGCATCACCTTCCAGAAGCATCGGCATACCATTAACAGCATCTGAGTCGCTTATATTTTCAACCAGCTTAAACGTTGAAATTGACGAAATAAATTCCTCAACCTTTGATGGATTCCGCTCACCATTATAACGTGCAGAACAATTGCTGAAAGAACCAGATTTTACGCTTGGCTGATTTACGGCGCTTAAAAGACGCTCGAATTGTTCCGTTGACAACGTAACCATTTTGGAATTTTTAGCTAAACGTTCGCTTTTTCTGCTTTCTGAATTTGCCGCCACGGTATATATTTTAATTGCAAAATTAACGATTTTAACAAAAATACTCGGCTTTTATTTCGGGTGTTTATCACGGCCTCTAAGTGGGGCGCCAATTTTGTAGTGCGTATTTATTAAAAAGTCTTTTATTTTCTTAAAATAAATTTTATTAAATTTCCAAAATAATGTTTATAATTTTATTTTTAAGTGTAAAGCTTTTAATATTAATTTATACGTCACTGCAAAACGAGAATGAAAAGTATTTAATTATATGCGTTTACTTATTAAAAAACACGAAAAGGTTTGTATGAAAAAACTAGGCAAAGAGAAAAGTTGAAGCGTCCCTTATCGAGTCCAACAACACTTTTCCCTTATTCAGCTAAGTACAGCCGACAAACAAGCAACGACAGCCAACGCGTCATGAAGCTTGTATTGCGACTGTATTAGCTGACCGTCCTTTCAAACCAACCTGCAAAACGAGAATGAACTATTTTCGTTAGTTGCTCTGCTTTTATACACTGTCGTATAGAGAAAAGATCGTCAAATAAAGCAAGAACAAAATAGAACATTCTATGCAGAGTTGCATTCAATTATAACTTCTTCGTTAACTTTACAGAGCTGTATTTAATTACAACTTCTTCGACAATTCCGCAGAGTTGTATTTAATTATTGAAAACATTAGTGACGTATAACTTAGTACTCAATTCTAATGACTACTCGACTTTAATGATTAGTTTACGTTAAAGATGTTTAAAATTAATTATAATGAAAATGCAATGAAATGTAATTAATTTTAAATTCAAAATTATCAAATAACGTTAAAAAAATATAAAAAGTAATGAAAACAATATTGAAAAAGTATATAATAAATAATCCGCTACAATATCAAATTTTAAAATAACTCTCTGAGACACTAAACCAATACCGCAGTTTTTTAAAATTTATCGAGAAAAATAAATGTATAAATCTTAGACTTAATTGTTATGAATTGAAAACTTAAGTTCTTTAATTGATCCTTTGAATGAGTAGATGATACGTTCAGTTTTTAAATCCACTAGCAAGAGAGGTATCTCGACCCGAACTCGCAGATTTTAATGAACTTTTTATATGTTGTAGAGCAGCAGAGAAGCGTATTTTTTTTTTAGCTGCCTAATTTTACATTTAAAGTTTAAAAAAGGGGTTAAAAATTCATTAGTTTTTGTATTTAAACCTGTATTTAATTTAGATAGCTTTGTACACAGGGTTAAAGTACTTAGGATAACAAAAATTTTGATATACATATTGCCTATATAGCAGATCAAGTGTGGTCACATTTTTAAAAAAAAAGAGAAAAAAGGCTTTTGTGCATAACAAAAATACTTGAAAGTCCTTTGCCATAATTTATAGACCAAAGAATGTGAAAAGAGCTTTAATTTGATACCAAATTTGTCTATAATTACTTTAAATAGAACGAAATAAACCGAAATACCGAAATTTTTGGCCCCACTTAGAAACGCCTAGAAAAAAGAATTAAAACTTTAAAATATTTTGAGATTACTCCCCAAATTAGGCCACAATTTTGTTGACTTGTTAAACCCCTTACAGTACGAAAACAAAAATTTTATTTAATTTTGAAAGAAACTCATTGAGACATTAGGCCATTAAAGTTGTTCAAACATTTATTTGGAATTTGCTAATAAAAAATAAATTTTTATAGTTAACGAAATACTAAGTTAGCTCTCGAAAGTATGCTACAATTTTTTTTTTTAATTAAAAGGAAATATTAAAAAATAACGGTTAAATATAGTCTTTTAAAGAGTAACATGTTTTTTTTAGTTTTTAATGCCTCAAGGTAGGCAACCGTTTTGTAAATTTTTCTAATCCTTGAAGAAGGCAACAGAAAAAATTAAATTCATAATTTAATGGAACACCTTTAGAAAATTTTAAAATTACTTCACAAATAAGGTCAACATTTTATTGACTTGTGAACACCCTTAAAGTATGCTAAAGTTCTTTTTTTATTAAATTAAATCGTTGAGAACCAAGGATATAAAAGCAGTTGAAACAATTGTTTAGAAAAATTGATTTTCATATATTTATGTAGTTCCCGAAAGTAGGTTACATTTTTGTAAAGTTATAAGTTTTAATATCAAAACAAACGGAAAAATTTGAAAATTAAGAATTTATAGCCCTTATGTGTTTTTTCAGCATTTAAATCCTTAAAGTAGGCATCACTTTTATAAAGTTTTAAAGCCCTTAAAGTAGGCCACAGAAAATTTATTGAAGCACTTTGTATGAAACAACTTTCAAATCATTCTAAATTACCTTTCCAACGAGGCAACAGTTTTGTTGACTTGTTAAACCTCTTAAAGTATGGTACATTTTTTAAATTCAATTTTATTCTTTCAATTATATCTCGCGTTGACTTTTATAAGAAATACTCATAATACATATACACATGTTTTAACGTATTAAATATTTTACATTGTTCTACATTCGTTTATTTCATTTATATTTTTATAAACATGTATGAATGAGCACAAAAAAAAAAAAAATATGAGCGGAAAAAGAATCCATGTCAATGACATTATAAAAAGCGGAAACGCATAAACACAAGTGTTGACATGTTATTTTCTACATTTTATGTTTTTTCATACATACTATTGTCAACAACAATAATAACAAACCAATGGAAAAACAAATGGCAAATGTTGTAACTGCAAATACATTTTGAACTAAAAGTATATGGAATTTTCAAAAATGTAATTTTTTGACCTAAAGCTGTTAAAACAGCGTTACGGCACACTGTGCTCTCAGATTTTAGGTCTTAAACTTTATAATTTTTTTAAATTTTTCTCAAAATTCTTAACACTTTAGTAGCATAGTATATCATGTACTTGTCACAGTCGTTATGCTATTGTCTACACTTGTTTTTTTCTTTCGAGTATAGTACTAACTAAGTAAGTAAGAAGGAAAACATCACTGAAGTGTAAATGTGTGTGTGTGTGTGTGTGTGTGTGTGTGTGTGTGTGTGTGTGTAGTATAAACCTAAACACTTACTTGAAGATTTTTTTTTTTTGTTAAGGTGTCAAGATGGTTTTTTTTAATATTGTTTTAAGTATTTGCTTTTTCAAAGATGACTTTAAAAAATTCTAAGAAAACTATAACAAGGTGATGTTGAAAGAAAAGTAATGGAACATTTTTTAAATAGAAGAAAAATTAAAGTTAAACTGACAGTTACAAAAATACAGGATATTTTTATATTTTTATAGAAATAAAAAGGAGAAAGTTGAGTTATGGTGTTAGTTTGTATTAAGTAGCAATCAACTCATAAAAGTAGGCAGTAGTTAATTTTTAAATCACTGGACTTTAATTAGTCAATGAAAAGATTTAATATGACAGTACTGTTTAAAGTTATAATAACGAGAAATCTACTGCATACTTTTGGGGGTGAAGACTTTTTTGAAAAATAGGAAAATTTTATAAATTTTATACAAATTATTTATATTTGATTAATGTTTATTTGATTTTTGTTGTTTGGCTCTGAGGTCCGATAAAATTAAAAACAATTAAATAAGTTTATTCGATTTTATTGCCCAATATTTCGATTAGCATTTTTAAGCATCTTCCCGGGGTATATACTTAAAATATTTATCAAAGATCACAAAACACTTCTTAATCTCCTTATGAACTGTTTAATACTAATAATAGACGTTAATAATATTTAAAACTAAAAAGATCATAAGGTGATTGTTTTGTGATCGTTATTAAATATTTTAAATACCCCGGGAAGATGATTCGAGATTCTAATCGAAATATTGGACTATAAAATTGAATAAATATTTAATAGGTTTTTCTTAAATCGGATCTCATAGCCAAACAACAAAAATGAAAAAAATTACTTATATTTTTAAATTTTTTTCTGAAACATTTTATAAAACTCTATTTATTCGTTTCGAGATAAGACAATATCCTTTAAAGTAATCCTGTTAGAATTCTGTAAATCTTTGCACCAAAGTAACGACTTATTTTAAAAGTTAGGACTTTTTCAATCAGGCTTTATTTGTAATTATTTAAAAATTTGCTGTTGCTGTAAAATAATATTTGTTGTATATTGAATTTAATATTTACACTTTCTCTCTTTTAAACTATTATGCGGAAAAGGACCGGGCCCAGGTGACATGCGGCAAAGATCTTAAGGTGGTAATAGTCGTCATAGGTCAGACATTATGAATGATAGCTATTGTTCACTTGAACATGCTGCTTTTATGGGAGAACGTCAATTAACACATTTTAGACACACTGTGACGAGTAAGGTGATGTGTCTTAAAATATAATAAGGGCAAAAGGACATGACCGGCCCAGGTCGGAATTTTTCTATAAAAAGGCCAAGATCACTTTCACATGCCGTTGTCATAGGATGAGGTCAATGGACACATTTTGGACTCCTTGTGACAACTTATGTGATGTGTGTAAAAATATTCCAAGAGCAAAGGCAGCGGTCTCAGGTGACACGTGGTACAGGTCTTAATGTTGCTAGGTCGAACTTTTTATATGGAAGAGACCGATCACTGCCAACCGGTTTTGTTAGACACACTGTGCCGTGTTGGGTGACGTGCCTTAAACGAATTTTCAAATAAATCAAACAAAACTATACATTAAAAATCGACTTGGCGTCAGTAGGGCTCGATCAAATAGCGTTTTGTTTACAAGAAGGAGATCTGTAGTTCCCTTACAGATATAGCAGATTTTTGTATTAGTGGATTTTGGAGAAAAATTTACCAGCAATTCCGTAAAGACGAGCTTGGTATAAGAATCGCATTTAAAAAAATTTTGATGGAGTAAGTTTAGGTCACCACTGATTTTTTAAGAGGTAGATTTTGATAAAAATGGGTATAAAAGTTCCGCGTTAATGATCTACGGAACAACCTTAATCCACATTTGCCTTTGAAATTTTATATAGTAGGAAAATATATATATAAAAAAAAAACATTTTCTATGCATGATTTTTATCATTAAAAAATACTAAGTGTTCAAAAATTAAACAAAAAAAAAAATACACATATTTCGATACAAATTTTGATCACAAATTTTTAAGTCTTTTGTGCTGATATACATTTACATCGCCAACTTTAAAAGCTGGTAGATAAGCAAAGATTCCCTTAAACAAATAGTCTTATTTATTTTTTTCGAGACAGCTGGCAAGCTAACAGCAAACTTATATTTTTTGCGTGTGTGTTCAAAAACAAATAGAACTCTAGTTACAAAATATAATAAAATAAAAATATAGAAAAGAAAAAAACAATAACACCACAAAAATATATATTTGAAGTTAAACGTCCTCGGTTGATCGGTCACGGATATGTTCTTTAAGGTCAAATGACGCATTTTGCATTACTTCTTAAAACGGAAAATTAAAAAGAGAAAATAAATGCTTAAATGGTGTTTAAAATTAAATAAATAATTAAAAATTATGAACTAATAAATTTAAAAAGTATTTTATATTAAAAACCCCACAATAACATTAAAAAAGTAATTAAAATTTAGAAACTTGCCATAAAAATAATAATAATCAGATAATATAAATCCAAATTCGCAAAATTTCACTTATTTTTCTAATGCCTAAGACGTCATCGCTTTGGGCTGTATTTTTAAAACGAACTATTTATAATTAAAGGAGTTAAATTATTTTGATAAAAAGCTAATTATGCAACTTTTTTAGTAAACAATTTATTATGTGCAAGAAAGTAAAAATTTCATTAAAGTTAAAAAATTATTATTTCGAAATGAATAGAAATTAAAAAAAAAATACATAAATTACTGGAAGAAGTCTAAAATAAACAAAAGTTATCCGAAAGTCTCATCTTCAAAAATAAATTATGTTTTTTGTTTAAGGACTCACAAGATTCCGTCAGTATACGTTTAAATGGCATCGTCCTAACTCGAAGGAAAGCAGTTCTTAATGAAATTTGACAAAATGAATACGTTTCATATGAGTAGAAATTTCACTGAAGTTAGCAAACAAACAAATTTTGTTATATTTTTATTAACATTTCAATAAAAAAAATAAAGAAGTTAAACCTTTTTAAAATTTTTAAATAATTTTTAAAGAGATTCCATCAAAATTGGGGTAAAAATTTAATTTTTTCAAAAAAAATTTTTGGCAACTCTGAATAAAAATTGTTTTACCATTTTCCTAAATTAACAATTGTAGTCAAGATGTTGAATTTTATAGTTTTAAAAACACGGAATTATCTTTAACCAAGAAAAAACATATACATATTCAATTAAATGTACTGGGTTAAAAACGTAACTGTGTATCCTTAATAGGTTATGGGCCCAAATTTTTTTCTATCATATTTTCCTTTAGAATTGTTTATATTTTATTAATATTTCGGATATAGTGAATTTTATCGTTGATCTATAAATTTATGTGTGAGATTTTATTTGTTCGGTTTTAGATCATGACAAATTTTTCTCTAAATTAACAGAAAAATTATAATTTTTATATGATAATTTACTTTGACTATTAGAAAATTAAAAAAATGTATTTGTTTCGTGGTATAAAACATAGCATACTTTAAGGATCTTTAATGTTTAAAATAGCCTGCATATAATAGTTTGTATATATTTTATAATCTTTTAAAATTTAAAATTCAAATGTAACTATAACAATTTTGTTTAAAACAAAAAAATTAAACAATATACCAATATTTTTATTTAACTAAAAATAATAACTTTTCATATAAAACTAATTCCCTTAATTAGCATATATAGAACATTTGATGTTAAATTTCATAATATTTATTTAAAAAAAATAATGGTCATAAAAACTTATTAACAAAATAATAAAAACACTAATAACAACACTAATAAAACCAACTAATTTATAAATTAAACCACTACAACCCGGTTATTATTAACTTTTATAACACAAAATTATAGCCTAAAAGTAGGCTTCAACAAAAATATTATTACTAAACTAATTTGTGATTATTGGAGTAAATTACTCGACTAATGAGTGGTATTTTTAGTAATAAACATTTATATAGTATTAATGTGAAGGTATGTTTTAATTTACAACAAATATACAATGAAACGTCAACAATTATGAATTAATAAAAAGGGAAAAATATAATATAAATGACTAAACATTTATATGGAAACTTTTTGTTAAACATTTTTAGGCAATTAAGTAAAATTTTTGTACATATGTCACGTTCTGAGTTAATTATTATTGAGTAAATAAATAATAAAAAAAAATTATTGATATCACATAAAAAGTGATTTTAATAAGGCCAAAGGAATAAAATTGATAATTAAAATATTGTTGCATACTTTAAGGATTTAAAGATCTTACACAGAAAAAACTGATGGCACCAATAATGGAATTTGTAAAATTTAAACAACCTCATTTTTAAATTCAAATTTATTTCTAAGAAATTTTTTATTTGAAGTGCTTGTAAATTGTAGTTTTTTCTATAAAAATTCTAAATACCAAAAAAATCAACAAAATGGTGTTTGTATTTACAAAACCCCATGTTGGTACCAATTTAAACAACTTTTTTTTTGGTATTTTCCAAAATGCTCTATTTTGTAATTTATTTTTGTGTTAAAAATGACTGAGTGTTCTAAAATATAGAAAACTAAAACTAAAAGCATAATTAATTCATGAATCATGCTTTGTAATAAAACTTTGGTATTTTCATTATGCAAAATTTATATAAAGAAATATTAAAATTTTAAATTTTTTTAAAAACTTTCTCCTAAATTTAATAAAAACTACACTGGCGAATGAAACTTCAGAGATTTCATCAAATAATTTATTAATTAATTAAGCCGACAGTCTGTATTTTTTCTATTTTAAATATAAACATGTGGCCTACTTTTAGTATAATTGCGTTTGCTAATTGTATTGCCTATTTTAGAGATTTAGTGAGGACAATGAAACATTATCCTTTATTTTATAACTCATGGTCATGCCTACTTTATTTTTAATCTCGAAAATATATATTAAAGCTTTTCTGTATAATTATTTCTGCTTTGTTGAGTATGTTTTTTTTAATTTTACTATTATTTCTTTTTAGCAGTTATTCAAAATATTAATATTTTTTGTCAATAATGGATTACTAATGCTTTTGTTTTCATAAAACAAAACCATCAACAAATTATTTAAATAAAAATTCATTGCAAAAATAACAAATACTGCTGGAAAATATCATACAATCATTTCTGAATAACAAATACAGCTAAAAATATGCATTATTTTTTTTAAATGACGCACAAAACTATGCAATCAATTTTAATAATTTCAAGCTTTAATGAGAGAAGGGAACTCAAATGGAAGGTGAGGTCAATAAAAGAAATAATTTTGTAACTAATTTTCATAAATGTTTAAAGTTAATTTAAGATATAATTGAGCTAGAGGCAACTTAGTTTGAATATAGAAATCTTTAATTATGAAAATGAAAATTATTCAAGTTCGAGGCCATACTCTATATTCCTTTATTAGGATATTGTCCTAACAAATAATCTATAGAGTTTTTTGTTTTTAAATTTATTATTTGACCCTTTCAGGAATGTGTTGATAGATCTATTTCGGGAATTTTCTAGGTTCCCATGATCAGAACACGTTTTGAAAGCGGTAACAGTTCCATGCCAAACATCAAACATTCATATAAACTAGTTTACTCACTACATGAGAACTAATATATGAGCTTGAAGTTAAAGATCTTTAATTATTTTATATATAAGGTGGCGCAAAAATAACCTTCCGATGTTTTTTTTATTTATATATATTTATAATTTATAGCATTTTCTGATAGGAGGATTACTTTTGCGCCACCTTGTATATCACCGATATTTCGTAATTCATTGAATGACATCCTTAGGGTTTTAGTTTTTACGATAAAACATTTTGTTTAATGAATAAACAAGTGTTTTATTATATCAGCAATATTTCGTCATTCATTTATTGACATCTTCAGGGTTTCAGTTTTCACTAAGCTAAAACATTCTGTTTAATAAAAAAAATGTTTTAGCGGAGAGAAAACTAAAACCCTAAGGATGTCATTCAATGATTTGCGAAATGTCGGTGTTATATAAACATAAAAAAATATATTTTTTATTTAAAGCTAAATGACCTCGTGTTCAATTATTTTATAACATCGTTCATATCAGAGGACGTAAAGAATTTTAAAATTTCTGTTTTAAGTAAATATCAAATCTTTAAAATTTTTACAAAATGATTAGGCAAATTATTAGCAAATTTTTTAATCAGGTGGCGAATATTTTTCATGAATGTTCTAAAAAATACAATCTTGATGCTTACAATATGTTTATAAAACATTCAAAAAACATTAACTTTTTTCAAGCAATTAAAATTCCTTAGCAATTAAATTTTTTTTTGGTAACTGGGGTAAGAACTATGTCCTTTATTTAAGAAAAATAGGAATTATTTAATAAAATATATTTAATACATACGTACATCATTTAACATTTCAAATAGCCACAAACATACCTGAAAATAGACAAAAGATAGAAAATTTATTAAGTAATTTTAAAATAGAATAGGTTTTAAAATTTCGGTATTTTTAATCATTTTTTAGAGCTTTAGACGTAAATTAAAAATATGAATATGTATATGGCCGATCCCTAGTAATATACACAAGAAACATGACGTTGTCTTAGGATGGGGTCAATTAACACATTTTAGGCACCTTGTGACCCGTTAGAAGATGTGTCTTAAAAGGGAATTTTAAAAATTCGACCAGCCGTTACTAGGGCGCCATCACAGAACTGTCTCTACCATCAGAGCTAATGTCGACCATGAATGTTGGCTAGCTAACAGCAAACTTATATTTTACGTGTATGTGTTAGAAAAATAATATGCAAAAGCAAAAAGAGTTACTACTACAAAAAGAATAGTTAAAGCACAGTGATATGCTCTCAGTTGACCGGGCGCTGAATAGGTCCTTTAAGGCCCATCGACGTATTTGTTTGCTAATTTTGCATTTTTACTTAAATGAAAAAAATTTAATAAAATAAAAGCTCAAATGGTAATAAAAATTAACTATTCACACACATTTAAAATGCAGAATTCGATTAACTATAAAATACAATGGGTTTTAAAATTTCGGATTTTTTCAAATTTTTAAAGTTCTTCTATTGATTAATATGTAATATGTATATTTATACAGGGCATAACCAAGGTATTAGGGACTTGTCACATTAATATGGAGTTGTCTTAGGAGATAGTCAACTGATACATTGTAGACGCGATGTAATGTGTAAGGAGAAGTGTCTAATGACAGAATTTCAAAAATGTTATCAGGCGTCAGTAGGGGTTGATAACAAAACGTTCCCTCCTATACTCTAAGCAAAATTTGCCTATTTATGTTGGCTGGCTAACACCAACCTTATATTGTTTGCGTGTGTTTTTAAACGCAGAAGAAAAGGTAAAACAAACACTACAAGAAAATTAAAAACGAAAAAACAACACTACAAAAAATATACTTAAAGCGAAGTGATATGCCCTCCGTGGACCGGTCACGGAATAGGCCCCTTGAGATTAATTGACTCATTTGTTTGCTGACCCAGAATTTTTCCGATAAGTAACAACGGATTGACTACAAAGTTAAAAATTATTCAATTACAAAAATGTAACAAAAAAAATTTAAAAACATTTTGAAAAATTTCCTAATTCGGGTTAGATTTAAAGTCATCAACTTTTTGTTATAAAATATTACACTAATATAGGTTTAAAAAACGTTTACTTTTGGTATAAAATGTTTAGAATTGGATAAGGTCGGGCATTGTTACCAATATTTCTGTTAACATTTTCTATATTTCAGCTATAACTTATACCATCTTTTCTTTTAATGACCCTCCCCTAAAAGTATGCTTTTGATTTACGTAAAAGTTCTTTATTTTATTTATTTTTTTTTTTATATTACAAGAAACAACACAAAAATTAATTAACTGTCAATTTTCGCCCCTTAACTATGCACTAACTTCTTTAACAAAAAAAAAAAAAAAAAAACTTCAACTACAACTTTAGAGCACATTTAACAAGTTAAGTATGATGTTTTTAACTTAACAAAATAAATTGCATTTTATTTTAACTTTTTACAACAGATAATTAATTATATACTTATATCCAAAAAAAAGGGAAAACAAGATAATTTCAACGTCAATTGCAGCATAAATTGAAAATACAAAGAAACCTCTTAAGGAAATCTAAAGGAAAAATATGATAGAAAAAGAATTAAACAAAAAAAAAATAAAAATTGTAAAATAAATATTAATTGAAATGTCTGTTTCTGTTAGAATTCTAGTAAGTTAAAAGTCATATTAAACCTTTTAAAAAAAAATATATATATACATTTTCAAATCTATATTTATTTTTAAAGTTTATTTGACCGTAAACTAAAATTCGATATAGCATTAAGTAAAACCAAAAAAGTTTAAAGTGTTTTTAAAAAGTTAGATTTTGTATATAGTTTGTTTGCAATTTAATATCTAAAGTCTTTTTGTAGTATTTGAAGATGTCTATCTTTTGCATTTTTTTTCTATGTCGCCATATACTTATACCATGTTCTAGCATTGAAATTCGTGTTTCCTCTAGAGAGATAAAAGTTTGTTCGTTTTTTTTTACTGAAAGGGGTAACAAACTAAACGCGAAAGTTTTTTCTAGTGCAGCTGCAATTTTTTCATATATTTTTTCTAATGGTAAAAGAAATCAAAGTCAATAAACTTTAATAAAAAAAAAAAGGTTAAAGAGTAGAAATTGGTAAAATAAAATGAAAACTTTTGTTAAAAAAGGGGTAGAAAATCTGAAAAAATAACTAGATTTTAAAAATCGTGTTAAATTACTAACAATTGTAATAAAATTAAGGCTTTATTTGTTATAAAATAAGTTTTTTGTAAGGGATAGATAAAATATATAATTTAAAGAAAACAACCAAAAGTATGCTACTAAATTTAATATAAATTAAAAACTAAAAGTATGCTATAAAAATAAACAGTTTGAAGGGAAGAAGAAATAATATTTCGAAAGAAATTCCATAAAATTGTAATCAATTTTTGATATAATATTATCCGAATGCAGTTTAATGCCCGTAATTTCAAGCAATAGATACCTACCGGTGCTTAGATACCTACCCGATTTTGTTCGTGTATACGGTAGGTATCTAAGCACCAGTAGGTATATATTGCTTGAAATTACGGCCATAAACCAGAAAACGCCTTAAAGCAGGCAAAGATTTCTAACTCATTAAGGACATGAGATTTGTGTCAACAAAATTATGAGGATAGACAGAAAAGTGTTTAATTAAAAAAAAATTGTAGTTTTTTTGCCTTAAGGCCAGTGTTGTCATTTATAGGGGAAAATCACACACAATTAAAGTTGGTAATGATGTGTAATTTTTTAAATTTGTGTTTTTTCGATTGTTTTTTTTTTTTTTTCAATAAAACGAGTTTAAGTCATAGAGAAAACGCTTGGAAGTACCTGTTTTTAAAAGCTTGGGGACTTAAAAGAAACGCTGGCAACACTGCTTAAGGTGGCCTTTAGTGGAAATATTAATAACCAAAGTTATAACTTTGGCAGAATATGAATCCTAGACGGTTGAAGATATTTTAAAAATTGGAATTTCGTAATATCTTAATTAGAAATCTTGATTCAAAAATGTATAATATTGTAATTATTTTAAGTTCACATATTTTTAGATTATCTTGGAAAAATCATATGGCAACCTTTACATTATAATTTTTATAGGCTAAGTAGTATTTCAATAAAAACTAGCCATTGCGTATTATTTGAGTAGAAAAAGAATAAATTTTGTCATATTTTTTTGTCTTTGTGTATTTAAAACAATTCATAGTCCTATCGGTAAAATTTTTACAAATTATATACAATTGGTGAACGAATTTTTAGCAGAGATATACATTTTAATATTTGTCATCAACAAAACAAGTTAATATATAAAAAATTAGGTTTTTTTATATTTTTAAATCATTTTTAAAAAAGATGAAAAATTTTTTGGCAACTCTGGATAACAATTTTCCACAATGTTTTTATTCACGATTGTAATAAATTTGTTAAATTATTTTTAGATTTTTTAAACCACTATACTGCCTTTATTCAGTAAAAAAACTACAACCGTTTTAAAGTACTGGGTCGAAAAAGAAAAACTGTGACAATAATATGTTAAACACACACGCAAAAAATATAAGTTTGCTGTTAGCTACCCAACGTACATAGGCAATATTAGCATAGGCGGTGTGGTAGAGCTTTTGCCTTGTAAAAAAAAGTTATGTAATATAGACCTAGTAACTCCAATTCGATTTTAAAATTTTTTAATTTAATTTTTTTTTTTTTAATTTTTATGATTTTTTTATTTTTATCGTTTTTTAGTTTGAGCAATTTTTTTTGTATTGTATTTTTTTAAATTTCTTTAGTTTTTGGTACTCGTGTTTTTTTATTTTGGCAATCTCAATTTCGGCGTTTTTTGTTTTTTTTTTTAAACATTTCAACTTTTTCCCCCAGAACTGTTATTTTTAAAAATTTTAGATTTTGACGTTTTTTTCATTTGGGCGAATTTTTTTTTTAATTTTCCTTGTAAGCTTTGTTTGGTTTTGTGATCGAACCAAGTATCGTACCGCCAAGTCGAATTTTTTAAATTCTTTTTTTTATTTATTAATTTTATATTTTTTTTTTTAATTTGGGCGATTAATTTTAAATTTCGTATTTTTTTCTATTAATTTTGATACTTTTAAAAGTTTTTAATTTTGTTTAACTTTTCGCGATTTTTATAAATTTTTACGATTTTTTTTCTTTATTCTCTCAGATTTTTTCAATTTTTGCGATTGCTTCTCTTTGATCGAGCCCTTCTTGCACCGTGTCGGTTTCTTTAAATTCATACACTCATAGAAAAAAAACTGTAAATTAGCAATAAAAGTCACCGTGTCGGTTTCTTTAAATTCATACACTCATAGAAAAAAACTGTAAAATAGCAGTAAAAGCTAATAAAAATTAGTTATAATCACGTTGCAAAAAAAAAAAAATGCTTAAATTAACATAATTTTTTGCTAAATATTAGTAAGATAAGGACAGCAAAAATAAATCTGTTAAATATACAAAGTTATAATTATATTTCTGCTAAATTTTAGTTAGTTTAAAATAACAATTTAGTTTGCTAAAATCAGCTTAAAATCGCTATAATATTACTAATATTTAGAAACAAAATTTGCTAATTTCAGTAGTTTGTTGCAACATAATTGGTTACTAATTTTTAGTACTTTTTTTTGTTGCAATTTTTACAAGCTTATTCCTATGAGTGTAGTTTTTTTTAAAAAAATATTAGGAAACCTATTTGTAAACAAATCACTTAAGCGTCCCAAAGTGTCTAACATTAGTATATTGGTGTACTTTTATGACAACTCCATGGTAAAGCTACCGGTCACTTTCATATAAAGTGAAATATTTTAAAAAATCTATTTTTAGAAAAATCACGTAACATATTACAAAGTGTCTAAAAAGTGATAGTTTATCACTTGCAATAACAACGCCATATTAGTCATCGGTCCTTTTAATATAAAAATCCCGACCTGCCTGCCATCTTGGGACTTGTCCTAGGTGCCATCTGGGACCGGTCCCTCTCCGCGTAAAGTTGGTAAAAGGTATAATTTGAACACACACCTGAGTTTGTAGCAGCATTTTTTTACAGTTATTTTGAAATTTTCCGGTATTTATCGCCTAAATTAAGAGATAAAATGAAATTTTAAAAAGACTTCTAATGCCCAGGCCTGCCTGAAAGCGGTCTTCATATTTCAGTTTTTTTTTGTGCAAAATTTCAAACTTTTAAAAATAAATGCATGCTCTTTCATGGATTACTAACACTTTTTAAAATTACTTACACTTTTTAAAATTTATTTCCCCGTAAAGTTGGTAAAAGGTATAATTTAAAAACAAACCTGAGTTTGTAGCAGCATTTGTTTTACAGAGTTATTTTTAAGCTTTCCGGTATTTACCGCCTAAATTAAGAGATAAAATTAAATTTTAAAAAACTTCTAATGCCCAGGGCTGTCTGAAAGCGGTCTTCGTATTTTAGGTATTTTATGTGCAACATTTCAAACCTTTAAAAATAAAAGCATGCTCTTTTTTGGATTACTTACATTTTTTAAAATTAAAAATAAATAAAAAATTGTAAGTTTTTTGCGAACTCTAACTCCTTAATGTATGCTTTAATTTTTTAACTCCCAATAACTCCACACATTTATGTTCTTAATAATGAACTAATAAATCTTTTTTTTCATCTTTCCATTAACTTACTTTTAGATTTAATTGAATTTTTAGTGTTCTTTTTTAATACTCCTTAAGGTGTGCTATAATTTTTACAATATCCAAAAGCCTTAAAATATGATGTAATTTGTTTTAATTAAATTTTAATTTAACTGCAGGCTTTATGAATATGTTTATTTTTTTTTTTTATAAAAAAACTGTAAAATAAATTTAATAAAATTTCAATATTTAAGCCTGATTACTGAATGTCCAGTTAAAATTTAACAAACAGTTAAATTGAAAATGTATATAAGAAACAACAAATGTGTCAGTTAAAGTCCCAGTTAGTAGGCAACGGGACATTGTGAAAAAGAGGCTTAGTTTATTAAAATAATGTAACTGCAGTTAACTGCATTATAGAATAAATGTTTAAGCCTTAGGTTATGCTGCAATTTTATATGTTTTTATAAATTACTGTAATTAATATAAATATATGCAGAATGTTTATGGATATGTACAACTATTATGATAGACAGGTGAGTAGTTATGAAAGGAGTAGGAAATTTTAAATTAAAACTTTACTAAAAAAAAATCAAATTTTATTAAAATATAAAAATATAATAAAATAACAGGAAATCCTTTAAATCTTTTTAGATTTTACCTTTAAAAATTCTTCTGAATTCTGTTGAAATTTTAAGCCTTTTAATTGTTTTTTAAATAAATTTAAAAGCATACTTTTAGTTGCTTATCTTTTTTTAAAATGCATTGTCTACTTTAAGACTTTGCATATAAAATTTATTTTAAATATTTTACTATATCATGTTTGTAAATAAGTTAACAAAATGTTTCTACCACCTTTACATGATACACCCCTTTTTTCTTCTTCGAACTATTTAAGCCTAAATTATAGCAAATTCCTACACAAAAAAAAAATTACTAGATTTTAATCATTTTGGTTTGCAAACATGAAAGCCTAATTAATGTTATCGCTATGCAGGTATCATTAAAATGTAATAAATGGCCATTAAACATAGCAAATATTAAAAGACCAATAAAAAATGAATAAAAAAATTATTTAAAAAAATTTTATTTAAGACTTTAAAAGAAAAATTTAAAAGAGTTAACATTTTATGACAAAAAAATTTAGATAAATTTGGAAAAAATTGAATAATTTTTCACTACACTTTGATGCTAACTTATAAAAATTAGATTTTCTTCATACTCCAGTAAAAATGGTATGATGTATGAACACATATGATCAATATATAATCATATACGGGCATTTTTACTCATATTAGCTTATTTTGCCATTTGTTTATTTTTCATTTTGCTTGATATGCATTTTTTTTCTCAATTTTTATTTTTTTATTTTTCCTGTAGTTGCGCAATTTTTTGACTTTTTACAATATTTAACCCTGGGGGAGGGGGGCAAAAAGACCCATAAAACGTAATTTATATTATGACTACAAGAGTGTAAAGCTTTTAAATTGATAAAAAAAAATTTCACTTGATGAAAACAATTGTTATGTAACTTGATCCATATAGGGTTAATTTTTCCACTCTTTACCAAAAAAAAGACCCACTAGAAAATTAACAGCATAATATCTTTCAGATGTTCTTTAAATTCGGATATGTGATAAAGGGTACTAAACTAACGAACAAGCGCAATTCTTTACCGTAACAATATTACTTTTAAGGGTAAAAAGGTGGAGTTCGTATGATAAAAGGCACAAAAAATAAGCCAACATAGCCATTTTTGGCAACTTTAACCGTGGTTTTCTCAAAATTATGACGTGATGGAAAAATGTGGATGCCGGATTTGGAATGCGGCCATCAAAGAGTATATAAACCAAGAAAGCTTGTCGAGGTGTGTTGTCATTCTTTTAATTTATTTATTTTTATTAAATTAAAACTATTATATTAAAAAATAGCAATCGACATTTTCAAATTAGGCATTTTAAAAAATCTTTAAAATTAATTTTTTAAAATACGTTTTGCATTTTCATCAAATTTGTGGTTAATTTTTGATTCCAGTCTATCCAGATAACCGATGAAGTCAGAATTCCATATCTGAATAATGTTTTGTTTATTAAATGACTTAATAAAATGAAAACTAAAATTTTCTAAAGTGCGCCCCGGTAGGCAAGTTGGTAGCGAGCTGGCTTATCAGTGCGGGCGTCGTGGGTTCGATTCCCACCAGAGGCACTGGTCTGTTTCGGTACAACGCGCCGAAGGCCATAGTAGCTAGTGCTCGGTTAGGGTAATAGGATATAATTTGTAATTATATGATTTTAAAATTACAAATTTTTGGAATTTTTAATAAAAATACACTTTTTTCATAAATGGGCCATTTTTTTGCCGAAATCCGGCATTGGTGTACGTTTTCCAAAATTCGATTTCTTCCATTTGGAACCATGTTTAATAACATTGTGGGTGTAATGACAAATCTGTTTTTAAGGAACACCCTAATGAGCATATATGGTTTTGTATATAATCACCAGAGAAGACAAATATGTTTTTTTTTTTGCTTTTTCTGCCATTTTTGTTTATATCTCTTTGTTTGCTATTTTTGGCTTAAAAATAGCTTTTTCTTAAGATTTTTCAGATATTTTTCTCTATAAATGCTTTTTTTTCCTCGAAATTTTTTCTTTTTCATTTAAAAAAAGCAATTGTTCTTTCATTTTTGTAGTTTTGCTTATTTTTTAATATTTTGTTGCCCTAAACAGTGTATTTTGCCAATTTTTGTCTTCTCTGATGATCACATATAAACATAACTGATCATATTATAATTTAATATATGATCTCATATCTTCTCATATATGACCATAAATTATTGGATCGAAAACTTGAGGCTGTATAACCGATTATGATCGTACATGAGCAAATGTGGATCATATATGACCATATATGAACGTTTATGAACCTCAACTTTGGAATCCTAACATATATGGTTATATATGGTCTTATATTGAACCGATTTCCGATCCGAACATACATATATGAATCGATATATGGTCATATTGAACTATATATGGGCATGTACGATTAGATATACCCATATATATATTTTTTTTTTTTTTATAAAGAGAAGCAACACTCAGGAAATTCTTCCTACTAATTAATGTGTTGCTTTCTTTGGAAAGGGGATAGTGGAGAGATGAAAGGTGGTGAAAGATGAAGGGCTTCAAACATGGCAACACTGTAATTGCGCGAATGATAAGTCTTAGAGCAGTTGTTGGTCGCCACCTGATGTAGAGTTGGCGAATTTATTGAAGCTTTTTTTGTTTCATAGCCCTGATTCATTATTTTACTTCGGTGGGGTTAAGTGCTATGGGAACACCGAAGGTGGGCGCAGCGATACATATAAATGATAGAAAACTCGTACATATTATTTTTCTAAATTGATGTTGTCGTCACCGGGAATCGAACCCGGGACCATCTATGTAACAGTCCAACGCGCTAACCATTATTAAGACTATATATTAAGACTATATATAATCATATATGTTCATATACGACGCATTTTCACTTTGGTCCACAAGTTTTGATTCAATTTTGGACATTACAAGACAAACATATTAGAAAATTATGCTAATTTACATTTTTTGTCATAAGTTTGGAATTTGTTCATCAACTTTTCAAACTTTTCAGAAAAATAACAAAAATTTTCTTAAAAATTCAGCGTCTTTAAGCACTTTCAATAGTTTTCCTTACTAGAGCAAAGTTAATTTCCTTAAAAAGTGTTTTTTTGCCCTTTTATTTTTTTTTTTAATTTCTACATTTAACTATAAGTTTTATATAAACTATTAACTTTTAAATTTTTAAGCAATTTTTTTAATTTTGTTTTCATCACAAAACTTTTTTAACAGGAACATATTTTTTAGTAATAACCACTTTCATTACATACTTAAACAAAAGCCATAAATGAAAACTTTGTAGTGAAAATAAGCACAAAAATAACAGCTTTAACTTGTCTAGAAAGTATCTTCAATATGGTCATAAAATATATAACCATATACGAAATATTGTTTGATATGATGATACATATAAGAATTTCTTAATAACACACATACAAATAGGCACCCTTATACATATATTTCATATATAAAAATCTATATGTGTTATAAAATAAGTATAGCTATTAACTTGGCTTATCTTTTTCTACAAAAAAAAAGAAAAATAAATAAAAAACTTTGTTAACGTTTCAATTTTTTTTTTTTTTTTTTTGTTAAAACTCTTATTACTAAGTTGTTGTGCTATATATAAATTTTTTTCTTTTAAAAGCTGTTAAAATATTTTTATAGCATATTTTTCAGAGTTTTTTATTTCTAACATTTTGTATCTTCGAAAAGTTTTTTTATATTTTAGCTATCGAAAAATGATCAAATTACACTTAGCTTTTGATGACAATGGATGATTTAGCTTTATGGTATTACAAGTAATTTAAAAGTTAAAAACAAAAAAAATTTTGTTAACAAAATTAGCAAAGAAAAAAAATTGTGGCTGTTGTACATGTAAAATGTTTATAATAGGGATGATTTTTTATAAAAAAAAAACATATAATGATTGATTTAGTAACATTACTAACTATAATAAATTTATTAAACAAATTAAAAAAAAAAAAAAAACATAGAAGATGATTGATTTCCAACATAAATGTAATGAGGTAATTTTAAGTTGTACCATTTGTTGCTCAAAAGTAGGCAGCATATTTTTTTTTTTTGTACCATTAATTTAATAAAAATGTTTAAAACATGATTGATTTTAAACTTAAAATAAGTTTGAAAAAAGTATTATTTCATTATCCTAAAAGATGTGTCTTAACCGTACGATGCATACCCAACTTTTTCTACGAGAACACACACCCGGAATACGTTTGTACCTATTAGCTTATTTTGGCTTTTTCGAATGTTTAAATGGTCCAATTTCATTATTTTTTTAAATGCGTATACTAATATTTTACAAATGTTTTAGTTTTTGTTTCATGCAAATATTCTACCTGGTTCCAGAGATATAGGCAAAAAAGGTCACGGGCATGGGATAGCCAAATGTTGTGTGTGTTTACGTAAGTGTCGACTTTGGAAGCTCGTAGCTCCTGAACCACTGATCCGAATTTGATCAAATAAACTTTAAAAGATTAGAAATTACTTAACCCTTTGAGACCCAAGCTCAAGTTTGTGAGCTTTGATGTTTTCTCCTAAAACTGTGAATATTTCCAATAGTAATAGATTTATGGAAATAAAAAAAGTTCTATTATATTTTTAATTAAATTATATTTCATAAAATATGTATAACTATGGGGAAAGTGTAACACTTTTTAAATTACTTTACGTTCGACTTCAAAAATAAAGAACTTTTTGCGTACAGCTTGGGTCTCAAAGGGTTATATTTCTTATATCCGAAATCTCTATGTCAAGCCGTTCCTGACTTACAGCACTGCAAAGTTGCAAGTGGATACATTTGTACCCTGCTGTGTGTGTTCTAGGGTTAAAGTCAACATTTAAAATACTCCCCTTAATGTATGCTTTATTAAATTATATTGAAATTTTCCTTAAAAGTAGGCAATATTATTATGCAGTTTTTTCTGTAAAAGTATGCAAGGCTATATTTGCTAAACTTTTATTAAAATTTTGTTTATTTCTAATTTATTTAACTTTTGTTTTTTCAATTACTACAAAAAACCAAAATAAATTATGTTAAGAAATTTAATTAAAACCAGTAAGAGATTAAAAACTATATAAAAATGCGACCATATGTGTTGCATACCTTAAGGGGAGCTTTAGTTTTAATTCCTTCCAAAGCAAAATAGAAAAAAAAATGCAAAATAACAATAATAATTCCATGTGCTTTACTTTCTTTTATTTTGCATGTCAGGATTATTTAAGCCTTTATAATAAATGTAATATTAGGACAAAAATAAAAATATTTTAGTTTCACTTATGTGTAAAAAACATAACCCAGCAAAAAGAAAGCAATATAATTACCAGTATTTCCTTTATTAAAATTCAACATTTTAGTAAAACTTGTTTATAAAACATATTCTAAAATTTTTTAAATACATATAATAATTTTTTTTTTAAATTTGAAATAACTTTAAGTAAAAAATGTACTCTACACTTAGAATAATATGTAGGTAAAGACCACTGCAAATGTAGCTAAAAACAAATGAAATTTCACTTAAAGAAAGGACGACTTACATTAAAGTAAATTCAACTAACATTGTCAATTGTTTCTTACTGTTCAAAAATGACTAACAATTGTAGTAAAGATGAACCACATGTTAGTAAAAACTAAACAAACATTTATTTATTTTTATTTTTTTAAATGACAAAAAACTACTGTAAAAATTGAATGTAAAATCATAAAACAGTCATTTGATGTGGTTTGTTTTGTTTAAATGAACTACAAGGTTAGTAAAAAATTTAATTTGTTCTACAAATGCCTGACATTAACATTAGAAATAAAGAAACTGTATTACAATCCAAACAACTACATATTTTTAAAGCAGAAGTTCCCTAAGTGCAGGACAATAATCTTTTAATCAATTTAAGTAAATTTTTACTTAAACTTAAAAAAAAATTCTATAAAATACTACTACCTAAATAATGCTGGGTTTTTGTCCAGTATTGCGAACTGTATCTGTGTTAACTTAACAGTCTGTATGAGTTTCTATCTGTGTATTAGTATTTGTTTAAGTGTTTCCATATCCGTAAGTTTCTGTTTATAAAACCTATTAATAACTAACAATGCGACAAAAAAAAAACTTGTTGTATATTGTAAAACATTTGAGAAACTCGTTCATAGAAAATAAACAAAAATTATTTTAATATATTGTTTGTATGTGGTTTCTTATTTATCCATGGCTGTGTGTGTGATCTTTTATGCAAAATTCTAAAGCCAGTATTGTTTATTATTTTTTTCTAGTTAGTATTTTTGTAAAAAGGATGATAGGTAAAACCTGCTGTTAGTTATAATAAGAATTATCACAAAAAAAAATAAGAGAAAAATTGTGGTAGATTAGTAACGAATATATTGCACACTATGAAGCAAAAGATTTTTGTAATAATTAAAATATAAAATGTGTTGCATACTCTAAGGAGTAAAAACAAAATGTGAAAAATCTATATGAAACTAGCTGAAATTTAAAACAGACAAAACTTTATTTTAAAGGTAACACATTACAAATCAAACTGAGACCAGTTAACAATAATGTAAGGATTCTAGTTTTTATACTGGAAAAAGTCTTATTTTATATTACAAAGAACACTTTACAAATCAACTGTTAAAAATGTTTCATTTAAAGAGCTCCTTGTTACAAAAAACTGTTACCAGTGAGGTAAGAGAACTATTCCCTGTTGAAACAATACACTTATTGTCTGTATACAAAACTATTCCCAGCTAATTTTTCTGTTAAAAACTGTTCACAGTTAATTAAAACTGTTCACAGTCCGTTAAAACTATATAACTGTTCCTAACTATAATATTAATTTAAAAACTGTTTCCAGTTTAGTAACTGCAATTCCCAATGTATGGTCATGTTTAAAAAAGTGTTTCCAAGTAACTGTTTAAAGAACAAAACTATTATAAATAAAAACTTAGTTTGTATAAAAAAAATCCAGTTTGTTCCCAATTAAATATTGCCAATAGTTGAAATATTACCCTTATAAAATATACTGCAAAAATTTTGTTTATGAATTAAGTTCGCAATAGTAAAAAACTATTCCCATTTAGTGTTTGTCTTAAAAAAAAACTGTTTCTAGCTAAAAACATGTTTTGCAGCAGAGCTGTTATGAGTTTAAAAAACTGCACCCAAATTGGGGTGAAAACCCACTGTTAAAGAGTTTAACAGATTTCAATTAAATAATTCAGATTTAAATTAAAAACAATCTATTGACAAACAATTTTAAAAAAAGCTGTTCCCAAATCAGAAATGGTTAAAAAAAATATAACACTGTTTCCAGTTTGATAAGATAACTGTTCCCATTAAACATCTAGCCAATAGTACAAATTTTGCCTTTAGGAAATACACTATTAAAATGCCAGTTTCCAATTAAAAAAACTATCCCGAATTAATGTTCCTTCTAAACAAACCTTTTTCAGCTTAAAAGGAATTTCCAGAAAATCTATTATGAAATAAAAAAACAAATTGGATAAGTGCAAATATATATTGTTTCAGTAAAATACGCTGTTTAAATGTCGGTGAAAAATTCAGTTCTTTATTGAATACACTATTCCAAATTAATGTTTCTGCTAAAAAAAAGTACTTAAAAAGGATTTTCAAAGAAAATTTTATGACTAAAAACATGTACCCAGTTGAACACAGATCAAAAATGGTTTTAAGAAATAACTATAACACTGTTTCCAGTTTGATAAGATAACTGTTCCCATTAAACATATTGCCAATAATGCAAATATTGCCTTTAGAAAATACACTATTAAAATGCCAGTTCCCAATTAAAACAACTATTCCGAATTAATGTTCCTTTTAAACAAACCTTTTCCAGCTTAAAAGGAATTTCCAGAAAATCTATTATGAAATAAAAAAAACTGTTCCCAGTTTAAAAATACACTGATCCCAGCTAGAACAAATCGGATAAGTGCAAATATGTATTGTTTCAGTAAAATACAGTGTTAAAATGTCGGTTAAAAATCCGGTTCTCTATTGAAAACACTATTCCCAATTAATGTTTCTGCTAAAAATAAGTACCTAAAAAGGATTTTTAAAGAAAAAGTTATGACTAAAAAACTGTTCCCAGTTGAAAGAGCTTAAATATTGCTACTATCTATATTTGAAAACACACTGTTAAGTATGGGTTAATAATCCAAATCTAAAAACTTCCCAATCGATGTTTCTGTTTAAAAAACTGTTTCCAGTTTAAAATAGGTTTTGAGGAAACAGAATTATGATTTTAAAAAACTGTCCCCAGTATTAGATAACTGTTCTATGCTAAAATATTGCCAACACACAGTTAAAAACAATTCGAGTTAGAAAACAGTTTCGTTAAAAATGTATTGTGTTTTTAAAACTGTTCCCAGATTGATAAAACTAGTGTACCAGCACAATATTGTAAATATTACTATTACACTTTATTAATTAATGCGGTAGAAGGTAGACATAAAAACTATTCCCAATTTTTCCAAACTGTTTTCTAAAACAGTGGGGTGCAAATAAAAAACTTAAACGTTAACTGTTTTATTTTAAAATACGCTTGTTACCAACATAACATTTACTTTCCTAAACCTTATATTGCCAGGTAGTGCATGAGAAAAGTAACCAAAAACCTAGAGAAGAGTATTATTATAAGCCATAAATTTTAGATTTTCGAAAAAAAAAACTATAAAAGAAAAATAAAAATAGCTTAAACTAAGAAAATATACTTTTTCAAACGTAAACAAGGAAACAGAAATTTAATATTACTTACATTGCAAAAGCATACTTTAAGGGTTATGAAAATATAAAATCTGTTATTAAAATTAAAGTATACTTCAAGGAGATATACATTTCATATAACTAAAGCATATTGTAAGTAAAAAAAATATTCATAATCTATAGTATATTTTTAAGGGTTTTAAAACTTTATCTATTCCTTGCTTAAAATTATTACTTTTCTAAAACTTTTTTTGTTTTATATGCTAAAGAAAACTTGTAGTTTCCCTACACAAAGAGAATTTTCTTGGATGAGTTTTTATGAAATTGTTCACCAAACTAATGAAGTTTTCTTTTTAAAGTGACTGAAACATTTCTTAAAATTTATGCAAAAGCTTAACTATTTCTATGAAACTATTTTTAATGAAATTTTTTCATTAGGAGAATGAAATTTTTAATAAATAAATTGAAATTGTTCATAAAATTCAATTTAATAAAAAGTTTCAATGGACGAATTCCAGTGACAATTCAAAGATCTAATGCAATAATAATTCTCTCAGTGTAGTATTAAATACCAGGGTTTCTCATTGTTTAATCTTAATCCAATTAAACTTAATTAACTTATGTTTTATAAATGCTACTATAAGGTTGCAGTGGTTTCATGAACCAGCATCCTGACTAAATTTTGCTAAGAAAGGTTTCAACGCACTAACATTTTAGTTTGTTTTAACTCTTAGATAATGCTGTTATAGCTAACAGAAAAGTATTGTAATCATTAACACTTAAGGCTATAAAATACGCAAAGCCTAGGCAAAAGTTTTTATGGGTTTGCTTCATATGATAGTATAGATATGAAGCCACAATAAAATGTTTGCTCTTAAATTTTGTTCATGTTTTTTGGATTCTCTACCAGCCAGAAAACAAAAGTTTTCATTAACAATAAACAATTTGAAAACTTCCTTCTTTTTACACCTCCAAAAATTTATAAAATAAACATATACCATGTATTTTCCTATAGCATCCTAAAAGTATGCTTTTGTTATTTTTATTGTAAAGCCAGTATAATTTAAAATTTTTTCTATTGTTGTCTGGGTAAAATGTTGCTGTTTTTTCATTCTCCTTCCTGTATATTTTAGCAACAATTATAATTGTTTGTTTGCTTTCATACCATAAATAATTTGTAGTATATATTTAAAAAATCTGTGCCGTCTTTTAGGCTGCCGCCTGTTAGATATTTTATATTGTGAAAAAATTACATCTTCTATGGTTTCCTTTTTTAATGAGTTCACTTTTATTGTGTAGGAAATCATATGTTTTGGGTGTTTGCGGTTACTAATTATATCCGTTAGAAAGGAAATAATTAAAAATTTTATTTAAGCCTTAAATTAGTCAATTTTTTTTTTTAAATCAATTTTTAAAGGATTTTTAAAGTAAAATATTAAGAACATTTTATAAATGAGAAATTATTATAAAAAATCATCAAATTCAAGACACTTGTTGTTTAATAAGCCTAAAATTATGTTAATTTTAAATAAATTTAACTATATAATTTATATTAATTATTATTTTTAAATAAAAAAAAAAATTTTTTTGTAAGTAAAATATTTGCAAATTTGATTTTCAAATATTCATTTCTCTTAAAGATAAAAGGAAATAAATAAAATTTTTCTTTAAGCCTTAAATTTGGCAACATATTTTTACTTCAGAAAGTTTTTAAAGGCCAACATAAAGAAAATTATAGAAATGAGAAAGAATTTTTGAAAAAATCATCAAATTCAAGATATTTGATAAGCCCAAAAATATGTTAATTAAATTTAAAGATAAAATTTAAATTTATTTAGTTTTTTAGTTTAAAAATATGTTTTTTAAATAAAATATTTGCAAATTTATAGTGTATTTTTTTTTTAAATATTCTTTTCTCTTAATGTCAATTTCTACATCAAAATTCCTTAGCATACTTTTTGGATTAAGCCTAAAATGAGGCAATCTTTAAATGTTGCTATAAAATTTTAAATATACCTTAAATAACATCAAATGTTAGGGCGTTGTCGTGCAATGGTTAGCGTGTTGGACTGTTACACAGATGGTCCAGGGTTCGATTCCCGGTGACGACAACATCAATTTAGAAAAATAATATGTATGAGGTCTCTATCTTTTATATCAGGGCTATGAACCAAAAAGCTTCTTTATGTTCGCCAACTCTCCATCAGGTGGCGAGCAACAACTCGTCATCTTTCACGACCTTTCATCTCTCCACTACACTGATAGAATTTTGTTGAATTTTTCATTAAAAAGTCCCCAAAGAAAGTTTCATTGGCTCAATGAAATATTTTTCATTAATCAAATAATAATTGAAAAAAATATTTTTTTTCTTGTTTCATATTTATTTTGTGTTAATTTTTTCTTTTTTATTATCTTATATTTATTTTTCCGTTTTTTTTTTATCTCCCTGAACACGACTTGAACCCGCAACCATCACCATACAAACAGCACCGCCTTACCAATTGACCTGAATTACAAAACCAAAAGGATGTGCTTATTTAGACTTTTGTAGGAAAATATTTTTATTCAATGGAAATCTTATGGAACTTATTGTTTGCTGTACACAAAACATTTATGTAAAAATGATTGCATATTTTAAGGATCAAACAAATACAGTTAATGAAAATTTCATTCAGTCAATGAATTTTTCATTAATTTAATGAAAATGTTTCATTCAACCAATGAATCCAAGTTAATGAAAGACATTCATTAATAGTATGAAGGAAAATCATATCAGTGTATCCCAAGAAAGCAACACATTAATTAATAGGAAGAATTTCCAGAGTGTTTTGTTTTAAAAAAAATGTTTTTATTGAAATTTCAAAAATCTTAACAAAAATTTAAAATATTTGCCAATATAAAATCAATTTTTTTTTTGTCATATTTCTATTTCCTTTAAATTTGTTGTCTTTACCAAATTCTATAGCATACTTTTTAGCTTTAATATTACAACATAAAGCTCAAAATATTTTCAACAAATTATCTAAATATCCCCAGAGGCTAATCTATTTTAAAACTAAATTTTTCTAAAATGATTTGAAACATTGTAAATTAAGCTGGAAAGATTCTTTTAACTATAAAATGTGTTTTTTTTTTTTTTTTTTTGCCCAACAAAAATAATGTTAGTATATGGAGGATGTGTTTTTATGGTTGCTTTATTTTGGAACTGTCATTAAACTAAAAAGTACTTTAACAAAATATTACAACACATTCAACTGTGAATTGCAAAAAATACTAGACAAAATAGAACTCCTAAACCCAGTGACTGCAAAAAGAGAATGACTGAGTGTTACAAAACCCACATGAGACCTTTTTTAAAAATTTCGTTTTTCAGTCATCATTACCAAAATAGATAAAAAAAAAAACCTTAAGTTAATTTTATCACAAAAATATATACAGTTTCATAGAATCGATTGGAAGGCACTTATTTTAGGTCTTTTGGGGAAGTAGAGAAATTTGTATATTAAATGTGTATGCCGTTAATGCGACTCGAACCGACAGGCCTCTAGATGACATACATTGTAATTTGTGCTTGTAAGGACAATTTTGTTGATTTAAATTTGTCCATTAATATCTGAATTTACTTTTTGTTTTTTTTAAGCTACCTAGATATTTTTAAAAGCTATTTTGCGATTTTAACTGTTATTTTTGTTTCAATTTACTAATTAAAGTAAATATGTAACATAAGCAAAACAAACTGTTCAATTGACCTTAAAAGACCAATATAGTGACAGGTCAATAGCGAGCATATTACTACACTTCTATTATATATATTTTTGCAGTTAGTTTCCCTTTTCCTTTTTATTTTTTTTGTTGTTCTTGATTTTTACTTCTTTTGTAAGTGAACATACACGCAACAAATATAAGTTTGCTGTTAGCCAGTCAACATTCAAAGACAACATTAGCTCAGACGGCAAAGCGTTTCATTTATAAGCAGAAGTTGTTTTTTTTCAATATCTTAGAACATCGTATTTAAACACATCACCTAACACGATACCAAGTGTCTAAAATGTGTTAAGTCCTATTGAACGTATGAAAACGCCATGTTAAAATGACTGGGCCCTTTTATATAAAAAGTTCTTCGTTTTAGTTTTAAAGGATAATAGAATAATTTCAAATATCGCTTAGATTTTAACTTAACTTAACTTTTTTAAAAAAAAATTAAAAAAAAATTAAAATTTATTCCTAGGGACAGGAACTTCGTGCATTTGTTATTACATTTTCAGGCCTTAAAATATGCAACAACAAATTTTATATTTTAACTAATATTTTCTACCAAATTAAAATAAAAAGTTATTTAAAATATGGTGTTGGATATTTTTAGGCCTGAAATTCAATTAAGTATCTGTCCTTTCTTATTACGTTCAATTTCATATTCAACTAAATTTTCCAAATGTTATTCATTTCCTTTGAAAATTATAATGAAGATATGATACTCGTATTTATTTTCATTATTTTGTGTCCCATTTAATTCCTCCCTACTACCCTTACAAAAATATATTTCCCAAAAAATGTATAAGAACTCAAGCTGAAAATCATGTGATTTTTTTGTTTATTTATTCGTTTTGCCGAAATTGAGCTGAGCTGTTTTTTTTTTTTAGATAGAATAAAATAAAATCAAACTGTAGAAAAACTTTGTCAACAGCAATGAATAATTAAAAAGCTCCCTTGACTAGGGTAACTACGGTAACATACTATAACAAAGAATGAATAAAAATTTTTGTTACCAAAACCATTTTTTTTTTGGCTTATTTGCAACAAACAACAGGCTTTAAAAATAAATTTGTAACATAATATTATCAACAATGGCACTAGCAGCTGAATTATTGTTTCCCGTGTAAAAAAGATCTGATCTGCCCAGATCTAAGTTGATCTGATCATATATGCTGAGATCTAAACAGATCTCAGCATATATGATCAGATCAACTTAGATCACAAAAATGGGGATACATTTAATATCTAATTAGATTTGGCGAGATCTGATATTTTTTGATTTGGAGAGGTTCAACAATTTTTAAAATGTTATTCGTAGTTATTTGTTAAAGTGTTTATAAATCCAGATTAAGCCGCCGAGTAACCGCCGTCTTCTTCTGTTTCGTGTGATCAGATATGGACATAGATTGACACGGAATATAATTTTTTTTTTTTTTTCATTTGAATGTTTGCATACAAAATATTTGTTGAGATCTGCTCTGTTCGTGTCCAGATCTGCTCATATCTGGACACGAAAATTATCCAAAATCCCAGATCCCCTCAGATATGAACAGATCTGGTACCATATATCATTATATTCAATCATATCTACACTGATATAATTATGTGCGTAGTATTAATGAATTCTTTCATTAATACAATGAAATTTTTCATAAAAAAGTCCCTACAGAAATGTTTCATCGAATCAATGAAGCATGTTTCATTAAATCAATTTTAATGAAAGTCTTCATTAACTCAATGAAAATTTCATAATGTAATATGAAATTTTTTTATTAATTCTGGCATAAACGGTATGAAAGTTTCATGTGTTTGATGAAAAAAAAGTCATAGTTTGTATGAAATATGTTAATTGATATTACACTAGAAAATGTGCATTTGATGAGAGATGCTTTTCCTTATGTATTTTCTCCCGCTGAATTCGAAAATCAAGGTTAATTTTTTTTTTTATGGAACAGTTTTTGAGATATTGTAATTTTTTAATTTTTTTGACCTTTTGTCACTTGACAAATCATATATCGAGCTAGAAATGTCCGATTGGGTCGTTCTTGGTACCCAAATGCAAGGTATTGAGATGACGAACAAATATGTATGTACAATCGGATCTTTGATTGGTAAAGCGGTTCAAAATATATCGATGAAAATAGGGCACATTTTCAAAAAAATCATATTTTACAGAGATTCTGTGCCTACGGAAAAGTACAAATCGTTTAAAAAAAAAAACGTCTGGTAAAGATGATACTTTTACGTAAGAACTAAGACCAACAAGAAGAAAAAAGCCCGAAAAATGACAAAGTTATAAGCAATTAAGTGAATAAATCCAAATCTCATATTTTCCGATTTGTTAACAATTTAATTGTTGTGCACAAGGGTCATAAAGCTGGACTTTGCGTTCATTACATATCTGTTGACTTTTTACAAAAGCACTTATTTCGACTTAAGAAAAAATTTCAATAATTTGATTGTAAATTAATATTTTACATCAACAATTTATACACTAAATAATATGGCACCGACTCAAGTCAATATATTTTGACGTTTCGGTTTATTCTGTTGGACAAAAGAATTTATTTTATTTGGAATATTGGCCGTTTTACTTCAGTGATTATTTTTTAGTCTAAATGTAGCTACTACATATATGGGGGAAATCAAAATATTACACTAAACCTCGCGCGGATCCAAAAAAAGGTTTTAGTAAGGGAAATTAGAGTATTTTTAATTAACTTTTTTACTATTTTTCAGATTTTTGTATAGAAAAATTGAATTTTGGTGGGGAGGGGATGGATTTCCCTTTTTCCCTCCCACTGGATCCGCTCCAGCACTAAACCAATTTTTCCTATTACAATTTATCATTTTTGTTGAAGAAGTTTCATTAGATAAATGAATTTCGCTAATGAAATTATGAAAAAATCATAAAAATATTAATGAAAAATTAACATTAAATAATTCTCATTCCGTTTTTCATTAAATCAATCAATCCATTTTAATGAAATCGATTAATTTATATGAAGGAAAATTCTATCAGTGTAGATTAGATTTAATCATATCCAGCTGGAACTGATGAGATCTAATATTTTTTGCACGGGTTGTGCGATGATAAAATCCAACAACAATATAATGGAAATATATTTAAATTTTTTTTTAACTACACCATTTTTGAAATGAATTTTAAAAAAATGTCGATGCAATTAACATCAATATTTGATAAAAATAAAGGAATTTTTAATAATTGACCGTTGACCTTAATAAATTATATTTTATTTAAAATTGTTTAAACCAAAAACAAAAAATTATTATAAATGCCTTAACTTTATAGCACATTTTAACAGATTTCATAACAATTTCTCTATTGTGTGAAGTGGGATTTGCGGACCCATTTAAAAATTTAACTGATTTCATAAAAATCTCTATTGTGTAAAGTGGGCTGAGTGGAGCCATGATAATTAAGTGGCATCATACATCTAACTACACCATTTTTTAAATGAATCTAAAAAAACTTTTGATGTCGTTCACATTAATATTTGATAAAAAATAAATTAATTTTTAATAATTGAACTTTGACCTTAACCAATTATAAATTTATTTGAAAAAATTATTATAAAGGCCTTAAATCTTTTATGCATTTTGACAGATTTCATAAAAATTGTGTCTAATGTTTGAAGTGGGCTGGCGGAACCATTTAAAAAATTCTTTTTATTTTTTTACAGATTTCCTAAGAATCTTTTTATTTATTGTATGAAGTAGGCAAGGCGGAACCATGATAATTAAGTGACTTGGTTGCGCTTTGCATTATGTTAATAAGCACTTGCACTAGGTCACTTATCCGATACACCAGCACCACTGTTATTGTTCTGCCTTGCACCGTACATTTATCTGATGGACCTGTGTAATTTGTCCCTTAATCCGCACAAATTGGATTATCCTTTCCTGTGTAAAAAACATACTTATACAAAATTATTTTTGTAATAACACTATATTTTTTTTTTAAATTGTTAAAATTGGGAGAAAAAAATTTATTTTGTTAGAAAGTGTTTTGCAACCGTCAGATAATGACAATCGTAATACATTTTTAATTAATTACTGTAGAATATTACTTTGGTTAGTCTCTTTACAGGAAGAAGAAGAAGAAAACATTTTTATTGAAAAACTTTACGGACACCAGACTGCCGCAGTTTCGTCCCCCTCCTGGGACTCGTCAGTGGTTATTTTATGTGTCAATTGAACAAAGTATTTTATATTGTTAATTTGCTCTATATGAAAAACTTTTTTTTACTTTTTTTTTTGGTGTCGTACTGGTATTCGAACTCACTGCCTTAGCATCAAGCTATGCATCGTAATCTCACCTCTTAACGAGTTGAGCCACTGTCGACACAGCGATGACTGTGGCTAAGTGGAGTTTTGTCACACTACGTACACACAAGTATTGTTTCGATCAGAAGAGACAGAATTAACTAATACCAATGCACAATTAATTTCTCAACTAGAATGCTTCTTCTTCTTAATCTTATCTCTTTTTTATTTTATAAGAAATTTCTTAACTCTATTACACATTTTGACACATTTCATAATTTTTTTTCTATTGTGTGATGTGATGCAAAGCGGAACCAAGATAATTAAGTGGCATGGTACATCTGATAAGTGACTTGGTTAGCTTTTCACCATGTTAATTATTCGATGTAATAACCGCACTTAACTGATGTCCCAGTACATTTATACTGGAAGCCCCATAATCATACTACTGATTGTTCTGGATTCCGCATAAACATACTACTGATAGACTTTAAAGGTCCTTAGACAAAAAAGGATATTATTTAAAAAGCTTTTATGTTTTCTAGTTATAAAAATTATTTATTTCTTTATCTAGGTTAAAACATATTTTCAGAATTTTCGATTTAGACACTTTTTTGTTTATTTAACGCCCTTTGTACAAGGTGGCGCAAAAATAACCTTCCGATGTTTTTTTGGCTGTAATTTAAAAAAAAAAATTAAAAACTTTGATTCTTCTTGTGGATTATTTTTATTTGGTATTTTAATTTTTTTTACATCAAGTCGAGAATATGATGTCATGTAAATGGCCGCCGCCACAGTTGATTGTCATTTGAGCCCTTTTTATGGCATTTTCCATCACTTTGGCCAAAACTTCCGGCGATAGGTCCTCACATTCTTGATGGATATTGTCTTTAAGAGCTGCAAGAGTCTGAGGCTTGTTGACATAAACCCGCGACTTCAAAAAGCCCCACAGAAAGAAGTCTGGAGCGGTCAAATCAGGCGATCTTGCTGGCCAGTGCAAATCGCCAAAACGGGAGATTAGGCGCCCGGGAAATGCATCCTTCAACATATCGGTTGTGGCACGTGCAGTGTGCGCCGTTGCACCGTATTGTTGGAACCACATGTTTTCCAATCCCAATTCATTAAGTTGCGGCAAAAAGAACTCGTTGATCATTGCTCTGTAGCGCTCACCATTCACAGTAACTGTTTGGCCCGCGACGTCTTCGAAGAAAAAAGGTCCGATGACTCCTCCAGCGAAAACAGCACACCATACAGTGACTTTGAGCGGGTGTAATGGCTCTTCGTGGGTTACACGCGGATTTTCAGTGCCCCAGAAGCGTAAATTTTGCTTATTTACGTACCCGCTAAGATGTAAATGGGCCTCATCACTCATAATTATTTTTGATGAAAAATCATCTTCCTCTTGGTGGTGATTAAGGATGGCTTGAGTGTATGTTACACGCGATTGGCGGTCAGCAGCTAACAGCTGATGCACCGTCCGGACTTTGTACGGAAACATCTTCAAATCGTGTACCAAAATTCGCTGTAAAGACCGTCGACTGATACCCATTTTCGTGGCACGTCGTCTGGTCTATGTCGACGGCGCTTCCATGACATCCTCGGCTACAGCAGCAATATTTTCTGCAGAACGGCTACTCCGGGGTCTGCCACGCCTGGCAGCATCTCGTGTTGTGCCAGTCTCTTCGAGGCGAGCGGCTAAACGTCGCACTGTTTCACCAGTAGGCGTTGGACGGCCAGGAAATCTGCGACGAAATTCACGTTGTGCCAAAGTCACCGACCGATTATTGGTCAAATAAATAGTCACCAATATTCCGCGTTCTGGAGCAGTGTAGCGTAACATTGTTTATTAACGTGTATTTCGCGTGTGTTTACTACACAAATGTCAAAACAGAACTGACATTAGGGGCCAATCGCAAAATTTATAGCATTTTCTGATAGGAGGATTACTTTTGCGCCATCTTGTATAAGAAAACGTTCATTACAAAAAATTTTGTATATCATTGAAATCGAAACCACAAAAATTTCTGATTAAAAAATAATCATTTTATAAATCTCGTCTTGTCTGATAAATCCTTAAGTATCAAAGTTATAATATCCCTATGGGAAATGGGGCCGATCCTGCGTGTGCCACAGGATCGGTCCCTTCGTGCCAGAGACCGGTCCTCTGATAAACCCTACCCTATGTAAACAACTGGCAACTTTAACATGGTCTCATTTGTCCTGCTTTAAACCACATAGTGGCATGCCACAGGACCAACCAAAGATGGGAATAAAAATAAACCAAAACTAAATAGCTTCCAATGGGTAAAATTCTGGCCAACTGGCTTTTTCTTTCTGGCTTTCTGGTTATGTGGTATGTATTACCTTTACCAGTCATAGGATTGGTAATTTTAGGACAGTTGACACTGCTTAACCCAGTTCAGTATTAAATTATACCAGTCATGTGCTAAGTACTTCTTTAACCAATCACTTTTAGGTCAATTGTCTCCTCATTCCCCATAGGGATCGTTTGAATTAGCTAGAATTTTAAAATGCAGTCATTTTGAAGTTACATAGCAAAATTCTAATATGAAACCAAGCAATTTTTAAAAATTTTAATCAAAAAATTTTTACCTTTAAATTAAAAATAATTTGTTTTTAACATGTAAATGGTGTTTCACTGTAAACAACATAAAGTATCTTTGCGTTACTTTGTTAAATAACACCTGATACAATTGATTGTTGTGTGTGTGTCATTATGTATGTGTAAGTGTATGTACCCTGCAGGCAGCCTGGGGTCAAGTGTCCCTTTGTCAACACTCTTTTCTCTAGCGATAACTGCACTAGTGAAAAAGTCGACAACTTTCCTTCTACGCACGAGTAGAAACTAGCTACAGACAACAGATCTAGTATATTTCTGGTGACACTGTCAACGAAGTCGTCGACAGTTTGTGTTTTTTTATTATTTTGCTCTTTCAATAGGTACATATTTTTTTAACTGAGCAACAGTTTTTCTCTTCTTGCATATTATTGCGTCATATTCTTTTGTTGATTAAACACGTGCTCGCAGTTAAAATAAGTTTATAAGTTTAAATAATATTAAAAACAGACTGATTTAAATAATTTTTAGTTGTATAAGGTTCTATTTAAAAACTATGTAATTTAAGCTTTTCTTAATAAAAAATTTCCTTCAGACAAAAAATATATGTGTTTAAGTGTATCGCCTTAACCTCTGTAAAAATCTAGCTCCAGGATCGCCTGAGATGCGCCAAATATGTAGACCAGAGTTACTAAAATGCACTAGTGAATCTGTGGTTCAAATGTCTCCATGTGGTCCTAAAAGAACTACCACGTCAGTAGTGATAAGGTCTACTGGTGGATTTTCAATGACAAGCCTGTGTTAGATGTCAATAGTAGATTACATTGGCTGGGGCATAGCTGGTCAGTAGTACTGGTGACAATATCACTAGTACAACACTACAGTTTTACTACTCACATTCCCTGCAGGGTATATAATAATTTACACATACATTCAAAAAACTACATCACTCTGTGTATTGTAGAACACTCATCACTCTAGAGTGTTCAGTTCAATGACAATGTTTTAAACAGTGAGACACATGATTTTTGAAAATTTCAAAATATTTAGACTTTAATTTAAAAAGTGAAATTATTTCGATAAAAAAAACACAATTTATTCCATTATAACGGTTTTAAGGCGAGAAATGAACAATGTCAAAACTAAACAAAAAAAAAATTATCTTAAAATAAAAAAAATCTTAAAATTATAAAAAAAAAAATCTTAAAATTTCAACAAAATTAGAAAAGTATTTAATTTTGCTGGAAGATAATAAAAACTAATGGGAAATTAAGTTAGACTTTGTTTAAAAAATAATTATCCTATCGGTAGGATACGATTAAACGACAAACTCCTAATTCGAAAACGGGTCAGGCGATTTTAACAAAAATCTGCACAATAAAAAAAAAAGAATATATTGCAGATAATAATTGCTAAGCAACAGCAGTAATTCTTATAAAGTAACAACATTAAAATTCAAAATCTTAGTACAGAATTAGAACCTGGAGGAAGGTATAATTTGAACATAGTCTAGATTTTTTTTTTTTTGCTTCCGAAGTTAACTGGGAATAACTAATAAAGTTACTTTAGTTTCCTTAACCACTGTGCATTGTTTAAATTGTTGTCATCCTTGTGTGCTATTGTTGTTGAAATTTTAGAGACAACAATGATGAAAATTCATCAACTTTTGCTGCCATCATAATATTTCAATAATACGCCAAAAATGCTATAAAATTATAATGTATATTAACAAATACACTAACATACACTAACATACATACAAGTTTGGATACACACACTTCTATATTTTTACAATAAACTTAACATTGAAGTTTACTAGTACTCTTCGTATGTATGTATGTGTGAACAAGTACAATATTGTTGTAGTGGTAAAGTATTATACTCGTATCGTCAACAAAAATACTTTGTTCTTAGCGCACCCTACAGTTCAAAGTGGTCGTTTGCAAGAGAATTTGGAGTATAAGGCGAAAATAGAATCCGAGAAACGACTTTATATTAAAAAATTGAATATACGAAAATGAAAAGAAAAATATTAAAAAATGTTAGCGTAAACAATCTTAGTGGAATAAAATGATTGCGTAAAACAGTTTTTTTTAAGAAAAAGTTCTCGAACAAAATTTTTCACTTAAAAATATTTTAACAAACTGTTCGATGTAAAATTTTTTTGATTTGAAACAAGATTTCTGCCAACATTTTTTTTAGCAGAAGGTAATATTTTTAATAAAATTCACTTTAACAACTATTTCAAAATATTAAATTGAGACTAAAAAAACTTTCGAGAGCAATATTTTTCCGCAACGCTTTCGGTAAAAAAACTTAACAAACATTCTTCGAGAAAACAAATTTTTCACGGAAACAAACCTTAATACAAAAATATAGCAAAATCGAATTTCCGCAAAATTTTTTTTGCGAAACAAATATTTTAGCGAAATATTATGTAAAAAGGGCTTTTAATAACACTGTGCAACAAGAAAAAACATCCCGTACCATTCCAACGGAAAATGAAAGTAGACCATTAGTAGACTAAAGCCCCCAAAGGGTTTTGAAATCGTTGCTCTTGTTTTGTTTATATAGGCCCTTGAAGTTGACTCTTTTTTATCATATTTTTGCTCTTTTTTTACTATTGATGAAAATAAAATGTTGAAGTGTCTAAAAACAAAATGCAATAACGACGAAAGCGACTGTTTGGTAGCTTCTTCAGAAGTGTGTTGATCAAAATGAGTTAAATCGGTCTAGCGGCTCAAAAGTTATGAGTGAAAATGTAAGGCTGCCTCAAAATGTTTCATACAAATTGGTGAATTTTACTAAATTACGTGACTTGTCCATTTTGTAACCAGACATATAGAGATGAACAGTCACCTCAAGTACTTTTTTCACCAAAGTCTATATTTCTTTATTAGAATAGTCTATAATTCTTTATTAGAATATTGTCCTAACAAATGATTTTGTTTTCAAATTTATTAATTGACCACTTTCAGGAATGTGTTGAAAGATCTATTTCGGAAATTTTCTAGGTTCCCATCATCAGAACACGTTTTGAAAGAAGTGACAATCCCATGCAAAACATCAAACATTCATATAAACTAGTTTTCTCACTAAATGAGAACTAATATATGAGCTCGAAGTTACAGATTATCACCATTGATCAAAAATAAATTGAAAACTTGTTTGTTATATGCACCCTCTACCTTTGGTAGATATATAATACACGCTTTTTGTTTTTTTCTCCTGTTTTTTTAAACACTTGTTTTGTTTTGTTTAAAAACAAGATGTAAAGGCGGAGTAAACAAGACCGTACTCATATCTTATCATATCTTAATATTTAATTAATTTAATCTTCTTTTATTTGAGGGACTTTTCATTTTCAATTATTAAAAAAGATTTTTATAAAATTTAATTCGCAAAAAAAAAAAATTAACACAAAAAATTATGTAAAAAGAATATTGCATGGTAGGAAACGCAAAACATTTTTGCGCAAAAAATTCGTGAAATAAAATTTATGTGGAAATAATTTTTGTGGAAAGAAATCTTTAGCAAAATATTATACATAAGGGACTTTCATTATAAACTGCAAAAACAAAATAGTTCAAATAAAACCAATTATAAAAAAATTATTAAAAATTTTTTCGCGAAAATTTTAATAAAAAAAAATTACTCAAATCAGTTTTTTATTTGAGGGACTTCAAGTGCATACGTTAAGGCTTTATTAAGAAATTAAAACTAGTGCACACTTTAAGGTTTAATATTTTTTTATTGATGTGTAGGTCTTCTTAAATTCTTCTTTATTTGTTAATTTTTCTCAACAAAATACAATGAAACTTCTCATTAACGGAAGCTCTAAAAAAAGGAAACCTGTAGACAACGCACAATTTCTTGAGAACCAAATACAAATTATAGAATAAAATTATTTCCCAATAGCGGTTTAACGGACAAATTTTCCAAAACTGTTACGCTTCGGATGTTTCACTGTAGTTCATATAGATAGATAAGTATGATGATAATAAAATAAAAAACTTTTTTGGGTACAAGATATCTGATATCTGATGCTTGTATTTTAAAGTGCCTTAACATATGCAGCACAAAACAAAATTTACCAAAAAAGAAGGAATAATGAATTTTACTTATTTTCCAACAAAAGTATAAAGTTTTAAAAATAAGAATATTTTACACTTGTGCTTTATGCATAAAATGTTGCAGAGTTTATTAAGTTTTGATAAGTAATGAAGCATTCAAATTGACGAGAAAATTTGAAGAGTTCAAAAAAGACAAACTTGCAGTTGAGAAGAACTAACAAGAAGCAGGGGCGTATGATGAAAGAGGAAGGAAAAAATGGGTCCAATTAATTTGAAAATATAAATATTTTTCAAGGAAATATGTAAGCACTTACAAAGGAATAGTTTAAAGCAGTTAATAAAAAACGTGTATTAAATTAAAGCATACTTTTATGTGGCAAGAAAATTAAATAAACGATGCATACTTTAAGGCTTTAACTTTGTTACAATTGTTTCCAGAAACTTCACTTGAATTTGTTTCTTAAATACCCCCCTGTTGTATTTTACTAATTCTATTGTCAAATCTCTCATAAAGTAAATTACTAGCATCTTCATTTAATAATAACGCTCCTGTATTCAAAAGAAGTTTATGCATGAATAATTTCTAAGTTTACAATATATGTTATAAACATTAAAAAGACATCAATATACACAATATGCTTTTGAAAATAACTTCCATTGAAAATAATTTCCATATAAGACAACAAAAAAGATATTGTTAATGCTTATATTGTCATTAAAATAATCACTATAAATATGAAATTACATTATGCTTTTTAAGAGTAAGCAACTGCAATGATTTAACATTCTTTTGTAAGCCCTTAAGATATGCTGCAATTTTTTTTTGTGTGTCTTAAAAATAACGAATATGTGAAGATTTTCTTGTACCTATAAAAGCAAAGTAATCAAATTAAATTATAAATGAAATTAAAATTTAAGAAAATTTAATAAAATTAATAACATAATTGATTTTCTTTCCTAGTTGAGCTCAAAGCCTTACAGTAGGCAATGAAATTCTTAAATTTTTTTCATCAATGTAAAAGTATTAAATATTAAAAGGTTATTTGTTAAAAACATTGTTATAAACAAATAGTTAAGTCTCGGTTCCTTTATAAAAGTGATTTTATTTTTATTTTCTTTTTTCTTTTAGCTCTTTAATATTATCATCGAAATTCTACGTACACACGAAAAAAGGACACCACACAAACACATCCTTCGCAGACAGATATGCTAATAATGATCCCAAAAATATTGCGAAAAGTGAATAGTATAAGCGATTTTATTTTTATATTTCTTCATAATTTTTCATATTTTTATTTTTTTTTCATCAAAATTCTACCTGCAGACGACAAACAAAAATAATATTAAAGCATATTCGCAGACAGGCATATTCCAAGAATGAGACAGTGTGTCCAACATTTTTAAGAAAGCGATATTTCGTTAACTTTTTATTTTTGAATAGGATTTATGTCTTGAAAACATAAAGAGATAGAGGAAAATGGTCCAACGTTTTGACTACTCCTAGCTCAGTTATAAAGCAGACATTGGCTAAAAATTTCCGCAAAAAATTTGAGTTTTTTTATCGATATATTTCACGGAAACAAAAATTTTGCTCAAAAAACTAGTATTGCAATCGATGTTATTTAAGAGGTATTCTGCAATAACAAATGTCGCAAACAAATTCCGTAAGAAAACAATATTACGAAAAAATTACAGTTTTTTTATATTATTATTATTATTTTGAAAAAGATTCGCGGAAAAATTTGTTGTAAAAAAACTTTCGCAAAAAAGAGTGGAAAAACAAATTTCGCGGAAACCAAAGAGGACGTTTGTACACCATTCATGCCATTTCAATAGTCAACCAAAATTATAATTTATTATAAATTATATTTTTAAAAAAAGAAAATAAAGTTCGTTAAAAAAAATTTTCCGCAAAAAAGTTTGCGAAAAAAATTGTTTTATTATCGATATATTTGAAGCGCAATTTGTGGGTATCTTTGACAATCTTTTACAAAAATGTTACTTCATTTCAATCGATGTATTTCGTTCAAGCGTATCCTGCCTGAAAAAAATTTGGCAAAAAAATTCAATCGATTTTTTTTTTTTGAAAAATTGTGCAGACACAAAGATTTTTCAAAAATTTAAATTTTTTCACAGTTATATCAGTTTTTTGTTTTTATATACATCGAGATTATTTTTATGTTATTTTCAATTTATAACGAGCTTTCAACCTCCGTGTATTTACAAAAATAAAGCAAATCAAACATATTAGCTAGGTTGATACTAGTATTTCGATCTGGCTAAAGATCTCATCAGAACCCGAAGTTTTAGAAAAGCTAGAGCCTCCATAATAGGCAGAACTTTAACAAAAAACCTATTAATAATCAATTTTGCTCCATTCTTGTCTTTTCAATAGATATAGAATTATAGAATACTTCCTTTAACCGTATAATGCCGGAACATAGTTCGGGAAAAAATTCAATAAAAAAAAATTTGCTCGGAAAAAATACATTTGCCATACAATTTCGGTTTTTTTTAATCGATATTTTGCCGGCCTCATGAGTGATCTTCAACCAAAATTATAATGCATTTTCAGAGAAAAAAATGGCGGAAAACACTTTTAAAGAAAAAAAAAATATTCAAAAAATAATGATGTTTTCAAAAGATTTATTTCAAGCGTATCCTAACAAAAAAAAAAATCTGGAAACGAATATTATGCGAAAAATGCGCTATCTGCTATCAAAATTATATATATTTTAGAGCATTAAGAAATGTCCTTCAAGTGCATCTTTTCGGGAAAAAAATTGCAAAAAATATGTAAAAAGGTTTCTGTAAAAAGAGATTTCGTAAAAACATTTGCGAAACAAAATTTTCGAGAAAAACAGCGTTGTTGTTCATGTTTTCAGAAGGATACCATTAAGAGAATTTTTTAAAAAGAAATAAAGAAGTTTCGCTAAAAAATTTTAAAAGGATGTCCTTAGCGAGTGGCAGTTTCATTCACGTTCTTCGACCAAAATTTTATTTATTTTCAAAAAAGAGAAAAAAGTTACACAAAAACAAAATCAAGTAAAAAAAATTGGCGGAAAACAAATTGATGTAAAGAATTTTGGAAAACGAAATTATTTAATAGCTTTAAGCGTATTCTCCTAAAAACAGGAACAAAATTTAGCGAAAAAATTGCGATTGTTTTTTAATCGAAATTCTTAGAAAGGATTTTTTTTAAATGAGAAACTTCAAAAAAACTTTTCAAAAAAAACGCTTTAAATCGCTACAAGCAATTATGCGTTTTCTATTAGTTTTAATTCTAGTTCTAATTCCACCATTTATGAAATAATTATTTACTTTCATTTTAAGTTAATTTTTGCCGTACGGCGTTTACAAATATTTGTTAAATATTATTTTGATAAATTTTATATAATTTGCAAAATAAATTTCCAGTTTATATCCTGTAATTTAATATGTTAAAAAAAATTTTTTAATAAAAATTGCCTATTGTTTCCATTATATTTGATGAATTTTCCCAAAAATATGCACAATTTGTTTTTCATTTTCGCTCACTTTATAAATTATTACCATAATTTTCATTTAACGTGGTTTTCTTGTGTATATTCCCTGGAGTCATATAATTCTTTTGTGTTAATTTTTGTCATTTATTTTGTTTGCCATCTCTTTACAATACGCTCACATATTTCGAACTCACTCTACCAAACTCTTCGAGTTTATTTTTTATTAAAGGTTATTTAACCTTAACACAAAAGCCACTTTTCATATGAAAATTTTTCACTGTGCTTGCCAACACTTTTATAAATATATAGAAAATTCCCGGTAAGCAGGATATTTTTTTTATATATTTATGTATATGTACTTATACTGGTATTTTACAATACATACTTATATTTATTTTTTTTATTATTATAAACATTTTAACAAGTTCCAGCAGGATACAAAAGCCAAAAACTTCGAGCTGAATGTAAGTTAAGGTAGTATTTAATTTTGAAATAAAAAAAAATAAATTGGTTTATGAGCATCATAATTTGATTGGAAATACATAATTATTATGAAATTATCGTAACAAGATACCTTATTCAGAAATATTTAAATTTTTGTTTTATTACTTTTTGTATATTTTCATATATTTAGTTAGAATTATTTTAATTTTTGTATATTTTCATATATTTAGTTAGATTATTGTTCTACCTCAAGTCCAACATCGAATATGATATTATCATAATAGATATTTTTGTTGTTTTTCAAAAAGTTTAATCATTTTCATGATAGACAATACAATTGTTTCATAGGCATCACCCTAATCTTCAGTTGTCCGCAAAAGAAAACGATAATTGGTAAACATACAAAATAAATTCTATGAGAACTGTATAACAGGTTGATTTGGTAAAAATAATCATAAAATCAAAACTACTAAATTTTTACATATCAATATACTTTGCATATCATTATATGTAGTATGTGTGTTTTTGTTGTATTACAATTTTTAAGAACAACATTTATCCCAACAAACAATATTTGTATGAGAAGAACCGTGGTATGCTGACTGTTAAAAAATATTTAAATTTTTGTATTAAAAATACAAAAATTGTTTTTTTCGGACTTTCTATATTTTCATATATTTAGTTAGAATATTGTTCTACTTCAAGTTAAAAATCTAATATGATATTGTCATATTAGATTCTATTTGATGATTTCCAAAAAGTTTGATAATTTTCATAATACACAATACAATTGTTTCATATGCATCACCCTAATCTTCGGTTATATGTAGTACGTGTGTAGGGTTATTTCTGCTACATACTCTTTCTCTAGTTCACCTAGATTTACTAATTGTTCAGAAATGTTTTAATTTTGGTATTAAAAATATAAAAATTGTTTTTTTCGGACTTACTATATTTTCATATATTTAGTTAGAAAATTGTTCTACTTCAAGTTCAAAATCTAATATGATATTGTCATATTCGATTTTTTTGTCGGTTTTCAAAAAGTTTGATAATTTTCATGATGGAAAATATAATTGTTTCATAGACATCACTCTAATCTTCAGTTTACAAAATTTGCATAGTTAGTTTTTTCTGTCGTATGAATATTAGGCTGCTGCTTATGAAACAATTGTATTTTATTGTAACAATGAGAAAGATCAAACTTTTTGAAAAGCAACAAAAAAAAAATCGAATATGACAATATCATATTAGATAATCCCTCATTATTATAATATCTGACGCATCAGTTAGGATAAATAATTATTTTCATTAATACTAAGATTAAATCTCAATACAATTTCATGATGCTCTTAAACTATATGTTTTCTCTGAGTGTAAAAGAGGCAAAAGTAATAAGAGCTTTAATAATAGTGGCACTTAATAATGGGCCTTATATGTTTTATCTAATTTTGGCATTTTCTTCAAAATTACCGATTTTTTATAAATTTCGACAATTTTTGTTTGTAAATTTTGGTGGTTTCTTTCCAATTTAAATTTTTTTATTTAGCAATATTTTTAAAAGTTTTAAGGTTTTTAGTAACTCTTTTTTAAATTTTGGTGATGTTTCTAAATTTTGGCGCCTTTTATTAATTTAAGCGATTTTTTTTCAATTTTGACGCTTTTTTTAAATTTTTGCTATTTTTTTCTTCCAATTTTAACGTTTTTAACCTAATTTTTAGTGATTTTTTTCAATCTTTTTTAAATTTTGGCGCTTTTTATTAATTTAGGCGATTTTTTTCAATTTTGACGCTTTTTTTAAATTTTGGCTATTTTTTTCTTCCAATTTTTAACGATTTTTTCAGTATTAATTAAAGATTTAATAGTATTAACTAAAAATATGTTTGAAATTAAAATGTTTAATAGATATTATGATGCAATTAAATGTTTAATATATATGATTAAAATCTTTATAGAAACAAAATCAAATTTACAAATTGTTATATTCGATACTAGTTTCCTTAATAGGGCCGAATTCAATTAAACTTTTAATTGAATTAACAACTATTTTAAAGCAATCTTGGGACTTAACTTCACAATTTTTTCAAAACTTCCCTAAAATTATATTCCTCCCTTATATTTTTTTTCACATACAATATTTTGTTTCTGGTGATCATTATAATAAAGTATGGTCTTTGCGGCAAACTGTTGAAAATGTGGTGAAGCTTTATTTAACCGCAAACAAATAAGTAACAGTTCAAACAAGTAGTGACTGGAAAAAAAAATAAATGGAAAAATTTTGGACAAAAAACTAAAGAAAAAACCAGAAAAATACAAAACCAAAGTGAACAAACTCAAATATAGTGGCTGAGAAACCAATATTTATAAAATGAAAAGGACTTCTTTAACGCAATGACTGCTGACTTTTTGGTTAAATTGCAGTGGTTTTAGTTTTACTGTTAATATGAGATTTTCTTTTTTGCTTTGACTATACCAATAAAAAAAAAAATCGTAACAAACATTTTTGGAAATTAAAGAAAATAATGTAACACTAAATGAAAAATCAAATATGGGTATTTCCATAGAAAAGTCAATCGTGATCGAAAAACCAGAAGTAGACAAATAATTCTTTATTTACAAAGCTTTGATGTCATCTGAAAGTCCTCTCTGTTCGGATTTAACGCACATCAAAAGAATACTCTAGTATTAAGGTTAGAAAACTTTCCAGCAAAACTTTGATAATGGGTGCGATAAAGTAATGCATTACCTTGTAATGTGTACTCCTTACCTGTATCATTATTTTTCAACAAGAAGTAATGAGTTACTGATAATTGAACACTCATGGATTACCTTGTAATGATACCTCATTACATTTTATATTACTTCAAAACATAAAATAATGACTTACCGATCATCAATTACATAATGCATGAATTATAAACGTAAAGGATTTATTAATAAATATTTTTGAAAATCTATTTATAGACACATTACTTTGTGATTTTTTGTAAGCATGAGGGTAGGCTATATATTTTTGATATCACGAACGAAAACACGAAGCACAGCAACTCATTTACAATTTAAGCAATAAAACATTATATGTATCGATAGCTCAGCTGGTAGAGTTCTTGCCTAACTAATTGTTTAATACCAGAGATCAATGATCAATGGTTATAATCTTTAACTTCAAGCTCATATGTATATTAGTTCTCATGTAGTGAGTAAACTAGTTTATATGAATGTTTGATGTTTGGCATGGGATTGTTACCGCTTTCAAAACGTGTTCTGATAATGGGAACCTAGAAAATTCCCGAAATAGATCTATCAACACATTCCTGAAAGGGTCAAATAAAAAATTTGGAAACAAAAAAACTCTATAGATTATTTGTTAGGACAATATCCTAATAAAGAAATATAGAGTATGGCCTCGAACTTGAATAATTTTCATTTTCATTGCACAATTAAAGGTCGAAAGAAACATAATTTTTATTTTTAATAAAAATTATATTAAACTTGTTATTTATTTAATTAAAGAAAAAAAAATATCTGTAAAAAAAAGTTTTTATCCATTTTTTTATGAAAATCTATTTATAGACACATTACTTTTTCCCACCATGTAACCATATAAGCAACCAGCTACTTTACCCCCTACAAGGTAATGAGTCCACAAATTACTTTTATGCTCATCGCTTGTAAAATTTATCAGTGAAGTAAGGTGTAATGTAATGCGTGAAGCCCTATGGCGATACATTACTTTACCCATTATTTTGTAATGTGTGGTTTTGCTGGGTTGTCTCAAAAATAAAGTCACCACATGAAATTTATAATGTTTTTTTTTTTAATGTTATATTATATATGTATATAATATATAATATAACATTTTTTTTTTGCTGATAGTAAATGTATGTCACATCACGCTACGTCATGTTTCACTCTATAGGTTGTAAAGGAAAACCAAAAAAAGTTTTATTAATTTAGCAAACGGTAAAACAAACTTAAATTATTCCAAATCATATTAAAAAAAGTTTTATCAAAAACGTCCGGCACAATTCGCAGAGTTTCTTTAATTTCTTCTATTTTTGTCACATTACGTCACTCTTTAATTATCATGCAGTTCGATTGATTTCTTATTTTTACGAAATTAACTAAATTTTACGTTTTACACAAAAATATAAAGTAAAAAAAAATGACGTTTTGCCATGTTTTTCATGTCATTGACACTTACGACTGTAACGTATGCGACTATGGAAAAGCCCATATAAAGCACAATAAAACTCGAGGCAAAATAGAGCATTTTACTACAATTGTAGTGCTAGTATACTAACACTACTTCAAAGTGATATTTAAGCCTAATTGTTTTATGTGTTAGAGTATGGGAGTATAAGAGTTGTAACAAAAAGGTAGCCTAAATTAAAACACTCTATTGTAAAGTTTATTTTTTTTTTTTGTAATGGCTTATAAAAGAAGAAAATAAATGAGAAATACCATAAAGAGTAAAACACATATGATTAAAACAGCTGTACTAAAGGATAATTGAACAGAAACAAAAACTAAAGCATACTTTTAGGAGTTAAGTGTAAATTTAAACACACTGTTGGCACAAAAGTTAATTAAAACAACAAAACAATATGAAACAATTGTTTGCTAAAGGAAGAACAAAAACCTATTGAAAAAGGACTAAATACGAAGGATTTTATATGTCATTCAGCTTCTGTTTGAAAACTAATTTCAGAGGAAAGAAAAGGATACTAACCAAAAACTTTAACATACCTTTTCGATAACAAAATTAACGTCAATATTTTACCATCTTTTCAACTTACCTAAAAAGAAGTAAACAATAAGAAAAAATTTTAATAATTAAATTTACAATTCAATAATTTTTCAATTTTATTATAAAATTCAATATTAACAATACAATACAAAATTTTAAATTCATCATCAACCCTTATAAGAGATTTTCCTTTTCAATTATTTGTTAAATCTGTACAAAATCTTATTCATTAAAAAAGTTATAAACTCTCTAACACCAGTTATTTCATAACTCCATGAATTTTTTTTTATATTAAAAATAAGCAACATAAGTAAAAAAGGGGAGACTAGAGTTTTCCAAAAAAATTGCATAATATTTTCATATGGTTTTTGTGTGTGACAAACACAAAAGGATTTTTTTTTTTCTTAAGGACTTGTGTTTGTTTGCCATACAAAACCCGGAACAATTTTACAATTATGCATAAATAAGGAGCCCTTTAGGCTAAATATCCTTTTATACTAAACCTAAATTTACTCAAGCACTCTCCCACACACACTCTCCCAGTTACATACTAATACACTGTTAGGTTTGAAAGTCTTTTAGAGATGGGAAAGACATTTTGTTATGAGTTCTAACTCAATAGACAGCTTGCAGTCAAATTAAAATCATATTAAATTTGCATATTTTTAAGCGTTTATAAAATATTCTTAGAAATTTCTACTCCAAACTCATTCAGTTTGTTGTATTTAAAGTTAAAAAAAAAATGTAGACACGTTTTTTGTTTGCTTTACTATGAACTCAAAAGTAACCGCAATTTGGTAAAGTTTTATAGGGGAGAAGAAACATAAAACTTAAACAAAAAGTGTTTATGAATATTTGATTATATTTACGTCTATAGTTTTTTTTTTTTTTCTAAAAAATAATTGGAAAACTTAATTTGAAAATAAATTAAACAAAAATTATATATATCAGTTTAAATACAATTGAAAATATTTTTTTAAAAAAATTCAATACAAAAAAAAAATGATTAAAAATTTTTAAATATTTTGTTTAGTTTTTAAATTACAGTCAATCTTCCTCAATCTATCTACGAAGTATAAGATTGCAGTATAAGTCGAATTTATGGGAATATGGTAGAAAAGGGTAAAATACGATTGCCTGAGTACAGGTCAATTGTATAAGTATATGATTGCCTGAGTATAGGTCTATTATATGATAATAGACTGAGTATAAAAGATCAGACTGAGTATAATCAATTTTCTGATACTGAGGTATAAAATAATTATCGAACAAGGAAGGACCGATTGCCATAAAATATGGATATGTGATAGAGGGGACAAAAAATAGCAATTTAAATTCAAAGGGTTAAAATTTTGGCTCAAAAATAAAACAAATTTCAGTTATTTGCTCTTTTTTACAAGTTTCTTTAAAAAAAAAACAATATACAAATTTGATATCAAATGAAAGGTATTTAGATGGCCTTTCCATTGACATGCAAAAAAAAATAGTAAAAAGTTTTAAAACAAAATAGTTCCCTAAATATGCGATTGGAAAATTCTTTATTACTTTCGTCTCCTTTATCTTATATCCGGATTTTATCGAAATTTGGAGGAAACACCCATAAGACATCCCTTGTAAGTTAGTTACAATATTTTGAGTATAAGATGATGTCTGATTATAATACGTAGTCCAAGTTTAAGACGGTAAAGTACAAAACGGTAGTATAGGTATATATAAGACAGTTGTCTGAGTATAAGACGGTGGTCTGCGAATAAGATGGTACTCTGAGTATAAGACGGTAGTCCGAGTATAAGACAGTATCCTAAGTATAATACGGTAGTCTGAGTATAAGACAGTAGTTTAAGTATTAAATGGTATTCTGAGCATAAGACGATAGTCGGAGTATAATGCCATAGTCAGAGTAGAAGACGATATTCGGAGTATAAGACGTTAATCGGAGTATACGTCGGTATTCTGAGTATAAGACGATAGTCGGAGTATACGACGGTAGTCTGAGTATAGTACGGTTTTCTGAGAATAAGACGTTGGTATGAGTATAAGACGGTAGTATGAGCAAAAGGCGATAATTCAGAGTATTAAACGATAGTCTGAGTATAAGACGATAGTAGGAGTGTAAAACGATAGTCGATGTACAAGACAATAGTAGAAGTATAAAACGATAGTCGGAGTACAAGATGATAGTAGGAGTATAAAACTACAGTCGGAATAAAAGACAAGAGCCGAAGTATAAAACGATATTCGAAGTATAAAACGATAGACGAGAGCCGAAATGTAAGACAAGGGAAGGAGTATAAGACGGTAGTCGGAGTGTAAGACGATAGTATGAGTAAAAGACGGTAGTCGGAGTATAAGACGATAGTATGAGTAAAAGACGGTAGTCGGAGTATAAGACGATATTTAGAATACAAGATTAAAGTCAGAGTATTAGTCGATTGTAGGAATATAATCTGGGTATAAGAGTACAGAACGATATTTGGAGTAAAGACTATATTCTGAGTAGTAGACGGTATTCTAAGTGGAACACGGTGATTTGTGTACAAGACGCAAAAGTTTCTTTACAAAAAAATTTGATGAACTAAGTTTTTTATCATAAAAACTCGTATACAAAATTTTCCCTTAAATTGTTTTAAAATTTTAGCCCACTACCAGACCATTACACTGTGCCACAAGAAATTGTATCCCGAACGAGTCAACGACCAAATCAATAGACCAAAGTGTTTTGAAAACTTAGCTCAAATTTAAAGTATATAGACTCTTGAAGTTTGACTTATTTCTACCGTTTTTCCGCTAAGGGTGAAAGTAAAACAATTACAATATTATTTTATGCACACAAAGGCATATTTGAGCGACTTATCTTAGTAGATCTGATGTTAAAACACAATAGAAAATATTTGTTTTCTACACTGAGCCAAATAGATAAACTCATTTAAAAAAAAATTTATTTTTGGGATGGATTTTAAATGTTTTCGTCTATATCTTTTTCTGAAAATGAGCTGTCACAGATTAGCGTTTTGAGTACAACTCCACAAAATTATGTTCATATATGGACTTATATATATAATCATACCTTTGTATAGCTTGTTATATATTCCCACATATGGTTCAGTAAATGATCATAAATGTTCTCATATATGTCCAAATATGTTCGGAGCCGGAATTTGAGGGTATATGGTCGTAAAAGATTATATATAACTATATATGCTCATATATGATTCATATATTATCATATATGAGATCATATATGGTTATATATTAAACTGCATATCATCATATATGATCAGCTACACACATATATGATCATATAATTGACCACATATAAACATATATGTTCATACATGATACCATTTTCATTTTAATGAAATATGTAAAAAAAAAATACAAAAAATTGCCTGAAAAAAACTCAACTTCAAAAGGCCTTAAAACTGAAATCTGAGCTAACATAAGTTTTTAAAAATCTATGGGGGTTTTTATCTACTGAAAGTCAATTCCCGTTGGTTTCATTCGTAATACAACCGGTGACCCCGAATTTGTTGCACAGTGTTATAACTGTTTAAACATAATTGCATATTTAATATCATGCCATAAAGTATAAACCACTGGAAACAACATCAAATAGCAGATTTTATACAACCTGCATATTTTTTGGGCGATTTCAACAATCGTTGAATATTGGAAACTATTTTTTCGCCATCATTTTATTAGTGTTAATGAACTTGCACGCATTATACAGCCAAACCAAAATTACAAAGAGAATAAAACCTGAGCTCACATATATTTCCGCTGGCCATAATACAATAACCATGTGTATTGGTAAATTTGTTCTACAGCTAAACTTTTGACAATACATATAAAAGGATGACTTGTACTACCTGGTGCATATGTTAGTAAGAGTATCCTTTGGAAAATATTTGCTGAATGGTTTTTGGATTTGTAACCCAACACCAAAACAACAAATAAATGGTGAGATAATAGCAAATGCTTGAATAGCAAACCGAACAAACTGAATACCGGAACACATCATGAACAAACAAGTCCATGAATGAATGGGTTTTACCGCAATGCTGGTCGCGCTTTTATTTTTTTAATTCTGCTTAGTTTGTAGTTTTCATTAGGTGCGCAGCAATACATTTGCGGTTAAATAGGCTGTTCTTCTTCTTGTGCTAAATATATATGTTTCTTCCCCATACGTTGGTTGGGTTCACAAATTAAAGGAGCTAAAGGTAGATAGAGTGGATGTAGTTCATTACAATTTAAAAACATTTTAGATGCAAAACTCAATAAGAAAAGAGACTTTGAAAACTGTGCAAGTTCATATATCACGTTAAACTAGCCTAAAGATATACTTCACTTTTTAATTAAAAATAACAAGTAACAGACAAAGTATGTAGGGTAGAAGAGGGAGGTTTCGCCACAGTCCCCGATTTTCGCTGTATTTAAAAGAGTTATTAAAATGTTCCTTTTCATTACTTGTGCTGTTATAGTTCGGCCAAAAAGTGATGGTTGGCCATGTTCGGCCTTCGACCAATTTTTTATTTTTTTTTTTTACAGAGAAGCACAACTCAGGAAATTCTTTCTATTTATTAACGCGTTGACTTCTTTGGAAAGGGGATATTGGGCTTCAAACATGGCAACACTGTAACAGCGCGAGATCATAAGGTTTAGAGCAGTTGTTGCTCGACATCTGATGGAGAGTTGGCGTAATTATTAAAGCTTTTTTTGTTTCACAGCCCTGATTTATTATTTTACTTCGGAGGGGTTAAGTGCTATGGGAACGCTGAACTTGGCCGAACTTGACAAACTTGTGTACATTTTCAGAACACATTCTTTAATTTCGAGTGGAAACACAAGAATTTGTATTAAATTCGTTATAATTTTATTAAAAAGCATTCCCATTATTTTTTTCAAAAGACAACATTAAAATATTTGAGCTCATTATTTCGTATTTTGGAAAGAAAATTCTAAATTAGCTTATTTTTGAGATTTATTCATATTTAAATATTTTTTGTTTTACTTTAAACAAATTTCGTTAAACAAATTAAACAAATTAACCAATTTCACGTTTTATTCAAATTAAAAAGTAAATTTAAAAGTTCGGCTTCGGATACGGCTTCTGTCGAAAATTAAAAATCTGGCCGAAGTTCGGCTACGGCTTCGTCCAAAAAAAGTGAGTTCGGTCGGACACTAGTTATTTATCATCTTTTAGGTCACTAAATTGTACACTTGTACTTCACACGTGGTCGAGGATAGATATGTTTTTGGGGGTTTTGGGTTGAAAAAAAAAAAAATAATAAATTTAGTATATTTGGGATAATTTTTTCCATTTCCTGCATGAAAACAAGGGTATATTGTAAGATGTTGAAGCGTTGACAGCCATTGATATCCATTTTTTAAAATATTTAATTTAAAATATAAGTTTTTCACCAGAACCGTTATATTTTTTGCTGACAAATGTGCAACATTAACTTGGCGATTTTACCGATTTGAGTTACGAGGGCGGATCAATAAGCCCGTGACTTTTCGAACTTCCCTCGTAGTTATATGCAATGCAACACTGCTCCCATCAAGTACCACCTGTTAATAGACTACTATCAAATTTTGAGCAAGTTCCATCATTTACTTTGCGTTTAAAAGCTGTTCAAAACAAACAACCTCGTGGACTTTTTTAAAAATGTAAAAAAGTGAATTTCGAGTGCTCATTAAACATTATTTTTTGCGAAAAAAAAAACCGTCAATCAAACAAAGGAAAAGCTTGATAAATACTATGGGGACTCTGCACCATCGATTTCAATGGTAAACAAGTGGTTTACTGACTTTCGTTGTGGTCTCCCAAGTACAAATGACGCTGAACGTTCTGGACGGCCAATTAAGTTCAATACACCCGAAAATGTTGAAAAAATCCAACGGCTCCGAAGAAGGCCAAGGTAAGTTTGTCGGCCAATAAGGTGATCGCAACAGTTTTTTGGGATGCACGCGGGATAATCCACATCGATTACCTTCAAAAGGGAAAAACAATAAACGGCGAATAGTATGCCAACTTAATGGAACGATTTAACGAGAATTAAAAAAAAAGACCTCATATGGCCAAGAAAAAAGTTCTTTTTCATCAAGATAATGCACGGTTACACACGTGTGCAGTCTCAATGGCAAAATTCCATGAATTGGGCTACGAATTGGTACCTCATCCGCCATATTCTCCGGATTTAGACCATAGTGACTATTTCCTATTTCCAAACATAAAGGAATGGCTCGGTGGTAAGAGATTTAGCTCCAACGATGAAATTATTGATCAAACAGTGCCTATTTTATGGACCTCGAAAAATACTATTTTTTGGAAGGGATACAAAAATTGGAGAAACGTTGGACTAGGTGTATTGAGCTAAAAGGAGATTATGTTGAAAAAAAATTTTTTTTTGCTAAAAAAACTGTGTTACAAATTAAAGTTAAAATGTGTAAAATTTTAGATAAAAAATAATAAAAAAAAACAAAACAAATGTTCTTTGACTAACGACAGCGCTTAAAAACAGTGGCCGATGTTCCCCCTTCTACCCTACAATAGAGTGGGCCGAAATTTAGATAAAGATATTTAAAAAAGGATAGTGCGAGAAAATTGTGCTTGGCCAAGGCAAATAGTAAACGTTAATTTAAATACAATAACAAAGTCAAAGTCACTATCAGTAAAACAGAAAAAATTCCCATATAAGTCGTAAATAGAGATGCCATATTTGGAAAACATTTGCTGGAAATCTAATAGATTATGTTATAATTATGTGTATAGCACCAAAAACCATTTGAAAAATTGATGACAAGACAAAAATAAATTATGACAAAATTGATCACAAGATAAAAATAAATTATGACAACTTTGTAAAATGTGTAAAAACACCAAAAATTAAATTTTTTTTTTGGAAATCCAAAGTTATTACAATGTGTGACAGCCGATTTTGATCGATTCCAAAATTTGTGCCTACCAAATGCTTACATTACACTTTATAAAAAATTTCCTATATAACTTTTTCGCCTTACTATAAGTTAGTTTAACGATTTAATTAAATTTCGAACTATCCTAACATACAATACATATAGTTATGACGGTGAAATTCCCTAAGAAAGTCAAATAAAGGCAGGGATGTACAAGATAGAGTTAACTATACAAAGCTTAATTAATGAAAACAGTTAAAAGAACCAATTAAAAGCAGATACAATTTTAATAGCCCATTTAAGATCGCAATTTAAGAAACCACATATACGAATACTTAATTTAGAAGTTACAAATAATTTCGAACACGGTCAACATTATTTTCATAAAAGACTTAAATCTTTCAGAATTATACCTAAACTTCTGTCATATAGTTTGACACTTGTCCTATACTTAGATTAGAGTCTTATACTCATGACAGTCTTGCCACTTCTTGTGTAATTAGTAGATAACATTAATTACTAATTACACAAATTGCGTGTAATTTTGACTAATTAGTTTATGTGTAAATCCATACATTTGTAATTTTCGTGTAATTTCGAATTTATGTACCTTTGTAAAAAAAAAGAGGTATTTAGCAGTTTTTATAAATTTCAGAGGAGCGCTGTGGTCAGAGGAGGAGATTTGTGGTCCAGTGTTATTAGATTCTGAAAACGCTTTCCTAAAAAACTCTTATATTCTACGAATTGTTTTTTAGATTTATTACTCTAAATACACACCCGGCCAGAAGCAAAGTTCAGTTTGAAAAAAAATTACGACAAAAAGTGACTATGCCATCTTTTTGTGGGCGATCTGCCCTTCCAGAAACCGTATCCCATGAAATCTTAGCTGATCCTGTTTCAAAAATATCAACATTTCAATTTCAAGATCCAGAATCTTCGAGTGTTCAAATTTGAGTCTTACTAAAAAGTCCATAATTTTTAAACGACTTAAAATAATTTCAAGCTTTCTTATGCTAGATAATATTGTATGGGTAACTTCCCACAAAAAAATCATAATTTTTGTTCAAGGTCAAAAAATATTTAACTTCAAATTTAATTAACAGAGTTAATATCATTTCCACACCATCCTTGGGATAAAAACCTCGGCGTTTTTTTTTTAAGTGGTATCTCCAATAGACCTAATTCACTAATAAACGGTGGTTTTTATAAATGCTGAGAAGAAAAAGTAACTAACGCGATTTTTTAATCGTGCCGAAAAAGTTGGATCATCGATAATATTTATCTTGAATCTATCACAAAATCTGAGAAATTCTCTATGAATAGATTCGCCAGCTTGTTCGGACCATAACCCCAAACCATCATAATTCAAATGTATAAGACCCTGCTCTAAATGATCAAGAATTACATGAATTTTAAGAGTTTGGGAAACATTCGTACTTTGAAAAGATCTACGGAGTTCAGTTAAGTGCTTATTTATGTTAGTAATATTGACTATGTTCGTTGTCAGGTAATTGTCAACAATAGTATTCACAGCTTTAAATGATGCAATGAAAGGCTGAATTTTAAATATTCCAACTTCATCATAGATTTCTGGATCCTACAATTTATCAGCTTCTCTTAGAAGTTTTCTGCAAGCGTTCCCTTTAAAGATATCGCCGTGATAGTTTTTCGGAATTTGCTTCAACTTCTTTGGCCATAATAGAGCTTTTTCCCGTCCTACAATTGAAACTATGCCATTCCAAAAGAGATGATTGACAAATCCTTGTAAAAGATGGAGCTCAAGTAAAATACATTTCTTAATTACATGGATGTTATCATCTTCGTCGTCATCTTCTTTCACAAATAGGGGGTGATTAACTACACTATGGCATTGTGGAGCCTTCTTTTTGTCCTTACCAGAAGACTTAAATTTTGTAAAATCCTGTTTCAAGTGTTTAAAGGTCTTTAGCTCTACACTTTGGACATCATGGTCCTGTAATTCATTTAACTTTACATAGCAATAAGGGCATGGGTATGTTGCAGTTGTAGTCTGTTGACCAATAGCAATTAATAAAAGTTTGAAATCCGAAACATTTAAATGGTATGTCATTGAGTTGTATTAAATCCACTATTATTTTTTTACATTTTCGTAAGTTTCTTTTATATTTGGTACTATACATAATAGTATTAAAATACTATAGCCGAGGTGTCTATTATAAGAAAGCTTGAAGAATTTTCTATCGACGGAATTTCACAGAATCAAATTATTTTAAGTTGTTTAAAAATTATGGACTCAAATTTGAAAACTCGAAGGTTCTGGATTTGAAATTGAAATGTTGATATTTCTGAAACAGGATCAGCTAGGATTTCATGGAATACGGTCTCTGGAGGGGCATATCGCTCACAAAAAGATGGCATAGACACTTTTTGTCGTCATTTTTTTCAAACTGAACTTTGCTTCTGGCTGGGTGTGAATATGAGGTAATTTTTTTATAGAAAATCTCTAATAAGTTTGATATAATTTTTACTACCGTCTTATACTCTGACCTTCGATTTATTTCGTATACTCATAATATTGTCTTATACAACTACTATCATCTTATACTCCGACTATTGTCTAATACTTCGACTATAGTATAACGCTCCAACTACCGTCTTTATCTTTGACAATCGTCTTATACCACGACTATCGTCTCATACTTCAATTACCGTTTTTAGTATTATATTCAGACTATCGTTTTATACTCAGACTACGGTCATATACTCAAACTATTGTCCTCTGCTCAAACCACCGTCTTATCCTCCGACTTGCGTCTTATACTCAAACTACTATATTGTACTAAAACTACCGTCTTATACTCTGTCTTATACGCGACCTATAATCTTAACTAAAACTAATGACGTATACTCAGGGTCTACCATATAATAAAATTTTCTACTTTTTAAGATTAGTTTTTGGTTTGACAAAAAAGTTCATACAATTTTTTTTTATATTTTTATTAATGCATCTTTGAAAAAGTTTTATAGATACTCACAAAAGTTTTAAAATGTTTAAAGCGTTTTGTTAATTTTTGTTTTTGTTTAAATATTTTATTAATATTTCTTTTTGTAACTAGATTTTTAACCACCAACCTAAAATTATGCTCCAAATATTTATGGTTTATTAAAACTCATACATAATTCTTTTTTTTTTACTTTTGAAAATGTTTGCCAGGAAAATATGTCCCATTTAACAGCTGAAACCACATATACAATAACAAAATACAACAATATTTTATGAATAGCTACTAAAAAGACCTTAACAAAACATATTATAGTGGTTAATATATATACCGCCTAAAATTACTGTATAATTTTCTCTAAATATTTCGACAAATAGCAAAAGCCAATATAAAAAATTATTTTCGTTTAAAGGGAATTTTTTATAAAACAAAATTTTGGTATTATAATAACAATTTTTCCTGTATGCATAAATTTACCTGTTTAGAGGTCATAAATCTTTTGTGTTAGACATTTATAAAAACAAAATAATATTGCATACATTATGGCGATCACATGCTATATTTAAACTATAGAATTAAATTGAAAATGCTAGTTTTTTGTGTGTATGTGTTGGGTTACTAATAAAATACTATTTAAAATTCCTTTATAATTTTTATTGTTTCCATACACGCAAAATATAAAAAGTGTAAAATCAACTAAAAATCGGGTATAAGTTACCTAAGTTTATTGTGTAGAATAGCGACAAGTTATACAAAAAACAACTTCGACAAAAAGTTGTAAAATGAAACTACTGACATGTATACTTTACAAACCTTGTAAACTTTACATGTATTAGTTTTATGTGAAATTCCATTGTACTACTTTACTAAATCGAACAATTTTTTTAATCCCTTTGCAAGAAATGGCTCCTTTGGCGTTGTTTAATATTATGTGTTTATTAATTATAGTTGTATAAAAAATAAATAAATATCATAAAATGCGGACAACTAAAGATTAAGGTGATGCCTATGAAACAATTGTATTGCCTATCATGAAAATAATCAAACTTTTTGAAAAGCGACAAATAAAGTCATATCATATTAGATTTTTTATTTGAAGTAGAACATCATTCTAACATGTACTTAAAGAAACTGGCAACACATTTCCTAAAACCCAACCATACCAATTTCAAATAATTTCTATACCTTTTATTTATAACTCTTAATTTTTAATTATTTTATTTCCAAAAAATATAGACCACGAAAAACAACCGCTAGTTTGCTTGCAGTCAAGTTTTACAGTTTTGTTTTATATGGAAGTCAAGTAACCAATTTGTTATCCTGTTTAACTGATACTTTGATAGTTTTTAAATTGGAGAACGAACAAAGTGAAATATTTTAAAGTACAATAGTACTTATAATCAACTAAGGAAACTTTGTTTTTTACGAAAGAGATATACTTATGTATACTTGCACTGCCGTGGTTTATAATTGACTTATATAATTTCTATCAACTTTAAATAATAAAAAATTACAAAGTTGACTTCGATATTCCTACAGTAGTTTATTTTTTTAGTGTATATATAGAGACAAATGAATTTAATGGTATTTTTGCTATTTATTTTATAACCTCTAGTTGGTCGTTATTGTCGTTGGTTTTTTATTTTTGTTAAATACATATTTTTGGCCAAGTAACAAAATTGTCAATTGTTTTAGTTAAAGGACGGAATTTTTAAAATACTTGTTATTTAAATTGTAGGCAAAAATAAGGTGGCATTTTAAAACTTAATTCAATACAAAATATTTGATAGAACCGCTAAATTTAATACCCTAAAAGCTGTGAATATAAATGACACCCTTATTGACACAAGTGTTCATTATTTGTATATATAAATATTAGGATGTCCCCTAAAATAACGTTTTGACGCTTATCGTTTATTTTTAAGGGTTAAAAAGGCGGGGTCAGAAGTAACACTTAGAAATAATATTGGGACAAAAAGAATCGCACTTGTTTGTTAGTTTTGTACCCTCTGTCACATATCCGAATTTTATTAAAATCTGCCAAATGTTATTATGAAAATATTCTAGTGGGTCGTTGTTGGTGAAAAAAAAACATTAAACTTATGTATATGGATTACACAAACTAATAGTTTTTAAGAAGAGGAAAATTGTTTTTTTGAACCATTAAGAGGTTTTATATTATCTTCTTGTGGTCATAATTTAAATTAAGTTTCATGGGTCTTCTTTGTGCACCCGACCGCCAAGCTTTAAATGTTTTTTGAATAAAAGTAAATATAATAATAGTCTTATAAAATGTAAGTGTAATTTTTTCGAAAATTATGAAAGTAGTTAATCTGTAAATTTCCTAGTGGGTCTTTTTTTCCCAAAGGTGTAAAAATTAACTTTTTATGGATCAAGTTACATAAAATAATTATTTTTTTTAAGTGGAGATTTTTTTTTTATCAATTTAACGGGTTTACAATCTTATTTAATAATTAAAATTAAGTTTCATGTGCCTTTTTTGTCCCCGGGCCACTAAGGGTTAAATATTTTTTTCGATACAAGTAAAGATAACTATTGTCTAATAAAATCAAATTGATATTTTTCCGAAAATTATGCAAACTTTAATAAAAAACATTCAAATTGTGTTCAATTTTTGACAAAATAAGCAATTTTCATAAAATGTCCTTTAAAGGACACTTACTCAAATTATAATTTTTCCAATAATTTTCTTTAATAACAACTATTATATTATAAAAATAGCAATCGACATCTCCAAATTAGGCATTTTAAAAAATCTTTAAAATTTATTTAAAAAAAAATACGTTTTTGCATTTTTATCAAATTCGGGGGTCATTTTGGATTCCAGGCTAAAGTAGGTTAATTATATGCGATGAAGTCATAATAATCTAAATAATTTGCAGTAATGAATAAATTAAATCAAAAATATTTTTTTTTTTAAACTTCGAATTTTGTAAATTTTTAAAAATAATACACTTTTTCCCCAAAATGGACCATTTTCGTCCGAAAAAATGTATTGTTTCATTTGGACCCATTTGTAATAAAACTGGGGGTGTAATGACAAATCTATTTTAATGGGACATCCTAAAAAAAAAACTCTTTCAACACGTTTTATATATTTTTCTCTGCTTTGTTTTGCATGCATGTGTTTAGATTCGTTTGCAAATACCTTTATTGTTTGGGGATTTTTTTTTGTCTGTTTTGTTCCGTTTCCGGTAGTTATTATTTTTATTGTCTTTTTTCTAGTTTTTTTGTTTGTGTTAAAGGTAATTTTGTCTTTATCTATTTCGTTTAAATTTCATTTATATGAAAACGAGGTGTTGATCAATGGTTTTTATTATACTCATTAAAATATTGACCTAAGGGAACTGTAAAGTAGGCAATATTTTTATTTTTACATAATAATGTTATGGATAGAAGAACTAATATTTAAGTAGAGTAAGAGTTTATTTAACAAAAAGTTAAGGTATTTAAATCAGAAAGCTTAAAAGTTTTATTATAAGCCCTCTAAGGTAGACTTTAATATATGATATTTTTAACTCCTTAAAGTATACTATATAAAAATATATAAAGGAGAAATGGCTTTCTAAAGAAAAGATATAAATTCACCATCAACCGTTCACTTATTAGATAAAAATCCACAAGATTTTGACAAGAAATTCGAATGGGTTCAATATGTCAATTCACTATTTTAACCCTCTAGACCACGAGGCTTATTTTAGGTAATTTTTAAATTTTGGACTATATTTTCAAAGTTAACAATTTCGAATCGAAGAAGTCGAATTGATTCGAAAAAAACCCTAATTTACTACATTTTTTGTGAACAAATAAAAATTATTTTAAAATTAAACCTAATTTCAAAAAATTTACAAAAAATATTTAACATTACTTAAATACCCTGTTAAAAATCGATATATATGGATGCATCCATACGTGATTCATGTGTTCATAAAACATTCTTTTATGTTCATATTAGGAATCATAAATGTTCATCTGTGTGCATTAACGAAAATTTAGATAATATTTAGATATATAATCACACATATCTATGCCTTTACATAGATATTGAGGTAATAAATATATGACTACATATGAGCTCTTATGAACATATATGAATCCTATATGCACATATATGACCTCGAATCACTTCATATATGAGCATGAATGAGTTCATAAATGGATGCATATATGGATGCATATATGTTACATTTTAACCGGGTATGTACTTTCATAATGAGCACAAAATTAGCTCGATGTCTATTCTTCGAAAAAATTTTGATTCTGGAACATGAACTCACAGCCTGCTGGATATGCTTAAAGAACATTATTTTAGCACGAAAACGTGCAGATTAAACATAAAAATTGCATAACGAATATATTTTATACACAGAAAAATTTAAAATTGAGTTTCAATTAAATAGTTCATGATTCAATTGAAAATTTAATTAAGGAAATTGTAGTATCCATTCAAATAATTTGTAACTATTTAATTGATTTTATTTTCAATTGAGGTTTTAATCATATCTATTAAAAATTTAATTGCATTTTATTTTTATTTATTTTCAAACAAAATTTTATTAGATACTAAAACTTTAATTAAAATTTGCAATATTGTAAAAAAAATCGTCAATATTAAAAAAAATCCAAAATTTAAAAAAAAAATCATCAAAATTGAAAAAAAGAAAAAGTTGGAAAAAATAGTTAAAAATAGTAAATTTTTTAATTAAAAAAATCGCTGAAATTAAAAAAAACTTCAAAAATGAAAAATCGCCCACGGATGGTGGAAAAATAGTGGAAACGGTAGATGGTGGAAATTGTGGAAGATGGTGGAAATATTGGAAGAATTATGGAAATGGTGGAAAGGTGGTGGAAACATAGTGGAAACGGTGGAAGATGGTAGAAATGGTAAAAGATTGTAGAGATGGTAAAAGATGGTAAAAGATGGTCGAAAAGTAGTGGAAGATGATGGATGGTGGAGGAAGATGGTGGAAAAATGGTGGAAATGGTTTAAAAATGCTGGAAGATGGTTGTGGAAAAACGATTTAAAATGGTGGACAAATGGTGGAAATATTATATAAATGGTGAAAAATTGGTAAAAGATAGTGGAAACGGTGGAAGAGGGTGGAAAAATTTTGGAAATGTTGAAAGATGGTGGAAAATTGGTGGAAGATCGTTTTAAATCACAAAAAATCTCAAACTTATTAAATTTGTATATCCGATTAAAAATAGTTACATCTAGTCATATAAAATATGATTAAGACATATCTGACTTTGTATGCAGTCACATTACGGCTTATATCATTATATACAAATACATCTGATAACACAGTAAGTATGTGAAAATGACACACCAAAACCCCGGGACACGTAAACTTAATTTTGGGTCGTAGAATCCAGTGGTGTACTCCGTTTTAATAGGTAAGCTCAAAATAAAAAATTATTTCAATTTAAAGTTTGCATTGACTCAAGCTATTTTTTGAGTGTATTTTAATGTACACATTTTTTGTGCACCAACGTCACATGATTATGTTTTAAATATACTCTTTAAAAGACATTATAATTGATTTATATATATTTATTTACTTTTCTAAATAAAATATCTCGAAATCACAATTTTCGCTTCCAAAAGTATGCTTTAAATTTATAACTTAATTACCTTCTAAAAATATACTTTACATTTTTGATTGTTTCCTTTTTACATTTAAGCCTCAACCAAAAACAATAATTCTAAAATATTTTAAATATCTCTAAATTTTTTTGTCTCTGGCTGTGTGTTTGTAAATATTTTGGCGTCCAGCAGTCTAGTTGTGCAAAAGGATCTCCTACCTACCTATAGCTTGTTATAAAAGGAAACATGACCACTAAAATTTCCAAAAATAATATTTCATATTGAATTGCTTAACAAGAAAAAAAAAGGTTGTTTCAGTTACAACACATAGTCCTCTATAAAGGCAGACTACAATGATAAATGGCTATAGAAATTGTTAAAAAAAAAAAAATCAAAATTAGAGCCGCCAAAAGTTGTTCCAACCAAAAAAAAAAAGTTTAAATAAAAATATTTTAAATATGTTATGAATTTTCCTACAATTTTTGGTTTAATACCGTTAGGGTTTCAATGTTAATTTTGTATACCCGATCAAAAAAAAAGTTATGTCTCACATATAAATTCATATCCCATTTGATATAGATTGATATTTAATCGTATGTATAACATAGTAACCATCTTACTGGATTAAACTGGATCAAAATTAGTTTCAAAATTTGGGAATCAATAACAAATAATTAAGATCCTGCTAAATTCCAAAATATCCTATGGGATTAGTTTAGATCTAATTGGATCTAATTACATTAAAAAAGCCAAGTTATTTGTGGTGAATCGGATTAGATATTTTGAGATTAAATTGTATCTACTTCAATCCAGTGAAATATATAATTTGGAATAACAATTTGTAAGAAAAAAAATTATTTACTCATCAGGCTATTATCTAATTATGTATGGGTTTATACATAACAATATATACTATCTTATATGCATGGAAAATATTTATGATATTGGACCATATACCATCATATCGCAAATCTTTTGTTAATCTTTTGTGGTATATGGAATCTTATATAATTATAAATTATATCATTCTATAACATATATAATTATATCATACATTGTATTAAACATAGAGCTCCATATATAAGCATATCTTACATCGCACAAAAAAATATTTCTTATAAGATAAGAGGGCGGATCAATAAGTCCGTGACTTTTTGAATGAAACAGTATTTTCCAAAAAAAAAATTATTTTTCAACATAAACTCCTTTTAGCTCAATACACTTAGTCCAACGTTTCTCCAATTTTTGTATCCCTTCCAAAAAATATGATTTTTTGAGGTCCATAAAATAGGCATTTGTTTGATCAATAATTTCATCGTTGGAGCTAAATCTCTTTCCGCCGAACCATTTCTTTGGTTCGGCTGGAAATAGGAAATAGTCACTGGGGGTTAAATCCGGAGAATATGGCGGATGAGGTACCAATTCGTAGCCCAATTCATGGAATTTCGCCATTGAGACTGCACACGTGTGCACCCGTGCATTATCTTGATGAAAAAGAACATTTTTCTTGTCCGTATGGGGTCGTTTTTTATTTTAAATCCTCGTTAAATCGTTCCAATAAGTTGGCATAATATTCGCCGTTTATTGTTGTTCCCTTTTGAAGCTAATCGATGTGGACTATCCAGCGTGCATCCCAAAAGACTGTGGCCATCACCTTATCGGCCGACAAATTTACCTTTGCCTTCTTCGGAGCCGGTTCACCCGGAGAAATCCATTGTTTAGACTGGTGCTTGGTCTCCGGAGTGTTGTAATGGACCCATGTTTCATCCACAGTTACAAAACGCCGCAAAAACTCATTCGGATTGCGGTTAAACACCTCCAAACCATCCTTTGAAGTTGTCACACGATTACGTTTATGGTCAATTGAGAGCAAACGCGGCAACCATCTTGCAGACAGCTTTCTTAAAACCAACAGATCATTTAAAATCGAAACCACAATGCCATATGAAATGCCTATGGCATCAACAATCTCACGCACTTTTACTCTTCGATCGGCCAACATTATATCGAGGATTTTTTCGACAATTTCCGGTGTATTGACCTCAATTGGCCGTCCAAAACGTTCAGCGTCATTTGTACTTGTGCGACCACAACTAAGGTCAGTAAACCACTTTTCTTACCATTGAAATCGATGGTGCAGAGTCCCCATAGTATTTATCAAGCTTTTCCTTGGTTTGATTGACGTTTTTTTTTTGCAAAAAAATAAAGTTTAATGAGCACTCGAAATTTACTTTTTTCCATTTTTAAAAAAATCCACGAGGTTGTATGTTTTGAACAACTGTTAAACGCAAAGTAAATGACGAAACTTGCTCAAAATGTGACAGTAGTCTATTAATAGCTGTTACTTGATTGGAGCATAACTACGAGTGAAGTTCGAAAAGTCACGGACTTATTGATCCGCCCTCGTATCTTATAAGAAATATTTTTTTTTGTGTGATATAAGATACTATATAGTATATATCACAGATTACATATCATGTTATATATAAGAATGTATTATTATCAGGGACCGGAAGTTTATGCAAATGCATGTTTTTCCCCAGAAGTCTGATAACAACAAGGTAAACAAAATATCTTTGCGAATCGTAGAATTTGCGTTTAAATAGCATCGATTGGATAGTGCATATTTTTGCATATTTTGCTATAAATGCATATTTTTGCAAAAATGTTGCTTTAAATGCATATTTTAATAGCATATTTTTACTTATTTTGCATTAAATGCATATTTGTATTGCATTTTTTGCTTAAAATGCATATTTTTATTGTATTTTTGTTTGCTTTTTGTAAAAAAGCTAATTAAATAAATTTTGTTTTTTTAAAATTAAATTTTAAATTTTAATTTAAAAAATTAAATGGAAAATAATAATTGTAAAGTGCCTTTCTTATCATGGTTTTCGTTAGTATTCTCTAAACTATCAAAATTAACATTAAAAAAATATTAATAAGTGCATATTTTTATAGTTTTTAGCAGTGTCCAACCGAACAGTTCGGCCAGAAAATGCATTTGGTCTGTATTCGGTATTTTGAAGCATTATGGACAAATTTGGCGGATGGAAAAATGTTTATTGGACTGATTAGATGCTATTTTGAGTGTCAAATTTAAAGAAAAGTCTGTAGTAAAGCAATGAATGCACTGTTCGGCCTCAAAAAGTTCGGCCAAATCGAAAATAGTTCGGCGGCCGAACTTTTAACTTTATAGCTAAACTTCGGCTTTTCTCTTAAATTTTATACACAAAATCGAATTAAATCGGCTCAACAAACATGTTTCCAATACTAAAATTTGTGATCATTGCCTCTAGATATCAAAAAAACCGACAAAATATAGTTTTTTGGCCGAACTGTTCGGTCGGACACTAGTTTTTAGTGCTTATTTTAAGATGTTTCATGCATATTAAAGGCGCCTTAAACACGAGTTTTTAGTGCATGAAATTCCTTTCCCTGATTATTATATATGACAATAGAGCGATCATATCCTATAATGTATAGCATATATGCTTAATATATAATATTATATAGGTACATATGAAAACATACCGTTTGATATGTTACCACATAAGAATAATATATTATTATATATTTTAAGTTAATAAAACATAAAACTAGATAAACATTTTTTACTCGGGTATATTTCGTTGGGAGTTTATCTGTGTTTGTATGTGTAGACCACCAGCCGTGTTATAAGATTTATGACTTTTCGGCACGCTGACTCTACAATTTTTGCCGTTCTACCAAATTGTCGCGTTTATTTTCCGTTTTTTTTTTTGTCGCATTTGTGTGTGTTGTTTCCAAATATTATTGTCGTTGTTCTATAAAAGAGAGAAAGTGTAATTTTTTCCGGTATATTGTTGTAATGTTGTAACCTTCTCCCATAAGCTGCAAAGTTTTATAGAGGCAACACAGCATAGCCAAGAGGCAGGTACCTTACGTTTTATGTTCGTTGTATATGTATGTGTATTTCTCTTAGCCATTTAGAGGTTGTTATTTTGCCAACAGCGGATATACTTGGCAAATGTCAATTGTAAGTTAAAACGAGCTGCCTGTTTTTCTGTGTTTTTACATATATTTTTCCTATTTTTTTTTACAATTTGAAGGAGCTGATGTTTTTATATTATTTTTTTTTTTTTTTTTTTTGTACTAGTGTTACGCTATTTTACTTTTGTAACATTTTGAACTTTTCATTTCCGTTGTGATTTATATGAAATGGGGTTTCTTTTTCTCTGTTTATATAAAAAAAGCGACTGCCATGTTTTATTTCTTATGCAGAAACATTTCTTTAAAATGTAGCTTCAAGAGTAAAAAAAAACATTTCAAATTACCATTTGTTATTATCGTTTTTGGTAGCGAAAACATAAAGAACCAAACATTTGGTCCAAAAAAATATATATTCTTTATAAAATATATTAATATTGTGTTATGTTTGTGGTGTTTTTTTTTTTTTTGATGGCAACTTTTTTCAAGGCTATATAAGCTTTAACTTAACAAGAAATCTCTAAAGAGACTTAAAGATTTTTTTTTTTTTTAGTTTGCGAAACGATTTTCTTGAAGGTTTTATTTTTGTTTTGTAGAAAAATAGATTTCTTTACGCTTGAGAGCATAAGTAAATTTAATATTTCGTTTATTTACTTATATAAAAGATGTTAAAATTATTTAAAAGAAAAATATTTTTTAGGGACTCCCAAAAAGTATACTTGATTTTGCTTTTTAAATAAGCTCCCAGAACTATGCAACATTTTTTTTTTTTTTTTGTAACAAAGTGGCTTTTGTGTTATTTTCTTTTTGAATCATTTAAATGAAACTCATATTTTGTAATATTTTCCATTTAATTGTTACTAACAAGGAAAGTTTCGTTAGTGGGTTCCCTTTAATTTTGGTTAAAAACTTACATTAAGTGTATGTTAATGGACGCAAAATGTGTAAATTTTAATTGCAAATGCTTATATTTTTAAATAAAATTCTTAAAGTTTGGGTAAATTCACTATGTGTATGCAAATAATAAAAATAGTTTTTCAATCCCTATGTTAGTTCCCATAAGTTGTGTAATTTTACACCGCAAATTCGTAAAAATAAACATGAGATGCCTTATGCGTAATAATTTTCAAAAAGGTTATAAATAACACCACAATGTTTAAAGTGAAATACAATTTTACAAATTTAATGTTTATATTTATGAAAAATTAGTGATATTACGCACAAATTTACTTTTGTCGTTTTTCTGCAAAATAATATGGAATATCTATATAATAGATTCATTGTAATTAAAACTAAACAAACGAATACGTCGTGAACAACCTTGGTTTTCGAATGAAATTAAATCGTTTATTAGCCAAAGAAATTACGCTTATACTCGATGGAAGAGGTTCAAAACTACAGAACTTCATTAAATATTTAAGTCATTAAGAAGAAAAGTAAATTCTAAAATCAGAATTGCAAAATCAAACTTTTATAAAGAAAAATTTGAATCTGCTGTTTGCACAAAAAAGAAATGGCGAGAAATTAAGAATATGGGAATAGTAGGTATCAATGCCAATAATGAGGATAACACAATTGATGTAAATCAATTAAACCTCGATTTCGTTAACATATCAATGCCAGAGGCAAATGTTAATTATTACTCCAATCTTTTTGCCAATGCTAACAACACGAACACCAACAACAATGTTAATTTTAAATTCACACTCTTTACCCAAGAAGATGTTTTAGAATCCTTCTTGAATATAAAATCCCATTCAGTTGGACATGATGGAATTCATCCTAAATTCATTAAGCTAATTCTTCCGTTTATCTTACCACACATAACTTGTATACTAAATACGATAGTTACAACTTCTAACTATCCCACTTTCTGGAAACATGCCAAAATAATACCCATACCAAAATCTGATAAAGACTATCGCCCAATTGCAATTTTGCCTTATTTGTCAAAAGTTTTTGAGCGTTTAGTTCACTCACAGATGAGTAAATACCTAAACGACAATTCTTTACTCACAGAAAGACAATCTGGGTTTAGACCAAAGCACAGTTGCCTTACCACCCTAATTGATGTCTCTGAAAAGATTAGAGGTGAAATGGATAATAGGAAAATATCGTTTTTAGTTTTACTTGACCACTCAAAGGCTTTTGACACCGTGGAACATAATATTCTTTGCCTTAAATTAAAATATATGTGTAATTTCTCTCCGGCAGCTGTTCAATTAATATCTTCATATTTATATGAAAGATCTCAATCTGTTTATCATGGTGCCAAAATGTCAAATAGTTTTACAGTGACGAGAGGTGTACCACAGGGTTCAATTCTTGGCCCCCTATTGTATGCTATATACTCAAATGATTTACCATCTCAAATCAAACACTGTGAGGTCCAAATGTATGCGGATGACGTTCAGGTTTACATTAGTTGTGATCCAATTAATGTATTAAGCTGCATACAAAATTTAAACCAAGATCTGTCAAGAATATCTCAATGGGCGTCTTATAACGGTCTTTGTCTAAACGCTAAAAAATCTAAGGCCATAGTAATTGGAAATCCTAAACTTTTTCCCAGTTTATTACCCGCGATTCAAATTGGGAACTCAAGAATTGAAATATCTGAAACAGCGAAAAATTTAGGAGTTATATTTAACAAACGTCTTGATTGGTCTGATCATATTAATATGATATATGGAAAAACGTTTTCTATGTTACGAAATTTGTGGATGACACAATCGTATACACCTTTTAAAATACGTATGCTACTGGCTAAAACATATTTGTTGCCCACATTAATGTATGGTTGCGAACTTTTCGCAAATTGCGATTCATTAAGCAAACGAAAACTAAATGTAACATACAATAATATTGCCAGATATATATTTGGACTTCAACGCTTTGCCAGGATTTCACGTTACTCAAAACAGATATATAACTTATCGTTTGATAACTTATTAAAATGCCGTTCTCTTATATTTCTACATAAAGTAATTTATACAAAACAACCTGATTACTTATACAAACGACTTAATTTTTTTATATCGAGGAGGGGAAACAAAATTATTACAATTCGTCATCAGAGTGAACTTTCCAAAAAACATTTTTTTATAAGCAGTATAGATCTTTGGAACCACTTGCCTCACAGGATTCAAACAACAAGCAATGCAAGTCATTTTAAGCGTTATATTTTTGAGCATTATGGTTGACTAAGTTTCAAATATTTTAATATTGTTTTTTGATAAAATTTGATTTGTTTTTTTTTTTTTTTGTTTAAATTGTTAGCATAAATTAAAAGTTTTATTTTTTAACGAAACTTTTTATTTTTATTCGCTTTTTAATATGGTAAATTAAAATAATATATAATTCATATTGTGCCTTTTTGTTTTTATATCGATGTGTAAATTCCAACTTTAATTTTTTATCTGTCCGAAACATTATTGTAACCTTATTATTCCATTTGCTGTTAATAAGACTAGTTCTTGTGGCAATGGTATGCTAAATAAATAAATAAAAATAAATAAAAATAAAATAAATAAATAAAATAAAATACATAGAATTTTAGTGGACGAAAAATAATGAAAATTTTCACTAACAAGGGGAGTCTCACCATGGGTTCTCTCCGGTCTTAATGAAACTTGGGTATGTGATAAAGAAAACAAAAAAATAAGGGACAATCTCATGTTTAGGGTTTAAAAAGTGGGGTAAAATATTACCCCAGTTTCCTTTTTCGGTTTATTTCGAATTGTCTCGGACAAATTAGAGACAAATGGGGTACAAAATTAAAGAGCTTTTGAAGACGCATTAAGTGGTCTACGAAATATCTCCGGTAAATAACGCACCCTCCTGTCGGAGAGCCTCGGACATTTGCAGAAAACATGCTCTGAGGTCTCGGGTTCCAATTCACAAAACCTGCACGTATCCGTAGAGGATCGTCCCATCTTGTACAATTGATACCTAAGGCCACAGTGTCCCGTGAGGTAACCCGTCACGGTCCTTAGTTCGCCCCTCGTCATAGACAAGAGTTTCCGCGACCTCTCCCCTGAGGGAGATATAAACAGCCTCGCCTGTCGCTGCCCAGGCGATCTGGCCCAATAGGCCCCACTATATAGGCAATATTAATATCTATATAGGCAATATTGATATCTATATAGGCAATATTGATATCTATATAGGCAATATTGATACCAAAATTAGTGTTTTCTCGAGTACACCAATACTTAGTTAAAATAATCTGAATTTCATAAGTTTCAGACATGTTTCAATACAAAAGTGTATTAATTTTGGAATCACCTTTTAACCCTTAAGCGTGAGACTGTGCCGTTAAAAAAATACGTGTCCCTTGTTTTTTTCTCTGTCGCACGTCCCCATTTAATTATGATAGTAGACAATTCATCGGGGGTCACCCCTTGTAAGCTTATAAAACTTTTTTTCAGAAAGACAACGAAACATTTCTTCAAATTATTGAAAAGCTTCATATTACTTATGAAACTTATTTTTTATACTTTTTCATTGAGTGAATGAAACTTTTCATAAATAAAATGCCTTTTGTCATAAAATTGTATAAACACTTTTTAGTGAAAAGTTTCAATGAACGGTGCAATTTCATTGCTTTATCACAGACTTTAATAATATCGTGCAGACAATTCTCTCAGTGTAGTAAATTTGCAAAAATTGAAAATTTCTCTTTACTATAAAAACTCTCTGACTCTGAGCGCATCTACCTTTGGAAAAAATTATAATTCCGAGAACTTTCTTTAAAGTACTATCTCCAGAATAGCCTCTGATTCTCAACACCCTTTCCCATAAAAAACTGGTGATCCTTAGAATATTTTGCTCACATTCTAAGCCCTTGTTCTTATCGAAAAGCTTCGGCATCTGAACTCTTTTTCTTAAAGAAAATGCCCACGATCCTTAGTGCTTTTTCATATCGAATATCACTTTATTTTTATCACATTCGGATTCCCATCAGTTTTTTCTTCAAAAAAGTCACTAAATGCGTAGAACTTTTGTCTAAAAATGAGCTTTTCAAAAAGCTTCGGATAGAAGCTACCATGAAAAATTATGCAGATTTTTCATATAGGGACATCCTGAGATTATTATAATCACTTGCTTATATGGTATAAGATTCTAAGCACTTTAGATTCAGAACACTTTTTCATGTTATAGAAAAAGAAACTGACGCCAGGAACATTTTCCTATGAAAAAAGCCTTAAATTCTAAGCACTTGTTCGTATAGGAAATCCTCAGATTATTACAATTTTAACTATAAAAAGCCGGTTCGGAGTATTTTTACTTTACAAACGATTTTTGACACATAGTGACATGTAATGTGGTGTGTCTAAAACGATTTTTAAATAAATTAATTTTTCTAAACTAAAAATAAATAAATGTTTAATAGACAAATGTTCCATCGTTAGAGCTAAGGTTGTCTATTCATGTTGGCTGGCTAACAGCATAGTTATATTTTTGAGTGTGTGTTTAAATACAAAAGAAAGAAAAATAAAACAACACAATTAGAATATTAATTAAAAAAATTTAAAGGAAAATCATTACAAGCAAGTATACAACTAAAGTGCTGGGGTCTGCCCTCTGGTAACCGATCATGGGATAGGTTCTTTAAGGCCAATTGACTTATTTTTTGCTGTTTTTAAGTGTGTACTTATAAATAGTAAAAGTTTAACAAAAATAAAAGCCAAAATGGTTTTAAAATTAACTAGGTAACAAAAAATCACGAGAAATCAAAATTTTAGATTATTTCTAAATTTAGAAACCACAATTAAAATGTTAACACTACAATAAAATTCAAAAAATCAAAAAAGAATTTGAAGATGGGAATAAAAATTCCTATAATATAAATTGAAACTTATAAAATTATATTTAAATTGAAACATTCAATAAAAAAAAATTATCATTGAAACATGGCGGAAATACAAACTTAAAAACGGAGAAATTAAAAAATCTAAAATACCAAAAAGTGCATAAATTTAATGAGCACTTAAACGAGAAAAGTGAATTAAAAAATATATGTTTAGGTTAGGTTAGGTCGAAAAGAGGATTCGGAAAAGGGAAATGCTTCCCTAATCCGACTCAAGTCCCTGAGGACTTACGCTTAAGCCAGAATGTCGGCTTGTTGTGCGCTCTAAACAATCGGTCCTATGTCACATTCCTACCCCAGGAACTCCGTCGCACTGACGAAATTCCTCAACTTCTTCCATCCTATGCCCCTAAGATCCCCCAATGTGGATATTGGGTCACTGGCTAGTATTTCGACCCGGATCCCGGCAAATGCAGGGCATTCACAGAGAAAGTGTTCCAAGGTCTCCCCGTCCTCCCAACACTCCCGAGTCCGCCCCTACCAATACGGTGGAGATGGGCCCTTAGTGTCGAGTGTCCCGTGTTCCTCAGTTCTCAGTTCCTTCCTACTGAGATTCAGAATTTCCCTTGTCTTGTCCCTGCCCGGGTTGCCCCAGACAATACCCGTGGTCCTGCCAATACCCGCATTCTCCCAGATTGTCCTATGCATGGTGTCAGCCCAGTCCACCAGCTCCGCCTTGAGAGCTCGAAAAGGTTTAGAGTTCCAAATCATTAGCCATTTCGTGCCCCGCTATACCACAGTGTCCCGGCACCCATATAATCTCAATGCGTCCCCTTGCAGATAAATCGTTAATTTCCCCTTTACACCTAAGTATCGTAATTGATCCCACAGAGTCTGTCGATAGAGCCCGAATAGCCGCTTGGCTATCCGTGAAAATCACAATATCACCGGTCAAGGCCATGATATTCACCTGCTTAATGCACTCCGTAATCGCGGTGAACTCCGCCTGTAGTACGGTATTATGGTCAGGAAGACGGAAGCATTTGCGACATTGAAGAAAGCGTCACAGAAGCCCAGACCCGTTTTCCCATCCAGTTTTGATCCATCCGTGTAAAAGTGGATCCTCGGGTGGTTCCCCAAGAAGGTCCCATTTAATCATGGTTCCTGTCGGGGATTAACGTGTCACAGAGCGTCGTGACCGACCTCTCTGAAATCCTGTCGCAGTCCCATTCTGGGACTCAATACCCTGACAACTGGTTCAAAATAGTACGGTGCCCGATAATATGGCCATTACTGTCCCATTCCCCGGTAACCTTCGGCCGCATCATAGCCCATGCGGTCTCGTACTTCACCTGTACCTCAATTGGGCAAATTGCTAGAATAGTCTCGACAGCCCTAGTAGATGCGGTTCTCATTGCGCCACTAATGCCCAAACAGCATAGGCGCTGTACCTTCTGCAATAGTCCCACATACGAGCCAAATCTCATCGATGTCCACCATACTACTGATGCGTACGTCAGTATAGGTCTGACGACACTAATATATAGCCAGTGTGTCATCCTGGGATTCAGACCCCATTTAGATCCTATTGCCATTCTACAGACGGCCCACGATATGTGGACCCTCTTCACCCTTTCCTCAATATATGTTTACATAAATGATAAGTTGTACTAGTTTGATGATAAGATCTGCTATAACCAGTCACGGAATAGGTCCTTAAAGGGCATAGGTCCTAATTCTCCATTTAAATTCCCTTTAAATTGTTTTAAGTTTTATTTTCTATTTTGCCATATAAAATAAGAAATTTAAGATTATTTTTTTTTTGCTGTATTCACATAAATTTTAGCACATTTAAGCTTATAGCTAAACTTAGCTAATCAGAAACCAAAAAAAAAAAACTACGATAATTTTATATTATTTTCAGTTTTGCAAAAAAGAAAATCATTGTCTAAACGAAAACATTGCTTAGGTTACCAACTACCAGAATATTATCTAGAATAAAAAAAATATACAAAACATAAAAGAACTAACTAACGAACTAAAAAAAGGGTTTGGTTTTTTTTTTTCTTATGCTTGTTTACGGGCATCTAAGGGGATTTGACTTCAATTAGGATTAATACACCAGATACCAAAAGAAAAAAAAAATAATGTGGAATAAACCAAACGAAAAAAAAAGAAAACTTAAAAAAAAAATTGCATAACATACTAAAAATTTAACAAATAACTAAAAAGAAAATCTAACCAATACTTAAACTTAACTAAACAAGGGCCAAATAAAGATTTTTTTGTAGAAAAAAGTTCCCAAAAAATAAGAAGAAATTTTATCTTAAAAAATATGTGACTTTGGTCTAAATTGCTAACAATTGAGGCATTATTAGTAAAATAGTTTTTTTTTTTTTTTATAGATGATGATATGGTTGGTTGTACGTATGGGTAATAGATATTTCTAAAAATCTTAACAAGAAAATTTATATTTATACAAAACAAGATTTAACTGGACTTTATTTATGACCAAAAAAATTTTAAGAAAGAGAAAAACATTTTTTTGCCCATTTTTTTTTTTTTTTTTTTTTAAGTTTTGATACCTTTTTTGTGTAAACAATTGGAATATTAAGTTTGGTTATGAAAATGTAACAAAAAAACCCGTTATATATAGAAATTTTTCTTTAAGAAACTCCTTCTAAATTTTGAAGAATATTTGCTTTAAAACCCCAATAAGAAAAAGTTAGTTTTTAAATAATGTTTTCTATTTTGTTGAAACCACGTTAATGGCTCTATAAAAAGGCCGATATGCTTAAATTTTGCTGAAAACTTTTACTAATTTTCTGAACTGTTTCCTTTTAAAAATGAGCAAAATCGGTCAACAGATTCAAAAGTTATAACCGAAAAAGCCAAACTTGGAATTACTATTAATCTATATATATAAAATACAATGTTTGTATGTTTGTCCTCTATAGAGTCTAAAACTATCCAACCGATTTGGCCCAAACCGGTTTCATTTGAAAGGTTATAGTCCAAATTAGGTTTTTTCGGCTATATATATTTCAAGTGGGCGTGGCCCCTCCCACATAAATTGAATAACATCATATATCTTGACTATTGTGATAGCAAGAGTTTTGAAACATTGCAGTATCCCATATATTACTGATTTGAATAATCAGGAAAAAAATGGGCGGGATCGGACCAGTGGGAGTGGCAGCTCCCATACAAAGTAAATATTTAATATCATATATCTACAGTACTATTATAGCCATAGTCTTAGAAATTTGTGCACGTTGATTATTTGTTAATGTGAATAGTCATGGTAAAAATGGGCGTGATCGGACCAGTGGGCGTGTCAGCTCCCATACAAAGTAAATATTTAATATCATATATGTATCTACAGTTCTATAACAGTCAGAGTCTTAGAAATTTGTGCACGTTGATTATATTATGAATAGTCAAGGGAAAATTGGGCGGGATCATACCAGTGGGCGTGGCAGCTCCCATACAAAGTGATTATTTAGCTCATATACAACATTAATATTAATATTAAATATCTAGGGTTCTATATTAGCTATATAGCCTTCAAATTTTGTACGAGTCCATCAATTACAAATATTAGTAGTCGTAAAAGAAATTTCTTGATTTAAAGAATTAATTACAATTAAAATTTGAAGGCAAAACAACGTTTGCCTGGTCAGCTAGTTCCTACTAAAAGGGCAGATATGCGTAAATTTGTTATTTAAAATGAACAATATCAGTATGAGTTCAAAAGTTATGATGAAAATTAAAAAATAAATTATATTTTTTACAATGGTAATGTGCTGAGATCTTTATGATCCCCAAGGCAAATAAACCGGAGAATGATGTTTTATTATATAGGCCAATTAGCGTATTGCCAATATTTTCCAAAATCTTCGAACGTTTATTTTCACAAAGATTACTTCCTGTTTTAGAAATACAAAATATTATTCCAGATCATCAGTTTGGTTTTTGTCACAAGCATTAAACACCGGAACAATGTCATCGTATTGTTAATATTATTACTGACACATTTGAAAGAAAAGTGTACTGCTCCGCAGTATTTTTAGATGTGAAACAGGCTTTTGACAGGGTATGGCATGAAGGGCTTTTGTATAAGCTTAACATTATTTTACCAACTCCATTCTATTTGTTTTTTAAGTCTTACCTAAAAGAACGGACCTTTCATGTAAAAGTCGGCGACCAAAAATTCCAATATATGCCAAATTAATGCTGGTGTACCACAAGGCAGTGTCCTAGGTCCAGTGTTGTATAATGCTATAATGTCATTAAACGAATCACCAGTTGAAGCATCCTTCTTAGTTCAAATCGAATTAAATCTAATTCAACACTGGCTTAGAAAATGGAAGATTTGTATCAACACAGAAAAATCAAATCATGTTACTTTTACACTTAGAAGAGAAGAATGCCCTTCACTATATATCAATGGTACTGAAATTCCGAAAACGAACAGTGTGAAATATATAGGAATGCATCTGGATAGAAGACTCACGTGACAAAAACACATACAAGCAAAAAAGCAACATCTTAATATAAAAACTAAGAAAATGTATTCGTGTTTTAAGACCAAACTCCGATCTAAGTCTTTCAAACAAAGTAAGATTATATAAACCTATTTTAAAGCCAGTTTGGACATATGGCATTCACCTATGGGGAACTTCAAGTAACTCCAACATAGAAATATTGCAAAGTTATCAATCTAAAACCCTTCGACGTATAGCTGATGCTCCATGGTTTGTAACTAATAAAAGAATTCATGAAGATCTTAAAATACCTTGGGTTAAAGATAAAATAAATAGATTTAGTTCCCGATACATAGATCGACTAAGTGATCCTTGTAATCCTTTGCTATTTCTTTATTAGACGAAACGAAAGAAGTAAGAAGACTGCAAAGATTACATGTATTAGACCAGCCGTATAGGCAATAGCATTGTAAATTTTATATTTAATGTAAATAATGTTCATAATGTATCATACAATTTTGTAAATATATAAAAGAAAATATAAAATTAATTGGGCGTTGTGGTTGTAATGGTTAGCGCGTTGGACTGTTACACAGATGGTCCCGGGTTCGATTCCCGGTGAAGACAACATCAATTTAGAAAAAATAATATGTCTGAGTTTTCTATCACTTATATGTATCGCTGTGCCCACCTTTGGTGTTCCAATAGCACTTAACCCCACCGAAGTTAAATAATGAATCAGGGCTATGAAACAAAAAGCTTCAATAAATTCGCCCAACTCTACATCAGGTGGCAACCAACAACTGTTCTAAGACTTATCATCTCGCGCAATTACAGTCTTGCCATGTTTGAAGCCCTTCATCTTTCACCACCTTTCATCTCTCCACTATCCCCTTTCCAAAGAAAGCAACACATTAATTAATAGGAAGAATTTCCTGGGTGTTGCTTCTCTTTTTTTAAAAAAAAAAAAAAAACCTATGTCATGATCCTTTTATATTATCAAATTTACTAAATGTTGGTAAAATAGATTGTAAATAAAGTTTATAAATAAAAAAATAAAAAAAAAAAAATTATATAATTTTTTGTAGTAACAGATACTAATTTCTGTTTATTTGTTGAAATCACTATCACGGGTCAATAAATAGGGTGCTACGCTTAAATTTAAGGTAAACTATTTATTAACGTTCTGATCTGTTTGCTATTAAAAATGAGCAAAATCAATCGACAGGTTCAAAAGTTATAACAAAAATCATCAAAAAGTTTCTGAAAATTAATATTTTTTCAGAAAAAAATTGTTAAAAGTTGTTTGTTTATGGAAATCGATATTACGGTACCATAAATTGGACGATATATCTACTTATGGATATATATTGGATTTGTATAATGACCAGAGCTGTTTTCTATTAAAAATGAGCAAAATCGGCAGACAGGCTCAAAAGTTACAACGGAAAAAGTGAAAAAAATCTTAAATAAAAAACGTTTAAAACCAAACTTTGTAGGGTTTGTTGAAATCACTAATACTGTCTAATAAAAAAGCAGATATGCGCAAATTTGTTACTAAAAATTAACAAAAGCGGTCGATAGGTTTAAAAATTGTGACAAAAAATATAAACATAAATTCGAATAAGTAGCGCGCAATGCTTAAATTATAAGGAAAGTACAGGGTGAGCCAAAAGTCACCAATGGGATTTAAAAATTTAATACCTTTTTCGTTTGCCTATTTTTTTAATTCCTTTTTTCGGATTATATAAATAGTACCTGGAGAATAAATAATGAATAGATTCACAACTGAACAAAAAACCAGAATAATAGAATTTTATTATTTAAATCAGCGATCAATTATTTTAACGCAAGGAGCAATCTGATTATGAGTGATGAAGCTCATTTTCATTTGAATGGCTTTGTTAATAAGCAGAACTGAAGGTTCTGGGGGGTTCTGAAAATCCAAGAGCCGACAATTGCACCCCATTAAGTGTACACTATGGTGTGGCATTACATCTGAACATATCATTGGGCCTTACTTCTTCGTAACTGAAGATGGAAGTGCTGTAACCGTAAATGCAGAGCGGTATAGTTTTATGATAGAACATTTTTTACGTCCTGCTCTTGAAAACGGACCTGAGATGTGGTTTCAGCAGGATGGAGCCCCTGCCCACACTGTCCGAGAAACAATGGCACTTTTAAGGCAATTTTTTGGAGAGCGAATAATTTCCAGAAATTCGGAAATTAATTGGCCAGCGTTCGCCAGATTTGTCAGCACCCGACTATTTTCTTAGGGGTAATTTGAAGGAGTATATGTGAGACCAACATTGTTGCAGAAATTCAAATCACAAATTTTGAAAAATGTTATGGAAAATGCGGTAAAACGAACCCATCATTGCGAAGCTGAAAACAGGTGTCATTTTATTTTCCATACTTAGTGTAAAAAAATTTCCATTTTGTATATTTTTTAATGTGAAAAAAAATATATATAAACGAAAAAGTTATTAAATTTTTAAACCATGGTGACTTTTGGCCCCACCCTGTATTTATTAACTTTCTCATTTGTTTGCTATTGAAAATTAGCTAAAGCGATCGACAGGTTTCAAAGTTATAACAAACAATTTAAAAAAAATATCTCAAATTGTTTAGAGTAAAACCTTTTATGATGTTTGTTTATGGAAATCACCAATAAATATGCCGATATGCTTAAACTTTATCTTTTATTAATATATTAATTTCCTGAGCTGAAATGAAAAAGTGAAAAGAAATCTTTAAATAAAAATGTTTAAAACCAAACTTTATATCGCACTTGATCAACAAGAGGGTATTAACTCAAAATTTTTAAAATATCACTTTTTTCAAGAAATCAACTAACAACATCAATATCTATCTATTGTAAAAATTTCAACGTATTCCGATTACTCTTTCATCTCGAAAACCACTTTTGAGACCATTTTCATGATAATGTAGTGATTACCTTTATTTCAACAAAAAGGTATTATTTCGAGTTAATACAAAAGTTCAAATAGAAACGAATCGTATATTTTCATAAAAAAGGTATTATTTTGATTTGAGTCTTTATTTATGTTAAAAATAATCAAACTGTTTTATTTATATTTGGTTTTATTTTGAGTTGATACTGTTTTGTTGATAAAATATTCAAAATAATACCAAAAAAATCGATAAAATTTCAAAAAAATGGTATTAACTAAAAAAAATTGATTTTTTTTTGCAATGAGTGGTAAAATTTAAAACAAAAACAATGTATATATATTTTCAAATGGAATTAGCTTATTATGATATGTTTGAATTTTTAAATGCTGTTAAAATTTGCCCATAAACAGTTTTTTGACTCTACTGAAAATTTTAAAATTTTGAATTAATACCCTCTTGTTGATCAAGTGCGATATGTTTCTTGGAATTAGGAATGAGGAGTCAATTGTCCTAAAAGTTACTGGTTTAAAGAAGGACGTACCACAGGAATGGTATAATTTAATACTGAAGTGGATTAAGCAGTGTCAATTGCCCTAAAATTACCAATCCTGTGACTGGTAAAGGGAGGACATACACTTAACCAGAATGCTTATTAACGAGAAAAGCCAGTTGGCCAGAATTTTACCCATTGGAAGCTGTTTAGTTTTCGTTTATTTTAAACGAAATGGTCCTTTTGCGACAGTCTTGTGGTATGCCCATCTTTGGTTAGTCCTGTGGCATGCCACTATGTGGTTTAAAGCAGGACAAATGACCCCCTCCTATGACAAGCCAATGTTAAAGTTGCCAGTTGTTTACATAGGGTAGGGTTTAGCAGAGGACCGGTCTCCGGCACGAAGGGACCGATCCTGTGGCACACGCAGAACCGGTCCCATTCCCCATAGGGATATGAGTAAATTGTTTATTAAATATTAACAAAATCGGTCAATAGGTTCAAAAATGCAGGCGAAAAGTACAAAAATAAATCTGAATTGTTTTTTTTTTTTTTTTGTCAAAATTAAATTAAGAGGAAATTATTTATTAATTTCCTGAGCTGTTTGTAATTTAAAATAGGCAAACTTAGTCGACAGGTTTAAAAGTTATAATGAAAAACGTAAAAACAAATTACTTAACACCAGACATTATAAGTTTGTTGAAATCACTATTTTAGTCCAATAAATGGGCCGATATTCTTAACTTTTTGGGAAAAAAATTATTAACTTTCGGATCTATTTCCTATTAGAAATGAGCAAAATTGGTAGACGGGTTAAAAAATTATAATGGAAAAAAGTACAAAAAAATCTTAAATTAAAATTGTTTTAAAACAAACTTTATATGTTTGTTCGAATCACTCTTACGGGCTAATAAATACGTCGATATGCTTAAATTTTATGGAAAATATTTATTAACTTTCTGTACTATTTGTTATAAAAAATTAGCAAAATGGATCGACAGGTTCAAAAGTTATAGAAAAAAATTTAAAAATAATCTAAAATTTGTAATGTAAAAACCAGTTTTTCTATGACCGTGTAGGACATTCTTTAGTCCTCTTGACCGCCTTTAACTTTGTTTTACTTGACATAATTTTTTTCTACTTGACATCATTTTTGTCCCTTTTGTCATTTGTCACTATTGTATTTAAAGTCTATGGGTATGGCTCTGAGTTTTTTTAAGACACAATAAGTTTTATATTTGTTTAAATAAAATACGATAGATATGAATATGGTATCATTTTTTTAGGTTGTTTTTAGTTTTTTTTTTTTTTTATATTTTATTTATACAAAAGTTTTCGTTTTTTCTAAAAATTTTTAAGATTAGGTCATTTAAACTTTGTTGACATTTTTCTTTTTTTTTCAGAAAAAAAACTAAAACTTTATTTTCTTCCAAGATGTTGATGTTTATGTTCTTGGATTTTTATTGTGACACAATTTATTGTTGTCAGTTAAAATGATAGCATTTGTCAAATGGTATTTTCAAGGCAATTTGTAGTGAGAAGAAATAATAAGTTACAGAAAAAGGGCACACAAAAAATACAAACTAAGAAAACATCTATTTATAAGCCTAAAAGTAGGCTAAATAAAATTGTTTTAAAGTTAAGCAGCCTTAGAATGGTACAATATTTTCTAATAACATTAAAGCTCAAAAAGCCTTAAAGTAGACAATGGAAGTTGAGTAGAATAAACTTTAGTCGAATGGGCAGACATACGATCTATCATATACAATATGGTATTGCATTCAAAGAACCACTACCGTGACTGGTTAAGCAGGACTTGTCACAGTGCTAGTACAATTTGTCATGCAGTGTCAGTTTCATTAAGAGAACTGGTACCGTGACAAAAGAAATGAGGTCCATCCATTTAACGAGCGTCAATAAATTTGTTTTGTCTCCGCAATATTTTCTAAAAACATTTTTAATGATTTTGGTTTTTATATATTTTAGTTTTTTTTTTAGAGATTTTAGAGGTTTAGTTTAACTCATATTTTAATTTCAATTGTTTGAATTTTCTAATTTTTAAATTTTTTTAAATTTCAATATTTTGGGCATTGTTAAATTTATCAACTATTTTTTTAACTACAAAAATAATATTTAAATATTTTTTAACTATTGTGTTATTTATCTCGCTTAAGCATTTTTTTTTTTTTTTTTTTTTTTTTAAGAGAAGCAACACTCAGAAAATTCTTCCTATTAATTAATGTGTTGCTTTCTTTGGAAAGGGGATAGTGGAGAGATGAAAGGTGGTGAAATATGAAGGGCTTCAAACATGGCAACACTGTAATTGCGCGAGCTGATAAGTCTTAGAACAGTTGTTGCTCGCCTGCTGATGTAGAGTTGGCGAATTTATTAAAGCTTTTTGTTTCATAGCCCTGATTCATTATTTTACTTCGGTGGGGTTAAGTGCTATGAGAACACCGAAGGTGGGTGTGTAGCGATATATATAAGTGATAGAAAACTCATACATATTAATTTTCTAAATTGATGTTGTCGTCACCTGGAATCGAACCCGGGACCATCCGTGTAACAGTCCAACGCACTAACCATTACACCATCTCTGCTTATTTTTGTATTTCAATTCGTCGTTATTTAAGTTTTTTATATACTGCATTTTTAAATGTTATTTGTTTTGACATTTTAGCTTTTGTTTTGTAGAAAGTTTTCATAATTAAGAAAAAAATTGCAAAACAGCGAAGAAATGTGTCCGTGTCAAATCAACTATGGGCATATAACTACACTTCAACTATAAATTTTTTTATTCACATATTTTCTTTTTGTGTTTGCTTTAATTATTTTTTAATATTAAAAAACACACTCAAAAAATAAGTTTGCTGTTAGCTAGCCAACATGAATTTACTTCATAGCATAGAATGTTCTGTGATGGAGTTCTACTGAAACCGAGTAGATTTATTTTTTTTTTTTTTTTGGTATTTTTAAATTTAAATTTTCGTTTCGTTTAAATGTTTAGTTAAATAGTTAATTTTAAGTTATTTTAGATTTTATTTTAAAATGAGTCAATTGTCCTCAAAGGACCTATCCCGTGACAGGAAGCTGAGGTCATACGAACATAATTTGACTATATAATTTTTTGTAGTGTTAGTGTTCTTTCCTTTATCTTTTTTATTTTATTATTTTCTTGTTGAAACACAAGCTCTTTGAACACACTTGCAAAAAATATAAATCTGTTGTTAGCCAACATGTCTTTGTTTTTTTTTTAACAAAAAAAAACAAACGCAAAATTGTTTTCGCAATTTTATTTTCAGACAATATATCCTTTGCCTAGTAAACTGAAAGTAATATGATCTGCTTTACTGTCGCCAAGTGAATTTTTGAAATTCTTAGTGTTTTAAATTTATTTAAAACCCTAATTTAATACTCATCACCAAACACATCACAAGGTGTATAAAATGTGTCAATTTATCCATCCCATAACAAGGAAAGGTTAAAGTTTCGCCTAAATCTTTTTTAAATTTTTTCTTCGAAATTTTTTTTTTTTTTTCATTTTGTTTAAAATTTTTATTTTTATTTTCATTTTAAATTTTTTTTAAGTGGCATCATGGTGGACATATAAAATTCGGCCTTAAAAAGTCGCCTAAACAAAAAATCAAAATTTTGTTTCACTATTTTTTTTCTTAAACAAAAAAAAACCAAAAATTTTGTTCCCAATTTGTTTCAGACGATAGATCCTTTGCCTTGTAAACTGAACGTCCTGTGATCTAGCTCAACTGAAGCCAAGTCGATTTTTGAAATTCTTAGTTTTTTGAAATTTATTTGGAACAATTATTTTAGACACATTACCAAAAACGTCACAAGGTGTCAAAAATGTGTCAATTGACCCCGATGTTATGGCACATTAGACATGATGGATGAAGGATATAAAAATTTGCCATTAAAAAAAATCGCTAAAAAAAATGAAAAAAAAAAAATTTTCACGCAACAGGTCGCAATTATAAATTTATTTTAATGAAATTTGGCGCTATGACTTAAATCAGCCCTAGAAAAAAAGCCTATTATTTTCGATTAAGATCATGTTAAAGGCATCCCAAAAAATGGCTATTAACTTTTTTATGGTGCTTTTTTTATCCGTTTTTACAAAAAAAAAATTGTTGCCTATCCTTAGGCTTTTCCTAGTTCTTGATTAAAAAATCCATTCATATGTTAAATAATATATATTTGCAATCAAATAATTAAACTTTATTGAAAACCCAACGAAAATTCCACTAAAAATCATCATCATCGTCAAAGAAAAATGTTGTTATCCCTTACTCTTACCTTTCTTAACATATCATCTAGGGAATCGGCATCCAAACCAGTATAATTATTGTTGAATTGTGTAGAGCAATTGGACGAAGTGCTGGTATAACGTTTGCGACGACCCATAGCAGGAGAATTCACTAAAGAATTGGGAACACTAGAAGCAAAACAACCTGATGCCATCAGCAAACCCGGATATAAAGTGTGATGATGTAGGGTGGTGTAGAAGAACCGCTTTAAACAACCTGTGCCACAACACATACCACCTGAGCCGCCACCAATACCACCAGCACCACCAACATGACCATGGCTAGAACATTGTTTTAAATTGACAATAGCTGGATGTTGTTGAGGTGAATGATGTATATTGTGCAATGTGGCAGCTGTATATGTATGATGGGCATTATGTTGCTGATGATGATATGCTGATGATAATATTTTTGAAGGTGAAGAGTTTACCGAAGAACAATTGGAATGGGTAGTGATATGTATATTTTTATGGTTGCCAACAACACCCCCACCAACACTATTAACATTGTTGCCACAACTATTTATGGTGCCATTCGTAATTGTTTGTGTTATTTCTAGTGTAGTGGCAGTTGAATTTTGTTGCTGCTGTTGTGTCATCATTATATCCTGTTGAAGTTGTTGCTGATGTTGTTGTTGATGTTGCTGTTGCAATGTACTGGTAGTGGGCGGAGAACAACTGTTTTTGCGTAAACGTTGCTGTTGTTGTGGTTCATCACACATTATCATGGTAGAATCCATATTTTTTCGTATTTTTTGTTAAAATAAATTTTATTTTATTTAATTTTTTTTTGTATTTTATGTAATAAAAATTCCAAATGATATGATGTATTCAAGCACATTTAAAAAATATATATAAATAAATCTACAAATCGTTGTTGATTTATATTTTTCAATTTTTTTTTTTTTTTTGATTTACAAGATTTATTGGTTTATTTAATTGTTCATTGTAAACATTTTTTTATTGGTATGAAAATTTTTTGTTATCATTATTACGCCGCTTAATTAAGAGCTTTTTTTGTTTAGTATAAATTTTATTGCATATTTTAAGGGTCGGTTTTTTTAAATAAATATTTTTTTGTTATTAAACACATTTAATTTAATTTTAAGTTTATTAATAATATATTGATATTATTTTTAAAAACACTCATTTAATATATTTGTTAAGTTTTTATTAAATATTTGTTAAAAATCTTTCTGTAAAAGAATATTTAAAATTTTTCACATCATACTTTTCGGGGTTTTTAATGTGATAATGCTTAATTGATATTAATGTTTTAAGCTAATAAAAACATTATCATATAGTAAACATTAAAGCAGTGTTGGTTTAAAATGAATTTTTGCTGCATACGTTGGGGCTGATTATATATTACTAAAATGTGGCCTACTTTAAGTTGTCAAACACTTATTTAATTTATTTAATTTATTTTTTAATTTTTTATTAAATATTTGTTAAAATTTATCTGTAAAAAGAGTATTTAACATTTTTAAAGCATACTTTTAGGAATTTTTCAAAGTGATAAATGCTTAATTGAAATTAATATTTGAAGCTACTAAAATTATTATTATATAATAAACAGTAGAGCAGTAGTTATTTGAACAAATCTGATGCATACTTTGTGACGAGTTGTTATTGCCTACTTTAAGTTGTAAAACACTTATTTCATATATTTTTTGGTTTTTTTAATATTTGTTAAAATTTATCTGTATAATGAATACTTTTATGGGTTTCATATTGTGATTACTGCTTAACCCTCTTAACCGTGTTAGTAATTTTAAAATATGCAAAACAAATTTTACAAAATTTACCATAACTTTTAAGCAAACAATCCAAAATTAATTATATACTATTAAAATCAGATTTTATACTATTCAAATCATCAAATATCTAAGTACCATTATTTATTACTTAAATATAAATCTTGTGTAAAGTTAATCTTAAGTTTTTTTAACTACAGCAGCATAAGCGGCAAACCCAGTTAACCGGTTAATTGATATTAATGTTTGAAGCTAATAAAAACATTATCAAATAATAAACATAAAGCAGTATTGCTTTAAAAAAAAACTGCTGCATACTTTTTATATGATCATCCATATTTGTACATACTAAAAAAATAAACATGCATTATACGCAACCATATATATTTGTACATATATGAACTTTTTTAACCGGGTAGATATTAAAAAATTGTTGCCAACTTTAAGGTGCCAAAAATGTTTGGAGCAATTACTATAACCAGCACAGGTCCGATAAAACAATATATAGGTCTTTAAATTTCTGTATTTTTGGAACAATCCTGTTGGCTCAGTCAAGTGGTCAGTTCTTTGATACTGGTTTGTTTGCATCGGTCACTGGACAAATCATGGGGTATTTACTTTTAGACCGTTTCTATTTTTTTTTTTTTTTATGGCGAGGAGGAAAGAGGGAGTAGTATTTGTGGGCATGTGACTTAAATTTTTCTATATTCTAAGTTACAGGGAGACGATTCAACATACGGCTAGTGCGACTGAAAAACGAATTTTCTCTGTAATGCGTTGTACGATTTGCTGGACTATAGACAACAAACAGATTAGATCTACTTGACCAGCGGGTAGTACGAATAGAAACCTGGGCCCTCGGGATGATTGTACTTATCTCAGCAGAACACTTCCCATGGTATTATCTATAGAACAAAGTCACACAACCTACATTCCGACGATGCTGCAATGAGTCACTAGAGTTTGAAACCTTACTGTAGCTGATAAGCATCAACGCACTCCGTTGCACACGGTCCAGAAGCCCCAAAATTGACGTTGATGCACCTGCCCATATATAATAGTTGTATTCTAACTTAAGTGGTATATATAGTAATTAGATCGGATGAAGTGAAGTATTTCTTACGCCGATTTAGAAAACCAAGACACTTTCGACACTTGAAAGATGTGATCTGTCCAACGGACATCACACTGTATTCTCATGCCCAGAACATCAAGAGTATCTGAATCCCTAATAACGATACCATATATATGCACAGATGACATAGTTGAGTCCACGGATCTATGGGTCAACAACATTTTGTCTTGCGAGCATTAAAATCGACCCTGTTCGCACGACCACACTCATAGATTGTTGAAAGGTCATGCTTGAATGTGTCATTCAAAATCTGCCTTTTTGCCCCCAACCTCCTCAACGCTTGGCCTACGATCGAAGGAAAATGAATGACAAATATTGCTGTCAACTGCAAAGGAGTAGATAGAATTGAAAGTTCGACCGAGGATGTCGTTAAGAAAGATAGGGTTGCTCCTTTCAGACCGGTCCTACTTCGACCGACCACACAACTAGCCCTCTTATTTAACTGACCCCAGTTTTTTCCACAGGGTTGCTACTGAACTAACATTGATAACCAGGGGAAGCGAATTTCGGGAAATAAATATCGGAAATATGAATTAAAAAATCCAAAATATGCGCTTTAAATATGCACTAAAATCAAAATCTGTACTAAAACTAAAAAAATATGCACTACAAATCTAAAAATATGCACTAAAATCTAAAATTATGCACTGAAAATCAAAAAATATGCCTTTAAATTTTTGGGGTTTTAAAAATGTTATTACTATTGAGAGCGTTAAAAATTAAATCCATTGCTTAATTAAATCTTCAAAATATGCATCAACAAAATGCCAAAATATGGATAAAAATGCATTTATAGCAGAATATACTAAAATATGCATTTATATCAAAATATGCAAAAATATGCAACAACAAATCGATGCCATTTGGTTGCAAATACTTTGCTTCGGTAAAGTATATGGTCAAAATCGTTTTTGGGCTACTGACTACAAACATGTCACTTGCATAAAAGTCGCTGCCCTGTTGATAACAAATACAGACGTACGCTGAGAGAAATATCTGCATAATATTAATGAATTTTGGCATAAAACCAATGAAGTTTTAATAAATCAGTCTATTGAAAATTTTCATTAATTAATTTAAGTTTTCATAAAATTTAATGGAAAATATAATTTTATTTATTAAAAGTTTCATTCACACACTAAAGAAGTTTCATTAAAAAACTGGTTTCATAAAATGTATAAAGTTTTTCATTTATTTAAGATTTTTTTTCGTTCCATTTGTGATGAAAAGTTTTATTAGTTTATTGAAATTTTTTATTATTGTTCGTCTACTAAAATTCTCTCTGTGTAGTAATTATTCGCTTCTCCAAACACATGTGTTGGCTTTGTAGCCCCTGAAACCTCTTTTTGAATTACCCATAAGATACAGTTTTATGTAAAAACATTTTTTTAACTAAAACTTATTTTTCTATAAATCCATAAACTCGAAAAAGTCTTGACTGGGAATAATCATCGACTAGTTAAAGGATTTGTAATTGAAAACAAAAAATTGTAGCATATCTTTCAGGGTCTATGCTTTTAGCATAAAATATATACAGCCCGATTATGAATATTCCCTCGGATTTTTTCCTCTGCGGATTTTATTTTCTCGAGAAAAAAATCCTCCTATTCTAAACAGACGGGGGAAAAGAATAATAAGGGAGAGAGAATTGAATAATATTAATTGAATAATTAAATAATTCATACAAATGCTATCGCAATTTTCCCTATTATTGACATTCATAATACCTCCTTTTTTCCAGGGGAAGAGTTTCCCTTTCGAAATTCGTTTAGAATAAGGGAAAAGTGAAAAAATCCCCGGACAGATTTTATTAAGAATAGGGAAACAAGAAATAGGGAAAAAATTCTCACGGAAGTCTTATTGAGAATTGGGCTGATAAACTTTTGAATTAAAAATTTGTTTTTCTAAACATCATTAAACACCAATAAGTCTTCGCTGGGATTATCATCGCCTAGATGTGGGATCAGCAATTTAAAAAAAGAACTGTTGCATATCTTTTAGGCGTTGTTGTTAAATAATACTATAGAAATTGGAAAAATGCAGCATATCTTTTAGGCGTTTTACTAAATATTAAAATACATAAACTTTTCAATTCAAATTTAATTTTCTATAAATCATTGACACAGAAAGAATTCCTTGGTCGAGTTATAATGAAATTTTTTTTCACTAAACTAATGAAATTTTCTTCACAATGTGAATGAAAATGTTCTTAAACTTCATGAAACCATTTTTAATAAAACTTTTTCATTAAGCGTATAAAACTTTTAATAAATAATATAAAATTGTTCATTAAATTTTAATGAAATTTTAATTTAATGAAAAGTTTTAATGGACGAGTTCCAGTGACAATTCATAGATATAATGCAAAAAGTCATTGATATCATGTAGACAATTCACTCAGTGTAGGAAAAGTCTTGGCTAGATATATTCAATGCCTGACTGTAGGACCAAAAACTGAAAAAAAAACTGTAGCACATCTTTTAGGAGTTTCTCTCAAATATTGTAAATTATCAACTTTTTAATTAAAACTTCTATAAATCAAAAAACTCCGAAAAACCTTGCTTGGGTGTATTAATTGCCTGGTTGTGGAATCAATATATTCAATGCCTGACTGTAGGACCAAAAACTGAAAAAAAAACTGTAGCACATCTTTTAGGAGTTTTCTCAAATATTGTAAATTATCAACTTTTTAATTAAACAACAACTTTAACAACTGTAGGATATCTTTAAGGCGTTCTGCTAATTATTAAAACATTCTAATTTTTTTATTAAAATTAATTTTTTTTATTAATCAATTAACTCGGAAAAGACTTGGCTGGGTACATACAGCCTCAAGTTGGAGGGTTATTAATTTTTAAAAATGAGGCATCTCTTTATGGCGTTTTGCTAGACGTATTTTCTAAGTATATCCATTGCCTACATGTAGGATTAACAATTACAAAAACTGCAGCATATTTTTTTGGTGTTTTGTTAAAAATTAAAAAAAAAAACGTTTTTTAATAAAAATTAAATTTTTTTATAAATCAATAAACTCGGACAAGTCTTGATGGGTTATATTTATGGCATAAATGTTCTAATAGTAATTACAAAAAAATGTAGCATATCTTTCAGACGTTTTCTTAATATTATTGTAAATAATATTTAATTAAAATTTCTTCTTTTACAAAATCTTTTTATTAAAAAAAAAAACTATTTACAAATAAATAAAATTTCCATATGATCCCTTAAAAATATGCTACAACATTTATCTTTATTTTGATTAAAAAATAACCGACAACATAAATAAAGAAATTTTCTTTATTCATACAATATTTTTAAATTGCAAAAATATTCAAAGACTGAAAACTACATCAAATGAAAAAAAAAAGAAAAATAAACCGACACAACAAAATATTGAGTTATTTATGGCAGTGCATTGATTGTCCGATAGGTTGATACCATCACTCACTCACATCGTTGAGCTTTCCGACAGTCAGTTCAGTTTCTTATATTCATTCATGTATAGTTTTATTTTTTGAAAAAAAAAAAATATAAACCAGACAGTTGGCAGACATGATTAAAGTAAAATTTTATATATATATATCACATGATTTTTTTTTAACACAAAATCATTTATCTATTGATATAAGTATATTTTATTTTTTAAAGCTTCAATATTATTTATAGTTATAAATAAACGACCAATATTGCAAAATGTCTCTGTTTGGGGACTTAAAGTAAAATTGTGTGAGAAAACAAAATATAACAAAAATCGGTTTATAATTTATTTTTACTATTTCTATTTCCTTATTCCCTTCTATATGTACAAAGTAAATATTGCAAAATGACAATATATACACCAATACATATACAAACAAGAGAAATGATATATGAAGATGATATTGATAATAATAACGATATGAAATTTAATACGATTTATTAAATGGAGAAATTTTTCTATCAGGAATGGAAGAAAAATTACTAAAGAATATTCTTGGTAGAACGATATAAAGAAAATTAAAAAATACGATTTAGGACCGATTACTGAATGTTCAGTTAAATTTAACAAACAGTTTAATTGAAAATTTATATGGGGAACAACAACAAATGTGTCGGTTAAAGTCCCAGTTAGTAGCTAACCGACTTGGGCGACGTCAATTATATATCACAATCATTTAATTGTGAAATTTTTCTATATCATTAATAATTTCAGACCTACGTTCACTCTTGTAAAATGTTTAATACCAAACATGGGGATTAGTAACAACATATGGGTATTGAATTACAAAGCAATTACTCAATTACATCCAATTACTTGTAATTAGACGTAAAACAGTAATTGGCCTGTAATTAAATACACAAATATTGGTAGTATGAAATTGAAAATTTTGCAAACAAGCGTTTAAGCCCACAAGTGTGACCGTAGATCTGAAATTAATAATAGAAAAATTTCACAAGTAAATGATTTTGAAATGCAATTGACGTCGCAAAAGTCTGGCAGCTAGCGCGACATTCAGCAATTGGGCATTATAATATAAAATTTTGCAAAAGCAAAAAACTTTAATGAAACGCCTCAAAGTAGGCAACATATTTTTTAATAACAGTGATTTTGCTCAGATAAAGACTTTAGCATCAAATAAAATATTTGATCATGTTTATGACAATAATATCTGCATTTCCTTCCCTACCCTTGTAAACCATTTGAAAAGTGCCGACTTGAAAAAATCGTACAAAGGAAAAAACCTGGCATACTTACACAAGTTTTATACATAGTTTATATAAATTTGGGTAAAGTTAAAAGGCATTACTTTGACAAATATTATTAAATTTGTTTTGTTTCCATAAAAAGGCAGAAACTAGTCTAGTCTGATTTAAAAATCAATAGTGTTTATAATTTTTAGAGAAAAACGTTTATTCTTCTTCTTAACCTCAACCTTTCTAAAATATTATTTAATTTGTACGAGATATTTTGATTTCTTTATAATGCAAAATTTTAGCAATATGTATTTTAGCTGAATAAAATTAAAAACTTGGTACATTTTTCAAGTTTTTACTAAATTTATACAAATAAGAAAAAATATATATATATCGAGGGCTTATATTCAATACCGTCTATCTACATTTTCACGAAATTTTTTTTTTATGCCAAACTCATATCTGACCCCATCTGCATGTACTGTAAAAATTTCAGTGGAAAAAAACTATTTTTAGTACTATATATCCTGTATTTTATCATTTTTATTTATGAATTTTATGACGGCAATACCGTCTATCTACATCATAGAATTTTGTCGTTTTATTTAATTTCAGGCTATTTCTCTGTTTGATATCTATTTACTCACTGTTCGTTTTTCGGATACATACTTCTCTTGTCGAACGATCAATACCTACCATAATACGCTGTGTAGCGGTGGTGTGCCCTTTATGTTATTTTCTAGCTACAAATGAGTATGCAAATAAATGAATTCAAACGCAGAAACTCAAAAACACAAGCAAGAATGTACTAATTTGATACTGATTTGAAATTGACCACTTCACCTCGATTTAAAATCTAATGCGCAATTCACACGGTGATTTTTGCAACGTCTGTTTTTCTTAATTTGCTTTAGGAGTTGCTTCCAAAAATCATTTGCATTTACATGATGATTTTTAACAGACGTCTGTTTTTTGTAAACTAAAAAAGACATGAAAAACAGACGTTGCAAAAATCACCCTGTAAATCAGGCATAAGTTAGCTATTGCTTTTCTGACATTTTTACCATATTTCAGATTTTATTCGAAAAAATTAAAAGCAATTTTTTGTTCGTAGTGAGAAATTCATTTTATAAATACTTTTGAGATTATTATTGTGTGATTCCAGAATTTGAGCGTGGGTAAGTAATGTACACACATCGATTACATTGATTGATTTTATTGATTGTTATGGTTGAAGGTTAAAATGTCCGATATATATGTCCATAAAAATATCGCTACTTGTAACTCCTTACAACGTATTAGATACGATTACGTATCTTCAAATGACGAAGATATTGAGGGCGTATATATTACAGGCTCGTAACTGCAAGTAATATCAAACTACATGAAAGTATGTGCCTAATAATTTCTCACATTTACACCAAAATTTTAACCAGATTCCGAAAACGAAAAAGTTATCCAAAATGTGCCCATACGCAACAGATCTAAAGGAGTCCATAACTCTACGTCAAAAAAACGGAGTGCAAATGGTCGAAAGCGAATGCTTGGACAACAATATTTAGGATTTTCAACTGCTGATGCAGGATTCAAACAGAACTCCCCAAAAGCAGAAAAAAAAATAGGCCCAACTTGTTCATCGCGCATTTGTAGAAACAGTAAAGTAAGACACTGCCAAAACTTTGATGAGAGAACAAGGAAACAAATTTTTGAATCATTTTGGAACAAGACTTGGGAAGCAAAGCGAGAGTTTGTAAAGATGTGTGTAACAAAGATTATCAAAAAAAGAACCACTGTAGAAAACAGTAGAAAACAGAACAGCTTTATGTTTAAACTACCACAAAACGAATTTGCATTGCAGGTATGCCGATCCATGTTTTATCAACGCTATCTTTACGTATTGCCATGGTTAAAGGATGGATTAATGCGAACGATAAACCAATTTTGGCGTCACTTGTACCAATAACAAATTCTCAGAAGGGGGGTTGTAAAATTTTCTTGTCTAAATATCTCCAGAACTTAGACAAGATGGAAAGCAAGGACACAACTATTGTCGCAAGGACACAACTAAAATATACATAGCAACCACTTTTAAAACCAAAGCAGATGTTTTTAAAGATTACCTTGAAAAATGTGCCGAGAAGGCAGTAAAGCCCGTTTCAATTTTTACATTTTCTACAGTTTTTGCCGAACAAAATTTATCGCTCTTTATGCCTCGCAAAGATCAGTGCGATCAGTGTGGGGTTTAAGGCCAAGCAAATAACAATTGAAGAATACGATGCACATATTATGGATAAACAACGGGCTCAACTTGAAAAACAACAAGACAAACTTGCAGCTGAAGAAGGACGATGTCACGTGTTCACCATGGATGCACAAGCGGTAAAGCTTTGCCCTGACATTAACGCCTCAGCCATTTATTATAAAACACGCCTACAAGTGCACAACTTTACCGTGTACAATCTCGCCACGCATCAATGTACAAATTACTGGTGGAACGAGACTGATGGAGACCTCTCCGCTCCGATGTTTATTTCGTGCATAATGCACCATTTGTCAACACACTGTCTAACAGATACTCTACCAATAATAATTTACTCCGATGGTTGCGGTTACCAAAACCGTAATCACTTTTTGTCGAATGCTTTGTCCAGTTTTTCAATAGAAAACAACAAAATCATAGAACAAAAACACTTGGAGAAAGGACACACCCAGATGGAGTGTGACAGTGCCCATGCAAAGATAGAGGCTAAGTTGAAAAATCAAACCATATATTTGCCATACGACTACGTCAGGGTAACCAAAGATGCCCGCAAAACAGTCAAAATCAAGAACAAAATTATTAAAATGTCATTTGATGCATTACATTTAAAGTATGATTTTTTTAAGAAATATAAGGATAAGAACCTTATTCGATTTTCCAGTATTAGACCTGGTCGAGCAAAAAATGATCCGACAGTATCCCAACTAAGATCTCTCTTATATTCCCCAAGTGGTACCATTAAGTTTAAAGTGAATTTTGATCATAATTACACTGAACTACCTATTAGAATAAAGCAATATGAAGGTCACATAGAACCAAAACAATTGTATACCGGTCGACTACCAATTCAGCAAAACAAATAGAAACATTTACAGGAGTTAAAGGCGGTAATTCCAGAGGAGTATCACTACTTCTATGATAATCTTAGCCACGCGCAGTAAAAATTATAATAAATTATAATAAAAAAAATTATAAAAAACATTGTCTTTGAATTTAAACTGGTTAAACAATTCTTCTGAACACACCTACCCTCTATCTGACACCCTTTTTGAGACACCCACGCCAAAAACAAACAAAAACTAGTCAAAAACAACCCCTAGCTCCCTGAAGGGTTCAAATGTTAGAACAGCTCCTACTATTTTTCTATCCCCAACATTTCTTGTGAACATATCTACCCCCTATCACCCACCTTTTTCGGGGTCCCCATACAAAAACCGTAATACAAACTTAATTTTAAAATAAAGCAATACCGTCTATCTACATATTATTTTCCTACACAATGATTTCATTTTTGAGGCAATACCGTCTTTCTATCATAGAAGCTAAAATAACGCGAATTTCAAGAAACTTTTTAGTTAGAACGTTTGTTAGACACATTCTGTTAATATTGTAGAAGATGAGTTCATCGAAATTGTTGCTTATTTGCGAATAAAACAGTTTTTTGGCTCTCCTGAAAAATTGTGTTTTTGTAGATAGACGGTATTGAATATAAGCCCTCGATATGTTTTGGAATATTAAATGTACGAGTGTTTAGCTAAAAAAAAAGAAAAAATATTTGCACATTTAGCCAAGTTTTACACATAAGTTTGTTTTAGCAATATGTTGTCGAATATTATTAACCGTGTGCGGGTCATTCTTTGTATATATTATGCAAAAGCTTAGCAAAATTTACCTAGATTTGAGGTGAATTAAGAAAAAAATGGTAAATTATTTTCATCAAAATTTATATAAATTTAAACAATGAACAATATTTTTTTTTTTTTTGAAGTCTGTAGGTTTGAGAATTTCAAATGTTTTCATCTGAAATTGGGGAAAACTTTGAATAGCCAATAAAATAAGTAAAATATCTCGTCCTAAATATTCTGGTATAAATTAAAACTTTGGAAAACATACCAAGTGCTTGGGAAAACTTAGCAAAGTCATAATCAGAAAAAAAAATTTTTTTGAGATATTAAAAAAAAAAAATTAAGATATTACAAAAAATGCTCACATTGAAAAAATGGAAAATTAAAAAAAAAAATAAAAAATTCAGAAGAAAAAATGCTTAATTTTTTGAATGAAAATCCATTAGTATCTAGATTTTACGGTTTGTCGAGAATTAGGTATTGACAAAAAAAAAAATTCCACAAAAAGTTAGCATAAGGTTTGAATACACTAAATTTACGATTTCAGAAAATCATATTTAAAAAAATCTGTAGACAAATTAAAAAGTTGACAACGCAGACATACAAAATTTTAGAGATGTCAAGACCATTGGACTAAAGTAATGGCTTCAGGTCCGCTAAATACGAATCAGACCTAAGGATTTCTCCATCACATCAGGTTTTCGAGATATTTTAACTTAAATATATAACCATAACATAAATTTTAGAAACCCCCATTTTCGCGTATTATGACTTTTTCACAAAATTTCTTATGTCCTCTAAAATTCATCCCTATTGTTTTCAAAATTTAGGTTTGACTTTACTGACACTTTGTGGTTTATTTTTGTTTTTCAATATCTAATTTTAAAATACCTGTGATTTCTAAAAATAAGGCCAATAGAATTTTAGTACACACGTGGTCTATAATAATCATTTGACACATTTACCAGTTCAAAGTATGCAACAAATTTTACTCCTAAATGTATGCAAAATATTCAGGAAACTTTATTGCCCAACAATTGTTTGGGATAAAGTGTTGCTAAGAAAAAGATTTTTAGATTTTTTAAAGATTTTTAATAGAAAAAATTCTTTAACATTTTTCAATAAGAAAAGTCATTAGAATCTGGATACTTCTCTGAGAAGAAGGCATATGAAATCTTATGTACACATTTGATCTACAATAATCATTTGCAAGATTTAGCAGTTAAAAGTATGCAACAAGTTTTACTCCTAAAGCTATGTACTATATTTATGAGTATTTAGTTCCCAAACTTTTGAGGAAATTAAATATTTTCTAAAAAAAAAATGTTATCAAAAAAATTATTTATAATGTAAAATTATTTAAAATGTAAATTTTAATTACATTCATTAATTTTAGTTTTTAATTTTTCTAAAGTAAAAGTCTTCAGAATCTGGAAACATTTTTAAGAAGAATGCCTTTTCAGGCATTAGCTACATTTAACAGTTAAAAGAAGTCAACAAATGTTACTCTCCAAAAAGTATGCAGTAAATTTTAGGAAACCTTATTTCCCAAAAATATTTTGGAAATCAGACCTTAAATTTAAAAGCTTTCAAAAAGAAAAAATTATGAAAAAAGTTGGCATTTTTCTAAAGAATAAATATAAAAAATGAAACAGCTTAAAGTAGGCAACAAATTTTGCTTCCTAAAGTATGCACAAATTTGAGAAACTTTCATCCAAAAGAGCCTTCTTTTATGATTCAAAAATTATTTTAAAAAAATCTATTGCCTCAAAAATTAATATTTCATGGATCAAAAATAAATATTTCATTAAATTGTTCACAAAATTTTTAAATTTAATAAAATTTTTGAGTCAATTCTGAACCATTTTTTAGATTTAATAAATTTATTAAAATTTTTATGTCTCTTATGATTCTTTTTAGAAGACTCATATTATGTCCAAAAAATTAGTAATTTTTGATAATAAAATTTTCAACTTTCAAAAATATGTGTTTTATTCGATTCATTTTCAACTCATTGAATAGTAACATTCAAAAAAGGATCTCATTTTTGCTGGCTGGGCTGATTTTTTTTTTATTTAAGCGCCGAAAAGTATACAACACTTTAATACCGCCTTTCGGCGTTAAATGAGAATTGTGTAATAAAACAAAGTTATTACATCTGGCTGAAAGAGTAATGATTACTAAAGGGTCCGCCATCTAACGTTTTTTTTTTTTCAACTAGTGCTTATTTCGTGAATGGTTACACTTAGCTCATGTCTGATTTGACAGATAATTAGTGTTATCCTTCCGCTGAACGAATATGGTTGTGTATACGCTTGAACAACGCTGGGAAATATTGCGACATTACTTTGAAAATCATGATAATGTTGCAGAATGTGTGCGAAAATTGCGTACGGATTTTGGAAGAAGAGAAGCACCGTCAGCTCCGTATGTTCGTTATCTTGTGAAAAAGTGAAAGAAACTGGCATCCTCATCGATAAACCAAAGCGTGAAAACCAAAAACAGTGCGTACACCCGAGAATATTGCTACTGTGGCAGAAGTGTGCGTGAAGCGCCATCAACATCAATTCACCGTCGTTCTCAACAATTGAACATTTCGGAGACATCATTGAGACGAATTTTGCATAAAGACCTTGGTATGACGCCATACAAAGTCCAATTGGTTCAGGAGTTGGAGCCAACTGACCATCCAATGCGTTTTCGCTTCGCTAAGTGGGCCTTCGTGAAGCCATTGGTGAAATACAGCTGCACACAATCGATAATGTGCTTAAAAATTGGACCGATCGTGTAGGCTACTGCATGGCCAGCCGAGGCAGCCATTTGAATGAAATTATTTTCCATTATTAACCGGAAGGATTGTACTTTCAAATAAAAAAAGAAATTTGAGAAAATATTCAGTAGTTTTTTTATAGCATTTTCAGAAAAAAAAAGTTATTTGGCGGACCCTTTACCACAAAGTAAGATTTTAGGCGATCACATGACAATGAAATTCATTGCGTTAAAATAAAGTGAGCCAGTTAATGGCTAACGAAAATTATTTTTCTTGTTTATTTTTGACATTTTAATTTTTAACTCATTTAAACGATATTTTTATTAAAATTTATTTTAATTATATATATATTTTTTTTAAATATAAGCACCAAAAAGCATGCTTTATAAATATTCAAAAACTCTTAACTTTATAAGTATGCTTTATATTTTTTGTAGTTTTACTTTTGCCGGTTCAATTTCAGAGTAAATAAAAAAAAAATTCGTCTTCAAAATATTCTCATTATAATTTTATCTTTAGATTATGATTCACAACTTGTTTTGCATTTGACACCTTAAGGTAGGCAAAGGAATTTGATTATGATATTGCTATTTAAAGGAGTTTGATAATAATTTATTTTTAATTAAAAGCTCTTCTAAGTATTTTTTATAATAAAGAACAATAATTTATGGGATTTTTTTTTAATTTTGTATAATTTTGAGTTTATTTAAATTTATTTAAATTTTTAATAAAATTTTGTAGTAAATTTTTTAACTTTTAAGTTATAATAAGAAACTAAAGTTTTGTAACATTTCTCTTAAGAAAAATGTTTCATTATAAGTAAAACTGTCAAGTATACTGTACATCTCTAACAACTCTTGGCACCTTGAAGTAGGCAATGTTTTTGAAGTACTGATTTCAAACTTTATACAAAATTATCTACAATTTTCTATTTCTTAGATAGGTTAAATATTGTTTATAATTTAGTTTATTAAAATTTGTTTGAACAAAAAAATCAACCTTAACAAATTGTTTACTCAAAAATTGACTGTTGGATTAACGCATCCCAAATATATGCTTGAATTTTTAAACAAATTTTGTTTCAGAATTATGTTTATGCTATTTTATTCCAGTTGCAAAGTTGATTACAAATTACGTATGAATAAAATTCTTATTGAAATTTTATTTCTAAAGTATATTTCACAGGCTATATCAATTTAAACGCCTTAATATAGGCAATGTTTTTTGATTAAGGTAAGACAATTGAAGTTTGTTTTTTTTTAAGATTTATATTATTAAAACTTAATTTAAAAGCTAAATGTATTTCTTCTTGATGTGATATTTCAATTATCAAGTGATTTATATTAATATATGCCGAAAAGTAGACTTTATTTTTTTATATAATTTTGGTTTTTGCTGATTTCAAACTTTATACAAAATTATATTCAATTTTCTATTTCTTAGATAGATTAAATATTGTTTATAAATTAGTTTATTAATATCTGTTTAAACAAAAAAATTTACCTTAACAAATTTTTTTCTCAAAAACTGATTGCATTTTTAAAGAAATTTTGTTTAAGAATTCTAAGCATGTTTATGCAATTTTAGTCCAGTTGCAAAAATGATTACCTATGAATAAAATTCTTATTGAAATTTTATTTCTAAAGTATACTTCACAGGTTATATCAATTTAACCACCTTAATATAGGCAATTGTTTTTTGATTAAGATAAGACAATTGAAATTGTTTTTTTTTTTTTAAGATTTATATTATTAAAACTTAATTTAAAAGCTAAATGTATTTCTTCTTGATGTGATATTTCAATTATCAGGTAATTTATATTAATATATGTCGAAAAGTAAACTATATTTTTTTTATATACTTTTGGTTTTTACTTCTTATCAAATGTCTTTTTATATGTTTCATATATTTTTCTTCTTTTATATGTACCACTTTGCTTATCTAAGCACAACAAACAATATGCTTACATCAAATAACTTTCTATACCGCCAAAAAATATGCTTTGAAATGTTCTTCAAAAAAGATAAAAGAAAATAAATTAAAAATAAACAAACCAAAACGCTTATGTAAAAATCAGAAGATTGTATTGAAAAAAAAGACAAGTGTATATTTTTTAATCAAAAGATTGAAAATTGTAACATGATTTTAGGCATTTAGCACAATTTTTTACTTTTTTTTTTCAATTTCTATTAAATTTTTTGTTAATTTCATACTTTTTATAAATTTAGTTTAAAATTTGTTTAAAACTTTAAAATTTCTTTTAATATTTTAAAAAAACATTTTCACGTTTTAGGTATTTTTTTCATGGCATTCCGTTTTTTGAACACTTTCCACAAATTGGTTTATTTTCCGATTTTTTCGTTAACCGATACAATGCGTTACGCAGCATAAAATCAACTGATTTTAATAATGAAATATTTGTAGTGATTTTGTCTATTTACGACAAATGTTTGCAGGAAAAAAATAATAATAAAAAAAGAATTTTATAGCAAAAACATGCGCAGAAATATAGGGAAATTTAAATTTCAAATACAGCCTAATAATAATACAGCAAAATAATATATAACACAAGAGAGTGAGAGCAAGAGAGAATTTGTAAACATTTGCTATAACTGAGTATCTGTATTATTTATTTGTATTTGTTTCCTTAAACAGGAAGTAAAACTGAAAGTCATTAATAACACAAAACATGATTTGTTTTTTTTTTTGTTTATAGTTTGTTAAACAAAACAACGCAAATTCCTTTGCATACTTTTACGCAAATTTTTAGGTTTTTTTTGTCGTTTTTATTACAAAAATAAGTTTAATAAAAATGTAAATGTATGCCAAGTATTACAAAAAAAAAAATAGTTTAGCCTTTCTAAATTATTCAGGTGCAAATCAATTTCCTTAAACGAAAATATTGGCTGAGATTCTGGGAAATGAGATACAGCATGATTTAGTAAAATATATATGAAAATATTTTCTATGAGATATTAAAAATTATGAAAAAAATGAACTCCAAGGTATATTTCCATTAAAGTATTATATAATTTTAGTAAATTTATAAAAAACAAAAAATTTAAGGGAAGAGTTTTTTGCGGATGCAAAAATGTACTCTGAATTTAAGTTTTTCATTATAAAAATTTTAAAAAAGTTGGAAATAAGAAAAAATCCATAAAAAAAAAATAAAAATTTTATACAAGGTTATCCCCAGACGCAGATTTTAATGTAACTCGTGATTAATTGACACATTGTTGGATGTTGTATCTAAAAAAAGATTTTAAAATTAAAAAAAAAAGACAAAACTTAACCTACGGACTTTTTATAAAACTTTTTATATAACATGTCATAGGAGAAAGATAAATTGAAGCACTTTGGACACCTTGTGATATGTGAGGTGGCATGTCTAAAAATATATTTTTAAACAAAAAAACACCAAACGACAAATTAAAAAAATATTCCAAACATTTACAAAAATCGGAAAAAAGTTGCCAAAATTTAAAACAAAAATTGTCAAAATAAAAAATCTCCGAAATTAAGAAAAAAAATAAAAAAGTCAACATTTTTAAGAATCGCTAAAATTAAAAAAAATAAAAAACAAAGTGACAGGACTGGTCTTTGGTCAGATTTTTTTATATGAAAAGGATCAGTTGCTTTAAACAAAATATAAAAAATCTACTTATCGATCACAAAACGTTCTGCTTTTAAGGAAAAACCCTCTATCTGGGCTAACTTTGCTTAAGTGTAATGGCTAGCTAACAGCAAAGTTATATTTTTTGTGTGTATGTTTAAATACAAAAGAAAAAACAAAACAAACACTTTAACAAAATAAAAAAAAAATAAGAGCAAAACACACTTTCAAAATAAAATATAGTTGAAGCGCCGCGATACTACATCAAAAAAATTCTAATTCACACTTAAAAAAAAATGTAGCTGATAATCCTTCGATTCCATAAATAAAATATTACATACTCACAATTTATTAAAATTATTGCAATATTTAAAATTGTTACTGACCTGGAATTAAAAGAAAAAATCATTATAATTAGCTTTAAAAGTTTAAATTTAATGGCAAAAATAGCATAAATAAATCCAACAATCAAGACCAGAAATCTGATTAAAAAATCTTAAAATTAATATTTAAACTTTTAACCACAATTTAATCGAACCAAAATCCAGACTTAAAATAACAGTTTAAGAAAAATATAAACTCCAAAATCCTAAAAGGCGGCAATAGTTATTACATTCACAAAGAACACAAAAGTAGGTTTTTAAGATCTCTTTAATTCAAATTACAGTATCTTTTGGCAAAAATTTCCAAGTGTAAATTTATTTTATCTTGAGGAAACATTTAAATTCTTTAAAAATTACTTTTTTTTATTTCTGATAAATTCTTTCAAAATGTGCCCATTATGTTGAGTTTTTTAAAGTTATTTTCCAAGATTTTTCATTAAATACCAAACTCTTGACTTAAAACTAATATTTAAACTTTTTGTAACAATTTAGGGCGAGTAACTTTTCTAAAATAACCAGAGTTTAACTTTAACCACAGATATTTCCATATAATTTTGACATACATAACTATGGTAAAGCCTCAACATTTGGTTAATTTGAGATAAGTTAGGAGGTCTTAATAGAACAAAAATTTTAAAAACCGACTCACTTAAGTATCAATTAAAGATAATAAATAAAACCTCGTAAAGCCTAAAGGTAGGAAATACTTATTACCTTCATAGTGAGCATAAAAGTAGGCTTAAATTTTTTTTATTCAGATAATAGTTTCGTTTGGGAAAAATTTCTATTTGCTAAATCATGAAGAAAGAATCTAAAATTTGTAGTAAAAACGTATTTTTCAATTCTGATCATTTTGTTTGTAATAATCTTAGGATGCAGATTTTTTCGATTTCTTTTTCAAGAGCTTTTTTAAATACCAGACTCTAGGCTTAAAATTTCTATTTAAAATAATTTAATCGAATCAAACTGAAGTAACAATAAAAGTGAATAAAAAAACTCGAAAGCCTAAACGCCTAAATATTACATTCATAAAGAGAGTAAACGTTTTGTTTTGGGAAAATTTTATATTTGTAAAAGCATTTTATCATGAAGAAACTTTTAAATTCATTAAAAATTTAAGTAAAAGGGACATTTTTTATAATTCTGATAAATTTTCGTAATGGTCCTAGAATTTTAAAAAACATCATACAATTATTAGAGTTTTATAAAATATTCAAATAGAAATCATTAAAGTATTAAAAAATCATAAATTTTGAAATAAAATTGGAATTTTTCCCGGATTTAAAATAAATATTTTTGAAGATCTTAATTTGAGTAAACGTTTTAATAATTTTACAGCAAAATTGTTTATTGTTTTGAGATCTTCAGCCTTTCTCAACATAAACTAAATTTCAAGGGAATTCTTACAACAAACATTTGCAAAAAAAAAAATAACATGTGAAGGAAAAACCAAAATACCAGCAAAATGCTATAAAAGTTATATCAATTCTCTCTGAGTCGCCATTTCTCTCTTTTAAAATTTTAGAAAAAAAAATACCAGTATTTATTTATCAAAATAAAAAGGGAAATTTAAAGAAAATACAAATGTGTTTAAAAACCTTTAAAATATTAATTTAAAGTCTTCAGTATCTTTAATAATTAAAAATACGAAAAACTAGGTATACTTTTAGGCTGTTTTGTTTAAAAAATTAAAGAATACTTTTAGGCTTTCAAAAAACTGATTAACAGTTTTGTCTAAAAAATTTATTAAAATCTGTAAGTTTTAAATAAATTCTTTATTTATTTGCTTAACAAAATTTTTGTTATAGTTTCCCAAAAAAACATTATCCAAAAACTAAAATGTATTACTTGTTTATTTGCGCCTTTCAACCCATTTATTTGTCGTACACATTTTGTGTGCTGAATATCGATTTTTTTTTGGTTTTTATTAAAAACTTTTTGCTGTCGTTGTCGTTGTTGTTGTTGTTCAGGCTGTTCTTCATTTCTTTCCCCAAATAAACTGACGTGAAATCGTCGCTCGATATTAGGCATAAATACGAACAAACAAACAAAAATGTGCAAAATTGTCTGCAGGCTTTAACAACAAAAACATACTGTAGGATTTCTATTCAAAAACATATAAAACTGGTAAGGATTTTGACCTTAAAAAAATATATAGGTATAGGAATGTTAACTGTCATATGTATAATAAGTTTGAAGTTAGTTTTTGTTTTTCAGGACGAAAAAGCAGTTTTATTTTTTGTTGCTATTTTTTCGATTTATAAGGCAAATTTAATAAAAATTGGAAATGTTGAAAGGCAGAATTCAATAACACTGTAGAGGAAATCAAAAATGTAGATAATTAAGATTGATATATTGAAGGTCGTGAACTTTGATTTATTATAAACTTTCAAAAAATAGGAAAATTAAGAAATTCAAGCCAAAAGCCTAAGGATAGGCAACACTTCTTAGAATGGCTTTATATAAGGAAAAGACAAGCATTTGTTATTATATATTTAAAATAAGAGGTTTAAATTGACTTAAGGCATATTTTTTTTTACAAAAAGGTACCCTTTTTTAACAAAAGAGTACTTCCTTTAAACAAAACAGCACTTTTTAACAAAAATTTACTTTTTTTTAATAAAAGGGTACTTTTTTGGATAAAAAGTTACTTTTTTTTATCTTTTTATCTTTTTAATAAAAAGGTACATTTTATCAAAAAGGTACTTTTTTTTAACAAAAATTTACTTTTTTAAAAAACATTCACCATTTTTAAATAAAATAAAAATTATTTTTTGTTGGAGAAAAACGGACTTTTAAAAAAAACTTTGCTTAAATAAAATTGCACTTTTTTAATAAAAAACTACTTTTTAAATAAAATGGTACTTTTTTAATAAAAATTTTATTTTTGAATAAAAATGTGCTTTTTAATAAAAAAAATATACTTTTTTTGATAGAAACACATTTTTTAATAAAAAATATACTTTTTTTGATAAAAACACATTTTTTAATAAAAAAAATATACTTTTTTTGATAAAAAAACATTTTTTTTTAATAAAAAGAAGCTCTCTTTATAAAAAGAGGCTTTTTTAACGAAAAAAAAGCTTTTTTTAACGAAAAAAAAACCTTTTTTAATGAAAGAGTTACTTTTTCTTAATGAAAAGTTACTTTTTTAATGAAAAAATAACCATTATTAATTAAGCACACTTTCTTTTTATAAAAAGTTTGTTTTTTTTAATAAAAAAATACTTTTTTTTTTAATAAAAAAAAAAAAAAAAAAATATCGCCCAAAAGTATACTTCATTACTTTTATTTTTGTTTGTTGACTTCATTAAAAACATGTTGGCCCCCTTTTTAACCTCATAACAATTTCCACAAAAATATTTTTAGTTTAAAATGTTCACAAAACTATTTTGCCATTTTAAGAATATGAACATCAAAATATATACAACAATACATAATATCAACATCATCATCATCATAAAAGTATGTTACACATGTTTATTATTAAGAAAATATCAAGCCTTTTTTCCAAATACAATACAAAATTACCACCCTCTATCCTCTTAAAGTATGCTTTAATATTTGAAAAAAAAAATACGGGTTAAAGTCAATTAGTTAACTTTTTGCAGCCATTAACACGAACGAGCAAGTCCTTTTTATTTGATAAACAAAACAACAAAATTTTAAAATTGAAATATTTTTGAAATGCTAATGTTCATATACAGGCGGTTGTCAACGGAAAGTAACATGTATGTTATTTGGTTTTATATTTGTAATTTTCTTTTGTTCAGCCATAACATTTTGGGTTATAATGTCAAAATAACAATATGAAAAGGAACATAATGTTTTAAAAATGAAATTATGTGTTGAACTGGATGAAAAGGTTCATATTAATGAAGGATATTCAAAATAAAATTTATAATGGAATGTGTAAAGAAAGGATTGTAAATAATTAATGGAGTTGTACAAGGTCGTAAAGGAAGCGAAATTACTGTTTAGGCTTTAAATTTTTTAAATACGAGTTTAATACAGGATTGATGCTATCTTTTGATATGTGTTTATTCCAAAAATGTCTTATTTTAGCGACCAAAGTAGGACTCTACAGGAAAATAAATTGTAGTAGCTATTAGCAGTGTCCTTTATAACGACACTTTGCACTACAAGGGATATATTAAATTTTCGTATAAATAATAGAGATTTCAGGCGTGCCATTTATGTTCGAAATAGTTAAAAGTTTTCTACCCCAACTAAAAATGTTAAATCTGTTTTAAATCGTATAGTTTTAAGGCGTGCCTTATAAGGTTAATATTGTTAGTTCACAAATACTTTTACTAATATTGGTGCCCAAAGTAGGACTCTCATGTAAAAATAAAAAATAATTAGTAGCTGTTAAAAGTGACCACTATGCACACATTTTGCACTAAAACTAAAATATAAAACTTTTGTATAAATAACAACGTTTTCAGGCGTGCCATTTATAAGTAAAATAGTTAAAAGTTTTATACTCCAACTAAAATTAATACGTTTTTATCAAATCGCGCTTTACAAGGTAAATATTAAAAATAAAAAGTTTTCTAATCAAATAAAATTGTTGAAATGTATGTTAAAATAAATAGTTTTAAGGCGTGCCAAAACTGAAACAACTTTTACTCTGAAAATTATATGATAAATCTTTTTATCAAATCTGATGGAAAACTTTCAGGTGTGCCTTTTCAGGGAAACGAGACTAAGAATTTTTAAACTTTAACTAAGTTTAAGACGTTTTTGGAAAGCTTTTAGGTGTGTCTTACCAGAAAAAGGGCTATTTGTATCAAATTACTTAAACTTATGGCGTGCCTTACAAGGTACAAATATTTGAACCAAATTTTAATTTTTCGATTTAAAACCAATCTGTAAAAACACCTGCCACATTTAAAAGTTTTCAGGCGTGCCTTAACAGATAGAATTTTTGCACTTAAAAAATATGTTAAAACTTTGTGCAAATCTGATTTAAAGATTTAAGGCGTGACAAAAGATGATGAATGCCTTAAAATTTGGAACTTGTACATTTTTACAAAAACAGTAAATACACGCAGGTGTAAAATACACGCAGGTGTAAAATACACGCAGGTGTATTGTAATACAGTTTCCTTATTTTTAATGTTAATGTCAGTTATTTGTAGAACAAATTAAGTTTTTTATTAACCTTGTAGTTCATTTAAAAAAACAAACCATATCAAATGACTGTTTTATGATTTTATATTAATTTCTACAGTCGTTGTTATTTAAAAAAATAAAAAAAAATGTTTGTTTATTTTTTACTGCATATGCATTTCATTTTTTGAACATTAAAAAACAAATGAGCATGTTAGTTGAATTTACTGAAATGTAAGTCGTCCTTTCTTTAAGTGAGATTTCATTTGTTTTTAACTACATTTGCAGTGGTCGTTACCTTCATAGTATTCTAAGTGTAAGTATGTCGTATTAGATACTTCTCAGGCGTGCCACAGTAGTATACAAATTATAGTCAAGTCTCATACACTCAAAAAAAGTCTGTTAAGTGAGCAACATTTTTGATAGGAGAATCCTTGTAGAAAAATTTCTAATATCAGCAAAAAAAATTCTAAATTCAGTAAAATTTTTGCTAAATTTACTAATTTTAACCAGAGAAAAAGTGACAGCGAATATGATAATTTTTTTTTACAAAATATCAAAATTAAAAATTAAGTGTTAAAATAAATATTAACTAATTTAAATAGGAATCAAATCTGATAGTTTTTAGGCACGCCACCAAAAAGTTAAATGTCATACAGTTACATGAGTATTACAACGTCAGCGAATTCACAACAAGGGATGGATTCTATAGACTACAGAGGGGGGAAATTCTAAATATTAAAAAGAAGATCAGCAAGAGAAGAAATAAAAGGCATATAGTAAAAATTTTTTTTTTTTTATTATTATTAATTAATAATCATATTATTACACACAGAAAAGAGAACCAATTGCTGCAACCGAATTTTTTGCCAACCGAATTTTGATAGTTACATTTACTAATATTTATGTTGCTTAAAAATTCAATGGAAGTCATTAAAAATTGGCTATAAGTACTGACTATTTAATTATGCCTACGGATTTAAAAAAAAAAATACTTGTGGTCACAACTGAATTTATTAAGTAGATCGAACCGAATTTAATTAAGTAATACACCGTATCCAGTGTTTTTATTTTTATTTATTAAAATAAATATTACAGTCAATATAAATAATATATAAATAAAGAGTAGACCAGTCTACTTGTAAGAACCGGTTAGCGCGATTAGAGCAAATTATGTTTTGCATAAAAACATACCATTATTAAACGCAAAAGTATCTTTTCTCAAAAAAGTGTATTTTTCACAAACAAGTACTCCTTATTCAAAAAAGTATCTTTTTGATAAAAAAAACATCCCTTTTCAAAAAAAAACTACCCATTTCAAAAAACTACTTTTCATAAAGTATCTTTTTCATAAACAAAAGTAAAAAAAAAGTATTTTTCTCAAAAACAAGTATCTTTTACTATATGTACCCTTTTTCAAAACAAGTATTTCTTTACAAAAAAGTCTATTTTTTTACATCAATACCATTTTTATAAAAAATATCTTTTATAAAAAAAATTACCTTTTTTAAAGCAAGATATTTTTTTTTTAAAAAAAAAGAGTACTTTATTTTTGAAAGAGGTAATTTTTTTAAAAAAGCTACTTTTTTTAAAAAAATTATTTTTGTGTTAAAAAATCATAAGTTTTTATGCAAAAAATACTTTGTTTTAATCGCGCTGATCAGTTTAACGAGTAGACTTGGTTTTCGGTGTAGCCGGACTTTCTGCGATTCTCCGGTTTTTGTTCTACCCGGTCTTTCGGTGTAACCGGGTAGACCGACGACCGGGAAACCCGGGATACCGGTCTGGAGCGTCGGCTCTACTTAAAAATTATAAAACATCTTTTTCGCAACTGCACTCGATAGAGTAATAACGTTGCTAGGTAGTTGCTATTAACATGTTAGTTTTCTCCAATTATACCCCATATTTGAAGCACCCGTTTTTGTAATTTAAGAAAAATATTGTTGCGCATTTTAGTCATCCTCCGTCTTACAAATATGTTTAAAATTCTGAAAGAAAAACGAGCAACTACAATAATTTTCGTTTATATGTACACAAAATTTAAGATTACCACATCAGCATCTCCTTCTTGTGTTTTACTACCACATAATGGCGTTTTTTTTTAAATATTATTACGTATTTTCTAAGTGTTTAAAATTTTTGTACTTTTTTGTTTTATTATCAGTTTTTTTTGTTTCAATTTTCTTTTTGTTATTTTTAAATAATTAATTTGACATAAATAGCAAATAACAATTATTTTGTTTAGAACAAGGTATTATAGTTACGGCAATTGGGAGCAAGGGTTATGATTATAATAAAAAAACTGTGTTTACTGAAGATTTTGTTTTCTATGGTTGCATAGACTCGTAGGTTTTCTAACCATATTTAGAATTGTATAATTAGGGAAATCAACCAATTGTCTGTCACCAAGAAAGTTAGTTTGTTAAGCTAATTTTTAAACTTGCACTACACAAAATAACTGGTCTTGATTAACATTTGTATGCACACACAGCTAAAATATTTGTTTACCAACTTAAATAATGTAATATCGAACGAATTCCAACTGATCTTTTCCCTGTGTGTACAAATTAAATACTATTACCCTAACCGAGCACTAGCTACTATGGCCTTCGGCGCGTTGTAGCGAAAACAGACCAGTGCCTCTGGTGGGAATCGAACCCACGACCCCGCACTAATAAGCCAGCACGCTACCAACTAGACTACCGGGGCGCACAGCTTTAAGTTTAAATGAATACAATTTGAGAAGCGTTACTAAAATTCTAGACAATTTTATTTCAATAACATACTTTTTAATCGTGCCACTTAAAACTTTTACAAAAACGTTTAAAATATTGATCATATCAGGTAATTTTCAGGTGGGCCATATAATTATAAAATATCTCATGAGTAGGTTATTGTAAATTAAAACATGTATAACGAAAATTTTATGAACTTTTACATTTTTTCAGGAGTGCCACTTAAGCATTTAAGAGATATTGTTAGCAATATTTAAATACTTGGTTTAGTCATTCACATTACATACATTTTTTATAAAACTTTCTTATATCCACTTAGTTTGTTTAAAAACAGACATTGCTTTATATTCAGTACCAATTTTAATCTAAAAATATTTTGCTTTTAAAAAAAGTTCAAGAAAATTTAAACAAAGTTGAAAAATGTGCTTTAAACTCTTCAAAGTATACTTTAATAAATATATTTTAGTATCACCTAAAAATATGCTTTAACTTAATATATATTTTTTTTTAAATAATATTAAGTCATCCTTAAGGTATATATTATTATGTATATCTTGTCTATTTCCTGAAAGTATGCTTTAATATTTATTATATATAACAACGTTTAAATATTAACTTCCATCGCTCAACATCATGAATATACATTTTCTTATTTTTCTTTTTATATTATATTTTTTTTGCCAACCCTTTTAACCTGTATATGTCAATATTTAATACCTGTCATCTCTATATATAAAGAACACGTTAATAATAATTAAAATCCAAGACAAGAATCTGTCATATACAAACATAAAACTTTACAAGAATTTTAGCACAAAAAAAAAAAAAAACAAAACTTTATATGGAAAATATAAAAAGAAAACACCGAAATTATAAACTCCTCCAAAAAAGGATGTGAGTATATGACACGCATAATTAAAATTAAATGCGCTACAGGGAATAATACAAATGAATTATATTTGACAAGAAAGCAAACAAAAAAACTTGTGTTATTATAAAAACATATTTATAGGGGCAAACCAAAAACTAGGAGAAATATGTTCTTAATTTAACCATATATAAAATTTTTTACATACCATAAATATTTTTTTTATACAGGCAAAAATATTTGCAAATTTTCCTTGGAAAGTCTGCTATATTATACAATATTTACTAGAGACCGCCTAAAAGTATGCTGCATAATGTGGTTTATGTATACTTTCCGTTTATTCTTCTCTTTCTCGTTTTTTTTTTCAAGTTCATTTATTATGCTTGTGATGGCCATTAATTACTTTATATATGGTACATATTAAAAAGTCACAATGAGTAAATATAAAGACAAGGCAATTTTTTCGAGTACTGCTTCCGCCCTCATGTTCTTCGTTTATTTTTCAACCGCCTTTTTAACATGTTAATCTTTATATGGTCTTATCAACTACATTTTTATATACCTAAATGTACATTTATGTTGAAAAAAATCCTCACCAAAAAACATGAAAATATTCTTAAGCCTAATAGTATGCAACAAGAAGCTTTCAACACTAATTACACGCAAATTAAACATGTATGTTTCATTTTAGGCTTTTTAAAGAATTTTTCTACATATTTGCGTGCTTAACTAATTCTTTGGGGGATTAACAGTTATTTGGTTTTTTGTAGTAATTAAAAAACATTAAGAACCCCGGAAAACTACAAAATCTTGTTTAAAAAAGGGTTGTCAGTTTTTAGGCTTTATTAAAAAAAAAAATTAAGCCTGAAAGTATGCATACATTTATGGCATACATAATGAGTTTGTTAATAGTTTTTGTAATTATAATACGTATTTTTCAATACAAAGTACATTCAAGTTACAATGAATTAAAGGCAAAAAAATTAAAGAAAAATAGAATGTTCAATGAAAACATTTTAATATTCTGTTCTCAGATAAAAAAAATATAAGTTAAATCTATGAAATATAGCAAAATTTAATAAAATAATGAAAATTTGGTAATATCCAACCACATCGTACTTATTTTGCTCCATTTAAGCATACTTTTAGGAGTTTTTATATTATATCTCATTTTTCTTACAGCTTTATATAATTTTTCATAATTTTTTATATTTTTATCAATGTTTTTTTTAGCATTTGTATCATATTTAACAGATTACCTTTTGTCTTGTTGTCATTTCTTTGCAGTGCTTAGGTTTTTTTTTTTTTTTTGTTGTGGTATTATTGAAGTGTTTATTGAGTAATATGGTCAATATGTATTACAATAGTACTTTGTGTATGAACAATAGGGTGGAATTTTTATAAAAACTTTAGTTTAACTGAATGCTTAGAAAACAAAATTGTCATACAAAAACTTAAAAAGCTACAATTTGGGACTTATCTTATAATTTTCTGCTCTACCTTTCTCTAAAGGATGACTGAATATGTAGAAATTTTGTATTTAAACTAAAATTTTAAAAAATCGTAGTAATAGCAAAATTTTTAGGAGTGCCATCTTAAAGAAAATAGTCAGATGTTGTACACAAACTAAAATGTTAAAATTGTATGTAAAATCTCATAGATTTTAGGTATGTGCCTATCCATACATAGGTAGATCTTTTACACTATTAAGTACGAGGGCGGATCAATAATAAGTCCTTGACTTTCAATCAATAAGTCCTTGACTTTTTGAACTTCCCTCGTAGTTATGTGAAATGCAACACTGCTCCTATCAAGTTAATAGACTACTGTCAAATTTTGAGCAAGTTCCGTCATTTACTTTGCGTTTAACAGCTGTTCAAAACATACAACCTCGTGGATTTTATTAAAAATGAAAAAAAGTGAATTTCGAGTGCTCATTAAACATTATTTTTTGCGAAAAAAAACCGTCAATCAAACCAAGGAAAAGCTTGATAAATATTATGGGGACTCTGCACCATCGTTTTCAATGGTAAAAAAGTGGTTTACTGACTTTCGTTGTGGTCGCACAAGTACAAATGACGCTGCCCATTCTGGACAGTCAATACACCCGAAAATGTCGAAAAAATCCACGATATGGTAAACGTAATCGTGTGACAACTTCAAAGGATTGTTTGGAGTTGTTTAACCGCAATTCGAATGAGTTTTTGCGGCGTTTTGTAACTGTGGATGAAACATGAATCCATTACAACACTCAGGAGACCAAGCAGCAGTCTAAACAATGGTTTTATCCGGGTGAACCGGCTCCAAAGAAGGTCAAGGTAAGTTTGTCGGCCCATAAGGTGATGGCAACAGTTTTTTGGGATGCATGCAGGATAATCCACATCGATTACCTTCAAAAGGCAACAACAATAAACGGCGAATATTATGCCAACTTATTGGATCGATTTAACGAGAATTTAAAAAATTTTTTTTTAGTTAATTAATAGACAATTACTTTCACAAGCCGGTGAAAACGCAAAATTAAAGTTGTTTCAATCCACAATTTTGTTTTATGTATGAAAAACAGATACAAAAATCTTCCATGGTTAATTTTTTTTAATGTGTCTTACTAGAGTTGTACTTTTAAGTATAATTTTCCTCGTCACTTCTACATCTTGACATCTAATTCATTCTGCGTATAACGTTTAATCTGGTTGTCGTTCACACTATTGATGTGCTAATCAGCACTATTTTTTTTAGCAAAATAAATTAGTAAATATTAGTAAAATATTAGTAAAACATTAGTTCAAAACAGTTAAGGGCTGACTAAGTATAACTAAAATTTTAGTTTAAAACACAATTCTAGCAAAAAATTTGCTGAAGAATAGTATATCTGATTTACAAGATGTTTTACTGACTTTTCTACTAACTTATTTTTTTGAGTGTCGCATAACAAGATACATATATGGTATTAGACGTTTTGATAGAATAACACATTATGTCAAACAAGTTTTTGGCGTTTCCTTCGAGTCCTTGCTACAATGCAGATCATTAATATATATACATAAAATTATATATACCTGCCAACCAAAATATCTGTATGACAGAATACTTTTCTTCAGATCGAATAGGGTAGTCGAATCAAACAGCCGCGGTATAAGACTCAGATATGAGAGCAACATTTTTATATCTATATCATTCGCATTTGGAATCAGCTACCCTTGCATTTGCCAAGAATCAGCAATGCAAAGCAATTCAAAACTTTAATCTTTGAATGTTTTAAACAAACGTAACAATTTTTCACATTATAAATACAAATTATTTTTTTTTTCTTTTTTTTTTAAATGTTTTATTTTCTATCGATAATGTATACTTGTTATAATTAAGTTATTATTATTGTAATTATTTTTAATAAGATTTGAATACCAACTCTTATAGTACAGTACTTTAATATAAGATTTAATGTTTGTATTGGGTTGCGATCAATTAATAAATTGAAATTGAACCCGGGGCCATCTGTGTAACAGTCTGACGCGCTAACCATTACACCACAACGCCCACATTTTATTAATTGCTGTATAAAATACAAAAACTGTTTTTGTATAAAACTTATCTGAGATGTTTAAAATTGGTAACAGTTTTTAAAAAAAGCTATCTAAAAGGAGTCAATAAACAAAATTATGGACTTCTTTTAATCAAAAGTTATAAAAAAAAAGATATTGAATAGCATTAAAAATGCAGGCTTTTATAAAGAGAATTTTGAGGCGGGCCAAATTTAATACCAGTGTTAAACTAATAGCTGTGTTACTAGTAAGGAATTGATACTCATCTTTTTTTATATCTATATTAAAAAAAATAAATTATTTAACATAAAAAGAGTCTACCCTAATAAACATAAACCACATTTTAACTCTACACTTAAGAGGATTTTAACCATTTTAATCCCTTTTCTGTATTCCCTGTCACTATATACAGAGTATGTTTTAATGTATTTTAACTCAATGATATATACAAAAGGTCAGTATATAAAGTGATGTTCTAGAAGGTAGTTAATGATTGGGGTGTCAACAATAATGTTAAGATAATGGTTTTAGTTGCGTTTAAGTAAAATTATAGAGTAAATTATTATATAATACCAAGAAAATGATTATAATCGGATTCTAAAAGCAAAATATAATGCTTTTAAATATAGTATTACTTTGTCAAAATAGCACTGGATATGTTTGTGGTAAATAAAAAAAAAAATATATGAACTTTAATCTTTAAATAAAGAGAAAGAGATTAAACTTTCTAGGAAAAGCCAATTAATTAAGATAAAATCAAATTTTTATAAGCATACTTTTAAGGGCTCTTGAATTAAAGTTTTTAAAGTCTACTTCAAGTATTGAAAACAATATATTTTAAGTATATTGTAAAGAAATATATTTGGCAAAATTTTTAACAAAAACTTAAAATTTCTCTTTTAAACTTTTTTTTATGAGAAAACAATGCCATTTCTTATACATTTCATAAATATTTTAAAGGAAATTTAAATATTTTTGTCGTTTTTGTATTAAACCCAAAAAACAAAAGATATTTTGCTCAGAAAAACAAAAAAAGTTGTTAACAACAAATTATTACTGTGTGTGTTGGCCAAATATACACACTTTTAATACAAACATTTGTATTTTCAAAATAAAAATTTTGATAACAATAGAATTTATGAAATATTTAGCAAAGTTCAAGTACATGGAAACTAAACAAAATTGAAAATTATCGAAAAAGATTTAAAAACGATTTTCTCTATAAAAATCAATAACAATGGCAATCAAAATATAAAAAAATATACCAAAATAACAGGACACTTAAAAAAGAATAGAGAACAGTGGGTTAAAAATTTTAAAATTAAAATAAAAAAGATTCGTAATTCACAAAAATATAAAAATTTTAAATAAATAAATTAACTAGAAGTCGTGACTGAAGTTGACGCCCTAACATAAAAAAAATTTAAAAATATAAAGATGTTTGCTTTTTTAAACATTAAAAATCACCTATGTGACAAAAAACCAAAAGATTTATATTTTTTATGAACCTTAAAATTTAAAAGATATTAAAAAGTTTTTGAGATTTATACAAGCCGTCCTGTGAGGCGGGCCAGATTAAATAAGGGAAGTAAAAATCCTGTTGTTTTTTTTTTTTGTTGTTTTTAAACCCAAGTTCCCTTTTGGTGTCTTCTTTAAATGTCATTAAATGTCTATAACATTCAGCATATCCAAATGCCTGAGAATTTAATTGAAAAATTCAGAATTTTTTAATAAATCCTTATGAAAATATTAAATCAAATTTTTGGTTTTAAAACTGTATGAGTTCAAAAAAATTATATGAGTATCTCTTTTGTCTTTAACACTTATATAAAACAGTAATGTGAGGCGGGCCAGAATAAAATAAGTACAAATCATAATTACTTTTATATATTTTGTGGTTTATAAAGACAATGTGATTAAATGTCTACAACATTCAGCATATAAAAATGCCTGAGAATTAAATTCAATGATTCAGATTTTTTTATAAATCCTTATGAAAATCGTAAACCAATTTTTTGGGTTTTAAAACTGTATGAGTTCAAAAAAATTATATAAGTATCTCTTTTGTCTTTAACACTTATACAAACAGTACTGTGAGGCGGGCCAGATTAAAATAAGTACAAATCATTTTTTTATATTTTGTGGTTATAAAGACAAAGACTATAAAAAGCATACAGGATGTTTTGAAGACAATTATTAGGTCAAACTTAAAATCCTTTTGCAAAAAATGTAATTTTGGCCAACTTACTTTTATATAAACTGAAAAAACTTACATACATTAAATATTTAATTTTTGGTCAACTTACTCTCATTTAAACTGAATTATGAGAAGGGTCAGATGTGATAAGACAACTGTATCAGATAACAATTCAAGATATTTCTTAAGTTAATAAAATTGTTAGGCGGGCCAGATAAAATAACTTAAGAAAATATTACAATTATTATATTTTTTCTTATATTTCAACTCAAATATGATAAGTTTGAAAAAAGCTAACAAAATGTTTTAAAGACGTTTTCATAATATAATATAAACTCTTTGAACAAAAATCTAATCTTTGGTTAATTTACTCATATTGAAACAAAGTTGCGAGGCGGGCCAGACTAAATGATAATACAAAATATAATAAAGATTTTAATTTTATTCTTATACTACTAACAATAAAGTTGTTCTATATAAAAATTTTAATAAGTTAAATTTAAAGGCTTAAATATAAAATGTATTAAATTTTTTATTGTAACCAAATATGGCCCGCCTTATTACTTTGTTCCAATGATCTCAAGAAGATCAGAATTACAAACTTTTAATCTATACGGGTATTATATTTCAAAATTTTTCTACCAACACTTCATGCAACCAAAGTTGTTCGAAAATTCGCATATAAATGATTCATAATTAAAATATATACGAATTTTTTCGCAGTTACCAAATATGACCAGCCACAAAGTATAGTTCTTATGATTGCTAAGAGGTACATAAAAGAAATTCATTTTATTGGAGTAAGATTATGTGTAATCCAACTCTAAATAAATAAAATAAGGGAACTAAAAGACGGGGCCACGTATATTAAATTAAAACTAATAATCATTAAAGGCCCGCCTGATAACTCATTTCCTATGAACGCTACGATAAAAAAAACATGTTATATCATCTACATTTTTTATATCGAGAATTTTATATGGTTTTTGTTGCCAAATATGGCCCGCCTCACAACTCTTTGGTGAAGAATTCTAGAAAAGTTTTTGAAACTTTAACATTTAAAAAATTCTTTTTTTCCCACTGTTCACTATTTCTTACATCCCTAAAAGGAGATCAGGTGCTTTATTGTTGTTTATATTACGATTGTATTGTGTAAGTAGTAAGTAGCACTATAAATATATGGCAACATTGTTGTATTCTTACATAAATACTGTTGTTTTTACAAAACATAAAAATCCGTCTTTCGTTTGTTGATTTTTCTTATTTTATTTTGGATTTTACGATTCATTTTCTTCTAGTTATTGGCTCAAAAAGGAGTTTACTTGGTTAAATTCCTTTTGGCACAACCAACACATAAAACAAATGAAATGAAAAGATAAATACCAAAAGAAGAAAACTTTTGTTTTGAATGCCATATAAAATCCTATTTAAAAAAACATTGTCTTACAATTGGTCTTATATTCCATCAAAGACTCTCAAGTGTACATATTTTCTGTAAAGATTATTCTATACACAAAATGCAACTTTTTTATAGCCAAGAAATGTTGAAAAACATAACAACTATAGAAATAAACTCTTGAATTATGAGTAAAATGTGGAGACAAAAAAAAGACAATACTAAAAACAACATATTGCAACAAAATATTTGTAAAGTAATAAAAATTGAAGTTTATTACCACAATAATATTGTGCCACCAACTACAACAACAATATGAAATTTATTTTTAAAAAAATTTGAGATATAAAAAGTTGTAGTAAATTAAGCAAACATTTTGATTGTCATTATTTCAATATAAATTAAAGTAGAACAATTTACGAAAACCATATTTTTTTTTAGTTTACTATTGGTCCGCCCTACAGTTTAGCTCATACACGGTATATAAAACCAAGAAAACCATTTTGAGTCACAAAATTGCAGTACTGAAACTTTAAGTAAGGGGCCAAAGGTTGTAACAACAACTGTTTGTATAAAGTTTTAACATATATCCAGACTTGTCAATTTGTTGATAAAATTTGTAATTAAATGAAGAAAAAATATTGAAAATGTTTTGTTGTTCATATTAAGCATGGCCCGCCTTACAATACTGTTTATATGCAAGTTAGAATAATGTTAAAATTGTTTTAAAGCTTTAACTGGATTTTGTGTTTAAATATGATACAATTTAAAATTGTTGTTCCTTTCTAGTACTGACTTTATTGCAGAATTATTTACTTAAAGCATAATTTTTCTTTAGTTTACTTTTGGCCCGCCTTACATTTTAGTTCGTACAAGAGATATAAAATCAAGAAAATCATTTTGAGTCACACAATTACAGCACTGAGACTTTATTTATATTTAGGGATTAAAGGTTGTTATACAAATAGTTAAACAATTTTATTAAAAAGGCCTCACAACTTAGCTTGTAAAAGTCATATGAAGAAAAGACAACTAAAACTGCTAAAAATATATTTATACCTAGGGGCCAAATATTATAATTAAACTTGTACTTGTATAAAGTTTTGACTTTTCTCTAGATTTGCAAATGTGTCTAAAATATTGGTAGTTAAATACAAAACAAATATTTAAAATTTTTGTAAAAATTAAGTATGGCCCGCCTTACAATTCTGTTCACATGAAAGTTAGATTACAAAAAGAAACTTGAGATTTTGGTATTACATTTTTTACTTTTGAAGCTACTTAGCTTGATTTTGTGTTAAGATATAATATAAATTTAGTTTATGATGTGAGCAAGATTATTCAAGTTCAAGATTATTTGTTTTTTGTTAAACAAAAAAACCGTGCAATGTTTATTTATTAATTAAATAATTTTTTCACCCGCTAATTTAAAGAAGACTTTATCTACTGCCAGGTCCTTGCATGTTTCATTTCGTGTCACCGAAAATCTTCAGAGAAAATCTTTGAAGGAAACAGATCAACGCTTTATCCGTATTGTTTCATTTATCCGATGAGAAGTAAAAACCGAAATTGGAAGAATTGAACTGATTCAAATCAAAAATAAAACATTTTTAACTAATAAACATTGTTCGTGTACAGGCTAAATAATTTCTAGCGTTGATTTTTTTTCCTTCAAAATTTGGGTGAAACTTCTACCCCTTCTACATTGGTCCACTGAAGATTTTTTTTATGATAAAAGATCGAAAAATAAACTTTTGGTTTTCATTTTTTAAAAGTAAAACATTTATAATTTTAGTTTTTTATATTTTTGGTTCCTGCCTAGCACTAATGTTGATGCTGAATGTCAAAAAAAAAATAAAACATTCCAAATGTTTATTTGTTACTTTTGGCCCGCCTCACAACTCGTCTTTAATAAGAGATATGCATTGAAATTTTAGCTTTTTTCTAACGTTAACTTGGTTTTGTATTAAGATAGACAACATAACATTTCAAAATTTTCTGTAGTTACTTTTGGCCCGTCTCTTTAATAAGAGATATGCTCTTTAATAAGAGATATGCTACTAATGTAACAACTTTGAGTCTTAATATTCCAGTGCAAAATAATGTATGTTTTATGTCTGGGGGCCAAAGATTCCAGATACTATGACTGAACATTTGTTTTAAGTTTTTATTTTTTCTATTTTTGTATACAAAAAACAAATATGTTTTTATTTTTTTTTAACACAGAGCATGGCCCGCCTCACAGATCTGCCCATGTCAAACAAAAATTGCCAAAAAGATAATTTTTAAATATTTTAAGCATGGCACGCAAAACAACTCGGCTCATATGAAGCTAAAGCCACCAAAAAATAAAACTTTAAATATTTTACATCAATGCGTAGGGCAGGCCACACAGTTCGGCTCATGTGAAACTTGTTAATTGCTTATAAAGTGGGCAATAAGCATTGGCCTGACAATATATATATAAATAGAACTAATCCTTTTTCTAAATCGATAAACAAATTTAACGCCCTTGTCTTTAAAAAAAATTAGTTTTCGGTACAACAAACTTCTAATGATAATTTAACAAAAATTTAGTTTAAACTCATTTAAAAATTAAATTTTTATACCCCAAACCAAAATAATTGTTTTAATCTACAAAACTGTTCTATAAATTAAAAATTATTGATTACAAACACTTTAAATAAAAAAATGTTTTATTTCATAAAAATTATAATTTCTTTTTATAAATATATATTAAAAATTTCCTTTTTTCCACAATTCTAAGTACTTTTTGGTTTTGAACCCACCAACTTTTCACTTTCTTTCCACAACCAATCCGCCATTTCATCATCTTTGGCCCTACGAGATGTTGGCTCCACTTTCATGCGATCATAGTAATCTCCCGTAGCCCCTTCAATATCAGGATCTATAGCCAAAAATATTATAGTTTGAGCACCACCTTTAGTGGAGCGTAAAACAAATCTAGAAAATATTGAACTGAAAAAACTCATAACCTTATCATTACGTGTTATTTCGGACTGTACAGCACCGGGATGTAAACAATTGACGGTGACATTGGAGCTCTTTAACATTTGTGCCAATTTACGGGTAAATAATATATTCGCTAATTTACTTTGACCATAGGCAGCAAATCCACTATAACTTTTTTCACTATTAATATCCTCTTTTTGTATACGTCCATAATTGTGGACCCAAGAGCTTACTACCACAATACGACTAGGAGCTGATGCTTTTAATTTATCCAATAATAAGTTGGTTAGTAGGAAGTGACCCAAATGATTAACACCAAAATGTTGTTCAAAACCATCTTCGGTCAATTCACGTCGTGTGCTCAGTAGACCGGCATTATTAATTAAAATATCTAAACGTGTTTCTTCCTTTAAAATTTCTCAGCAAATTCTCTGACCGATTTCAAAGACGATAAATCCAAAGAACGATTGAAGACATTTGTATTACCACTTAAATTCACAACTTCTCGCCTAGATTTTTCACATTTTTCAAAATTTCTACAGGCCATATAAACACGAGCACCTCTTTTGGCCAACTCCAAGGCAGTTTCTTTACCGATACCAGTATTGGATCCGGTAACTATGACCACTTTACCATCAATACGATTGTTTTTCTTATAATATGGACCTTCACGCCATTTGTAGAACACACACATAGTCAGGGCTGAAGCTAAACACCAACAGGCCAATTCAAAATTGTTACCACCCTCAAGACAAATAATTTGCACTTGATCATGGCAAAGTATTTTATTTAGAAATTCCGCCAGCGTCATTTAGCTATGAAAGGTAAAATACTTTTAAATTGTTGTTTAAATCAAAAACTTTAGGTGAACACTAACCCAGCCAATATATTTTTATCAGCGCCTTGATATAAAGAATCTCAAAAAACTTTAATTCATAAACACTTTCCGAACATTCAAAATTTAGAATCATTAGCGCTGTATATAACACCTGTTCGTTATAAAGTTTGCTTAAGCCAGGGGTAGGCAAACTGTGCCTAGATATGAAAAAACATTTTAAAAAGGTTGCAGCCACACAAATAACAATTTGAAAATGTTTCAGACAAATCAAAAACATTATTTTTTATGAATTTTTTTATTATTTTTATTTTACCGATTTTTTAAATTTTTAATTAAAGTGATATTTTCTTAATTTCATTTAAGGCGATATTTTGAATTTGTGAGATTTTTGATATTTAACGTTTTTGTTTCTAAATTTTAAAGATTTTTTTGGCAATTTTTTAAAAACATATACAGTTTTTTATTGAAGAATATAATTTTTCCATATTTTGACGCTTTGTCAATATTTTGATCGGACAAAACTTAAAGATACCCCAAAATTTGTTCGAAATTTGAGAGAAAAAAAAAAAGAAATATTTTTATTGAAAGAATTTCATGAAATATTTCAGATCAAATTCGATTTAGCTGCTGGAATGCCATATGCAATGGTTAACGTTTATACGTTACTAAACAATTATATTATCAAAAATGCTAACGAAATTATCAAAAAAAAAAAAAAAATCCAATAAAAACGTGCCAAAAAGTGGAGATTAAATAATAATCAGCAAAGTCAATTTTGTGATACATGCTGATAAAAATACATCGATAATGCAAAGAGTTTAACAAAAATGATAAAAAAAAAATATATATTTTTGTGAGAGCTTAATCTTTTTATTAATTCGGAACTACTACGAAAAAGATTCACCGCTAAAAAATTTGAAATCGTTTGTTTAAATTTTTTTTTCTTTTTTCGTTAACTTAAATAAAAACCGATGCATCGCACTTGTTCAACAAAAGGGTCATAACTCAAAATCCATTTTTTGTAAGAACACGACATACAGTGGTCATCTCTACACACTGTAAAAATCTTAGATCGCGTTTTTTTTTTTTTTTTTTGCTAAAGAGTACAGAGGCCGATCTAAGATTTTTACACTGGGTAGTGGATAACCACTGTATCTCGTTTTCTTGAAAAAAATTTATAATTATATTCTGTACAACTGTCATATAAGCACTAACGATTTTGGCAGCCATTATAAGCAAATTAATTATTTGTCTTATATGAAACACAATTTTAAGGTTTCAGAAAATTAAATTTTAAGAATTTCACAATAATAAGCATGGCCCGCCTCAAAGTTTTGCGTATATGAAAGTAGGACTAAAAAATAATTATATTTTGAGTAGTTTTACATTCGAACATCCCGATTAAAAAAATTTATATATAATAATATATATAGTTTTATATAATTATATATAAGCATTAGAGTGGGGCGATTAGTCTGGAAGGAAAAAACTCTTAATGGGCGCTTCGCGTTGCTGATTCTTGGGATTGTACTGAGCAAAACAGTACACTAGACCATACGTCTACGATGAAAATTGAGCTTCCACATTTTGACTTTACGTCAAAAAGGCCCTATTTTGAAATTAAAAATTTACCCCTTAAACCCCACCCACAAATATGATTGATGCATTAATCTGCTAGAGAATCTTCCAAAGAAGAGATTGATACCATAATCTTGGACAGACATATCGTCTAGTGGACTTTTTTTGCTCAGTACAATCCCAAGAATCAGAAACGGGAAGCGCCCATTAAGATGTTCAAATCGCCCCACCCTAATAAGCATATATGACGAAATATATAATCAGATATAATTATAGCTAGTATTGATTATTCAAACATCTGTTAATATGGCGTCATATAAAATTATATATGCTCCAATATATAATTACATCTGCCTTATATAATTATATATAATTTCATATTATTATATATAATATTATATACCCATTTTTCGGATATAATTACATAGAACTATTTTTAATTATATCAGATTTAATAGAAATATATATAATCGGCCATGTCCTAGGTTTCCTTCTTTTTGAATAGGAATAAAATTTAAAATCACATGAAATTGAAATTTGGTGCTTTCTAATCCCCATAAATGTATAAAGTTCGAAATAATAATAGAAAAATGTTGAAAAATTATCGAAAACATATGTTTTCGGTCAAAATGCTAAATTTTAACTAATGATTTTTTAAAACTTCTGTAAGGAAAAAAGTGCTTTCGTTTTACTTCCTACAGGAAAGTAAATCGAAAATAAATATGGGTATGTGAAAGACAAAGCACCAAAAAGTCGAATAGATTTCACTTTCATGGGAATGTGAAACATAGGACAGAGGTGAATTATATATAATTTTGCCCACCAATTTTCGTATATAATTATATTCAGCCCGATTATGAATATTCCCTCGGATTTTTTCCTCTGCGGATTTTATTTTCTCGAGAAAAAAATCCTCCTATTCTAAACAGGCGGGGAAAAGAATAATAAGAGAGAGAGAATTGAATAATATTAATTGAATAATTGAATAATTCATACAAATGCTATCACAATTCTCCCTATTATTGACATTCATAATACCTCCTTTATTCCGGGGGAAGAGTTTCCCATTCGTTTAGAATAAGGGAAAACGGAAAAGTGAAAAAATCCCCGGGCAGATTTTATTAAGAATAGGGGAACAAGGAATAGGGAAAAAATTCTCACGGAATTGTTATTGAGAATTGGGCTGATTATGTTATGGCTTATATATTTTTTTTTCAATCGGGATACTGGAAAAAAAAATTTTAAAAAACATTGATTATTAAAATTTTCAATAAAAATTGTTTATTTTATACAAAATTTAAACAAAACCTATAGTTATTTTCTTAAATAAATATTCCAAACTTTTCTGTTTTTTTTTTTGTTATTCTAAGTACTTTTGGGTTTTAAACCCACCATCTTTTCACTTTCTTTCCACAACCAATCAGCCATTTCATCATCTCTGGCCTTTCGGGGTACTGGTGTCACTTTCATGCGATCATAATAATCTCCCGTAGCACCTTCAATATCAGGATCTAGAGCCAAAAATATAACAGTTTGAGCACCACCCTTTGTGGAGCGTAAAAGAAATTTAGAAAATATTGCACTAAATATACTCATTAAGACATCATAACGCATTAATTCGGTTTGTACAGAACCGGGATGCAAACAATTGACAGTGACATTGGAACCCTTTAGCATCTGGGCCAATTTGCGGGTAAATAATATATTTGCCAATTTACTTTGACCATATGCACCAATACGACTATAACTTTTTTCACTATTAATATCTTCCTTTTGTATACGTCCAAAGATATGAGCCAGGGAGCTGACAACCACAATACGACTTGGAGCTGAGGCCTTAATTTATCCAATAATAAGTTGGTTAGTAGAAAATGACCCAAATGATTAACACCAAATTGCTGTTCAAAGCCATCTTCGGTCAATTTACGTGGTGTACTCATTATGCCGGCATTATTTATTAAAATATCTAAACGTTTTTCTTCCTTTAAGAATGCCTCAGCAAAATCTCTGACCGATTTTAAAGACGACAAATCCAAAGTACGATTGAAGACATTGGTATTACCACTTAAATTCACTATTTCTCGCCTAGATTTTTCACATTTTTCAAAATTTCTACAGGCCATATAGACACGAGCACCTCTTTTAGCCATTTCCAAGGCAGTTTCTTTACCAATACCAGTATTGGATCCCGTTACTATGACCACTTTACCATCCAGACGATTATTTTTTTGTATAATATGGTCCTTCACGCCATTTGTAGAATGCATATATAGCCAGGGCTGAGGCTAAACACCAACAGGTTAATTCGAAATTTTTACCTCCCTCAAAACACATGATTTGCACTTGATTACGGCAAAATATTTTATTAAGAAATTCCGCTATTGTCATTTTGCTACAAAAGTTAAACTATTTTTATTTCGAAGTTTGAAACGAATACTGTAGTTAAACTTGCATTTTTATTTTACAATATCTTTTTTTTTACTTAATAAATTAAAATTTATTCTAAAAACATATTACAACACAGTAATTAAATTAATAAATAGCGTTAAAGTCCAATGTTTAGTATTTATCAACTGAGTAATGTTAGCCTACTAATTTTTTTTTTACTCTAGCCCATAAATAACCAGTTTAAATGTGTTTTTGTGTTAACGTGTATACGTTAAAACAAATATTGTTAATTAGTTTTATGTCTTTCTACGTTTTTTTTTTTCAATAACAATTATTTGAGCTTTTCGGTTGCACGTTACCATAAAAACACACCTATTGTATGATGCTATTTGATAACAAAAATAAACAGAGATCCAGGCTTGCCAGACTTGGGGTGTGTCCCCAAATTTGTGAATTTTTTTGTTGGGTTTGGGGACAGGGCACTTTTTTGGGGGGATTTTAAAAATATTTTGTTTGGGGATTTTTTGTGAATTTTTTGGGGATATTACAAATTTTTGATAAATATTTTAATTAAGCATAGATTTACAACACGATCAACCAAATTAAATAATACACGCAGAAAAAAATACACTTTTCAATATGTTTGCAGGTAATTACGTATACGTTTATTATGATTAAAATTTTCAAACCTAAACAAAGATATATTTGCAATTTTAAAATTTTTATATATTATGTTTAGGGCATGTAAACATACATACATATAATAAACACTTATATATTTGCAGCTAAATTTTTTACTTTTGCCAAACATATCGCACACCTAGTTCAAAAGTGGCTCAACTCAAAATTTTTATTTTTCGGGTTTATATGCTTAAACTATGCACAATACTCTTGTTTATCTTTAAAAAAAATTTCAGTGTATTTTGTTGTCGTTAACTGTTGCTAAAAAATAGTTATGTCTTTCTTTATGTTTCAGTTGGTATAAAGTTGCAAATATTTTTTTTTTGATTTCTGAAAAATTAAAAGTTTTGAGTTGAGTCACTTTTGAAAATTTTTAAATTTTTAAGATATTATGTTTGGGGCATGTAGACATACATATATAGTAAACATTTATATATTTGCAGCCAAATTTTTTACTTCTGCCAAACATATCGCATACCTAGTTCAAAAAGTGACTCAATTCAAAATTTTGATTTTTCGGGTTTATATGCTTAAATTATGCACAATACACTTGTTTATCTTTAAAAAAAAATTCAATGTATTTTGTTGTCGGTAACTGTTGCTAAAAAACAGTTATGTCTTTCTTTATGTTTCAGTTGGTATAAAGTTGCAAATATTTTTTTCGATTTCTGAAAATTTAAAAATTTTGAGTTGAGTCACTTTTGAAAATTTTTAAGATATTATGTTTGGGACATGTCGACATAAATATAATAAACATTTATATATTTGCAGCTAAATTTTTTAATTTTGCCAAACATATCGCACACCTTGTTCAAGTGACTCAACTCAAAATTTTAATTTTTCGGCTTTATATGCTTAAAATATGCACAATACACTTGTTTATCTATAAAACAAAAAAATATCAGTGTATTTTGTTGTCGTTAACTCTTGCTAAAAAACAGTTATGTCTTTCTTTATGTTTCAATTGGTATAAAGTTGCAAATATTTTTTTTTTCGATTTCTGAAAAATTAAAAATTTTGAGTTGAGTCACTTTTGAACTAGGTGTGCCATATATACACTCACAAAAACTTTTCCATAAAATTTCAACAGTTATTTAAAATGAAAATGAAAATTATTCAGGTTCGAGGCCATACTCTATATTTCTTCATTAGGATATTGTCCTAACAAATAATCTATAGAGTTTTTTGTTTTCAAATTTATTATTTGACCCTTTCAGGAATTTGTTGATAGATCTATTTCGGGAATTTTCTAGGTTCCCATCATCAGAACACGTTTTTAAAGCGGTAACAATCCCATGCCAAACATCAAACATTCATATGAACTAGTTTACTCACTACATGAGAACTAATATACATATGAGTTTGAAGTTAAAGATTATAACCATTGATCAAAAAATAAATTGAAAACTTGTTTGATGTGCAAGGTCCACCTCTGGTGGATATTCAATACACGTTTTTTGTTTTTCTCTCCTTTTTATATTTTGTTTAGTTTGTAAACAAAACAGGGGAAGTAAACTAGGCGGTACTTTGCCTTTTATACAAGTTTGTTATAATTTTTATTAAAAATAAAAGGCAAAGTACCGCCTAGTTTACTTCCCCTGTTTTGTTTACAAACTAAACAAAATATAAAAATTAGAGAAAAACACAATTAAAGGTCGAAAAAAACATAATTTTTATTTTTAATAAAAATTATAACAAACTTGTTATTTAAAAAAGTTTATCTGTAAAGGTGTTTCAATGGAATATACAGCTAAATTATCAAAGAAATATATTTTTTAACTTTGTGTCTGTTATTCAATAAACAATATAAACAAAAAAAAAAAACGGACTTTCGGTAATAGTTAAAATATTCAGTTAAAATTTTCTATTTGAAGCAAAACGTTGTTATATTTTATTGAGTATTGAAAAAACGAAAATAATCTATTGTTTTGACCGATTTGGTCAATTAATTTTTCAACAGTTGAAAATAAACTAAACAATACAATTGTTTTAAACGAAAAGTAAGTTGTCCTTTTTTTAACTGATTTTCAATTAATTTAATTTGTATATTCAGTAGTCTTTACGGAAAAAATATTGTGAGTGTATATTTACAGGCAAACATAATTATTTTTGCAAGCAAACATTTTATATTAGAAACATAGGAAACGGAAGTCTTTTCCATACAAAAGTGTACTACCAGCATTTATATTTAAAGCAGGACGTTTTTTTTTCAGCGTGTAAAGGTACCCATACACTATGAAATAATATTGTGCCACTTTTGCTATTGTGCAATACATTATAAATGTGTATGTCATATTGGAAGTTTGTACAGTATATGTAAAAAATATTATATTGTGAAATTTTTTGTGCAAAAGCATTGTACATCTTATTACACTTTGTAGGGTAAAATGAAAATAATACTGGCAATAATATTTGCAATAATATTGCAAAGTACATGGGTACCATAAGGAGTGATATTCAATAAGTCCCGACACAGATTATCACTTATACCCATGGATGGTAAGCAATTCAATGCGGGTTTCGGTTGGGTTAACGCTATTTTCGTTTATTTCGGTAACGGTATTTTAGGGGTAATGTTATTTCAGTTATTTCGGTAACGGTTTTTTAGCGTTAACGGTATTTTACTTATTTCTGTATCGGTATTTTAGCGGTAACGCTATTTTCATTTATTTCGTAAAAGTTATTTTAGGGGTAATGGTTTTTCAGTTATTTCGTTAGCGGTATTTCACGGATAACGTCATTTAAGTTATTCAAGTAATGTCAATGCACATCGATAATTTTGGCAACATAATGCTCGAATTCTAATCACCAGTTATGATCAAGCTTTGGAAAAATATATATCTATTTACAACGATTATATTTCGGTAACTGTTTTTAATGTTAACGCTATTTCGATTATTTCGGTTACGGTATTTTAGTTATATCAGTAACGGTATTTAAAGGATATTGGAATTTTAGTAGTATCGGTAACGGTATTTTACGGATAACGGAAATTTCAGTTATTTCAGCAACGGATCAAGTTTTCTTTTAAAAAGTCGTCGGATTATGTGTACAAATCGACTTTAAACAAAAATTGAGGCCATAAAAATATAAAATGTTTAAAAAAAAAAAAATTTGCTTAATTGTCCAGTAAGTAATTGATGTAGGCTAAAAAACAAGTTTCCAATGCTGTCAAATTTTATTATTTTTTTAAATAGTCTGCTCCTATCAATTACCATTACAAAAAAGCAGTTGTCGTGTCTTTTTCGATCTCACTCCTTATATTACACTTGCTTTTTTCAATCAATTTTACCAGGGTTTTTATATAAAAAGAATTACAATTTTTTTTAAATATTTTATAGGAAACCCCAGATATATCTTGAAAAATAAACAGATGTTATATAGACTTAAGATGAATAAATTTAAGATCAAATTAACAAAAAAATAAATAAAAATATATTTATAAAGATAACATTTTTGTTTGAAGGTGGTTAATCCAAAAAAGCATCTTTCATGACTTAAAAACTAAAAAAAAACAATTAAAATATGCTTCAAAATTTATCTTCTCTAAGACTCTTTTCTTTGTGTTCACAAAATCTGAAAATCTATTTCCAATATTTTTATTAACTGAACGATAATTTTACCAGTAAACTAAATTTATGCTTATTTAACTTAGATTCGGAGCTCTGATTTAACTAAAAATTCACAATGTTGTATTTGGGAATTTTTTTGGGGGATTTTGTCATCGATAAAAAGTGTCTGGCAAACCTGGTAAATGTGGGCAATTTAAATAAAGAATTTTAACTTTTAATTAAAATTTTTTTAATTGGTGATTTTTTGGGGATATTTTTTAATTTGTTTGGGGATAGCGAAAAAAAGTATCTGGCAAGACTGCAGAGAGAGAAACAATCAGAAAAAATGAGAGTATGAGAGATTAAATTAGTCAGTAACTGGGATGATAAATAGGATTTTCAAAATAGTACCAACCTGCATATAAAATAGTACTTTTTCGACCCCTAAAGTAAAGGGTGTTTCAACAAGTAAATATCTTGTCAATTTAAAAAATTCATCTTTGTTTTATTTCATTTTAAAGTTATATACCTCTATAAAAAACACCCTTTACTGAAATAAAATTTAAATATAAATTAACAAACAAAAGTCCATGCAAAATTTAAAAAAAATTATTTATATTTTGAGATTGTTTTTTATTAAATTCACCAAATTTTTAATGTTTTTATAACTTCTTTTTAGAATTACGTTTCCCACAATTTTTTATGAATTCAGTCTTAGTGATTGGAAGCAAACAAACTTGTTCGATAACTCATTCGATTTTAGAAACACGCAGCAGATATTTAGTTTTTATATATATTTTTTTTTGGCAATTTTACTTTTTTCGAAGAATTTTATTATTTACTTTTTTGAAAACTTTTCAAAATCGAATTAAATAATTTTGATTAGACAGATTAATGTAACGCAAATAGAATCGCCTGTAATTAATCGCTCTGATTCAATACACAGCGATTGGTTCCAAAACAATGTATTCATATGGGCCGGCCAATCGAATTAGGTATTGAGTTAATAAGCTCTAGTACAAATAAATTCAGGAAAATTTGTAAATTTAAAAGTACCATGGTACTTTTGAGGTACCAATAGTAGTATAAAATGTACTATATTACCAACTTTATCATCACTGATCAGCAGTCAGCGCTGTCAACTTTGACGATTTGTATTTATTTTGACGATTTTTAAAGTGGAATACATTTATTGTAGAGAAAATTATGATTTTTAAAAATTTTAAGTTTTATCGAATTATTCAATTTTCTCAAATTTTTTTCTTTACATTTACTGCCATTTATCATCTAAATAAAATGTAATGAAACGATCTTAAATCGAACAAAAATCGTAAACTCATTAACCCATTCATGCCTATTGGGATTTATGGAAATACCCAAAAAGGAGCCATCTTAAAAAATATATAGCTAGAGCCAGATAAGAGATGCATCAAATCGATTTTCACAGGCAGGTAGAGAAAGGATAAAACTACTTTAGAAAAATGTTGGTATATAATTACACACCCTTCCTAGGGGTTAATTAGCGGTTCAAAAGTCTGCAAGTTTATATAGTTGGAAAAATTGCACGAAAGTTTCTCTGAAAATTTGAGGAATTGGCAATTAGATAAACGTTATTGTTGGCTAGCAGTGTTAGGTGTTCTCCATCATACAAAAAAGTATATACCAGTTTAGGACCACTCACCTGGGCTACAGGTATGATTTCCTGACATGACCTTTAAAATACGCATTTTACAGTTTTATGCTAAAAAATATCGATTATTTTCCAAAAACTTGGAGGAATTATCAGTAGATAATTCATAAGCCCCAAGATTGGGAAATCAAATAACCGTTATAACCTTAAATATTGAATGGGTGCAATTTCATCGATATTGGACAATGAAATCGGGCGTCAGCCATAACTAGCATAATGGCACGTCATAGATCTATTTACAACCAAACTTTCCAGATATAAAAACCATGCTTCATTAAGAATTTTTTTTGCCCTCTAGTGGAAATATTGTGAACTAAAGTTGAAACTTTGACAGCTTATAAATCCTAGACGGTTAAAACTATTTTAAAAATTTTAATTTTATAAAATTTTGTGAATAGATCTTTATTCAAAAATATATGAAAAAATATTTTTTTTAAAATTTGTTAGTAACATATCGTGGTTTTTTTACCATTTTTTTAAATCTTCATATGGCAACCCTGACGATATATTTTTTTTTTATAAGTTTAGTAGAATTTATATTAAAACCATTCATTATTAATTATGTTTTGAGTGAAAACGAACTAAATTTTGGAACATTTTAGACTTTGTGTATTTGAAAAGCACATCGGTCCGATTTTCAAAAATTTTATGCAATCGATGAACTAATTTCTAGCACAGAAATACATTTTCATATGTTTTCATCAACATAACAATCTAAAATGTAAAAGTTTAGGCTTTTTATATTTTTAAATAATTTAAAAAAAAAAAGTTCCATCAAAAAATGTTAAAAATTTATTTTTTTTTAAATAATTATTTGGCAACTCTGGATAACAATTTTTCACAAATTTTTATTCGCAACTGCAGTCAAGATGTTGTGTAATTTAATGGTTTTTAAGTAAATAAATTATCTTTTTCCAGTAAAAAAAATATAGCCGTTTAAAAGTACTGGGTCGAAAAAGGAACACTGTGTCAAAAATTAGCTAGTTTACCAATTAAAAAATTAACTATAAAAAAATGCAATAAAAAACGGTGTTTTCTTCTAAATTATTTTTTAATTGATTAATTATTTAATTTTTGGAGAGTTTTTTGTATTTTTCAATTGATTATTCATTTTTGGACAGTTTTGTAAAGCAGACTAGTGGAGCTTTCCCAATAAATGAATCGCTCATTTACTTCTGTTAGTTAATGATGCAGATTTGTTAGTTATATCATGCTTTATATTGTGTAAAAATTTCATATTAATATCATGTATACTTTTCGAGATAGAGGATAACATATTTTATTTTTTCTTTAAAGTGGGTGCAAAGAGCATGTACTTCCTATAGAAACTGTGCTACTCACGGGTCCCTCGATAATTAGCAAAATTCGCACACAACTCTCACTAAGAGAAAAATGCATTAAATGCCCCTATTTATAAAAAACTTGACCAAATAAATAGTGAAAGGGTCGAGCGAGGCAGATATGGATTGAAAACTTTTAACTCGTTTTCTGCAAAATCAAGTTTTTTGAGTTATGACAGTGACAGTCTTGCAGTAAATGAGCGTAGTTTCAACAAAATTGTGAGTATTGGCAATAATAACTTAATTTTTTTTATTTTTATGCTTATATCAAGTGTAGAAAAGTATTACCATATAAGTGGTTATATAAGTACATATTTGGTAATTGCAAGTACTTATAATTGTCATTACAAATATCATTATTTTTATAACACCTTACTTTAATGTCCCATGATGAGATGTGTATAAAAATTGTACAAAAGTAGCCATTTGCAGTATCAAATACATTGAAATGCAAAACCCGTTCTGACTCATTTTAAAAACAAGTGGACTGATACCACTTTCAAATTAAATAATTCACTATACTTTGAGTAAAATCGGAATAATTTTTGGGATATTTTTGCGACGTTGTATATTTGAGAACTCTTTGTCCGATCGTTTTCGGCCCGTCATTACGGTATCCAACTTCCTGTACGTACTGTTTTCTGGATCCGTATACGGACTGGAAAACGGATTTTCGGGAACATAGAAACTTATTCGAATACGTTAATACTTCGTCAATGACGGACCGTTAACGTACCGTCATGCAGTATTAAATTCATGATCCTGTTTGTATCGGAGAGTCCGTAAAGTTGTTTCTCGGGTTGTTTAAGAGATAAAGGGTCCGCCATCTAACGTTTTTTTTTTTTCAATTAATGCTTATTTCGTGAATGGTAACACTTAGCTCATGTCTGATTTGACTGATAATTAGTTTTATCCTTCCGCTGAACGAATATGGTCCGTATGTTCGTTATCTTGTGAAAAAAGTGAAAGAAACTGGCATCCTCATCGATAAACCAAAACGTGAAAAGCCAAAAACAGTGCGTACACCCGAGAATATTGCTGCTGTGGCAGAAAGTGTGCGTGAAGCTAAATCAACATCAATTCACCGATAATGTGCTTAAAAATGGACCGATCGTGTAGGCTACTGCATGGCCAGCCGAGGCAGCCATTTGAATGAAATTATTTTCCATTATTAACCGGAAGGATTGTACTTTCAAATAAAAAAAGAAATTTGAGAAATTATTCAGTAGTTTTTTTTATAGCATTTTCAAAAAAAAAAAGTTATATGGCGGACCCTTTATATGTAGAGATCGATATGATTATATATTAGGGCGGGTCGATTTGTAGGGAGGCAAAAAAATCGCTCCACGTACAAGGAAAATTGTATTCTAAGGATCAAACTAAGAAACTTTGCCGAAGGAACCATACCTCTAAAACGAATTCTGATGTCCCGACTTTTGACCCTGTACGGTCAAATTTTGAAAAAGCCCACTTTGATATTTCAGAAAGTAGGAGGAATCTCTCCAAGATTATGGGAGCTACTTCTTTTCCGGGAGATGCGCTAGCAGATTAATGCATAAATCATCATTCTATTTTGGTGACCGTTAAGGGGTTAAAATTTAAGTTGAAAGAGGGCCTTTTTAGCTGTGTTTTTATAGCAAAATGTACAAATCTCGGGATATTTCAGAAAGTAGGAGGAGTCTTTCCAAGATTAGGGCCATATAAAACCATATATAATTCTATTAAATCAGACACAATTACATATATGATTATATAGAACTATATCTGATAATATAAGGCAGATATAATTTAATATTGGACCATATATAGTTATATATAATTTTATATGATACCATATAAAAAAATTTAAATAACCAACATTAGCTATAATTGCATATGGTGACATATATGATCACATAACTATATAAAATTATATATAAACTTCTTTACTCGGGCGTTTAAAAATACGGAACAGTTTTTTTTAAATAAAATGATTCAAAATGAAATTATTTGTTATACAAAAATTAATGGTTTATTTTATAAATAAATTTAAAAAAAATCATCAATATTTTAATTTAATATAACACATTTTCTTTGTCGGCTAAATACTAAACATTTTTGGGTTTTAAACCCACCATCTTTTCACTTTCCTTCCACAACCAATCAGCCATTTCATCGTCTTTGGCCTTATCAGATGGTTGTACCACTTTCATTGTATCATAATAATCTCCCGAAGATCCTTCAATATCAGGATCAAGAGCCAAAAATATAGTGGTTTGAGCACCAGCCTTTGTAGAACGATATAAGAGTTTCGAGAACATTGTACTGAAAACACCCAACATAGCATCATTACGCGAAAGTTCAGACTGTACAACACCAGGATGTAAACAATTGACGGTGACATTGGAATCCTTTAATATCTGAGCCAATTTACGGGTAAATAATATATTCGCCAATTTACTTTGACCATAGGCACCAAGTCTACTATAACATTTTTCACTGTTAATATCCTCCGTATGTATACGTCCTAACTTATGAAGCTTAGAACTGACAATCACAATACGACTAGGAGCTGAGGCTTTTAATATATCCAATAATAAGTTGGTTAGTAGGAAATGACCCAAATGATTAACACCAAATTGTTGTTCAAAACCATCTACTGTCAATCTACGCGGTGTACTCATTATGCCGGCATTATTTATTAGAATATCTAAACGTTCTTCTTCCAGTAAACATTTTTCAGCAAAATCTCTAACCGACTGTAAAGATGACAAATCCAAGGTACGATTGAAGACATTTGTATTGCCAGTTAAACTAATAATGTCTAGTCTAGATTCTTCACATTTTTCGTAATTTCTACAGGCCATATAAACACGAGCACCTCTTTTGGCCATTTCCAGGGCGGTTTCTTTACCAATACCAGTATTGGATCCAGTTACAATGACCACTTTATCATCCAGACGATTTTCTTTAGTATAAAATGGACCATCGCGCCATTTGGAATATGCAGACATGGTTGGCGCTTAATAAAGTTTAACAACAAGAGATTATTTTAACATTTGTACGGCAAAATATTTCGTTAAAAACTCCGGTATAGACCTTCTACTTCAAAAGTTAAACTATTTTTAATTTTTAGTTTCAATCAAACACTGAGTAGAACCTTTTTTTTTGTAATTACGTTTTGTTTCATAAATTCAAATTAATCCCCAAAAAATTAAAATGAATTATTGAGTAGCGATAAAATTCTATATTAAGTATTTTTTTATCAACCGACTAGCCTAATAATTTTCTACTTGTTATTGTAACTAATACAAATTAAAATGTGTTTAGATGATAACGTGTATAAGTTAAGTAAAATAATGGTGAGTAATTTGTATACCGTCCACATACTGTAATGGGGGTATATATCAGTTAGTCATTCCGTTTGCAACGCATCGAAATATAGGCCAAATAACCATAAAGTATATATATTATTTATTCTTATTCACTTTTAAGACGATTTAGCGATGTCCGTGTGATGGTCTGTCTGTTGAAATGGCGATCACGGCGCGAGAACTTAATACGGATTGCTAACTTTTACCTAGACTGATGTACATTCCCCCGAAAAGTGTGGTATTGAAAATGAGCAAAATCGGTCCTGCGGTCAGTGTGATGGTCTGTCTGTTGAAATGGCGATCACGGCGCGAAAACTTAATACGGACTGCTGACTTTTACCTAGACTGATGTATATTTTCGCGAAAAGTGTGGTATTGAAAATGAGCAAAATCGGTCCTGCGGTCCAAAAGTTATGAGTAAAAATGTGAAGGTACCTCTAAATTCTCCATACAAATTGGTGCAATTTCATAGTAGCGTCTGGGGTATAAAATATAACGTCATATTTTTCCACCACACGCTGACAGGTGAATAATATTTTAAATTCACCTCAAGTTCCATTAAGTTCAGAAGTGGTTCCTACCAATTTCTTAAAATTGTTATATTTGACAAATAAGTCCATACAAAAGAAAAAATCTGTTTCAGTTATTATTGTTAACCTTATGAAGCGCAAATAGAAGTATAACCATTATCTAAATTTAAACATTCGGAACAAATTTAATATTATAAGTTACTTTAAACAGGATCCTCACGGGACACTCGACACTGAGGACCCATCTACACCGTATTGGTAGAGCGGACTCGGGAGTGTATAGGGCCTGTAGGGCCTGACGGGTCGAAATACTATCCAGTGACCCAATATCCCCATTGGGTGATCTTAGGGGCATAGGATGGAAGAGTTTGAGGAATTTCGTCAGTGCGACGGAGTTCCTGGGGTAGGAAATACACATGGGACCGATTTTTTAGAGCGCACAACAAGCCGACATTCTGGCTTAAGTGTAAGTCCTCAGGGACTTGAGTCGGATTAGGGAAGCATTTCCCTTCTCCGAATCCTCTTTTCGACCTAACCTACTTTAAACAGGACCTCCCTGATCAAAATACGAAATACTCAAAACGTTCCATTAGTACACTCACAAGAACTTTTCCATAAAAAATCAACAGTTATTTAAAAATGTAATCGGTAAAGTTGTTTCAATGGAATATACAGTTAAATTACCAAAGATATATATTTTTTAACTTTCTGTCTGTTATTCAATAAGCAAAAGAAACAAAAAAAAACGGACTTTCGGTAATAGTTAAAATATTCAGTTAAAATTTTCAATTTAAAACAAAACGTAGTTATATTATATTGAGTATTGAAACAAACGAAAACAACCTATTGTTTTTATCGATTTAGTCAATTATTTTTTTAACAGTTGAAAATAAACTAAAAAATACAATTGTTTTAAACGAAAAGTAAGTAGTCCTTCTTTTTAACTGATTTTCAATTAATTTAATGTGTATATTCAGTAGTCTTTATCGAAAAAATAATGAGAGTGTATGAATTGTTGAACTGTACGTTCACATATTCTTTTAACATTTCTAAGGTACAAGATCTTAATAAAATCTTACTATTACATAGAAAATTAAATGTTTTTTTAATTGTAAGAAAAAAAAATCAAATTTTTGAGTAATTTGTATTTTTATTTGCAAGGACCTGTTAAAAAAAATCATGATATTTAAATAGGAAATTAAAAAAAAAAAAAGTTACAAATAATACAAGGTGGCGCAAAAGTAATCCACCTATCAGAAAATGCTATAAATTTTGCGAATGGCCCCTAATGTCAGTTCTGTTTTGACATTTGTGTAGTAAACACATGCGAAATACACGTTAATAAACAATGTTACGCTACACTGCTCCAGAACGCGGAATATTGGTGACTATTTTAGGAAGATGATTTTTCATCAAAAATAATCATGAGTGATGAGGCCCATTTCCATCTTAGCGGGTACGTAAATAAGCAAAATTTACGCTTCTGGGGCACTGAAAATCCGCGTGTAACCCACGAAGAGCCATTACACCCGCTCAAAGTCACTGTATGGTGTGCTGTTTTCGCTGGAGGAGTCATCGGACCTTTTTTCTTCGAAGACGTCGCGGGCCAAACGGTTACTGTGAATGGTGAGCGCTACAGAGCAATGATCAACGAGTTCTTTTTGCCGCAACTTGATGAATTGGGATTGGAAAACATGTGGTTCCAACAGGACGGTGCAACGGCACACACTGCACGTGCCACAACCGATATGCTGAAGGATGCATTTCCCGGGCGCCTGATCTCCCGTTTTGGCGATTTGCACTGGCCAGCAAGATCGCCTGATTTGACCGCTCCAGACTTCTTTTTGTGGGGCTTTTTGAAGTCGCGGGTTTATGTCAACAAGCCTCAGACTCTTGCAGCTCTTAAAGACAATATCCGCCAAGAATGTGAGGACCTATCGCCGGAAGTTTTGGCCAAAGTGATGGAAAATGCCATAAAAAGGGCTCAAATGACAATCAACTGTGGCGGCGGCCATTTACATGACATCATATTCTCGACTTGATGTAAACAAAATTAAAATAGCAAATAAAAATAATCCACAAGAAGAATCAAAGTTTTTCATTTTTTTTTTAATTACAGCCAAAAAACATCGGAAAGTTATTTTTGCGCCACCTTGTATATATTGAACGTACTATATAAACTAATATATAAACATATAAGACCATATTTGGCCATATATGGAAATGTAGGTTAACTTTTCTAGTATGTACGAATATGTATGACGATATATGATCATATAAGAAATATATATTCAGTCCAATTTTCAATAACAATTCCATGAGAATTTTTTCCCTATTCCTTGTTCCCCTATTCTTAATAAAATATGCCCGGGGATTTTTTCACTTTTCCCTTATTCTAAACGAATTTCAAAAATGGGAAACTCTTCCCACGGAAAAAAGGAGGTATTATGAATGTCAATAATAGGGAGAATTGTTATAGCATTTGCATGTATTATTCAATTATTCAATTAATATTATTCAATTCTCTCTCCCTTATTATTCTTTACCCGCCTGTTTAGAATAGTAGGATTATTTCTCGAGAAAATAAAATCCGCAGAGGAAAAAATCCGAGGGAGTATTCATAATCGGGCTGATTATGTAATGTTTTTATTTTTCCATTTCTTTAATGGTTTGAACTTGTTTTCTGTTTTATATGAGCACACACGCAAAAAATATAACTTTATTGTGAGCTAGCCCATACAATGAAAAAACGTAGTCTGTTTGTAGTAGTTTCTGCTTGATTTCATTTTTTTTTTTTTTGGCCTAAATATTAAGTAACAGTTTCCTTTCTGGAATTATGCCTCAAATTGTATTGTTTAGTTGGGTTTCACATTGATCGACTCAATTTTGTTTTTTTCCTTTTTTTTTTTTTTGTAAAGAAAACTTTAAAGTTTACATATATTTAATGCATTTTTAAAAGTTTTTACAGAGAAGAGAATATTTTTAAATATTTTGTTTTTTATATCATCCAGAATTAAGGTTAGGTTGTCGATTTTTTCTAGGTCATATTTTATTTTCAACACAAATTTGACCCATTTCATATTCATATAACCAAAAGATTGTACTTGTCAAGATTCAAATATAATTGCAAAAATATGTTTCCTTTTTGTGGCAAAAAAACCCTCTTCATTATTTTCATGAACTATTTATTTATAATTTGCTTGTAACAAATGTTCTTTGTTAGTTACAAAAAAAAACCTATTTCAAAATACTAAAAGCGGCATCCTTTCAGGTCTAACAAAAAAAAAAATGTCTTTTATGATTTATAAGTAATTTTACACAGCGAGAATTTTGTTGCACGAAAAATAATGAAAATTTTCAGTAAATCAATAAAACTTTTCTTTACAAAAAAAAAAAAAAACGAAAACTGTCTTAAATTTAATAAAAAAAAACTTGATACTTTTAATCAAATCAGTTTTTAATGAAACTTTTTCATTGAGTGTATGAAACCTTTAACAAATAAAATTATATTTTTCATACAATTTTATGAAAACTTGCAATAACTTAATAAAAAGTTTCAATGGACCAATTCCAGTGCAATTTCATCAATTTAATGCAAAAATTCATTTATATAAAGCAAATAATGCTCTCAGTGTAGGACAAAATAAATAAATTTGTTATGGTTTTGAAAAAAAAAACGAAACGAAGTAAAAGAAATTTAAAAATTTTAGGAATTCTGTTAAATTTTGTAATCAAATGTTGGCAAACTTTAAGATTTATCAAATTAATTTTTTTTTTTTTTTTTTTTGGAAAATTATTTCTGTTTTTCCCCCCAACATAATGATTCATTACCATCTTAATTACTTAATTAAATTGCCTAAACAGAAAAAACACAAAAATGTTTCCGGTAAATATATGAATTATATTTACTTTCAAAGGACATTAACTCTGTATGTTGTCATATGACATAGTTTTTTTTTCGTATTTTTCGACATATTATTATATATTTTTCTCTAACAAACAGAGTGTCATTAGTTTTTTGTTAAGATGTCTGGGGAGTCCATTATTAAAACAAAAACGAAATGAGTTAATAACGCCATCAAAGAGGCAACAGATATATCACATAGGATCTAAAACCATGCGATGACAATCACAAAAATATTCAAGACTTTTAACTATAACGTACTAAAACCAAGCGTAATCATAAAATTTCTTTTTCGCGAAATTTGTGTTATTGAAATTTTTTTGGTCGAAATTTAATTCTAATCGTTTTTTTTTGTCCGTTTAAATTTGTTTTGACAGAATGCCGCGTTATTATGCCAAAAAGGACATTAAAATCGGTAGGTCGTTGAAACTTGGCACGCCAGCGAAAAAGTAAAATCGTGGCAGTAAGCCAATAAAGTCGGTCGTTTTGACATCACCAGAAAATGTGTCTGAGCAACGTGATAAGGCCGAGTTTATCGGAGAAAGATGACACACCAGCAGCAAAGAAGAAAAAAGGCCGTGGCAAATCAAAGACTCCACAAAAGAGAATACCGCCTCCGAACGAAACTGACGCGGAGGAAGATATTGATTTTTGCATAATTTGCATAAAAAATATGCCCAAGAAAGAAAATCGCCGAAACACAGCCAATTGTATTGCTTGTGATCGAGGTGTTTACTTGAGTTGTGCCGAAGCAAACCCGAACACTTTCTCGTGCCTTATTTTATTTTATTCATTAAAATATATTCTTTCATTCTCATTAACAAATAAACGTTTTCCAGCAGTAATATTCATTTTTTATCGATTTACAAAACTGTCCAATAATACTCCGAGATTTTTTAAAATCTCAAAAACCAGTTTTTTGCGCCAACTGATACAGAGTGTACAATTTTAAACAATTAGGTCAAATTACTGGTACCAAAAGAAAGGATACTTATCGTACCACAAAATCAAGCTTTGAAATTTTGAGAAAAAGCTATTTTTTAAGAGTTTCTGGACAAAATAAAAGTGTGTCCAAGAATACCCCTATATATATATATGGGCTATTTCAAATTTTTTGAGCACCTGCTGAAACCGACATACTATGGCTCTTATTTCGTTAAGTTTTATGAATTGAAGAAAACGTTGTACAGGGTTTGGATGACTATACTTGAAGGATATGACGTGCAAAGTTTTACATTGAAAAGTCTTCACCTTAAGAATTGGTGGTCATCTAAAATTCGAAAAATTAAAAAAACGACTTGAAACTTGCAAGAGTTTTTTCATTCATTCCGTTTTCTCTGTAATAGTTTTTAGCTTTCAGATCCAAAACCAATACAAAATATAGTCATTAGACTTAGAGGATATATCCACAAAAAAAAAATTTTTTTGATATCGGTGCTGGGTGAAAAGTTGCATGGTGGTTTACAAGTGAAACCAAAATTTTCCGAATTTTGAACTTTTTGAAGATTTTAAATAGGGTTTTTGCGCCGTTTAATAAAAATGAGTTTTAAGCGCAGAATTATAAAAACTGCGTAATTTTATAAAGTTAGAGGTATATCAAGTTGGTGTCAGCGCACCAATAACGTATCACGGTCATCACAAACTTAAAAGAAATTAGCGTAAATTTTTTGAAAATGTATCTTTTTTGCGTCTGACAATCTGAATTGTCTTTTTAGTTGGCTAGTGTATTGCGTGATGTGAGTAACTTCGTAAAGTACACCTCCGAGGTGAAAACGCACTTTAAAATTTTTAAACGCAAAAATTTTATGAACTTTTGAAAATTTTTGCAAAAAAAAACAATTTTTTTTTAAGCTTTTTTTTTTTATATCAAAACATGGCATGGGAATATGTTTAGGTATCTAAATAGATTCTTCGCGACGGACTAAACTGATAAAGTGCAAAAAAAAAATAATTTTTTTCAATCCTGGCGCGTGCAGCGGCAGTTTTTTTTCAAACACATTTCGCTTTGTGACAACTAAAGCGCTGTATCAATTCCGCTCAAACGTACATCGAATGGAAGACTTTACTGAGCTTGATACTAAAATCGAAAACGCACCAAAAAATTTTAAGGATTAAAAATTTTATGGAGGAAACAAAATGTTTCTAACCTCAAAAAGCATCCTTGTGTGAAATATTTGATTTTGAAAATTTAAAAGAATTATTTTTGAATTCGGGTTAATAAGCAATCCAGAATCCCAACAAGTATTTTATAATCGGTCCAATATTAGTATTTGCAAAAAAAAAACGCGTTTTTTTTTAACCCCTAGAAAGTGAGACTATATTTTTAAATAATATTCACGAGGGTCACCTTAACAAATTTTTACAAAACAGTTAAAACATACTACCGCGAAAACCGCCAAATTACCGACGATGCAATGACATCTTTACGAACGTGCTTTATTATAAAAACTCTATGATCATAGTAGCCTGTGCCGAATGCTACTTAGAATAAATATTTGAGATTCAATTTAGTTTATTTTATTTATGTGCGTGAACAGTCGTGAATAAAAATTAGTAAAATGGTTTCAGATTATACATTAAAAAACGTGAAATTCGGAAAAAGAAAACTGAGAAGCGAAACAAATTAACCGATAAAAGACGCGAATATCGCCAACCTGAAAAAATAAAAAGCAAAAAAAAAACAAACAAAATCGCAAATTGGTGTGAGAAAGTCAGTTAGGTATTCGGTTTTAAATAACAATAATAATAAAAACAATGCCATCAAAACAAAAAATTGCGGATTAAAAAAAATGAAAACGGCTTAGAATTTATCACTGGAACCCAAGATTTAACTAACGAAACGTTAGTTACAGCTTCCAATTTGCAGAACAATTTTATAAACTTTCAAAGGTAACAAATCAAAATAGCAAAAAATCATGAGTGGTAAAGTTTAAATGGTTATATCTCTTAAACCATTAGCGATAGGCAAATAGTTTTTTCCCAAAATATTACAAATTATGTCTTATACTAGCCGTAGTTTTGTAAAATGTTTCAAATAAATTTTTATATGCATACACGATCAAAAAAAATTTTTTTTTTCAGTGTATTCTAAAAAGTATTGAAGCTTTTACAAATATTTTAGTGTGCTAAGAACGCCCTTAAGGGGTATTATCCACACGCGTTATCCTTTTTCAATTTTAACAAAAACTGTAATTTTAATATTTTTTTTTTAATTTTTAACTTAAAACCACCGTAAAATTTGCGCCGTTTAATAAAAATGATTAACGCGAACGGATTTCACATGCTCAAATATCGGCTTATACACACACAAATCGACATTGATGTCAGACAAAAAAAAAACTTTAAAAAAAAATGTCTAGGTGCTGTAAATTTTTGAAATTGCCCATATATATATTTTTTTTTTTTTTTTTTTTTTTTATTAAATTTAAAACGAGAGAATGTCAGCGGAATCGAATTTTATATAAGTTTGCATTAGTTTAGTTTTAATTTGATAATATCAGATTAAATTACATCTGAATAATGGCGCGATACTATGTAATCCTATTTTATATAGCGGTATAAATTTATATCTAAACTGATACTAATATATACAAAATAAGCTATAGTTGTATCCGGTTTTTAAAAAAAAAAAATATTTTGCGTACTTTTTTCACATAAACCTATTTAAAACGAGAGGATATCGAATTTTGTCGAATTTCGTATACCCTCCATCCATTTGGTAAAAAAATAAAAGAATACAAAATTTGACGAAAAACAATTCGCGTCAACAAATTTTGACTTTTTTGGAAAAAAATTTTTTTTTAACAGCTCTACTCTACAAAGAAAATTCGCTAAAAAATGTTGGCATAATTTAGCACTTGTTTTAATAAATATATTTTTATTTACATTTCGCAGGAAAAATACGTGAAAAAAAATTTAAAATTTTGCGAAAAACAAATTTAAAAAATTATTTTGAGTAGAATCATTTAAAACAAGCGGAATTATTAACTCATTACAGCGCTCTCTATACCCAGAAAAAAACAGGAATAAGTATCATAAATTGTCGTGAAATGTAACAATTTCATCAATATGGATGAAACATTTCATAAACAACAAGAATTATAATGACCATATAAACGGTCTCTATGAACTTTTTTCTACAGAAAAATAATGAAATCCTTATTAATACAAAATATCATTTATGTGGAAACATTTCATAAATATAATGAAATTGATTTTACTTTTTATGAAATGTTTCATAAATACTATGAAACGTTACATTGGATGAAAATCTATGAAACATGTCATAGATATGATGAAGCTTTTCTTTGAGTATAGTGAAAATATTGGCAACCAAAGTTGAAACTTTTACAGCATATAAATCCTAGGCGGTTGAAGATATTTGAAAAATTTAAATTTTGCATAATTTTGGGAACAAATCTTTATTTAAAAATATATGAAAAATTATTTTTTTTTTAAGTTTAACGAGTTTTTATATTATTTGGAAAAAATGTGGTTATTAAAAATTTTTTAAAATTGCCATATGCCAGCCGTGACAATATAATTTTTATAAGTTTAGTAGTATTTGAATAAAAAAGATCCATTATTTATGTTTTGAGTGGAAACGGAATAAATTTTGGAATACGAGGGCGGATCAATAAGTCCGTGAATGACGGTTTTTTTTTCGCAAAAAATAATGTTTAATGAGCACTCGAAACTCACTTTTTTTCCATTTTTAAAAAAATCCACGAGGTTGTTTGTTTTGAACCGCTGTTAAACGCAAAGTAAATGACGGAACTTGCTCAAAATTTGACTATAGTCTATTAACAGGTGGTACTTGATGGGAGCAGTGTTGTATTTAATATAACTACGAGGGAAGTTCGAAAAGTCAAGGACTTATTGATCCGCCATCGTATTTTAGAATTTGTGTATTTGAAAAGCTGATTAGATTTTCAAAAATTATACAGAATTGGTGAACTAATTTCTAGCAGAAAAATACATTTTCATATTTTTTCATCAGCACGACAAGCCAAAATATAAAAGATTAGGCTTTTTATATTCTTAAATAATTTTTGAAAGCAGTTCCATCAAAAAAGCTCAGAGATGATTGTTTCAAATAATTATTTGGCAAACCTGGATAAAATTTTTGAACAATTTGTTATCCACGATTGTAATGAAGATGTTCAATGAAAATGAAAATTATTCAAGTTCGAGGCCATACTCTATATTTCTTTATTAGGATATTGTCCTAACAAATTATCTATAGAGCTTTTGTTTTCAAATTTATTCATTGAACATCTAAAGTTCAATAATTTTACGGGTTTTAAATCACTTAAATATCTTTCTCCAGCAAAAAAAATGTCAAAAATGAGTTAAAGTTGACAGTACCGAAATTCGTATTCAATACATTCATGGGGATAAAAAGAAAACATTTTTTTTTGTTAACAAATTCAACAAACAAAAATTTAGAGAAAAAAAAAACCTTTTAACAAAATTCCGCTAAAAAAAAATATAGTGAAAAAATTGGCCTTTTTCAAATTAAATTATGTAGTTAAAGAAAAATAAATTCATTAAAGTCGACGACGACATTTTAAAATTTTGCGAAAAAATGTTCAAAAAATTGTTTTAGCGAAAAATAGTTAAAAAAATTCGGAATTATTAAAGACGGGGGTATTGAAGTTCGTACATACATTGTGATAAAAAAAAATGTTTTTTGGTAACAAATTCAAACAACATAAAAAAATATTCAACAAATTATTTTGCGAAAAAAAACATTTAAAACAACCGGAATTATTAAAGTTATGAATATCGAAGTTCGTATACCCTCCATTCATTGGAATAAAAAAAAAACATTTTTTTTGATAACAAACAAATTCCCTCCAGGGATTTTATATTCCATCTTTTCGAGGTCTTCCTTTTTAATTCGCTCAAGTTTTTGTGTTAAAGCATGAACAATTCGTACAAATAATGTTAATTTTAATGAATTCCGTTCAACAGTATTGAAGTGCTGGAGTAAAATATATCTAGAAACCTATAAGAAAGCACAGCTAAAATGCTACTGGTCGCCTCACAGGTTGCGAATAGTGGATAACCCATACGTGCAGTATGTTGGGGTAGCTGCGAATAAAATAAGCAGTTTCGAACAATTTAGCGGATTAGAGAAGAGGGTCTCAGAAGTACACGCATGTCAACCGTGTAACGTTTAAATTCTGAATGCCGATGAGGCGCTAGTCGACATGGCGAACATTTTGGCGCCATAAAAAAAAAAAACAATGCCAATCAACAAACTCAAAGGTTCCCTGACCTAGAAAACAAGTTAAGCAATGTGTCAATAACTCACTCTCGTAAAACCCAAGAAATTAGTGAAACAGTGACATATTTAGGTGCCCAATGTTCTCGATAATTGTCTTTAGATAAATGTCCCTCGATAATTTAGTGACTGTTAAATAAAAATCGTTTGATAATTCAGTTGAAAGTGAAAAAAAAAATACTACCCAGCAAAACAAAGTGGAAGTAGTTCTTTAAGAACCTTTTTAACTTGACTTCCAAAGCATTAGTATACGCCCATTTTTCGCTTTCATAGAAGTTATTGTTAACAACTGCCTAAAATGTTAAATTCAAGTTATTTTAAACAGCATTTGCATCACCATATAAATTAATAGGTATCTAAATTAATAACACTTTCGGCTTCATTTAATTTAGGCTGGTGCCTGCCAGAGAATCACTTATTTTTTTCATATAAAAATGAGTGCGTTTCTTTCGTTTTAATGAAGGCGTTTCTACACAAAAAATAAATAATTGAACATTCACTTTAAATGAAAATTCTACTTATTGGAATTTGTTGAATTGGATTTTTCTTTTTAGTGCTTGTATTTTAGCACTTTAGCAACACTAATTTTGTACAATGATAAAAAAATTTCAATTTTGACGGTTGAAAAATTCAATTTGAAAATTAGTGGGCATTCCCGTCATTAGTCTATTTAAGGACAAGTGTATGACGGGAATTCCCGCAATACTGCCGAAAGTGATAACATAGTAAGAAGTGATTTTTCATAAGTTCATATATTCTTTTTTTTATATGAAGGTTGAGGTGATACGTGGTTGGACTTGCAATCAGAAGGTTGCGAGATCAATTCCGGACTGAGGCGATAATTTTTTTTTTTTATTTTTTTTAATTCTTATTAGTTTTTAAGTATTTTTTTATTTAATCTAGCTTTTTTTTCTGTATATTTTAAGATAATTAGATAATTTAAAACGACGAAATAATTAACATCTTGACTTTAATCATAAAGAAACTTTTTTTACAAATTTGTTATCCAGAGTTGACAAATAATTATTTAATAAAATCTATTTTTATCCTTTGCGATGGTACTCTTTGTAAAAATTATTTTAAAATATAAAAAACCTAAAGTTTTATATATTTTATTGTTATGTTGATAAGAAAATGCAAAGATGCATTTCACTGCTAAAAATTAGTTTATCGATTGTATGTAATCTTTTAAGATCTGATCGATCGTAATATGGATTTTTCATATTTGTTTCAAGATATACTTTTTAGGTGTGTCTATTTGATGTTTTAAGTCTATTGTTTCGGATCTCAAAGAAATTAGCCAAAACGAAAAATATCGAAGCCAAAACTTTAATTAATTAGTAAATTAATTCATAACTTTTACTTAATTTAAATATATATTTAGTTTACATATAGAGTTTTTGCCGACCTTTGTCTCCAGGTCTTTAGAAAAAAATACGGGAAACATTAAAAGATCTTACGTTCCAAGGCACACTCGTGTCATTGCAGGTCAATTTTCCTTGCCTGTAGTTAAACTACTTCTCCAATACTTTTTTTTATTGTCTGGTATATTTTATCTTATTACTTCTCGTCAAATTCATTATTAAAAAAATATTGCAATGAATTCAAATTTGTGAAATCAGTTTTTTATTATTTCAAAATCACATAATAAAAATTTTTTAAAAAATCATTATTTTCGCATGGGTTCTACATTTCGAAAATGAAGTGAAAGTGAAACTTCCGCTCAATTTGTGTTCCCAATTCCACATAAGTGATTTGAAAAGAAAAATTTTATTTTCATTTTGTTTCTAGTTTAATTAAAGTGATTTGATGTGTTCTATAAAGCAATTTCACTACAAAAAAAGTAATTGTAAAACGGTATTAGTTAACTGAGTGAAAAACTAAACTTTTTAGAAAATAAAATTATTTTGAATATTAAACGTAAAAAAAAAATCAAACAATGTAAGTAAATGTGATATGTTGTTAATATACGTTTATTTAACTGAAAAAGTGTTGTATTTTTTACGGGAAAACACATGAATCCGGAACAAGAGGCCCCATTTTTAACATTCATGGAAAAACAACCTGGTTTGGCCAAAGGTTTTTAGAGGGGAGACAAAACAGTTGAAGACTGTTTTGGCTTGGGCTGATTGGAAGGCTACCATTCGTAAAAAATTGGCCGAAAATAGAGCAGAGGTAACGGCAACAGGTGGAGGACCCAATAATATCCAACACATATCATCCAAAGAAGATTCAGTTGCCAAACTTTCTGGCCTTTATACAGCAGTTGAAGGTGTTCCAGCTGCTAAATCATTCGGGATGACTAGCAAAGGGTAAACAACCACAAATTCAGCTACTGAATTGTTAAACTTAGATGGCACCAGTTCCGACAATGTAGTAAACGCGATTTTACAAAAATTAAATAAAAATGACGAAGGCACTGAAAATATAGAAAATGAGGAACCACAACCGATGATTTCCCTTTTTGATTTCACATTTTGATTTCTCAATTTCTTCGCGACTTCTTTCAAATCTAATCCATTTTGGGCATATGACAGTTTTCAAAACATTACACATATTTGTTAAAATTTTTGACGCTGTACTTCTTTCTACTGCTAGATTGAAGCCTTTTGCGATCATTTGTTGGTAAATTCCTTGTCCGAAATAGCGTAGTGATGTGTCCAATTGCAAAATAATTGGAATGCTTGTCTTTTTAGCCATTGGTGATAATTCTTCTAAAACCATCATAAATGCATACTTATTTAATCTAAAATACGCAATAAAACTATTTTTTTTATTAATTTTAAACACTTGCGCCTCAGTTTTAATTATTGTCTTACGATTTTTCTGGTAGTTCCAAAAGATTTGAAAAGTCACGAAGCCTTTTTCTATTTAGATTTTCCGTTCTTTGTTTTTCTTTTTAATTAAATACCAGGAAATCACAATTGCGAAACTCATTTTATATTATTTTAAAAATAAGTATTTTTTTGTTTAAATTTTATTTTTGTTAAAAAATGCACTCTTCTTTATTGCAATTTCATTCACTTTAAAGTGATAATTTGGTTGCTTCCCGCATTTTTTTATGTTGTTGCTAAGAACAAAATGAAAATGAAATCGTCGTGAAAAAAACGATTCACTCGTTTTTCAGAACACAGCGGAATTGAAAATGTGGAATTAAAAACGATTCCACTTTCATTTCGTAGTGGAATATAGAACAGAGGCCTTTATCTTTTTATATTATAAAGGGTTCGCCATCTAACGTTTTTTTTTTCAACTAGTGCTTATTTCGTGAATGGTAACACTTAGCTCATGTCTGATTTGACAGATAATTAGTTTTATCCTTCCGCTGAACGAATATGGTTGTGTATACGCTTGAACAGCGCTGGGAAATATTGCGACATTACTTTGAAAATCATGGTAATGTTGCAGAATGTGTGCGAAAATTGCGTACGGATTTTGGAAGAAGAGAAGCACCGTCAGCTCCATATGTTCGTTATCTTGTGATAATAATAATAATAAAAATAATAATAATAATAATGATCTTGTGATATTCGCAACAATTGGTTTCAACAGGACGGCGCTACGTGCCACACAGCCGAAGCTACACTCGATGTTTTGCGCCCTGTTTTTGAATATCGCATTATCAGCCGCAGAGCTGATGTCGTTTGGCCATCTCGGAGCTGCGATTTGACACCGTTGGACTATTATTAGTGGGGTGCCGTTAAAGATAAGCGTTACGCCAACAAGCCAGAGACAATTGACGCTTTAAAGGACAATATTCGTGAAGCCATTGGTGAAATACAGCTGCACACAATCGATAATGTGCTTAAAAATTGGACCGATCGTGTAGGCTACTGCATGGCCAGCCGAGGCAGCCATTTGAATGAAAGTATTTTCCATTATTAACCGGAAGGATTGTACTTTCAAATAAAAAAAGAAATTTGAGAAAATATTCAGTAGTTTTTTTATAGCATTTTCAAAAAAAAAAGTTATTTGGCGGACCCTTTATATTTGTGTAGCACATTTTTCTTGTTTTCATAAAAATATATGAATATTTTCAACTTAAGTTTGTTGTACTGCATAAGTAACATTGGTGCAAATGGTAGAGCGGTCTACTTCAATACAGCAGATCGTAACTCAGATTCGTGTGTTCAATACTCCAAAAGATTTTTTTTTAATATTTAAAGAAACATCCCCTAGAGTATGCAGCACATTTTAATAAAAATGTTAATGTATATTTGAAAAAGACCATCCGTGAACTATTGAAAAATAGCATTCATGCACTGTTTAAAATGCTATTAAAGAAGTTATATATTCACTCCATCCGTCCAATGACACGACTATGTTAAAATCATTAATGATTCATCTTAGTTTGAACCACATCCGGATCAGTAGATGTGGTGTATTTACTACTATTTACTACTGGGTAACTATAAAACTCTTAATTCTTTTTATGTTAAATATTTGTTTGGAAATTAATGCTTTCAGACCACATGTGACATATAACGAACAGTTCCAGCCTTAACTGAATTCCCATCATTACCACCACTAGTTAACACCATCATAATTATCATTATTGTAATGAACATCATTACGCTTGTCATATTACTACTATTTCTAGTTTGGGATTTTCTCGCTCTAGTTAAACATTCATAATGTTTTATAACTAATTAGACACTAATGCTAAATAATATTATAATGCATAAAAAATACTATAAGTAAAACATGAAAAACTATTTAATGAATAAATTAATAAATGAAATGTATCCTATTCATCAAATAGTTATAATTATGTAGTTATTAGACTAAAACTAAACATGGTTGGAATGACCTTAGTAGAAGAGCAGCCTATAATTGTGTGTTTATGGTTACAAGAACCATACTACTATAAAACAATCAACCTTTTTTATTTAACCATAATATTATCCTTAAATTATCGCATTATGGTTCAAAAATGACTTAAATATTATATTATTATGGTTCCATATAAGAATGTTTATGATTCCTTAATTATCATAATATAATCCCTATAATATATATTTCGCAGCGTTCTGTTGAAGCTGGATTCAGAAGATAAATAAAAATAAATTATGGAAACGCATGACAACAGCAGAAATCACATGCAAAAATATTGTTAGGAATACAATTTAACAACACATTCATAATAATCGGAATATGAAATCATAATATTTTATTTATAAAAAAAGCTTTTCTCTTGTAGTTGTAATTGTTGTTTTTTGTCCGGTAAAACATAGTTTTGGCTACGTGCCTGACTGATGTCATCGAGTGGGTAGAATGGAACAGTGTTCCAAATTGAAACGATAAGGACTTGAAGAGGGAACGAATGTAATTAGTATAATAAACATGAGAAACAAAATTGAACGAACGAAACTGGGAACGATTAAAACTGGAAAACAAAACACAGGAAACAAAATGGAAAGGAGCGAGCACTTATGCAATGGGAAGAATGGATGGGATCATAGTTTACAATCGAAACAATATTGAATGAAACAAGGAACGAATGGAATTAGAACAATAAACATAAACAATAAACTGGATTAAAATGGGGAAATAGAAAAATTAAACACTAAACACAAGAAACGAAATGGAAAGGAGTGTATTGGAACATTGCTCTTGATCCGAACGATATGGAATGGAACTGGGGAAATGTATAACAAACCGGAATTAAATGGGAAATGAATGGAATTGAAACACTAGATAAGGAGAACGAAGTGTTATGGAACGGAAGAAAAGACTAAACACAGGGAACGAAATGGAGCCGAGAGCACAAATATCATGGGATGAATGGAATGGAACAATATTCCAAATCGAAACGATATGAAATGAAATAGGGAACGAGTGGAATGTAAGCAATGAATATGGCTAACAAAAATGGAATGAAATTAAACATTTTTTCAACATTTTACTTATAAAGGGTCCGCCAAATAACTTTTTTTTTTGAACTAGTGAACCAATTGGACTTTGTATGGCGTCATACCAAGGTCTTTATGCAAAATTCGTCTCAATGATGTCTCCGAAATGTTCAATTGTTGAGAACGACGGTGAATTGATGTTGATGGCGCTTCACGCACACATTCTGCCACAGCAGCAATATTCTCGGGTGTACGCACTGTTTTTGGCTTTTCACGTTTTTGTTTATAGATGATGATGCCAGTTTCTTTCACTTTTTTCACAAGATAGCGAACATACGGACCATATTCGTTCAGCGGAAGGATAAAACTAATTATCTGTCAAATCAGACATGAGCTAAGTGTTACCATTCACGAAATAAGCACTTGTTGAAAAAAAACGTTAGATGGCGGTCCCTTTATGTTTTTTTTTTTTCAATTTTAAAAAATGTTTCTTGATTTTAGCGATTATTCGCAGTTTCAGCGATTTTTAAGAAATTAGTCCGTTTAATTCATTTGTCCCCTGTATGTTTTTTTAATTGCTTATGAAAAACAAACCGAAAGTAATCACAAAATGAACACCAAGACAATAGCATACAATAATACAATGAAAAACTCAAATTTACTTACTATTCTTTAACTGAATGGGTTTTAAAAATGCATTTATAATACAACATAAAATCGCTGAAGAATAGTATTAAGTTTTGCAACAATAGCAAAAATTTAGTGAAATAAGCAAACAAAAGACATCTTATGATATTATTGTGGTAAAAACCAAAACTACATTTGCTGTAAAAAAAAAATAAGAAATGACAAGAGTATTTAATAAAAGAATTAAAGTCTACTTTTAGGACTAAAGTTGAAAGAAAGAGTTTATCTCCCATTTTAAGAAGCAGTATTTAAAAAAATAGCATAATAAATTTTATTTTATTTAAAGTTAAAGTTAAAAAACGAATTCTTTAAACTTTATGATATTAAAAGCAAGCAGAAGTTTTAATGAAAAATAATAAATTGTTTAGAAATTTTCAAATTCTGATAATGATATACTTCTTTTTTTAACATAACATACCCCTCTATAGTGAAGTAATAACCTAAAATTTAATCATAATAATATGCATAAGGTATATTTGAAATTTTTTTTTTTTTTTATTTTAGTTAATGTACTTATAATTAATATAATTACATTACTCCCATTGGAGCTTCTAAAATTAAAAGGATTAACGAAACAACACAAATACAAACGGATTTAACGGCACAACCAATTGGCTATCGAATAAGGACAAGAATCGGAATATTTGAAATTACATATATAATATTCCCAATTTAAAGCATACATTTAGGTGTGCAAAATATTGCATGCTTTAGGGATAAAATCATTTTAACCATGCATAAATATATAAATTTATATATGGTTATGTATAAAAACTAAATGATATTTCTTTTAAAAACCAATAAGAACAGATAAGAGCATTTAATAAAAGAATTAAAGTATACTTTTAGGAGCAGTATTGAGAGAAAGCTTTTTCCAGCCTTTATAAGAAGTTTTTAAATAGTTAACGAACCTAATACATTTTATTTAACATTAAATAAAGAAATTGTTAAAAATTTGATAAATGCTAGAAATTTTTAAACAAGTTTTACTGAAAAAAAAAAAAATATTTTTTAAAAATTTTTAAATTCAGCTAATGATTCACGTTTTTAACACATTATACCTCTCAATAGTTAAGTAATAAGCTAAAATTTAATCATATTTACATGCATGCAACATTTTTTAAATTACATATATAATATTCCCAATTTAAAGCATACATTTAGGTGGTATGTAGATAAAAGTGCAAAATATTGCATACTTAAGGGCTAAAGCCCTTTTAACCATATTTAAAAATATATATTTATACATGGTTATGTGGTCTAAATTATATGTATATTATATATGAGGTAAAACAGAACAATATTTGCTATTAAAAAATAAGAAACGATAAGAGTGTTAAATAAAAGCATTAAAGTCTACTTTTAGGAGTGGGATTGAGAGAAAGCGTTTTTCTATTATTTTTAAGAGAATGTTTTTAAATAGTTAAAGCACTTAATAAATTTTTTTTAAAATTAAATAAAGGAATTGTTATAAATTTAATGAATGCTAGAAATGTTTAAGCAAATTTTACTGAAAAAAAAATACTTTTTTTTAGAAATTTTTAAATTCATCTAATGATCTAAATTTTTTTTACAAAATATTCACCTGTATCGTGAAGTAATAAGCTAAAATTGAATGATAAATACATGCATAAAGTATTTTTTTTAATTACTTATACAATATTCTCAATTTAAAGCATACATTTAGGCTGTATGTAGATAAAAGTGCAAAATATTGCATACTTTAGGGAGAAAGCCCTTTTAACCATATATTTTCTTTTATTTATTTATGGTTTTACTGCCAATTCTTGTGGCTTTTGTTAAAACAAAATATACCTTCCGGTAAAATGACAATCAGTTAAACAATATGTAAACCAAGTGACTGACTTACATATACCTATAAAAAGGAACATGTATGGTTTTATATTATTTACATAAAATATATGTTAACTTACATTACTATACCTATGATTATCATTGTATTGCATTTCTGTAAATGAGTGAATTTTTTTCTCTTTTCATTTCTTTCATTCATGTTTAAGTAAACATTCGCCTAGTTATGTCAGTTTGTTTTATATACCTTTTATTTATTTTTCCTCAGTTTTTTTTTTTATATATAAAACATAAATACAAAACTTTTCCGGTATAATGAAGCATAAAGATTATAAATAAAATATACACACATTCATATAAAAATTTTTTTTAACAAAACATTAACAATACCAGCAGCAGCAGTAGTTGAGTGAGTTAAACAAATAGAAAAAAAGAGATTCGAGTTGAAAAGGAAACGGAAACATATGCATGTTATTTATTCATAAATAGAAAAAAAACTGGAGTAATATAAATGATGAAACTATTTAAAATAGATAGTTACAACAAAGGATTTATGTAAATTTGTTTTTTTTAACAAATAAAATAAAGAGTTTAAATATAAACTTAAAGTTTTTTTACGACAAGACACCCCTTAACAACCTAAATATTTTAAAAATCATAGAAATTTAAAATTTCTAGGAAGCTTAAGCTTTAAAGTTATATATAAAATATTTTCTACGGTTTTTGTCTTAACGAATTTACGTGTTTAACAATTTCCAACATGGTGGCGTGTGATTAATAATAATAACAAAAACTGTATCTGAAATTCGCCTTAACAAACTCATTTTTTTAGAAATCATTGAAATTTAAAATTCTATAAAAAAAAAGTTATGTTGAACAACTTTTTTTATAAAATTTTAATACTCTGTCTTTTAAAAAAAATTTAAATTTTCATAAAAACTAAAGTGTTTTAGCTTTAAAATGTATATAAAAATAAGTTCTACTATTTTTTAACTTAAAGATTTTAAGTGTTTAACAATTTCTTAAAACATGGCGTATGTTTGATATTAATAACAACTTCTGTTGTTTAAGTCATAGAAATTTAAAAAATTCTATAAAACTAGTGTTTAAGCTTTAAAATGATATAAAGGGTCCGCCAAATAACTTTTTTTTTGAAAATGCTATAAAAAAACTACTGAATATTTTCTCAAATTTCTTTTTTTATTTGAAAGTACAATCATTATCGGTTAATAATGGAAAATAATTTCATTCAAATGGCTGCCTCGGCTGGCCATGCAGTAGCCTACACGATCGGTCCAATTTTTAAGCACATTATCGATTGTGTGCAGCTGTATTTCACCAATGGCTTCACGAATATTGTCCTTTAAAGCGTCAATTGTCTATGGCTTGTTGGCGTAACACTTATCTTTGACGGCACCCCACAAATAATAGTCCAACGGTGTCAAATCGCAGCTCCGAGGTGGCCAAACGACATCAGCTCTGCGGCTGATATTGCGATCTTCAAAAACAGGGCGCAAAACATCGAGTGTAGCTTCGGCTGTGTGGCACGTAGCGCCGTCCTGATGAAACCAAATGTTGCCAATATCCTCCTCTTCAATTTTTGTGAACAAAATTCGTTCAACATGGCCCGATAACGATCGCCATTGACTGTAACGGCCACTCCTTGCTCATGTTTGAAGAAAAATGACAATTTTCGCACACATTCTGCAACATTACCATGATTTTCAAAGTAATGTCGCAATATTTCCCAGCGTTGTTCAAGCGTATACACAACCATATTCGTTCAGCGGAAGGATAAAACTAATTATATGTCAAATCAGACATGAGCTAAGTGTTACCATTCACGAAATAAGCACTAGTTGAAAAAAAAAAACGTTAGATGGCGGACACTTTATAAACTACTATTATTATAGAATAACGAATTTAGGTATTAAACAAATTCAAACACGGTGGCGTATGATTTATATTAATAGAAAAGTTTTTTTTTTCATAAATTAGACATAAAAATCATAAAAAATTTTAATTTTCTAAAAACCAAGAGTATTTAAACTTTTAAATTTTGTAAAAAAAATGATATCTTAATATTTTTTATAAATTTAAGAATTAAAAAGTTTAAACAATTTGATACATGGTGGCGTAATAGAAGTTTTTTTATAAATTCTTCTTTAGTTTTATTTATATAAAATACTAGCGGGCGCAGCCCGCTACGTTGTTAGCGTGATGCTTATCAACGACAGTAGGGTTTCGAACTCTATTGACTCGTTGGAGCATCGTCGGAATGTGGGTTGTGTGACTTTGTTCTATAGATATTACCATGGGAAGTGTTCTGCTGAGATAAGCCGACTCATCCCGAGGGACCGGGTCTCTGTTCGTACTACCCGCTTGTCAAGTAGATCTCATCCGTTTGTTTTCTATAGCCCGGCAAATCGCACAACGCATTACAGAGAAAACTCGTTTTTCAGTCGCACTAGCCGTATGTGGAATTGTCTCCCTGCGGAAGTCTTCCCTGCAAATTACAATTTTAGAAAAATTCAAGTCAAATGTCCACAAACACTACTCCCTCTTTCCTCCTCCCCATAACCTATTTTCCTGATATCAACACAATGCAATGCATTAGTAGGGGCATCCCCTGAGTGTTGGTTCAACATAAAAAAAAAAAAAAAAAAAAAAAAAAAAAAAATTCAAATAAAAACTTTTTCAAAAAGATTTAATAAATATTGCAATAATAATAAACGGAGTGCATTCGCTTTAGCCCACTCCAGGCTTTTGTTCCTTTTTTGTTGTTGTTGTCTTAGTATGATATTTGTTTTTAAGTGTGTTTTTATTCTTAAAAGCCGATTTAATATTTCGCCATATCGAATATAGCGAAAAAGTGGGCGTAAATGTGCCACGCCCACCATATCGAAATCAAATACAGCACATATTACTTTTCAGTTTGCCCACTATCTGTGTACCAAAATTTAATAAAATCCTTTAAGCCATATAAAAGATAACAAAAAGTGGGCGTAAAACTGCCACGCCCACCAAGTCTTAATCTATTATAGCAAATAGTGCTTATGAGTCATCCCAATATCTGTGTACCAAATTTCAATAAAATCTGTTCAGCCATATAGAAGATAGTGAAGATGTGGGCGTAAAAGTGCCACGCCCACAATATCTAAATTTGATATCTGTGACATCTCTTTCTGGGTACCAAATATCAATTGCATCGGTAAAGCCATATCGAAAATAGTGAAAAAGTGGGCGTAAAAGTGCCACGCCCATCATATAAAAATTTCATATATCCTATAGTTCCTTCCATACCGCCCACTATCTATGTGTCAAATTTGAATAAAATCGGTTCAGGCGTTTGGACGTGATGCTCACACAAACAAACAAACAAACAAACCAACAGTCATTTTTATAATATTAATAATAATAATAATATAATAATAATATTAATAAGGATTTTAAAATTTTAAAAATCAGATAGTATTTTAAGATTGTAATCTTTTACATTATATTGATATTTAATACATTTTGTTTGGAACCTCAATAGATTCTTGTCAATATATTCTAGAGTGTTAATTACACGCAGAAAAACATATGTCTAAAATATGATCAAGGCTACAAAACTATGTTCCCTGCAAACACAGTTAGTTTTTTTGATCAAATTATTATTGTATAAATAAAATTTTACCAATAATATGGTCGCTATAATCATGTTCTATTTAAAATCCCCAACTTTAAAAAGTGCATAAAAAGTGTGACAGATTTCAATTTTTTACATAAGAACAGTTTTTATAAAATGTACGAGTTTTCAAGTATGTGGCAACAAATGATCATAATCTGGTATGTGATGAATTTCACTTTCGATCGAAATTGAAAATGCAATCGATTTTAATTTGCTTCAGAAAATACATAATAGAATAAAACCTTTGTCAATCATTTTAGTTAAATGAAATATTTCAATTTATGATATTAAATGTTGTTTAAAATTAAATTGTTGCGAAATAATGACATAAAATTTTTTGATTTCGATCGAAAGTGAAATTCATCACATACCAGAATATGTTCCTTATGATCACACACTACCATAACATAGTCATCAAAACATTTTACATGATCTTCAAAACTACAGTTTGATCATAATGAAAACATTATGATCATAACGACAATATTTTGATTATAAGAAAAACATTGTGATTATTTTAAATTAAATTGTATTCCTAACAATATTTTTCTGAGCGAAAAATGACCACAAGAACTTAAGTATGCTTTAATTTAATGAAAATATTATGTTCGGGAAATACTAGAATATTTTTAAATATATTGTGAAAGTTTACTATTAAGAATATTTATCCGCTTGAAAAATTATCACCAGGACCACTGTATTGTCATATTACATATATTATGATCACAAGAAGAATATTATGATAATTTTAAATGTTCTGAAATTGTATTTTTAATGATATTTCTTCTGAGTACAAAATGATCACTAGGACATTATCATAGTGCAAATTGTATGATCATAAGAAAAATATTACAATCTAAAGGAAAACAATATTATCATCAGTATAATATTATGATAATTTTAAATGCATTGTTAAATTGTATTCTTAGTTATACTTTTCGGAGTGCAAAATGATCAGTAAATAAATAGTAAAATTAAATTAATGCCAAAAAGAATGTACATTTTATTAAAACTGCTTCAATAGAAAATGGAGATCATACTATAGGGATCATATTATGATAATGCATGCATCTTAAATATTGCTAGAACCATAATATGGGATAATTTTGGAACTATAATCACATAAAAATATAAAAGTATGGTTAAAAAAAATATAAGAGTATGGTTTCCGCAATAATAATATGGTCATCCTAACTATATTTTTTCTTTGCGTGTAAACTCAGAGAAAAGAGAAAACGATAGCATAAATTGTATGCATCTTAACAGAGTCTTAAAGAAGCGACAGCATTTTCCCAGTAGAAAAGGCGACCGGTCCCAGCTAACAAGCAGGAAATAATTGTTTCAAGGACCTAGAGGATTCCTTTAGTGTGCGTTTAAAGAACATATATAAAACAATATAAAATGGGTAAGCGAAAATTGAAATTTAGCAAAATATATATTTAGGTACAAATCCAATTTTCATTGATCATTGGTTTCCAAAATAAATTTTTAATTTTTTTGGGAAGTATCGTTGAAACTAAGCGATAAAACGAATATTTAAAAACTCCATTGAAATTTACTTTTCGTGCCAAATTTATAGTTTGAGTTTTTTTGCAAACAGAATTAAGGGCATTCCAGGGTTCAAGGATCCAAAATGTGATAAATATCAAATCATATTCAACACAATTTTTCTTGGTTTAATACCAACAAAATTTCATTCATTTTCGACAAAAAGTCATTAATATCCAAACGATTTTTTGTTTTGTAAATTTAAATCATCAAATTATATAATTTAACTGCGGACAATTTACACAAATTGAGATATGTTCCAAGTTCTGTCCTGTTTTTCACCGTTCCGAAGACTTTGAAATAAAATTTTTTTTTTAGAAATTAATTTGACTGCGGAAAATTTAGTTATATTGATGGTTTCTCGAGAATATGTGTACGTACCACTTCCATGACATGTCCTGGTTCGGTCCTATTTTCACTGGTCATAACTGGACAGGTCACAGGGCAGGTAGGTACTTTCAGGCCGGTTATATTATTATCAGTCTTGGGGAAGGTTTTTTTCAAAATTGCCTTGTTTTCACCGGTCAATTTCACTTGTCATGGGGTAGGTCCTTTAACAGTAGAATACATTAATTTTACTGCAGACAATTAAGACGAATTGACTATATTTCGACATATTTTTTATAACTTTAATGATATACACTGATATATTTTTTTTACCAATCCCGGGACAAGTAACAAAATTGGTTCCTTAAACCCAGCCCCATTTTAATCGATCCGTTCTTTTCCCACAGAACATTTTATCTTACAAAGTCTACTCTGTCTTAGGCGCAATAGCGGACCAAAAGGGTTAAATTTTCGGGCAAAAGGCTCATTATGGATCTGATTTTTATTTGTTAACAACCTTTATGAAATTTATTACATATCTCTTTTATCTTTTTCATATAAAGTATTTTAAAATCCTTGTATTAAACGGTTTTTAAGAGATTTGATTTTTTTTTGAGCCGGTGACGTATGATTTATATTAATTCATGGGTTTTAAAGGAAATTCATTGATAACTTTTTTGTTTGAAAAGATAATTTAAAATTATGAAAAGATTTCCATTCTGAAACTATAAGACTAAATAATGCTAGAATTTTTTTGACTTTTATCAAATTTTATATAAATGGCTTTGAATTGAGTTGTTGAATTTAACGATTAATACTATAATGAATATGCAACAGATTTCATTGTTTGTGAGATAAAGATATATAAAATAAAATTTTAAATTGCACTTACCTTTTCTCTTAACATATCGCGTATACGACCAGCTTGATTTTTGGAACGATGTAATTCTAATTGTAATTCCAAACAACGTTCTTGCCAGTTGATCTAAGAAGAAAAGCATTTGAAAATAAAATGTTCTTCTCTTGTTCGTGTTCTCGTTCAAACTTACCTCCGGCACTGCTTGTCCATAATTATTAACCTGATGAACATCTAAATATTCTGTTAATGAAGAAAAATGTGGCCAGGGTGCATCAGCACCATCTAATGAGGCAACAGGATTAACCTGTGCTAAATCCTTTTGTTGTTGGGTAGTTGTGGTGGCGGAGGTAGTTGCGCCAGTTACAGCAATATTTGTAGGTTTGGCAGGTATTGGTGGTGGTTTTGGTTGTCTTCTTGGCATTAATCTAGGACTATTTGGTGTTGATTGTGCTGTTGCAACACCAAGTTGTTGCTGTTGTTGGCGTAAAGCAACTGATGCACTATTATCTAATTGTTGTTGTCTATTGAGAGGTATTTGACCACTAAATGATATGGCTCGTTTTGTTAATAATGGAGAAGAATTTAAAGATTGTGTGGTACCATATAAAGGTGGTAAGGAATGTTGTTGTTCTTGTGTATGTTGCAGATATGATGAAGAAGGCATCATATTAGGATGTTGTTGGTGTTGAAGATGATGTTGATATTGTTGTTGCAACAAATGTTGTTGCTGTTGCAACAAATGATTTTGTGTTGTTGTTGAGGGGAAAGTATGTAAATAATTGTGAGTAACATTACCACCGACAGCACCTGCAACACCTCCACCAGCAACTCCTCCACCACCAACATCTTGAGAACGTAATTGAAAATAATTATGAGTTTGTGTTAAATATTGATAGTTATGTGGTTGTTGTTGAGATTGTTGTTGATGAAAATATTGTTGTTGAGCATGCGAACTACTACTACTGGCTCCACTGCCATTGCTAGTGGCTCCCGCTGAAGCTGGTGTTGCTCTACCCGATGTAGAGGGTGACGAAGAAGTAGATCTTCTACGATTTATGGTCAATTGTTGTTGATAGTGGGTTGTCGGTTGTTGTAGATTGGTTAGTGGATCAAAGATTTGTGATAATCTTCCCGAAGGCACTTCGTCGGACATTTAGGTGGATTTTATTTTTGTTATTTTTGAAAGGGGAGGTTTTTGTTTTATATCAAAATATGTTGTTGGATTTTATTAAAAGTTATGGTTAATTTCCAGGGTCAGTTAAGTAAAAATTTTGATGTCATTTTATGATGAAACTGGAAAGAAAAGAAAAGGAAAAAAATTTTAAGGAAAATTCGTTTTAAAATTCAAATTTAATAATAAACAACTACTTTGTCCTCCTTAACACCCAATTTTAATAAAACGTACAGCTATGACTCTCTGAATCGTCAGTCATAGGGACCCTTTCTGAATCTAAAGAATAATTCTCTAAATATAGGAAAAAAAAATGTCAGTGGAAAATTCAGTGGAAAAATCTTTAATTTTTTTGTATACTTCACATTTAGTTTATTTGACTTATAAGATAATATTTTTGAACGGAAAAAATTAACCTTTGGCCCCTTTGAATAAAATATGATGATGGGAACAGAAGTTGATGTTTTCAGATATTTTCCATTCCTAAAATATTATCTTATGAGTAAAAAAAACTAAGTGCGAAAAGTCTATGCAAAATTCAACCGCTGGGCCCCAAAATATTTAAAGCAAAACAGCGCGGGTGCCAAATGTTGGCCATTTTGATATTTCCTAATGGAAATATTGTGAGCGTTGTGGTGTAATGATGGTCCCGGGTTCGATTCCCGGTGACGACAACATCAATTAATAAAAATAATATGTATGAGTTTTTATCACTTATATGTATCGCTGTGCCCACCTTCAGTGTTCCCATAGCACTTAACCCCACCGAAGTAAAATAATGAATCAGGGCTATGAAACAAAAAGCTTCAATAATTTCGCCAACTCTACATCAGGTGGCGAGCAAGTTTTAAGTTTTAAGACTTATCATCTCGTGCAATTACAGTATTGCCATGTTTGAAGCCCTTCATCTTTCACTATGAAAGTCTCCACTATCCCCTTTCCAAAGAAAGCAACACATTAATTAATAGGAAGAATTTCCTGAGTGTTGCTTCTCTTAAAAAAAAAAAAATAAATTGATGTAAACGCAAATTGTACAGAAAAAATTAACCTTTAGTAATCTAAATCTAAAGAACTAAAATTTACGGCTGCCAAAGGTTCACATTTTCTCATAATTTCTGTTATAAAAATATTATGTTTTTAATAAAATAAACTAACAAGGAAACTATTTACAGCGATAAATCCTAAGATTTGAATGAAACTTATTTTTGGTTAGGTGCGCAATCGCAAGTTGAGGGGTTAAAAAGTAGGGTCAAAAATTAACCAATTTGTCGTTTTTTTAACCCTTTCACTACCGACTTTTTGTTTGTATATGTATTTCTATTTTGACTTCAGATTCTTGTTAAGAGTCCTCAAATTAGAAAGAACATTTTTTGCATGTGTACCCCCATACCCAACAAAAAACGGGTCCGAAAATCAAATTTTTGAAATTTCTCAGACTTTTTCTACCACTTCAACATTAGACCAACCAAAATTGCTTTGTTTGCTTACGTTTTGACCATTAAATTAAGCTACGTGCCAAATTTCGTTATTCTAGCTTTGTTAGTTTAGGAGATACACCAAACGGCCCTTTTTCGGAGATAAAGGCTGATTTAAAAAATAGAACGTTTTTAACAAATATCGCGAGTATGTTGCCCTTATAAACAGTTTATGCATATTATAATTTTTTTTTTCGAATGACCAAAATATTAATGAACATTTTTAAACAAAAATATTAAGTTTTACTACATTATCATATTTTTTTTATTTTTTCCAAAATGTGTGCTGTTGTGTACAAGGGTAGTCAAAGATTAAACATATTTCGTATAAAAGTTATTAAACAATAGGCAAAATGAGTACCAAATGAAAAGTATTTTGAAGGTACCTCCACTGGAATACAGGCGCGGATTCAGGGAGAGGGAAAATGGGACATTTCTTCCCCCAAAAATTAAACTGTTCGCAACAAAATGTATAAAATAATTAAAAAGTTAATAAAAAAAAAAAACTTCCCTCCCCAAAACATTTACCTGTATTCGCGCCTGCTGGTATGTAAAACATGTCAGTGCATGTCCGAATATTTTTGTTATTTAAAAAACAAATTTTTTGAATACCACATTTGTAGGGGAAGTTGTTATTTGGTTGAGATCAAATTAACATATAATAATGATTATTTAATTTAATCGAGAGCTTTTGGGTCTGGCTTTTTTCAAATTTCGTATTCGTTTGGCTTTAACGCGACTATTCCCGAAGAGCTTTTAAAGCCTATATTTTAGTTATTTCAAATTAGTAGCAGCTGCGGGCCGACAGCATAGGCAATATGGCTATCAAAACTTTTGTTTTCTCGAGTGCATTAATACTGTGTACATATGAATTTCTTAAATTTAAAAGATGTTTTCATACAAAACCAAATGAATTTTCAAACCCAATTTTTAACCCGTAAACGTGAAATACGTCTTCCATTTTTTACTCCTTTACAACATATCCAAAGTTCATTATAATCTGCGAGTTCGGGTCGGAATACCTCTCTTATAATTGCAAGTAATACTCAAAAACTTCATACTATGATCCCTTAAATATTGCAGGCAAAAGAGTACAGTTGCAAAGGTTGGCCTTTCCTGATATTTTCCTACGAATGACAAAATTTAGGGGACTAATATTTGCCTTTTTGGTATTTTCCAATTTGACAATTAATTTTAATCTTAAATATTAAAAACTATTACATTTGGCTCCTGTTGACCTACTAAATCTAAAACACATAAAATGACGGGGCCAAAGATTGCCGTTTTTTTAGATGTATTTTATTTAATAGTATCATTATAATAAGTTCATTGATCTAAGTAAGTCGTGTACACAAAGATTCAACACTTGAACCCCTAATATTGAATAAGTTAATTGAACTAAGTGCATGCTGTACACAGTATGAACCTTTGGCACTCCTGAATTTTTAAAATATAATAAATAACGGGGGACAAATGCTGTCTTTTTGATAGCGTTCATTTAATAATGGGTACTTTGAACCAAATGCAAGTCGTGCTCATACAAATTCAACCATTGACCCCCCAAAATAGTTAGAACGAAAAAGGATGAGCGCACACCAACGCCGTTTGGCCCTCCTTAAGGTTGGGCCTTTATGATATTTTTCCAATTTTAAAATAATTTCTTTTGACGACTCGTGTAAATTTTTGTAAATTTAAGTTAAAGACAAGAAATTAGCTATTCCCCCCCTAAATGTTACCAAAAAAAAAAAACACAGTGGCCAAAGGCTGTCCTTTTCAGCAATTTTTATAGTCATTATTTTATGTTTTCTAATGAATTATATTATTACCTTTTTAAAGCCAAAATATTTGCTAAACTATAAATTATTTAAAATTAAACATTATCAAAAATAAAAAACTATTGCCTACTTTTAGGCGTTTACGAATTTCAATAAATGTTTGCCTACTTTTAGGAGTTCAAAATAAATTAACATTAAATTAAAATTTAATTACTAATTTAATACAAAATTAAATTAAATTTTTATTCATTCCTAAACAATAAGCCATAAATTACTCATTCATTATGTCAAATACACAGACACACACTTTAAGACAACTTAAATAAACATCACTTGTCTTTGACATTAAAATTTGTTGTTTATTTTAATAATAAAATTTACTTAATAAAATATTACAGTATAATTTCCTTTTATTACTTTAGCTCAACTGCAGATAAATTACAAACCTACGGTTAAGTTTACATGACTGAATGACCATATTTTAAGCTACTCCATACGTATGTAAAATTTATTAGCACACGTACGTATACACAGAGAGAATTTAAGTGGACGAAAAATAGTGAAAATGTTCACTAAACTAATGAAACTTTTCTTCAGAAAGTGCACGGACAATTTCTTAAAATTAATGAAAAGTTTCATACATTTTGTGAACTAAATTTTTTAATAAACATTTTTCATTGTGTGAATTGAGTGAATGAAACTTTTAACCCTCTAACTGGCAAGCCCTAAACTAGGCGGGGTATTTTAAATGGGCTATAACTGGCCCAAAGGAGTGCTTTATAATAAGCAATTTAACTTTTTCGATAGAAAACCATATTTTGTGAAGTAATTTTATGTGTTTATTTTACGGTTTGGAAACAAGAAAGTGTTTAAGTTAGAATTTTGTAAAATTTCAAAAAATAAATATTTTGAAATGTGTACAATCTTAAAAACATTTTTATGTTCACTAAAAACTGTTGATACTTAACACAAAGTTTGATTGAAGCTTAAACTTTTCAAAAAAAAAACTCCAACTTTGGTCCAAGGACATACAGGATTTCTATAGCATACATGTAAGGGACATCGAATTATGAAATATGGCAGAAAAATTATGTTTAGTAGTATTAGCAAAGCCTTTCAGTTTAGTCAATACATGTTAAAGTTGATGTAAGTTTTCGCTCAATTTCGCGTTTTTCGAAAAACGAAAATCGCCATATCTTCTTAAGTCAGTAAGTAAGCCACTGAATGGGTAATTCTTGGGCTGTAGTTATATCTTGGTAAGAGGACTAATTTATGCCCAAATCTATTAATTTTTATTTATTGGTTTTTGACATTCGCTCTAAACCTATTTTGTCCCATATTGCCTAAAATTAAAATCGGCAACGAAAAAAATGTTGGTTTAAAAATATTTTTGGGGGTAATAAACAAAATTAAATTTTTCATAAAATTTTATGAAAACTTGCACAGACTTAATAAAAACTTGCACTGACTTAATAAAAAAAGTCTCCAAAGCAACTTCATTGCTTCAATACAAAAATTTATTAATATAATGCATATAATTCTGTCAGTGTACACGTATATTATTAATAACTATAAATATTCAAATATTCCTACAGCGTAAATGCAGCCAAACCAGGCAGAAGTAACAAGCAAGCATTTGCCGTAAGTTACTTGCCACAATAACTAGCATTTACTTGCAACAAACATCGTCTGAGTTATAGTCATTGCTTATTGAAGAAAGACCCCATAGAACTGAACACATTAAACGGAAATGTCAAATCACAAATATTTATTGAATATGACAATATGAAGTTTTAAAAGCTAGAGGCAATAGAGTGGATGGGTTAGACTTACCTTTTTGACTTGTCTAACTATTTAAGTATGCAACACATTGCACAATGGCATTGCAAATAAGTAATTGTATACATATCATAAAACATGAACAAACATGCAAATTATTACCAAGAATTTGTGTTAATATGTTTTATTTCAAAAAGTTTAGTAGTAAACGAATTTAACAAGAATTAACAGAAATTAAATATTAAGGAATTTAGAAGAATAAATAAAATGGACTCAGAATTGGATAATTAACGAAAAGTCTACTCAAATTCAAAGCGGAATTAAATTCACGAGTAGATTTGGAAAAAGAAGTGAAAAGGATTTAATATTTAAAGAATAAAGATTGTCCAGCTAAAAAAAAAAAAATCCCCGATATTGAAAAGCGCGGAAACTAAAATTAATAGCCAAAAATTAAGGAACTCAAATAACTAAGAAAAAACTAAGGCAAAATCTCTACCATCTGAGCTAATGTTTCTCGATAACATTGTTTGGGTAACAGCAAACTTATATTGTTGTGCGTGTACCAAATAAGAAAATTTAAAAAGCACTAAAGCAAAATAAGTAAAATTGAAAAAAACGATTTTTGATATTTAAAAATAGACAAAATGAATTTTTTTTTAAATAGAAATTATGTATTTTCGATCTTTGGTTGGTTGGTTGGTTTAAGTGGCAGCTCACGCTACTCGTGAACATCAAGTAGAGTCAAAAAGCGACTCCGTTTTGAAGAGACCACACTACCTGTAAGGAACTAGTATCCGGAGTACTAGACCCACCCCGTTCGGTTAAGATAACGTATGAGATCACCGAATCCCACACGTGATATTACCGAGAGGTCGTCCAGTATATGGTCACCCAAGATACGGAGTCGAATATTCTGCAGCGCCGGAAATAGTCACACAAACATTATGAATAGGCAAAAACAAAGAATTAAAAAAGAACCAAGAATTTAAAAAAATCTACTAGACGTCAGTAAAGCTTCATTAAAAACGTTCTGTTTACAAGACAACAACGCTCTTACTTCTAAACTAATGTTGTCTCTTCATGTTGACTGGTTAAAAGCAAAGTTATATTTTTTGCATGTGTGTGCCAATACAAAAGAAAAAAGAAAACAAACACAACACAAGAAGAAAATTAAAAGAAAATACAATACCGTGTCGCGGATTAGGCTCTTTGAGGTTTTTTATTAAAAAATTTAAACTAATTTTTTTTTCGTAAATTTTAGCAACCCTGATGTAGTTCTGTGTTAAGTCCTGCTTTAACCAGTCACGGTATATATCCTTTGAGGGCAATTGATTTTTTATGCCACCGTAGGGTATCTATAATGACATCTTGTCTTTGCCATACTTTATATATCATTTGAAATCTAACCAACTTCAAAGTTTATGTCAAAATCAATCAACATTTTAACAATCGAAAGATCAAACTTCATACCGCCATACACAACAATTTAAGAAATTCTTTATTTCAAAATCGTTTTTGTTAAACCACAACAAACAGAGTGACAATAAATATTATAGAAATATTAACATTTTATATAATGTACACTAAAAACCCCACCGCAGATACAAATATACTCCGTCAGCTACACTCAGGGAAAAAAGTTGCATAGTAATGATGAAACTTTGTTTCATAAATCGTTTGTAAACAAGTATTCATCATATCTATGAAGTTTTCATAAACATGATGAAAAGTTTCATAAACATTTATGACATAATGTTTCATAGTTCATCATTTCATAAAAAAGTTTCTTAAACTTTGTGAAAATTAAAATTGTTGTATTATTATTGAAATTTTTATTTTAAATTAAGAAAACATCATTTACAATTTAGACTTTTTAAAATTCAAAAACTACCGGAAATTATTTGACATTCTGAAACATCAATTCTAGATTATTTAATGTGTTCTTTATTTTTAATTCAATACTTATGAGACATTTCATAACTATGAAGAAGCTTGTCATCAATTTTTCCTTTTATGAAACAGCTTCATCTTATTTAAGTCTTACATTGGACGAAAATCAATGAAGTTTTTCATCTTATTTATGAAATTTTTCATAAATATGATGAAGCTTTTTCCCTGAGTGTACAGCAGCTTAAGTGTAGTGGAAAAAAATAATATTTATATGAATAGTATGTTAATAATGGAACGTGAGCGAGCATTAATGTCACGTAAAAATTTTGTTACAAAAAATATATAAAAAAAAACCAAATACAAATGATAAAACACTAACTACTACACCATTTCCAATTTAAAAAATAAAGAGTTTACTTTAACGATTTAGATTCGAAAGAAATACATGATATATTAGATTTTGTGTCTAACCACTACACATTTGGAGTCCGAAAATTAATACAAAGTAGATTTAAGGTGTTTTTCTTTATCGATGTGAAATCAGTCTGAATATTTTTAGAAAAGACTGCTTAAAATGAGATAACAATATTTAACTTTGATTAAGTTTTAGGATTGGGCATCAAAATAATTGCATTATACGAGTATCAAATTAAATGCAAACAAGTGAAAGAATTAAGTATGCTGTTGCCAATTTTGTCAATTGAGCGAAAACATTTTTGAAAAAAAAACTCAAGAAATTTCAGGAAAAAAATTGTCTTGGTGTTTTCCGCAAAAAACAGTTTCGTGGTAAAAACATTTCAGAAAAATAAAAATCTAACGACAAAAAATTTTGGGGGAAAACAATTTGAGGAAAAAAAAATTGGCAAAAACAAATTTTGCGGGAAATAAAAATTAGCGTAAGAAAATATTTTAAAGCTTTACAATGTTTAACACATTTTTTTAAGTTCCCTATGAAAAAATTTTATATATATACTCGTATATCATATACAACTTGATATCATCATATATGCGAAATGATGTGAAATAAAGAAATAATAAAGCGCTTTATAAAATAAGTTAAACACTTGATAATTAAATCTTAAAACTAATGTTTGAGAAGTATCAAAATTAATAAAATTATGAAATTTTATGAAAAAATAAAAAAATTAAGTCTTTGAAATAATTTCAAAGTTCTAAAGAAAACTTTCATTAAATTTATTAAGAGATAATTTATGAAATCGAATGAATTTTTTTTTCTGAAACTATGAAATTCTATGAAAAATTTCTTAATATAAATAAAATTTCATGGATATAATGAATTTCTTCATTGAATTTACAGAAAAGAAATTATTAAAAATCATGACGAATATTTCTTTCAGTGTAGGCAATATACTTTCTACCTGCTTAGTAGGCCGGGTCGATTTGTATGGAGGCAAAAAATAGCTCAACGTTCAAGGAAAATCGTATTCTAGGGATCAAAATAAGAAAATTTGCCGAAGGATCCATACCTCTAAAACGAATTCTGATGTCCCGACTTTTTACCCGTAGGGTCAAATTTTGAAAAAGCCCACTTTAATATTTCAGAAAGTAGGAGGAATCTCTCCAAGATTATGGGAGATACTTCTTCTCCGGGAGACGCGCTAGCAGATTAATGCATAAATCATCATTCTAGGGGTTAAAATTTAAGTTAAAAGAGGGCCTTTTTAGCCGTGTTTTTTTAGCAAAATGTACAAATCTCGGGATAGAGATATTTCAGAAAGTAGGAGGAGTCTTTAAAAGATTAGGGGTCTATTTCTTCTCCGGAAGAAATAGAGTATAAATATATTCGATTGGGTTGGATTCGATTGGGGCACTCTAAATGGGTCAAAGTGGGATTTTTCAAAATTTTCACCCTACGGGTCAAAAGTCGGGACATCAGAATTCGTTTTAGAGGTATGGTTCCTTCGCCAAAGTTTCTTATTTTGATCCCTAGAATACGATTTTGCTTGAACGTTGAGCGATTTTTAAATCGACCCGCCCTACTGCTTAGTGTTTAACGAAATATTTGTTTTGAACAATCTGAAATTGCTTAAGTTCTAAATAGGGAGATTTAGCCTTCATAAATAAAAAATATCGTAATGATCCATAATACCGACCGTATAAGGAGTGAGATCGAATAAATCCTAACACAAATTATCACTTATAATTGTTTATGTTTAAAAGTGAACTTTTTTTTTTAATCAAGTTATCTTTTAAAAAGTCGTCAGATGATGTGTATAAATTATTAGCGAATCTTTAGTGCCCTAATTGATAGGAGCAGACCATTTCCAAAAAAAAGTGACAGTATTGGGAACTTGCTTTGTAGCCTTCATCAATAATTTAAAAAGAATCTTAATATAATTTAATTTTTCTGAGTTCTGAACAAATAAGCATATTTTTTTCTACGAAATTTAAGGTTTTTTTTTGTAAAAATTCTACTTTTTTGTTTTCATTTTTTGTTCAAAGTCCATTTGTAAACAAAGTAATGATCCGATTTCGCTAATAATTTATACACATCATCTGGCGACTTTTTAAAAGATAACTTGATTCAAAAAAAAGTCCACTTTTAAACATAAAAAAAGTTATAAGTGATAATCTGTTATAAGTGATTATTCGATCTCACTCCTTAGTTATTATTTCTAATTATTTTGTATAACAAAGGCGTGTAAAGTTTGCTCTGTTTTCTGCTCTAGAAAAAGTTTTGTAAGTTCTACTTGAAAATTTTGAGAACAAAATATTTGATTTTCTTCCTCGGTAAATGTAGTTTTTTTGCGTTTTAAATTTATTATATGTTTTCCATAATTTTTAAATTTAACATTATTTTCTAAAATTAATATTTATATGTTTTATAAATAAATTATAAATAAAGTACTTAATTTTATTTAACTTAAATGTTTTACTTTCAATTTATAACGAGCTTTCAACCTCCGTATATTTACAAAATAAAGCAAATCAAACATATTAGCTAGGTTGATACTAGTATTTCGATCTGGCTAAAGATCTCATCAGAACCCGAAGTTTTAGAAAAGCTAGAGCCTATATAATAGGCAGAACTTTAACAAAAAACCTATTAATAATCAATGTTGCTCCATTCTTGTCTTCTTAGTAATCAACCACGTGGTTAGGTCTTTTCCTAACAAGCATCATGACGTTACTAAATTTTGAAGACCAAAAATGTTCTATTTATATAAAAAAATTTTAGTGTGTACTCTGGCTCAAGTAATATTTTTTACAGTTATATTAGTTTTTTGTTTTTATATACATCGAGATTATTTTTATGTTATTTTTTTACGTTTGATATAATTTTTATTAAAAATAAAAATTATGGAGCAATTCCATATGAAAGCGATCACCTTTTGGACGACCCCTCTCCGATTTTAAAATAAATAGTCTCAATCGATTGCCCAGCAAAAAATAATATACCTACATATATTTTTTTTTTATAGTGACTGGTTTAGTGGTGGTGTGCACCACTGTCATGTGACAAAATTGAAGAATTCTTCATAAGGGACCTCATTGAAAGTTGTTTAAAAAAAAAACTACTAAAGCGATCGCAACGAGTGATAGCTCGTTGGAAAGGTATTGAATCAGGCTTTAATTGAAAAATAAAATTTTCCTAATTTTTCTCAGAAATTTACCTTTTTTCCCATGAAAATCAAATTTTCCTATGAAAATTAAATTTTCCGATTTTCCACAGAAGCTCCTAAATTTTAAGGTTAATTTTATTTTTTTTGGATTCCTCATAATTTTTGCTTTAAGAATCAGCAATAAAAAAATGGGCCCCGACTCCTTGTTTGGACAGGAGAAGAGCATTTAAGAGACCACCTTGTTCTCATTGTTTTTATATTTTTTATAATTGAATTATTTTTAATTATTTAACAAGAAAAATTAGGAAAATTGTATTTTTCAATGAAAGCCTGATTCAATACCTTTCCAACGAGCTATCACTCGTTGCGATCGCTTTTTAAAACAACTTTCAATGAGGTCCCTTATGAAGAATTCTTCAATTATATCAAACTTGTATAAAAGACAAAGTACGGTCTTGTTTACTCCCCCTGTACATTTTGTTTTTAAACAAAACAAGTGTGCAAATAAAAAGGAAAAAAACAAAAAACGTGTATTGAATATCTACCAAAGGTAGACCTTACACATAACAAACAAGTTTTCAATTTTTTTTTTTGATCAATGGTGATAATCTTTAACTTCGAGCTCATATATTAGTTCTCGTTTAGTGAGAAAACTAGTTTATATAAATGCTTGATGTTTTGCATGGGATTGTCACTTCTTTCAAAACGCGTTCTGATGATGGGAACCTAGAAAATTCCCGAAATGGATCTATCAACACATTTCTGAAAGTGGTCAATTAATAAATTTGAAAACAAAAACTCTATAGATTATTTGTTAAGACAATATCCTAATAAAGAAATATAGAGCATGGTCTCGAAGTTGAATAATTTTCATTTTCATTAAACGTTTTAATTAAAAAACTTATTAGATAAAATTTGAATAATTTTGAATAATTTTTATTTTCATTAAACGTTTTAATTAAAAAACTTATTAGACAAAATTGTATCAAATTATAAATAATTTGATCATATTTGATAGATACATATTTCGGATAAAACTATATGACATTAGATCCCATGAGATCAGCTTATGTATACCATTTTTCATATCAGATGGGATATGATGTTTAGTTATATGTGATACTATATATAATCACATATGATTATATCGGAACTTTGTTCTTCGGGTTGTTAATATAAAACATATTTCATTGGAAACGGTGTACTATAGTTGTCAGTGGTATTAGTAACAGCAGCATGTATAATATTTTTAATAAAGTATCTCAACATCATCAGAGATCGTATTTGTAGATATGATATTTTTTATATTTTAAACATTTAAAAATGCATACACACACACACACACACACACACACACACACACACACATTTAGAAAAGAGTATTTAGACAAACACAGACTCCCTCATAATATACTGAATATAAAAGTACTTTTGTATTTGAAAACTACTTTAATAGTTTGTATCATATTCTATTTGTATGTTGCTCCTCTTATAACATAAAGCAGAAGGAAAAAGGAATAAACTCTTAATATTTCCAGAGAGTTTTAAAAAAAATTAATTAGTCGGATGCAACGGGAAAAAGCACTTTTTTGGAAAAAAAAAAAAATTCTCAAAAAAATGTGTCGAAAATAACCTTGCGTAAAATAAAATTCGAAAAAAAATTTGACTAAAAAATGCAAGTAAAAAAATATTTAACAAGTTTGAGTAAAATTAAAACAATTTTGCAAAAACCAATTTCTTGAAAAAATTCCGCGCAAAAAGTTGCAAAAATAAATTTAGAGAAAAAAATGTTCAGCGGTTGTATACCGTATACATCTATAGAGATGAAAAAAAAACATAATTTTTGAAAATAAATTTTAGGAAAAATATATTCTTCGGGTTAAAGTTTTAAGGAAAACAAATTTTCAGAAATGAACTTGAAGGAATATAAAATTTTGGTGAAAAATTATCAGAAATATAATTTTGCTGCAAAAAATATCGAGGAAAAAATGTTGCACAAAAAAATTTGGAGTAAAAAAATTTCACGAAAACGAAAGAAAAATTTAAAAAAAAGTTTTATAAAAATTTAAAAATTGAAAGGAAAAAAATTTTAAAAATATAAATTTTACGAAAAAAAATTTTTTAAAAAAATTCCAAAAAAAGTTTCTCGAAAAGATACAATGTAGCGGAAAAAAAAATTTCGCGAAAAAATATTTTATGAAAATAGTTATGTTTGAAAGTAAAAATGAAGTACCTTAAAATCCTATACAAATTTAAAGGAAACAATTTCCGTGAAACTATTTATGTCCTAAAATCTTCGACAAAAATAATTTTCGCGGAAAAACAATAGTAGAAAAAATGTCAAAACTTAATTTGTTATTTAAATAAAATTTGAGGATAAAATCGCACTTACAACGAAAGGCATTATGAGGACACATCAACCGGTATATGTTCGCGCATAGCCGACCAATTTTTTAATTAAAAAAATACTCCATTTGTATAGGATACTACATTTGTATAAGATGTTCTTGTTGGTTTGAGTTCAAATTAACATTTAATAATGCTTATTTAATTTTATCGTCTGGGCTTTTTTCGATTTTCGAAAAAACTCTGCTTTGAGATGACTTTTTTGTCGCAAATTTTTTTCCCTCTAAATTTTTTCAGAGATTTTTTTTTCCATTGAAATTTTGTTGCCGCTGCATTGCTTTTCCGTAATATTTTTTTACGCAAATTATTTTTTTCCAAATATTTTTTTATGAAATTTTTTTTGCGACATTTGTTTTCCTCGACATTTTTTGCGAATTGGTTTAAATAAAATGAAAAATTATCTACTTGACGTTTCGTTGGAATTATTCCCACAACTACAAGTGTCTAGAACTTTTTTTATTTACATTTGTCATTTATCAATCAAAACTGCTATTAATATCACAGAAATTTTGTTTTCAAATAATCCCTGCTTTATGTGTGAATCAGAGGGTGTTTAACTTTAAATACCTTCTTATGGGTTCGTCCGAATTTCGCAGAACTTCAGTTTGATTTTATGTTAAATTTTATAAATTTGTCTTAAAAACTCAAACAGAAAGTGTAAGAAAGTACAAAATATTATTAATATGAACTTCATTCTGCGAAAACTTAACATAAGTCTTACTGAATTAATAAAATATTAACTTAATTCAAAAAGAATTAAAATCTTTAAGCTTTAAAATTTTTGTTTCAAGCAATCATGTTTAACTCTTAACATTATTCATTATTGTGAACATCATTCTGCAAAGAATTAACACAATTCCCATTGAATTAGCAAAAAAATTAACTTAATTCAATATGAATTAAATAATAATTTAATGATTTTATTCTTTTAAATGTCTGCCATATGTAATCGTGTTTGACTCTAAGCATTATTTGTAAAATTGTGGGTGCTTTTCTATGCTATATCTGTGTATGAGTTTATGTTGTAGTCGTCTGGCATGAGTTTTTATATCTTGTATTGTAGTTGTTTTGGTGTCATATCGATAAAATCTAATTAAAATGCGCGACACATGTGCGCATATTTTACATGAATTTAAACAAGTAGTTAGTTCATTCGTTTAGGTTTTTTCTTTCTGCTCTATACTATTTACTATGAGGTGCTCACACATGGTCTAAAAGCATTAATTGACAAAAATATGTAAAACAAAAAGTAAAAATTTATTTTTAAAGCAACTTAATCGTACATTTTAATGCTATAATTTAAGTAATTAATTTAATAATTAAGAATTTATTGCTTTATTTCGATCAAAAAAAAAATTTTGTGCGTTAAAAAATTGTAAAATATAGTGTCTCCTTAATTTATAGACCGGTTTGATTATAAAACATTTTCATGGGCGTTGTGGTGTAATGGTTAGCGCGTTGGACTTTTACACAGAAGGTCCCGGGTTCGATCCCCGGTGCCGGCAACATCAAAATAATATGTATGAGTTTTTTCTATCTCTCATACGTATCGCAATGTCCACCTTCGGTGTTCCCATAGCAATTAACCCCACCGAAGTAAAATAATGAGTCAGGGCTATGAACCAAAAAGCTTCAATAAAGTTCGCCAACTCTCCTTTAGGTGGCGAGCAACAACTGTTCTAAGTCTTATCATCTCGCGCAATTACAGTGTTGCCATGTCTGAAGCCCTTCATATTTCCCCACCTTTCATCTCTATACTATCCCTTTCCAAAGAAAGCAACACACTAAATATAGGAAGTATTTCCTGAGTGTTGCCTCTCTTTAAAAAAAAAAAAAAAAAAAAAAAAAAAAAAATTGTTTTAACCGCCATATCTGATTTAAATTATTCACGCAGTGAAAATAGCATAATGCTATATGTTAACAGCATCATAATATGTTCCTCATAATCATATTAAGATCGTAGATGAAGTTAAAATCGTCCTCAGTGATCAGTCAGAATCAAATTTATGATTGTTAGGATCATAATATGATAATTTATAGACCCCAATCTTGTTCAATCATATGTTTTGTTAAATAGTTTTATTTGAAAATTAAGGGGGGACATTACATTACATTCGCGGCAGAGAAAACACACCTTTCTTAAAAAAATCATAACTCAGTCAAAAACAAACATTTTTCCAAAAATTGTAGAGAATTGAACAAATTACAAGAAAAAAATGAAAAAAAAAAATATATTTTTAACTCAAACATGGTTTTATAGAGCTCCAAACTGGCGGCAGAGAAAAAAACGGGGGCCCGTGCAGCGCTGGGAGTCGCAAAAATTGTCCGATCTGGAAAAAAAAAATGTCTTTTTTAAATCTTAACAAAATTGGTTATCGTATGACACGAGCTTTTTTTTAATTTTTTTTTTTTTCAATTTTTGGTGATGTTCCAAATTTAAAAGTGTGTTTTTTCGAAAAAAAAAATATTGACTTTAAAAATTCATAAAAAATCGAAAAAAAAATTTTAAAAAAATCTCGTGTCATACGATAGCGAATCAAGTTTAAAAAAATACAAAAAAAAAAAAAAAATCGTCAAAAAATGAACCCCCTAGTGCCGCAACCAGTACGAAAAACATGGTTTCGAGATAAACGCGTTCAAAGTTTGTGAACAAAGAAAAGCAAGTAAAACAAGTATACCAGCTGCCGTACGTAGGTAGCGCGAAAATTAAAAATGCGCTCTCACTAATCCGGCTGTAACTTTTGAACCCGTAGGCAGTTTTCCATGAAATTTTTTTTCTTAGAACCTTAAGAATATTTACTAAAATACGAAATTATAAAAAAAGTCGATTTCAAAAAACGGCCAATGTCATGTCCACTCTTAAGTAAAGAGCTCTTAAACCCAAATCGTAATTTTTGTGATGTTTTTTTTTTTTTGTTTTTAAAATTCTTGATTTCAGACAACGTGTAAGCCACACTATTTTGTATTGAAAAAAAAATATTGTTTTATATTTAAAAAAAAATCTAAAAAAAATCTAAAAAAAAATATTTGTAACTCGTACTCAAAGCGGGTGTATAATAAAAATAAATTGCTAACATTGTAGTTCAACTATTACCACAACATAAAATACTAACTTGGCTGCATATTTAAGTTTACAACATACTCTTGTAAAATATCTAATATGTTACATTAGTTGTAATATTGAATTTTTTAAATATTTTTATCATGTATAAAGTTAAATATCAATTACTGATTGATTTACAATAGGGAACAAATCGTGGGAGAAATTGTTTTTAAATTAAGAAAACCTTTAAAGTAAAAAAAAAGAAAATGATAATGATAATAGAAAACTTCGAAGCATTAGGTTAAGGAATTTTCACCACTCGTTGGCAACCTTCGAAACATTGACATTATATTATTAAGTTTAATACGAAATATTGCCTTTAGTAATTTTTCTTTCAGTTGGTCTCCATCATATCACTACGTGAAATTTGGTCTCAATTGCTCCCGGAGGACCTATTCTGTGACTGGTTAAATCGAAACTTATCACAGATTTATTAAAATTCGCCATTGCCGTGGTTTTGAGCGGTTTTAATTATATTGCTAGAAGTTTTGCTGAGACTGGTGAAAAGATCCCAAACCATTTAACGGGCGCTTACAGCTGTATTTTATCTTTGTTTTTTTTTTAATAATTTGAATTTTTATTTCAGTTTTTTTAATTTCTTTTTTAAATTTCAATATTTGAGATTGTTTAATTTTTAATCGTTTTATAGCATCTAAGCCACTGTGCAGGAGGTTATCTTACAGTTCGTAGTTCCGTTCATAACTAATCGAACAAAATGTTGGGACCGTACCCTGCGGGAAATGAAGGATCGATTGATCCAAAGTGTTAATTCTGTGATATATGATTTGGGAGCACGTTAATCAACTGGTGAAACCAAAATTGTGGTGTACCAAAAAGTGTTAGTTTGGGTGAAATGTCCAATTACGTGACTAAAGTTATGGTGACAAACCATTCACTGGTTGGTACCAGATATATCACGTTACTGGAGAAAAAGTAATATGACATCAAAGTGTAATGAAGCAACTAGGGTCGTTGCAGTTGCTACTGGTCATTGAACTGGTTCAAAACCGCTAGCAGTGGATGAAAACATGGCAATTAGCACCAAAGGATGCAGTTCATTGACTGCTACAAAATGGACACAACACTGAAGGAATTTTTTTATGTACCGACTTAGTGACAGTGTAAATGAAGACGTAACACTTCACTGGTTTAAAATAACTGAATACGGAACTGTTTAGACAGTGACCAAGTTTGTCAGATATAATGCAGCATACAAAATTAAAATGTTCATGAAGTGCTTTTTAAAAGTGTTGGAACATAAAAATTAGTAGAAATTGTTTGATAATACCAATGTTAGCAAATAAAGAAAATACTTGCAAAAAATCTATATTTTGCACATCCGGACTTCTTGTCTAGTTTATGTACTTTTCCAAATTTTAAACTTTTATAATGAATTTAATGTTATAGTTTTGTTTTGGGTATAGACAAAATGAACTAATTTTAAAATAGATTTTTGTTGTGCCTTCTTGAAGGTTTTTTGAACAGGTGGTATGACACGCTATTTTTAATAAGTGAAGTGACTGGTTTCGGACGGGCTATTTAGCAACCCGTACATAATATGACACACGCTGAATAAAAAGTGACAGGTTACTTGCTAATTACTTTTCGCATGCCCGGCGACATGTACCCCTTAGACCAGTGCAGTGCTACTTTACAAAACTATTCCACTCAGACTACCTCTATAACAGAACACATTGCGCTTAATATGTGACCTGTTTTCCTTAAAAAATTTTTCTCCAGTTCTAGGCCACTTACACCAACACCAGTCACGTAATATTTTTTTTTCCCACTGGTTCTGTTGCATATCACATAAATCCTCAAATGGTCATACTTTGACACTACCTACTTCTAACTTTTCCCGTAGCATATTCATTTCAGTCGGTACGGTGATATGTTACCTTGGTCAAGTTATTCGTCACGTCACACAGTGCTCCACAGGTACCAATTGTCACCTCCTATGACAAGCCCATGTTAAAAGTACCGGTCACTTTCATATAACAGAACCGATACTAGGACTGGTTCATACACACAAAGTTCTAGTCACGTGACCATACCAGTGACTGGTCCATTTCCCGCAGGGTATGAACTACAAATTAAATTTTATAAATTATTTTTAGGCGAAATTAGTTTCATGATTTCGATTTAAAAAAAAAAAAAGGTTTTTATCTCAGTGGATAGGTTTTAGCGAATTTTTTTTTTTCACCAAATTATTGTTTCCTCCAAATTTTTATTAGCAAATTAATTTTTCCCTAAAAATCGTTTTACCGCAAATTTCTTTCAGTAAAATATTTTTTGGGAAATGTTTTTCTGTGAAATTTGTTCTCTTGATTTTGATTAAAAAAAAATAGTTTTTAATCTCAATGGATGGTAGTCAATATTTGTCACAGCCGACTAAATATTTTTTCCTCGAAATTATTTTCTCCCGAAATCTTTTTTCAGCGAAATTTAGTTTACATTTTTAAGTAAGATATCTTCGGTTTTTAAAATTATTTGAGCATTTTTTAAAGATATTGTTCTTTTTTAAACAATAAATTATAAAATAAAATTACAATTATTGTCATTTTACTTGTTCTTTCTTTATTTAAAGTTTTCTTGTATAAATTTTTATTTTGATTTTTTTTTTTAATTTTAATTGATTTTTTTGATGGTTTATAGATTTTAATTGCGATTTTTTAAATGAAAAAAATTTTAATGCACACTGAGAGAATTATCTGCATGATATCAATGAGTTCTTGCAATAGACCTGCGAAATGTCACTGGAATTCGTCCATTGAAATTTCTATGGTTTTTCATAAAATTTTATGAAAATTTTCATTTAATTTATTAAAAATTTCATATTTCCAAAGAAAAACTTTTAAATAAAATAGATTCATTAAATTATGAAGCTTTTTCATAAAGTTTAAGAAATTTTAAGAAATTTTTTATTCACTTTGTGAAGAAAACTCTATTAGTTTAGTGAAAAATTTTATTAAAAACCGTCCAAGAAAATGCTGTTTTTTTTTTTTTTTTTGTTGTGTAATTTTTAGTGACATCGTTTATTTTAAAAGCCTGAAAAATTAAAAAAAGAGCAAATAAATAAGGACCTGAAAGGACCTTTACCGTGCCCGGTTAAACCATATATTTTGTTATATTGATTTTTCTGTTTATATTTTCTTGTTATGCGTGTTTTATTCTTTTCTTTTGAACACACATGCAAAAATTAAAATTTTGCTGTTAGCCAGCCAACATGCATATGCAACATTAGCTCAGCCGGTAGAGCGCTTGCACTGTAAGCAAAACTTTCTGCGAGCAAGCCCTACTGACACCAAACCCAGTCAATTTTTCAAATTAATTAAATTTAGGGAATTTTTTTTAAATTTTAAGTTTTTACTTTTGACAGTTGTTTATTTAATCTTGACAATTATTTTTAATTTTGGAGTTTTTACCATTTTTTATTGTGTAGTTTTGGTAATTTTTTTTATTAAACGAGTTTTTTTAAATTTTCGCAACTTTTTAATATTTTATTTTTAAAATTACGTAATTTTTTTCAAATTTTGATGATTGTTTTTAATGTTGACGATTTTTTCAGTCTCGGTGTTGTATTTCAATTTGGTTCAATTTCAACTAGAGATTGGCACGTCAGCAGAATGTGGTTAAAACTCAATTTTAGTCACGTGAACGTGAGAAGGAGTAGGAAAAAATTATTTTTTGCGATTTTTTAATTAAATTTAAACAATTTTGTTCTATTTATAAGATTTTTTTTAAATGTTATAGGTTTTTTTTAATCCTTTGAGGACTGTACATTTTCTGCCAAAGCATTTTTCAAATTTTCGCACCACCTCCTTTTTCCCTTGCCTCTTATTTTGGGCGGCGAAAACAACTGCCACGGGACGGTCACATAGTTTTGACTAAAGGGAATTTTCGTGATCTACAACTAAATAACAGTTAAGCTGCAAAAAATTGGCTCCATAGAACCCTCATTGCCACTCATTTTGATTGTCAAAAACTTTTACTTTTGCCCTTAAATAAAGAATAATTTTTTCCCACTTTAAGGACTTTTGACTGGTAAGTGAGGCCTTCCCAATTATTATTGGCCCAACCCTACCTTAAAAATTACCTATAGACATATTTAGTCTATTTTTTACTTGGGCAATTATAGGTGCCAAAAACGCTTGGGAGCAATACTTGCCTGTGTGCGTACAAGGGTTAAATATGTTTTATTTTATTAATTTTGGTGATTTTTAAATTTTGCCAATTTTTTTGTTAAATTTTGAAGATTTTGTTACGACGATTTTTTTTTTTATATTTTGCAGGTTTTTTTTAATTTTCCCAATGGTTTTTTTTTTTAATAATATTTTTAAGTGTTGTGGTTTTTAAAATTTTGGCGATTGTTTAAGTTGTTGTTTCAAATTTTTTGTTTTTTAATTATGGCGGATTTTTAATTTTGAGTTTTGTTTTTCAATTTTAATGATTTTTTTTTTGCAATTTGAAGATTTTTTTGTATTTTGAAGTTTTTTTTTTTGTATTTTTAAATTTTTTTTTAATTTTGATAGTTTCTTTTCTTTTGAATTTTGATTTTTTTTAATTTTAGCCTTTTTTGTAAATTTTTAGGATTTTTATTTAGCATAGACCATTTTTCAAATTTCAGAGCAAGTCACACGGTGTTTAAAATGTGTCAATTGACATCATCCTATGTCAACGCCTTGTTAAAGTGACCGGTCACTTTCATATAAATAGTCTAACCTAGGACCGGACCCTGCCGCCTTGGGAGTAACAGGGTTGAACCTGTCCTGTGTGTCACTTGGTACCGGTCCCTTTTCCTGTAGAGTTTTTAATAGAAATATGAAGATTTGTCTTTATCTGCTCTGTAAATTTAATCCTATGGAACTCATATTGATTTTCTTGAAATACAACTTGTTTTTTTTAGAAACATCTAGGTTCTCCATAAAATAGAGGAAGTTTAAGTGCATTAAATACTTTAGCTGCTTAAACTTCAAATTACTGTGTTTTTCTCTCGGTTGCTGATGAATTTGTGATAAGAAATATGAAGACCGCACTTTGCTAATTTTAATTTTAGCTAATTTTTTGGCGATTGTTTAAGTCAGGAGTACCCAAAAGTTCCTTATGGAAGAGCAAACACCAATACATTTAAAGAAAAACTAATTTTTATTCAATATTTTTTGTTGTAAAAACCAATACATACAAAGAAAAAAGAAAAAAATATTTCAATGTTTACCAGCAAAGCATACGAAAGTGTTGTTGCTTTGCGCTTGCGTGTATACAGTGAAGAACGACAAAAAAACTAATAAGACAAAGTTGTTTGTGTATTTCGTATTGCTAGTGCTGAGCGCTCTATATGTGTATTAAAGCACACAGCCTATAGCTAAGTGTTTTTACAAAAACAAATGAGCACCAAGCGCATAGGCCTTGGGCACCAATGGTTTAAGTTGTTTTTTCAAATTTGTTGTTTTTTAATTATGGCGGATTTTTAATTTTAATTTTAAGTTTTGTTTTTTAATTTTAATTCGGAGCACGTCACACGGTGTTTAAAATGTGTCAATTGACATCATCCTATGGCAACGCCTTGTTAAAGTGACCGGTCACTTTCATATAAATAGTCTAACCTAGGACCGGACCCTGCCGCCTTGGAAGTACCAAGGTTGGACCTGTCCTGTATGTCACCTGGGACCGGACCCTTTTCCTGTAGAGTTTTTAATAGAAATATGAAGATTTATCTTCATCTGCTCTGTAAATTTAATCCTATGGAACTTTCATTGATTTTCTTGAAATACAACTTGTTTTTTTTTAGAAAGATCTAGGTTCTCCATAAAATAGAGCAAGTTTAAGTGCATTAAATACTTTAGCTGCTTGAACTTCAAACTACTGTGTTTTTCTCTCGGTTGCTGATGAATTTGTGATAAAAAATATGAAGACCGCACTTTGCTAATTTTAATTTTAGCTAATTTTTTGGCGATTGTTTAAGTCAGGAGTGCCCAAAAGTTCCTTATGGAAGAGCAAACACCAATACATTTAAAGAAAAACTAATTTTTATTCAATATTTTTTGTTGTAAAAACCAATACATACAAAGAAAAAAGAAAAAAATATTTCAATGTTTACCAGCAAAGCATACGAAAGTGTTGTTGCTTTGCGCTTGCGTGTATACAGTGAAGAACGACAAAAAAACTAATAAGACAAAGTTGTTTGTGTATTTCGTATTGCTAGTGCTGAGCGCTCTATATGTGTATTAAAGCACACAGCCTATAGCTAAGTGTTTTTACAAAAACAAATGAGCACCAAGCGCATAGGTCTTGGGCACCCCTGGTTTAAGTTGTTGTTTCAAATTTGTTGTTTTTTAATTATGGCGGATTTTTAATTTTAAGTTTTGTTTTTTAATTTTAATTCAGAGCACGTCACACGGTGCTTAAAATGTGTCAATTGACATCATCCTATGGCAACGCCTTGTTACAGTTTCCGTTCACTTTCATATAAATAGTCTGACCTAGGACCGGACCCTGCCACCATGGAAGTATAAAGGTCGGACCTGTCCTGTGTGTCACCTGGAACCGGTCCCTTTTCCTGCAGAGTTTTTAATAGAAATATGAAGATTTGTCTTTATCTGCTCTGTAAAGTTTAAGAGAATTAAATACTTTAGCTGCTTGAACTTCAAGTTACTGTGTTTTACTCTCGGTTTCTGATGAATTTGTGATAAGAAATATGAAGACCGCACTTTGACGACGCTGTACATTTAATTCGCTATAACTTTGTCAATAGATTTTCTCAAAATAGATATTCCTTTCTTCATAAATATGTGGATTTATTATAACATTGCATTCATTATAATTTTACAATCTTCAATTGATAATTTTTCATTTAATTGGCTATAACTTTGGAATTTATCCATGCATTTTTTAAAATATACCTTGTTTTCTTGGTGACGAGTTGCGCTCTATTTTAAATATCGTTTTAGTTTGGGTGCATAAAATACATTAGACCTTATTGTAATTTGAACTCAAAGCAGCTGGATGCCATGTTCAATTCGTAATTTTTTTTTTTTATACATTCCCTATGACTTTTGGACTTTTCATTTAACCAAACATCTTTCATTAAATGGATTTTAATTAATGTTTCAATGCCTTGACCAAAAGGAAAGGAATGTTCTTGATAATCGAACTAAACAAATATTTGCAACAAATAACACTTGAGTAACGCAACTTCTGCAAATATGTGTTTGGTAAATCAACAAACCAACTTGTGTACAAACTGCAGGAAATCTAAAATTAGAAATAACATTTGTTAGGGATGACACTTGGCAAGCTTAAAGGTTCTCTTTTTAGTCATAATGCATTACCATTTATTTCACCCACAATTTCATTGTTACACTGAAAAAATTGTTTGTCATGATATTAAAAAAAAAAATTTCATAGAATTTTTTTTTCATGGTTTTAATACCCTCCATTTAATTTCTGTTGAAATTTACCCAACTTATAGTAGGAAACTGTACTCCTACTATAAGTTAAGTAAAGTTACTCTGTGTGTTTATAGGAAAAAAAAACACACACATTACGTGTAAGTTGGTCAACAAAAAGTGTGTAAATTTACTTGGCATGAGCGTAAAAATGTAATTAAATTTAGAAATAAATGAATAATTTTACTGATTTTTTGCGTAAAAAAGCATGATTTACGTGTAAATATACGCATAAAATGCGTAAAAATACATTTGTATATGCGTAAAAATCCCCTAAAAATGCGTAAAAATAAATTTTTATATGCGTAAAAACCCCCCAAAAAATGCGTATATTTACCTCGCGGTAAGAAATAAAAACAACCCAAAAAATGTTTCAAATAACATAAAAAATTAATTATTAGAAAAAGTTTTATTAATGTGTTGTATAATAATAAATTTAATAATAAATATTTCTATATAGGTTAGGTTAGGTCGAAAAGAGGATTCGGAGAAGGGAAATGCTTCCCTAACCCGACTGAAGTCCCTGAGGACTTACACTTAAGCCAGAATGTCGGCTTGTTGTGCGCTCTAAAAAATCGGCCCCATGTCTATTTCCTACCCCAGGAACTCCGTCGCACTGACGAAATTCCTCAACCTCTTCCATCCTCTGCCCCTAAGATCCACCAATGTGGATATTGGGTCACTGGATAGTATTTTGACCCGGATCCCGGCAAATGCCGGGCATTCACAGAGATAGTGTTCCCGGGTCTCCTCGTCCTCCCCACAGGGCCTACACACTCCCGAGTCCGCTCTACCAATACGGTGGAGATGGGTCCTCAGTGTCGAGTGTCCCGTGAGAATTCCATCAAAAGACTCAGTTCCTTCCTACTAAGATTCAGAATTTCCCTCGTCCTGTCCCTGTCCGGGTTTCCCCAGAGAATCCCCGTGGTCCTGCCAACACCCACATTCTCCCAGAATCTCATTTCTTATTTTTCATAAAATTTCATAGTTCATAAATTTAATGAAAATTTTCTTTAGACCTATGAGATTGTTTTAAATACTTAACTCGTTTTTCATAAAATTTCATAATTTCAGCATATTTTATAAAGTGCTGTATTAATTTAATGAAGCCTTTGTGCTGATATTGACTTGTCTGCAATTGTTTCATATTTGATATGAAGAGTTTCATTGACCTAATTCGAATGCACTTTTTCAAGAAATTCATGAAAAGTTTCATTGTTTTAATGAAACTTCTTTATATTATAGAACTTTATGTAACTGCTTCATTATCGAAATGATTCATTAATTATACGAAGCATTTCATAAACCTTGCCTTCAATAAAACCTGTTTCATAGATAGTATGAAAAGTTTCAATTGACGAGTTCCAGTAACAATTTTCATTAATGCCATGAAGAAATTCATTACTGAAGTGCTGATAATTCTCTCAGTGTAGTTTTTTTTCAATAAAAGCAATGCATCATTTTTGAAATGCATACATTCAACATTTAGCTTTAAGCTGCATTTACCTTATTGGTTATGTGGCAATAAATGTTTGAAATGAATGAATAAATGCAGGAAACTCCAGCTGTTATTATTGATGCTAAAGTCAACAAAGGATATACTATGAGATACTCAATGGTAACCGAAGGTAGAAAAGGTCGCCAAGAATAGGGGATATATATGAGTGTCACAGCATGTTCAAATAATAAAATGTTGTTTATTGTCGTTTTATGTGTGAGCTTTAAGTTCAGAGCTCCTCGGTTGAATCAATACAATTTTTTGCTATTGTTGTTATTGGTTTTAGTGTTATTGAACTGCTCTTTCGAAAGAGCCAATGGCAAATGCATTATGCAAATTGCTGCAGTGTAACACAAATGCCAGTGCCAACAAACAATAAAATTATTTCGTATCAATTAACCTTTTAAAGGGTTAAGGGGATAAATGCACTAATAGAAAAAAAGTTAGTATAAAATTTGGCTAAAACTACTAAAAATTAGGTAAAAATTACGTTGCAGAAAAAATTGCTAAAATTGGTTAAATAATAGTTACTAAAGCTATGTACAGACGGTTGTCAGATCTTACAATATTGTAAGACCTGGCTATGTGCTGGCAATGTACTGACAATGAAACATGTTTAGCAAAAGGTAAGAAAACCTTTCAATTTCATTGTCAGACAATTGTCAAACAATAAATTTATCTGCCAACGAAAATTGTCAGTTCACACGGTTGTCAGATCTGTTGTTAGACATTGCCAGAACTGTCAAAGCATTTGAAAGAAATTATTAATTGTCAATTGTGTGTTTAATTAAATTGAAAAAGTAATAATATTAATTGTCATGGAACAAAAAAAGCAATTGCAACGATTTTAGCTGCATATGTATTAGAAAGTAGCGAGGATGAAGACAAAATATTTTTGCAAATTGCAGTTGAAAGAGGTGCGGAGATTTGCCCATTTTCCTTAGCAATCGTTCACACTTATCTGGATGGCATCTGCGACCTCTTGCCATAAAATATCTTTGGGAAGTTTATACTCAGCGCAACCAGCATCCCATAAACTTCGCCGTACCTCAACTTCCTTGATAAGTTTGATAGTACTTTCGTGTGACCACACGGATTCCACCTTTTTGCGGTAGGATCTTTGTTTGGGTGTTGTTTTTTCCCGGCTTTAGAGACTGTTGGCGACTGGGAGCCTCTTGTCGACTGGGTACGAAACATCAAGTCAGTTGGCTCATATATATTTATATTTAATTTGATTTCCTATTTCGTTTCACTTTTGATTTTTAATATTATTAATATGAACTTTTGTTTTTTTTTTATTATTTATGGACAGTGCCGCCAATAGAAACATTTCAGTGACAATACTGCCATTTTCAGATGCATAAATTTAAACACATCTGCCAATAAAAAATTGTTTACAATGTCTTGCAATTATCTGACAATGGCAACGTAGGGTGTTCACACGAATGTCAGATGTCTGACAATATTATTGTCTTACAATGTACAGACAATGCTTTTTCTGACAATGTTGCAAGACAAAATTTGTAAGTTCACACTGTTGTTAGGCATTTTCTGAACATTTTTCTGACAATATTGTAAGATCTGACAACCGTCTGTACATAGCTTTAGATAATAACAGCAAAAATAAATCTTTTAAATCAAAAAATACTTAGTTATGTTTGAGCTAAATTTTAGTTAGTAAAAACACATTTATAATACATTTGTAACACATTAATCTGCTAACATCATCCAAAAATTTGCTAAATAGACCAGGGACCGTAAATAATGATTATTGAGCAATCACTTAGAACAGACATAAAAAAAAATTTATTGCACCATTATTATTATTTTTTGACAATCTTTGCATATCCGTCATGATTTTTAAATTTTTGATTTTTAAAGTTTTCTTCAATGGTAATGATTATTTTGAGTAATTATAAAAAAAAATCAGCCATAATCATTATTTTTGAGGAAAAAAAATAAAACTCAAATATAATCATTATTTATGATTTTTATTTTTTTCGCTCAAAATAAAACTCACTTTCAATTTACGACTTTATATATGATGTACTTACATATTTTTATGCATATATATATATTTACACCTACATGAATACCCATAATATAATTTGTACTTAATAATTTTGTTACTAAGCGCTTGTTTTGAATCATTTGTTATAATTGCATTTGTTTTGATATATATTAATTTTGTTGTTAACAGTCATTTTGAACTTACATACATACGTATGTATGTACATACGCATGTACATACAAATGCATTAGGGATATAACTTTTTAATTTTTTTTTGGAAATATCATAATTGGCATACCAATTGGCAATATCACGCACCATCAGTAATATTTGTACAGAACGTGCAATAAAAACTGAACAGGATATATATCCATTTTGCACATACATATACAATTGAAAGTGAGTTTTATTTTGAGCGAAAAAAATAAAAATCATATATAATGATTATTTTTGAGTTGTATTTTTTTTTTTTTGCTCAAAAATAATGATTATGGCTGATTTTTATTAATATTACTCAAAAATAATCATTACCATTGAAGAAAATTCTTAAAACTCATAATATAATCATTATTGTGTAATTTTTATTACACAAAAAAAAATCCTTAAAAACTTTGAAATTTTAGTTTGAAATAAGTACATGCGTTAAATTTGGTTTTACCAAATTTTTTCTTTCCACAATGGACCTTTGCAAAGGGTTCAGCAACAAAAAAATGTTTGAAGAAAACAACAAAAAAAATGTACTTGAAGAAAAATATATTAGAGGTGAAACTAAATTTTCAGGTGAAAAACTTTTTTGGATGTTAAAACGGAAATTGTATGGCACAAAAGTATTTTTGTGTTTTAAAAAAAAATTTGTGTGGTTAAAAAAAAAAAATTGAGGTGAAATAAGAATTTGAGGTGAATTTAAAATATTATTCACCTCTTAGCATCTGGTGGAAAATTACGATGTTATACTTTATAACACAGACGCTACTATGAAACTGTACACCAATTTGTATATAAAATTTAGACTTACCTTGACATTTTCACTCATAACTTTTGAAACGCTGGAAAGATTTTGCTCATTTTCAATGCCAAGCTTTTAGGGAAAATGCACATCAGTCTAGGTTAAAATGAGCAAACCGTATTGAGTTTTCGAGTCGTGATCGCCATTTCAACAGACAGACGGACATTACTAAATCGCTTTAAAATTGAATAAGGGCTAATAAGACTTTATGGGGTATTAGACCTATATTTATGGGGTCTTAGACCTATATATCGATGCGTTACAAACGGAATGACAAACTGATATATACTCACATCACAGTATGTGGATGGTATAACATTTTTTATCAATGTGAATAAAAATCTGCTTTCTGAAATCAGTTATCTACAAACAAGAAGTTTAGTTGATTTAAGCAAAATATAATGTTATATGCACTTTACTAAATTTTATTGATATTACAGATTTTGTTTTCTGTTTTTAATCTACAAATATTTAATAAAAGTTTTTGCTAATTTTAGCTAAGTAAATTGCTTATTCAATTTACTAAAATTGTACTTGAATATAACTAAAATTGTGTAAAGTTAACAGTTTTATTTTTGCTCTTCTTATTTTATTAATATTTAGCAGAAAAATCTGCTAATTTGAGCAGTTTTTTCTGTAAAGTAATTTTTAACAAATTTCTTTTTATATAGAAATATCGCGCAAAATAATGATATATAAACCTTACGAAAAATCAAAAATATGTGGTAAGCATATAGGTTACTAGTATGAACAAAAATAATGAGTCTAAATAAAATTAAAAAAAAAAACTAGAGTTGATAAAAAAAGAGTGCAAAAATAGATTTACAAAAAATGTTTAGATCATTACTTTATATTAAAAAAAAATATAAAAATACAACCGAAATTAAAATAAATTGCCAAAATAAAACGACTTAATTAAGAATCCTTGCAATTAAAAAAAAAATATTAATATTAAAAAAAATCTAATTTGAAGAAAACTAATTTTTAAAGTTAAAAAGCAGAAAAAATCGTGCTATCAGAAAAAATAATTGAAAAAAACTTGAAAAAAAACGCTACGATTGGGGGAAACGAAGTACAAAGTACAAAGCAAATTACTCGATAATAATTTCAAATATTGAAGAAACCAATTTCAAGACTAAAAAAATCTCCAATTCCAGAAAAAAACCTGTTACATCGAAAAAAATAAATAAAGAAATTTAAAAATCCTTGAAATTGGGAAAATTGTCGTAAACAGAAAAATTCAATAACATCAGGAAATATGAAAAAATCCGGAATATAAACGACTAAATAAAACTAATTGTAGCAATTAAAAAAAAAACATTAAAATTTAAAAAAAAAAAACCCCTTAAATTTTAAAAACATTTTCAAAATAAATAAAAAAAATCGCAAAGATTTAAAAATCCAACAAAGTTGAAAAATCACCAAAATAAAAAAATCTTCAAAAACTTTAAAAATTACTAAAATTTATTGATTTAAAAAAATCGATTTGGATTCAGTTGGGGTTTACAGACTACAGAACGGTCTGCTTACAATGAAAGCGGTCTACAGTCTCTCTGTGCATTTTGGCTGGCTAACAACAAACTTATAATTTTTACGTGTGTGTTCAATGTAAAAGAAAAATAAATAAAACAAACAAACACAATAAGCATACATAAAAAGAAAAATATTCAAAAGAGAAAAACTCTAACACTAGTTGAAGTGCACAAACACTACACTGATAGAATTTTCCTTCATAGTATTAATGAAACGATTTCATTAAAATCGATTCATTGGTTTAATGAAAAATTTCATTAACTGAATGAAAATTCATTAATATTGGTATTTTTTTCATTAACAATTTTTATGATTTTTACATAATTTCATAAAAAAAAAATCATTAAATCAATGAAAAATTTAAAAAATTTTTTCAATAAAAATTTTGACTTGTAATAAGAAAAAAATGTTTGTTTTTTGTACCATCATTTTGAAATAAAAAAAAAAACTGAAAATTTTCTTTTAAACAGAATTAACCAAAACTTTGATATAAATAAATGTTTTTTATTAAATTTTCCTAGAGCTAACAGTTTTTGACGAATTTGAATAGTTGGTCACTAAATTCCAGGGAACAGATTCTCTAAGAAAAACGATATAGTTTTGTTCAAACGAGACCTAAATTGTTATCGTTTTGACAATATTACACAAAAACGTTATGCTAAACGATAATAAATTTTTGTTTTTAACAACATTGTTAGCTATATTTAACATTTTTATCTAATATGGTCTTAATTTAACTACAAAAACTGACTATAACCGTCGATCGTTCTACAGAATTCCAAGCCAGATCGATAAAAATTATATATTTTGTAACGACATATAAGAAAATATGTCATCTTTTAACACAAATTATAAAAACTGTAAAGAAAGATGGAAAAATTTTGTAGAAATAAAAAATAAAAACAAAAATAAATTAAAATTTGTTTTTTTTAGTTCAGCTTTTAATATTTTAATGCCTGTTAATTATATTTAAACGATTTTTTCAATCATTAAAGTTCTTAATATACATAATTTAAGAAAAGTACAATAATAAAAATATTTCTTTTCTATGGACAAAAAAAAATTTATTTTCCAAGTTTGTAATTTGTATGCTTAAATAATCATAAAAAGTGCAAATTATTAAATATCAACGAAAACATTTCATACAAACTATGAATTTTATTCATTAAACATATGAAACTTTCATAACGATTAGGCTAGGATTAATGAAAAAAATGTCATATACTTTATGAAATTTTCATTGGGTCAATGAAACCATTCATTAAAATTGATTTAATGACACACCTTTCATTCACTCAATGAAACGTTTCTTTGGGGACTTTTTTATGAAAAAATTCATTGGATAAATGAAGGAATTCATTAATACTACGCACAAATTTCTATCAGTGTAGTTAAAGTTGCTTAACCGGTCGCGGGATAGCTCCTTTGAGGTCAATTGACATATTTGTTTGCTGTTTTTACATTTTGTTGAGTTTTAAAATTACCTTAGTATCTTAAAATTACGAAGCGAAAGTACATTCAAATTTAAAATCGGCTTAAAATTAATAAAAAAAAAACACAATTAACCAGAAAAAAATCACAGAATTTGAAAAATGTGAAATAAAATACCTAAAATAAAAAAAAATAAGATTTCATTTAAGGGTTAATATCGAACTATAAAAATAATTGTAAAATACCTCTTTTAACATTTATTCATACAATACTTGTTACAATCAGTACCGTATAACACATTAAACAGTTAAAGATCTAGCAGGTAGTTTGTACGATTTTGGCTGATGCTGCTATTTTGTTACTCATTTTGGCTTACATATGCATTTTGGATAAATCCTTATAGCCATTATATTGTATAAATGTATGTAAATATAAAATGCAGACATAGGTAGGATTTTTTATTTAGAAATCCGTGAGAACTAATTTCGGTATTATAATTAATTAATAATAGATACTTAATAAAAAATAGTGTTGGGCGCCATAATTTGTTACTAAAATAAATACTATTTTTAGCATGAATTCGCTATATTTAACTCCTCTAAAGTTTAGTCCTGATATATCTGGGACAGTCTTCTTTACCTATATTGGTATACATTTCTATAATGTTGCACATTTGTAAGGATTTATTTGCATTTTGCCACATGCCTGTGTTTGTGTGTCTTTTTATTTGTATTTGGGTGTTGTACATATATTTTATATTCGTGGATTTTGCCAAATGACACACTTATTGCACACACATACATTTAAACTCTCACATATAGATTTACACATACTGTCATATATTGTATAAAGTGTTTCCTTTATAAATATCTGCATATTTTGCTGTCGTATTAGTTTAGGCGCGGGTGCATATTTTGTATTTAATATTGCAAAAAAAAAAAAAAAAAAAACAGGAAGGAATTTATTTTCAATACTCTTCATTTTACAAATTGTTACATTTTAATTTCAATATTAAATTAAATTTTAAATGTGGAACACAACAAGTTTTATGTAAACATGAACTGCAGTTTGTTATGCAGCAATTACGGTAAAGTTGAAATGTTATTAAGGATGATAGGAAATTATGAAAACTACACAGAAAAAACTAAAAACGGGTTTTAATTAAAAAAATTATTGAATCAATTAATATTTTAATTGATTTTACACCTATCACGGCAATGATACTATCAATTAAACCTTTTATTAAAATTAATTTGTTTGTTAACTTCAAATGTATTTGGTATTTTATACTGAAAATTTTCTATTTATGCATACAGTGTATGAAAAAATAATATGATAATTGCGTCTAAAATAAAATATGTATTTCTATATTTAAAAGTCAATTAAAATATTAACTGATTCAATTAAATATTTGTTTAGAAACAAAAATAAATTCAAATCAAATCTTTAATTAGATATTTTAGGTTGATAATTTTTTCTGTGTAAGAAGGTTATAAGTAAGAATCTTTCGTACAACCAATATTATGTAGTAGGTTCATCAGATGGCGCCCAACATGTAACGCAAATTGATACAGAAAATGTAAGCAAAGGATCGTTTAACTTAAAGGTCAAAATTTTTCGTAAATGGATGCACCAAATACGAGGGTGGTGCCAAAATTAGCCGACCTAACAAAGAAAATGCAATAAATTCCGGAAAATTTTTTTTTATTTTCCCAGCGATATTTAATAGCTTCGATACCCTGTTTTTAGTAAGAACTGTCTAGTTCTTTAAAATATTCATCAACCGCAGACTCCACCTCTTCGTTGTTGGCAAATCTTTTACCACCGAAGCATTTTTTAAGTTTGAAAATAGATAATCGGAGCTAAATCTGGCGAATAAGGTGTGTGATGAAATAATTCGAACTTTAATTCATTGAGGCCCTATGCTCCTTATAGGAACGACGGGAATATATATATATATATATCGCAATAGTGGATGTGTGCAATAGTGGATGTTGTTCTATTGTGAGCAAACGCGGCACCCATCTTGCGCACAGATTTCTCATCTTCAAATTTCCGGTCAATATGAGATGTATAGCACTTTTTGAAATGCCTACACACAGAGAAATAAAGTGCCAACCGAATTGAAAAAGGGTATTTTAATGGTAACAATTTATAAATGCAGTTAGTACAACGATCTTTACATTAGATTTCAGAATATTTTGGGTGTTGCAACTAAAATTCAGTTGAATTAACCGAACTTTGGTGTTAAAACTACTTTTGAGTTGTACCAACCGACTAAAATTCGTATTAACCGAGTTTGAGTAGTAGTCACCGAATTTCAGTTGGCAAATAGCTAAATTTTTCTCTGTGTGTATCATTTCAGTTAACTCACGCAACTTCAGTTATTACATAACGGTAACCAATTTTTCCCATGTTTACAAATTCACTGAAATCGTTTTTTTATGGCTCCAAAAAAAAATACTTAACATCGTGGCGCCTCGAAACTTAAAACGTATGTTTTATAAGGCTGCCACTTTAAGTAATTTTTTTCTGACTACTGCCGCCATCTATACGTCAGGACAGCCCTCGTATTATAGCAGGATTGTTGGTGGCAAATATTAGGCAAATTTATACCAGGAGGAAAACATAGCTGGACCAAAGTTTTATAAATAAGTGTACTGAGAGAAAAAAATCATCGAAATTTAAAAAAGTCAACGAAATTTTAAATAAACGCCAATTGAAGGAAACTACTAAGACTGAAAAAAAAAAATTAAAAACGCCAAAATCGTAAAATTTAGAGAAAAATCAGTAAAATAAAAAAAAAAAATATTAAAAAATCGTCGAAATTAAAAAAAAATTAGCCAAAATTTAAAAAAAAAAATAGCAAAAATTTAAAAAATTTAGCCAAAACTGAAAACAAATTGCCACTTTAAAAAAAATCGATCATATTAAAAAAACAATCAAATTAACAAATCGCCAAAATTAGAAGAACAAAAAAATTGACCGAATTAAAAAGAATCTTCGAAATTATAATTAAAAAAAATATACAAAATTAAAATAAAACGTTTTAATAGCAAAATCAACAAAATTGACAAATTTAAAATAACTTTGAATATAAACTCAACATGGCGTAATTAAAAAAATTGAGCAAATTAAAAAATAAAAATTAGAAGAATACAAATTTCTCAAATTAAACAAAACCGTCAAAAATTAAAAAAAAAATCAAAACTAAAAGAAAAAAATTTAAAAAATATTAGAGTAGAAAAATTGTTAATATTTAAAAAAATTGCACAAAAAAAGAAAGAGAATTAAAAAAACAGCTTGGAGCCAGTAGATCTCCATTACAGATCGATCTATTGTCGGAGATATTGTTGCCTATACATGTTGGCTGGCTAACGGCAAACGTATAATTTTTTCGTGTGTGTTCCAAAAATGTTCAAATTAATAAAAATAGTTCAATTATACAGAAACGGCAAAATTAAAAAAAAAAAACGTAAAAATTTAACAAATAGTCAAAATTTAAATTAAAGCGCAAAATTTAAGAAATTAAAAAATTTATTATTATTATCAAAATTTAAAAAAAAAAAACGTTAAAATTAAAAAAAATAAATTATTGATGAAAAAAATGTTTAAATAACAAAAATCGCTGACAAATGAAAAAGTTGCCTAAATAAAAAGGCACACAAAATGAGAAATTAAAAAAAAAAAACCTAAAGTAAAATATTAAAAAAAACTTTATCAATATTAAACAAGAATCAAATGGCATAGAACGTGGTCAACTAGATAACGTTCTGCTTAGGTCAACGCTCTACCGTCTGAACTAATGCTGTCTATGCATGTTGGCTGGCTAACAGCAAATCTATAATGCTGGCGTGTGTGTTTAAATAAAAAACAAAAGAAAAACAAACACTTTCTTGATTCAGATAAAAAAATTGGAAAACAAAAAAATACTCACACCAGAAAAATATATATAGTTAAAGATTAGTGATATGTCCTCGGTTGACCAGACACAGAATAAGTCCTTTAAGGTGAATAGTTTCATTTGATTGCTGTTTTTTTTTTTGTTTTTTATTTAAGTAGCAAAACTTTTTAAAATAAAAGCCAATTGTTTTTTTTTTAATTAACTAAGTAACATCAAATTTCTAAATTAAAATTAAGAAAATTACAATAAAAACTCGTATATAAAATATAAATTTAAATTTACAAAATTGTATTTAAATTAATAATAAAAGTGGGATTTCCACTTTTCACGGGACAAGTTCTTTTAATATAATTGACAGCGATTAAACCAGGAAAAAAAATGGGAAAACAATTTCGCGTATTAAAATTAAATAACTTTGAATTAAAAAATTTGAGATGACTACATTTTCACTTATAACTTTTGAACTCGCCAACAGAGCACGAAGCCGATCGGCTAATAGCCGCGGCTAAGCCGCCGCCGATCACTTTTCAGTTACTGGAGCCGCCGCCGACCTGTGCGGCTAATTTCGGCTACAAAATATTAGCCGACTATATCAGCTGAGCCGACTATATCAGCTTAGCCGATATTTTTTTATCTAAATTCATTTTAACTAAAAATTCATATTATTTTAAGAATCCTCCGCCTTCATTCGGCTTTTGGTACTATCCAATCTGGCAACCATAGGTTTTCATTATGACTTCTCCAGCGTTTGCAAAATGTGCCGTTATATTGCGCTTCACTAGAAAAAGAAAAAGTAAATTTTCCAAATCTTACAATGGCTCAAAAAAATTGAAAAAACTTTTTTCATACTAATCCCACAATTTCATCTGATTCTGATTCTAACTCAGATGCTTCTACTGATGTAAATACATTTATTTCAAAATCTGCCGATATAGCATATTATAAAGACTTGTTTAAAAGAAAAGATGATATAAAAAATAAAAATGGCAAAGGTTCAAGTAAAACTAACTGGTTTATCGGAATGTTGGAAGCATTTTGGTAGTCTATACATAAAAGATAGACACATATTGGAAAACATGAAATTTTGTAAAATTTGCTTAGATTACAAATAAATAAGTGAATTAAATTATAATACATTTTTTAAACCATCGGCTTAGTAGATTTTTAGTCGCCGCCGAAAATTGTTCGGCTTTAGTCGACTTTCAGCCGCCGCCGAGTATATTTTTGATTAGCCGCCGCCTGCGACAATTTAATGTCGGCTTCGTTCTCTGCTCGTGAACCGATTTTGCTGAATTAGCCAAAAATTATTAACCCCGCTTCTATAATGGCGTAGCAAGTCGCGTTCCAGCAGACAGGCAATATATATATATAGTTTATAGGAAACCAAAATTTTTTTCGTTAAGTTACAAAAACTGATATATACTGTCCTGCATATTGGGAAAGAGAATTTAAAAAGTAAGAAATATGGTCAGTGCCGAGCCTACGTCTTCGTGAAGGAAACAAGACTCATTTCAAAAAAATCCACGGATAAATTCTAAACTTATCTATCTTATCTAAACTTATCTAAACTTAAATCGCATCACAATTATTTAAAAAAAAAAACTGATAGATTTAAAAAAAGTAGAACAAACTGTGATATGCCTTTATATTTAATGGCCATATATTTTAAGTTCATTAAAAACACTAAATAAAGTTCATAAGTTATCAAAATATAAAATACAATTAGTAAAACTAAATAATAAAAATTGCAACAATAAAAGTTTTTACTTTCAACAAGTTGTTGTTTATTGCTTTTTATTGTAACTCGTATTTCAGTTTTTATTGTATTTTTAGTTTTATTTTTTTATTGTATTTAATGACCAAGTTTAATCAATTATACCTGGTTTGGTTGGTAACATAAGTCTTATGGGAGTTTAAACGTTATTTAAGGCGTCTAAACTAAACAACAACAAGTTTGTTAAACATGCAACAAAAGCGGACAAAATATAATAAAAAATGGGTAAAAAAATAGAAAAATATCAAGCAAAAAGTTAAAAAAAAACTTTAACAACTTAAACGATTGTTTGCTTATAAAAGTAATGTAATGTTCGCTAATGCGGCCTGTTCGCTAAAGTGAACCTTTTCGTGAAAAAATTATCTATAGCAAAAAAAACTGCCCAAAGAGTTGACCTATAAGCTGATGTCTTTGCATTTGGAATATTCCACTTAGGTTTTTTATATAACCCAAAACCAGATGTGGGCCACATTAGTGAACATTCCCTTACAATATTAGTTTGGCTGGCTTGTTTTACTATATTTGACAGTCTCAATTACTTAAAAATGTGTATCTGTTTTTGGCATGAGATTTTTTTATTTAATTATGAATGAAATAGATTTTCAAAGAAAACGATTTAGACTTTGTAATGAGATATTACAATGTATTAGCTGATTAGCGTTTTTATGTCATGAAAAATAATGCTTTAATGTGGTTTTAAAGAAAAAATTTATAGAAGCAGATCCTAAACAGATTTAAAAACAATTTAAACTCGAAATGCACCATCAACTGGTTCATGAAATTATGTGATATAAAAATTATTTTATTTTTTTTTATTTATTTAATAGATATAAAAATATATTTACAATAAAATTCATTAGATTCAAGAATAAATATAATTAGTTATCTATAAGTGGCATAACTTAATAGTTGTTAGCCAGATTGGCAAAATAAAAGCTGTTTAAAAATCATTATAATTATTTTTTCATACATATTTACAAAAAAAATTTATATAAAAAAAAAAAAAATTATATATATACATGTAATTTAAATTTTTTAATTCGGTTTTAAAACAGAAACTATGCAAATTCATTCAATATTAGTTTTCTGTATTTTAAGCAAATATCTAAATAATTTACAAGAGTATTAAAGTTATAAGTTTGTCCATTGAGTATATTTAGGACTTCAGTTAAATTAAGATTACTTTTGTTGAAATATTGAATTCTGATACTGTTATAAATAGGGCAGATACCAATAAGATGAAAAGTGTTTTCTGTTGCGTCAAGGTTACAAAGTGTGCATAACCCGACTGATGAAGCTCTAAAAGATCTAGCGTTTATATCGAGAAGGCCTCCTCTGGCTCTAATCAATTGACTTATAGCACGAGAAGAAAGATTCGAGGTAGTAATTTGTAGCAAAGAGTGGTTTAACTGTGGATATAGATCGTGAAATTGAGAACTTCTTGCATCGGCTATTAGATTTTCCTTTTCGTAAACTTTAACCATAGACAAAATTGTTTTGTGGTGTTTGCAAAGTGGCACGGAACTATTTACTGGAACAAAATTAATTTTTTCACAGAGGTTAATCCAATCCTCAGCCCAAAAAGTGTGTTTAGCAATTATTATTTCCGCAAGCTTGCGAGGCAATCTATTATAAGGCATGTTAAGGACCTTGTTGATGTAATCAAAATGCAATTTTAACGTTTCAAGATATAGAGAGTTTAAGCCAGTTTCTAGAAGAAGCATGTAGTTTGGAGTGTTGCTAGGCAAAAATAACATCTTTTTAATAAAAAATCGTAATAATTTTTCAACTACATCATATTTTTTATAACCCCATATTTGGGCACCGTAGAACATTATTGAGCGAGAAGCAGCAATGAAGATTTTTAATTTATTTTTATTATAAATTTTAGGATGGTTTATATATTTAGACCAAGTAGAAGAAATCGCCATTTTTGATGTTGTTAGTTTGTTTTCTAAATGTTTGTTAAAAGACAAATTATAGCACAAATCCATACCAAGATATTTGTATGAGTTTACAATTTCAATTTCATCTTCTCCATAATTCCACTTTAAGTTTTTTGATATTCTTGTTCCGCTCCGAAAAACTAAAACTTTAGATTTAGTAAGGTTGACTTTTAAATGCCACAGGTTACTGTACGTAAGGAGAGAATCTATCATGGTTTGAAGGCCACTGGGCGAGTCGGACAGCAAGACAATGTCGTCAGCATAAAGTAGAATTTTGACTGTGATATTATCTACAGTTACTCCACCAGGCAACGTATCGGCTAAGTCGTTCAGGTATAAGGCAAATAAAACTGGGCTTAAAATACATCCTTGTTTGACACCAAGATTTACATTAAATGGATCGGAGTAGGAGTTTCCGTAAAATATTTGGCTGGAAGTGTTTTCATATGAGTTTTGGAGTATACGTATTATTTTAGATGACAATCCCATTGATGAAAGTTTATAGAACAAGGAATTCCTGGGAATCATATCAAAAGCACAAGAAAAATCGACGAAGAAAGCATATGTGTTTTTGCCATTCAGCATGTTTAAATGAATTATATTAATGAGATTAAAAACATTATCTACAGTTGAATAGTGTTTTCTGAATCCTGCTTGATATTCATTTAAAATGTTATTCTTGTTGATCCAGTCAGTTATACGATTCAGAAGGATATTATTAAAAATTTTACAAAATGTATCAATTAAAGACAGGCCGCGATAATTGGAAGAGCAGTTTGGATCTCCTTTTTTTAGTAGAGGAATAAGAATTGCAGTTTTGAAACTAGCTGGTATATTCTCCTTAAGAAATATTATGTTCAAGACAGATAACATCTCCCTGACAAAGTCAACTGGAGCATGTTTAAAAAACTCGTAGCTGATACCATCCTGTCCAGGCGATTTGTTGTCCTTTAGGCACTTTAAAACAGAAACAAGCTCACATAATTCAACTGGAGAATCAAGAAAGGCATCTATGTTGTAAGGCAAGCACCAGTCAAACGTACATATGGGATTTGGATTTTGCAGAATACCACTAAAATGTTGTAAAAAATCATCGGCACTTAAATTACCACGGGTAGAATGAGAACGGGATTTTAAATCATTGGACAATTTCCACCAATCTTTGCTGCACCTTATTTTGTTCAATTGTTCTAAATTAGAATTGTAGTATTGAAGTTTACTTCTTTGACACACATTCAAATACTTGATTTTGGCTGACTTATACTTTAGTTTGTTTGAGTTTGTATGGTTTTTTCGGTACTTTTTAAGTTTCTTCAGCATTGATTTGCGATGACGGGCACATTTCCAATTGAACCACTTTTGTTTGGGCTCAAAATAGAATTTAGGTTTGTTTTTTACGTTAGCATTCAAAATTTTGTTTTTTATATCTAGGACCAAGGCATCCACTGAATTATTTAGATTCAAAGGGAGAGAGCAAGAAAGTTGTTTTAGATTATCAACATATTTGGCAGCAAACTTTGTATTCCAGCGTAAATTTTGTGGACGTAAATCAGATTTTAAGTCACTATTGTCGTATGCAGGAGCGCTAACTTTTAAAACAAGGGGCATATGGTCAGAATATGGTTTACAAGCTATTTTAAATGACTCAACGAACACCAGGAAACTGTGAGAGCAGATACAGTAATCAATTAATGAACTACCTCTACCTCCATAAAAACTTAAATCGCCTTGATCATCACCATCAATTCTGCCATTCAGCACTATGCCTCCTAAGTTTTCAACTAACTCCATTAATCTTTTACCATTAGCATTGATTACCTTATCTTTAGAACATCTGACTTTGTTAATGTGTGGTAAGTCAGTTAATAGATTTGGATCTAATATTTGTTGTTCATTGCCGATGCGAGCATTTAAATCACCAAGAATGCAGAAATTAGTAGGACAAAGTTCGTTCAAAAAAGTTTCAAAGGATTTAAAATCAGCATTCCAGTTAGTGCAATTTATATATCGAGGTATAAAGTAAAAGAGATTATTATCTATTTTCGTAGTTAGTACAACATTACCCCCAGCAAGATTCATAAAATTCAGATTATAATGTTTTTTCAGCTCTTTTTTGTAACCATACAAACCCCCACCGCTAGCACGACCAGCATTATTATTTTTATTAGCATCAATCCAGTGTAAATTGTAATTTTGTAAAAAGTTAGAAAAGTATTTTTGTTTATTAGCCAAAACATGAGTTTCAAATAAGAAAAAGATATCAAATTTATTAATATACGATATAAAATTTCCAAAATTAAGACTACTAGCGAGATTAGCAACATTGTAAGCTAGAACATGGCATAAATTGTTTTGCTATTGTGTATTTGAATGTATGTTATTTGACTTTTCAGCTTTACTATCCTTTACTGTGACATCAACGGGGTAATTGGCTTTCATAAGTAAGCTTTTCAAAAATTCAGCATCATCATTTGAATAGGCTACAACTTTTCCCAACATCCAGGTGTATTTTTTATTATTAATATAAGTACAAAATTCTCCAAGTCTCACCTTTATATTCGTGTTGGATTTATTTATAGTTTTATTCAATTGTCTTAAATTGTATCGAATATTTAGCTCATCCTTTGTATAATCTTTTTGAATAAAAATCGGATCTCCTTTCAACTTTTCTTTGGCAGCTACGACATTAACGGCTTGTAAATATGTTTCTAGTGTGAATAAAAATGTGTTTTGAGTTGGTAGAGCACGAACAGTTACTACATTTGCATTAACCCCAAGTTTATTAGTGCATAAATCATTAAAATCCAATTTAGCGGCATATAACAACTTGTGAAGAGGATATTGTGGTAATAAATTCTCTGATATTAAAATGGTACAAAACCGGCGACGAAGATATTTGTATATGAAAGCTATTTTTTAATTATAAATTGTTTATGATTGAAGAACAAAATTCAATCGAATATTTCGTTTAGCAGCTTATAACAAAATGGCGCCCAACAGGGTACTACAACGTTATCTTAATACTTAGAGTATTGTTTTTGGTAACGAGGATATTGTGTCATTAGAAATCCTGTAAGTTTTCGAATGTTTACTCAAAAAAGATCCGCGATTTTAAATAAACACTTCCTTTAAGGTCATCCCCATTACATCTACATTCCATTAAGATATTCTTATTCTGAAATCTAATTTTGGCGACAATTCTATTCCAATATTAGAGCTTTTTTAAATAACAAAATTGTGTACTTAACAAACAAATTTAAATGGAATCAATCACCTGCAACAACCGATTACAATACGGCGCCCAAAGCTCTACGACACAATGTTCTTAATAAAGGGAGTACTTTTTGGCGACGAGGATATTGTGTCATCTGAAAAGCAGTTCGTATTAAGATATTTTTATTCAGGTATCTAAAATTTGCAACGGTTATAGTGTCATCTGAAAACCAATTCGTTTTTAGATATTCTTATTCAGGTATCTAAAATGGGCGAAGAGTATATTTCAATATTAGAGCTTTTTTAAATAATAAAAAGTTTATATATAAAAAACAGAATTCAATGGAATCTTTCGACATTAGCCACCGATTACAATATGGCACCCAACGTGCTTCATGTTCTTAATAAAGAGAGTATTTTTTGGCGACGAGGATATTGTGACATTTGAAAACCAGTTCGTGTTCAAATGTTTTAACAAATTACAATCGGCGATTTTAAAATATTTCCTTAACAGTCAACTCCATTATTTCTACACTCCCTTAAGATATTCTCATTCAAATTGCACATTATTTTTAACATTGGTGATATAAAGTTTCAATTTTTTTTTTTTTCAATTCCATAACAAACTGTGAATCCTCCTTTAACTATTTTCCATTCATATTCATTGGTGTAACAATAAATTCATTGACCCCAATTTTTATTTAACAATTGCTAAAGGTATTTTAGATTTTTTTTTTTTTTTTTTTTTTTTTTTTTTTTTGTTAAACTTTGTATGAGTAATTTTTTTTTTTTATTTTTAGCGCTTGAATTATTGTTATAATTTGTTGTACAAGACACACGTTCCAACAACAGGTGTTTATACAATTTAAAATAAAAAAAATTATATTAACAAAAACAACAAAATGACTACAGAAATTGGCATGAACATGACTGACGTTAATGGTCAAAGTGTTTGAAAAAGAAAATATATATATAGTAAGACTTATTTGTTTTAATCAAACCAGAAAAAATTAGAAAACGACTTAAGGCAAATATTTATTTAATGAAAATAGTGTTGCAATAAACGACAAAAAAGATGAGGAAGATGATGAGGTAAATTTAGTATTACAAATACTTTTATTTATGGTCCCTAGTTGGGCGCCATTATATCAAAACTTGCTACAATGATGCAACAATCTTTAAATAAATAAGAACTATGTAAAAAAAAACCATTGAAATGATACTGTCTAATAGATTAAGATATATTTTTATTATATCATATTGATTTAATTAGTATTTCAACACACTTTGAGTTTTTGTCCCTGATCGGGCGCCATATATGAAAACAATAAAATTCAGTTTTTCGTCTTATCTCGACTCTGGTTATATCGATTTCCAAAACCAATAAAATGTTTGTTAATTTTAAAAACTGTAAATTTTATTATACAGGTGAACCTCGATTTACATCCCATTATGAAAAGGATATTAATCGAAACGTCTGTCACTTCTAAACAAAGTTTTTTATAGCTTAAAATATTATATTAACTATTTAAAACTTTGTTTGATATTCATCTTTCAAAGTTTACAGGACATGCACGCAAGTTTACACGTCTACCAAATTTGGCGCAAAGTGGGGTTCATATTTTGTTATAATATAAATGCAAAAGTCCCAGGTATGGTAAATCCAAAGATACATAACTTCTTAAATATAGCCTGTGTAAAATTTTTGTCAAAATCAGTCCTTTTTGTACTAAATTATTGTCCCTGCTGGGGCTCCAAATTGTCACTTCTTAAAATCTTTGCACATCTAGATAAGAAAAAAACTATAATGCTTTCATTAATATATCATTTATTGAAATAGATATAAAATGTTGCTTGATTTTTATAATAAAGTACTTTAATTTATGTTCCTTAGATTAGATTAGATTAGATCAGAAGGCACTATGCACCGCGACCAATGTAGGTCTTTTGTGCTGCCTAAGGTTACCTACAGATTCAAGCTACCTATAAAGCCAATTATCCTATTAGGCAAAATCTTCGCGATGTCGGAAGGCGAAATGAAGCGATCACCTAGAAACCTAAGTCTCCTATCACAAAGCCTGGGACATTCGCAGAGAACATGCTCCGAGGTCTCAGACACCATCTCGCAAAACCTACACAAATCCGTGTCCGATTGACCCTTCTTGTGCAGATGGTATCTGAGATTACAGTGTCCAGTTAAGTACGACGCCAGGGTCCTCAAACCCCCCCTTTCAAGCGACAAGAGTCGCCTCGACCCCCTACTGGAAAAAGAGATCAATCTTTTAGCCTGGCGCTGACCAGGAGAGTTTTCCCAGTAACCAGAGAATTCAGACTCTCTCCATGCCCTGAGCCTTTCCCTAACATACCCCGCAGGTATTCCACAGAATGGTTCAGGACCAATAAAGGGCTTTCGGGCCCCGTGGTTGGCAAGACAATCTGCCCTCTCGTTGCCCTCATGCCCCTCATGACCAGGAATCCACCCCAAGGTTAGAGAGTTGCCTCTACCGAGCCTATTGAGAGTCTGAATGCATTCCATGACCAACCCGGACGACACCTTATAGGGCATTAAGGCCCTCAGTGCAGCCTGACTGTCAGAAAGAATGTATATGCGAGATCTGCGAGTTCCCCTTCGCAGGCATTCCAATGCACAGACACAAATGGCCCAAATCTCCGCCTGAAAAATGGACGGATATTTACCCATAGGTAAGGCACGCTGGAAGCCTGGTCCGAAGACGCCCGTACCCGTGTTCCCATTCGACTGCTTAGAGCCATCAGTGAACCACACCTGAGAACCATCTTCCGGTTCCCAGGATTGATTGGTCCACATGTCTCTGTCAAACAATAACACATCAAAATATCTATCAAAGATCCACTCCGGTGACACTTTATGTTCCTTGATCCTGCGCCATATGACAAATGAAGAACAGACGGTTTCTAGTTTTATATCGGCTATTAAGGGTTAAATACTTCTAATACAAATTAAAATACAGTTGATTTTAAGAATTTTTAATTTTATAATACAGTCGGATATTGATTTGCGCTCAATTCTAAAAAGGAAATAAATTGAAACGTCTATCCAGAGAATTTTAAACGATGACAAAGTTTTTTAGCTTAAAACACTTCCTTGATATTTATCTTTTTAAATGCATGGGATAGGCCTGCAAATTAACACTTCTCCGAAATTTGGCGCGAAGTGGGGTTCATATATTAATATCTCGTATTTAATTTATGAGTACCATGTATGAGAAATCCAAAAACTTGCACATACCATAAATACATAAATGCTTAAATATTGTATGTGTGAAGTTTTGTCAAAATCAGACAAAGAAGCTGGGGGATCAACCGCTTATTTGTAAAATCATTGTCCCAGCTAATTCGTCATATTGTTAAAATTTAAAAATTTCAAGCTTCTTAGAACAATATTTATTGCAATAAATATAACTTTTGGCTCTATTTTTTATAATTGAACAAACTTTTATTGACAACAAGAAATTCAGTTTCTTGACATATATTGGCTTTCAAAGGTTTATAATATTTTCAAATAAAAATCGTGTTTATTTTAAAAGCTATGATTTGTTTAATACAAGCGAACATTTTAGGAAGCCATGAATCAAGATGTGTGTTCAGTAAATTTGGTGCAATGATTTCTAAACAATGCGTGTAAAAAACCTTCCTTGATGCTTATCGTCCTAAATTCACACTTTTCCAAAATCTGGCGTAACGAGGATTTTGAATTTAATGTATGTTATTTAATTCATAATGTATATCAAGTCCACAAATTAACTCATACCATATCTGAATATTATATGTTATATATATATTTTTTTTTTTTTAATAAAAATTATTATTAAAAAAAAAAAAAAAAAATTTCGACAAAATTATATAAGGGAATAGAGAGGGTCAGTCGTTTATGCGTTAAATTATTGTACCTGCTGGGGCGCAATACTTTTAAAGTTTAAAATTTTAAATTTCTTTGCTTAAAAATCCTAATGCTTTACTCTTTTACTATATATTCAAATAACTGTCAATTTCGGTTCTATTTTACTACTTTAAAAAAAATATTAAATTGTTGTCCCTGCTCAGGCGCCAAATGTCTAAAATGCAAAAACCAATTATCTCCCTATTGTGACTCTCAAAGGGGTTTTAATGAGATTTAATACAAAAAATATCAAGTTTATATTAAGATCTTTTCAAGATTTACGACACTTTTTGGGAAAGTCATAAAATTAAAGGTCTGTCCAGTAAATTTGGAACGATGACTTGTAAATTTGTCCCACACAAGGGTTAGGCTGAAATTTCTTTATAGTTTTTGACTGTGTCACGCTGTTGCTTAAGTGCCATTACTTAAAGGACATGTGTCTTTTATTTTTATAAAAAAAAATTTCTGAAGTTTATAATAAACCCCCTCTATATCATATTTTTAATGTAACTAATACTCTAGCGGTCGGTTTTTTATTGTTTTTATTTAATTTGCTGTAGTTTTTTGTTGTTCATTAATTAAGTGAGAAACAATTACTGTAACCACAGTCGTACTCATCATATATATTACAACACTTTCATTATAATTTGTTCATGTTGCTAGTTGTTGGTTTTAACTATAGTATGTATAATTTTAAATAGATTTTAATTAAGATTAATTTAAATGGCATATAAAGAAAGTCATAAAATGGCACCTCGTATCTGAAAACTATTTGAAGTCATTTGGCATTATTTTTTCAAGTGCTAATACCATAGCCAGTTAAGAGTGATCAACTTATGACCATCCATATGCAATGAGGGCGGTGTGTTTGTGTTAAAAATAAGCATGAGATAATATAAAATTTGTGAAAATAATAATAAAAATAATGATGTTAAGGAAGTATTTTTTCGCAATTAAAAAAAAAAAGGAAATAAAATAAACAGTTCTTTGGCGTCTATTTAAGCCAATTTCTGTGATTATTATCGAGTCTTAATGACGCTAAATTTTTTTTTTTAATTATAATGTTTTAAATTGATTTCAAAACATTTTATTTTAAGACATATCTCCTAATATATCACAAGGTGTCTAAAATGTGTCAATTAATGCCCTCCTATTACAAAATCAAAAAGTGGCCGATGCTTTTATATAAAAATCCTAATCAAGCTGAGTTAATTTACAAACAGTAGAGTTAATTGACCTTAAATAACTTATCCTGTGGCCTTGCAACTTTTTTTTAGCTCAGATGGTACATTCGCTATCACCTCAACCAGATTTAACATAAATAGCAGAGTAAAACACGCATGAATTAGAAGCCTGTGTCCAAAACTATAAAAAAAATTATAAACTGAAAACAGTCGCTTAAATTTAAAGAAATCGAGTAATAAAAAAATCGTCTAAATTGAAAAAGAAAAAAAAAAAACATTAAAATGGAAAAATTCTAAAATATCAAAAAATCGTCCAAATGTAACAAAAACGTTCAACTTAAAATAATGACAACCCGATCAAAAAAGTTGCATCTCAAATACAAAATCAGATCTCATTTGATATACATATATCGATTTTTATTCTTACCCAAGTTTATCTTAAAATTGGGGTATCCAGTACTATCCGATTAGATCCTTCAAATGTATTACTCGATTAAATAAGATCAAAATTATTCTCATATCTATAATAAGATCCTAATGGATCCCAAAATAGCCCATGGCATTAATTTAGATCTACTTGGATCTAATTAGATCCAAAAAGATAAGTAATTTTTGGTGGATCCAACTAGATATTTTGAGATTAAATTAGATTTACTTAAATCCCACGACATATATTTTTAGTAAAATTGTAAAAAATTTAAAAGCAAAAAAATTTAGACATCTTCGCATATATATAATTATTTATTGTGTTATATATAACAATATGCATAAAAATTATTAATGATGTTGGACCATGTATAATCATATCTCAAACTAAATTGTTAATCTTGTGTCATATATGGAATTTTACATTATGATATTACATCATTTAATGTCATATATACCCTATGGGGAATGAGGAGTCAATTGACCTAAAAGGGACTGGTTAAAGAAGGACTTATCACAGGACGGACTGGTATAATTTAATACTGAAGTGGGTTAAGCAGTGTCAACTGTCCTAAAATACCACTTAACGAGAATGCTTATTAACAAGAAAAAGCCAGTTGCCCAGAATTTTACCCATTAAAAGCTGTTTAGTTTTCGTTTATTTTTATGCCCATCTTTATGCCCATCTTTGGTTAATCCTGTGGCATGCCACAATGTGGTTTAAAGCAGGACAAGTCCATGTTAAAGTTGCCAGTTGTTTACATAGGGTATTCAGGACCGGTCCCATTCCCCATAGGGTAATTATATCTTGAATTGCATTATACATATGGCACCATTTATAAGAATCTCACACACAAACTATTTTTTGTAAGACAGTATTATTATATCTTAAATTATATAGCTTATATGTCACCATATATAATTAATTACATATTGTGTCATATATGAGAATGTATTATTATATATGCCAATAGAACTACCATATCTTATTATGTATATATACTTAATATCTCATTTTATTTATAATAATATATCGTTATATATTGCTTTACATAAGAAACATAAGATGTGGAAATGAATGACATCATATATAACCATATATTAGAATATATTTTAAGAGAAAAAAACATAAGACCATATACACATTTTTTACTAAGAAAATATTTTTTAAAAATCGCTGATATTGAAAAACGGCAGAATTTAAAACAACGTGTTTTTCATACCAAATATGAAAGATATTGAGTAAATTAAAAAATATCCTCAAAATTGATTTAAAAAAAGCTAGAATTGCTAACAATCTCTAGAAATTAAAAATCTATCAAATTTAAAAAGCTGCTAAAATTTACGAAAAATCGTTTTAATTGAAAAAACTGCAAAAAATATTGCTTAAATTAGAAATATTTCGATGAAATGGAAAAAAAAACTCAAAAATTCGAGAAAACATTTTTTGCCAGCTTTCATTCTCATACAGTTTTCTTCAATGATAAGTTTTCGACATATTTTTTTTTAAATTATGGCGATTTTTTTAATATTAGCGATTTTTAATTTGACGATGTTTTTAATTTTTTAATTTTGGCCATTTATAACTAATTTTAGCACTTTTTTTATTTAGAGGATTTTTTGTTTTCATTTTTTAAATATGAAATGTCCATTAGCGTTGCCTTTTTTTCAAAATTAAAAAAAAAATTAAAAATCTCTAAAGCTTTTTTCCCATTATTGCGTTTAAAAACAAATGGTAAACATTAAAAAAAAAATCTCTTAAATTCAAAAAAATCGCTTAAATGCTTGAAGTGAAAACATTTTAAAAATTTACAGAAAAAATAATAGAAAATTAATCGCTGAAATAAAAAAAAAACGCTAAAATTTAAAAAAAAAAATCGTTGGCCAAATGAATGTCTGTCTCTCTGAGTAGTTATAGTTTTTTTTTTTAAATTTTTGCGATTTTTTGGAATTTCAGTGATTTTTTTTTTTTTTTGGTTAATTTTGACGGTTTGTTTAATTTTGACAATTTTTACAATTTTTTTTTTTTTTTTTGGATAAAGTTAATATTTACATGATAATCAATAAAAGAGAATGTTCAAATTTAAATTTATTACTTTGAGATGCTGTTTTTTTCCCCTTCAATTTTAACAATTTTTGAAATATTAGCGATTTCATTTTTAATTTTGGCGCTTTTTTTTAATTCTGACGAACTTTTTAATTTTTTTATTTGGATTATATTAAAGGGCAAATGAAAATCGATAAATGTATGAAAAATGTGTAACTTTTTATAAAGGATATAAATACCAAAGAAGAACCAAGGTACTCAGTAACTGTTAAGTTTTGTATGCCAACTGGTTTTAAGAGAAACATTTTTTTAGGTTGTTTTTAATGCATATATTTTAATATATATATGCAGAAAATACATTAAACAACAAAAATTAACTTTAAAATTTAATTAAAATATCTTAAACGTATGAAAATTATTTAGTTGAAAAGACCACTGTTAGAACCAGTTCAGGTTGTTAGAAGAGATCGTTGGAAACGGCTTGAATTAACATAAAATTTTGTTTATATATTCTTAAAAATCTGCATTAAAAAAATGCTTCTCTTAAAACCAGTTGGCATATAAAATTAAACAGATGTTGAGTGCCTTGGTTCATCTTTAGTCTTCATGTTCTTTGATTAAATCCACATATTTGTATACACTTGACTTTTCTAAATATTTTTTTTTTACATTTTGACAGTTTCTAATGTAAACATTCAATGAAGTTTAAAAACTCTCTTCAGAAAATGACTGTTAATAGTAACAGCTGTTATTTTAATAACATAAGCTCTTACAAAAGCATAAGCTCTTACAAAATTGAAAATTATATTTTTTTCGAGTTCCTACTCTTTTTATTCTCTTAGTATCTCTTTTTTGTATATAAAAAAGAAGCAATAGAAAACACAACAAAATTTGAAAATAAATTTTATGAGTCTCTTGTCTAAAGTTTAGTTTGTTTTTTAAGTAAGGCAACAAAAAAATTGTTCGTGCCACAAAATGTTGTAAAAAGAAGTACGTATACAAGTAAACACCCTCTAATTTACAAATGATTGTTGATGATATTCAGGGCAGCGACTTTCATTAGCACAAACATCGAAAATATGCAAAGTGCTAAATATGTCTTAAAATATGCACTTATACACTCAAAAAAATGAATAAACAAAAATTAAGTTTACGCTTGACTAAAACGAAGCTTTTTTAAAATTTCCCTAAAAACAAATAAAATTGCTTACGAATAATGCAGATTTATAAGATTTGAGTTCATATTAATATTTCTCAAAAAAAAAAAAGGCATTTTCTTTAATCTTCCTTTCTTGAACCAGGTTAATATTCTTAAAAAATATTAGAAAATTTATTTCTTTTTATTAAAAAATCTTAAATTTACGAAATTTAAAATTGTATGAAAAAAGTCGAACCAAAAATACACACCTTATTTAAATTTAGTTTACAAATTTTAGCATCTTAAAATTAAGTACAATAACTTCTTAAAAATGTCTCATGAAGAAGATTAAAATTTTTAAACCTAGAAAATTATCCTTTTTAATAGCGAACCTTTTTGCTCAAAAGTTAAAACATTAACCCTATATCGATAAAATTGCATAAAATAAAAATTATTTATGAAATTGATTACTTGACTGATAGGTGGTAAACCTGAACCCTTATATTTTAAAAGTATATACCTTTTGAGAATTACCAATTAATTAATAAATAATATCACAACTAAAATGAAACAGAAAAACAAAAAGTTTTGTTGTTGTTTGTTTTAAATATACCTTTTTAATATGAGTATAACTTATGAACTAAAAAAAAGTTAATTTCACATTAGCACTAGTTCAAGCGTCTTTAAATTTAGGAAAAATTAACTAGATTTTAAAAATTTAATTAAAAATATACTAAATTTAAGTAAAGTTTCATAAAATTATAGACAAAATTTACTAAATTTTTATAAAAATTTACCTAATTGAAGTAAATTGTTTGTTAGTTGATTTTATACTTAATTTGAGTTAAATTTTCATTGGAGCCAAGTCATTCCCGAATTTCTTAAAATTTAGTTCAAATTACTTAATTTTAGGTAAACTTTTTTTTTGAGTGTAAGAGAAAATGCCCTAAAACCCGAAAAATATGTACTAAAAATTTAAAACTATGCACTAAAAATAAAAAATACACACTAAAAATAAAAAAAATATGCAATTAAAATTTGTGAATTTTTAAAAATTGATTTATTTCTTTAAATTTTTCAACCAATATAAATGTCTAACCAATTACAACTAGATGCATTGTAAATTTGCTGTTTATCATTACTTTTGAATTAAATTATAATTTTAATTTTTTAAAAATATGCAAAAATATGTTAAATTAAAAAAAAAATGCAAAATATGCTACAAAATGCTTTGAAATATGCATTTATAGCAAAATATGCAAAAATATGCATTTATAAAAAATTTTCAACAACAAAACGATGGCATTTTTTTTTTTTTTTTTTTTTGAAATTCTTTGATTCGTAATACATGAAAGTCGCAGCCCTGATGATGATGTTGTTGTTGCTGGGGCAAGTTAGTGTAGGTTGGTTGCTGTTGTTGCACTACTGTTGATTGACTTGTAGTGCAACGAACTTTTGGGCCAATTTTTTTTTTATTTGTTTGAAAATTAAATTGAATAGTTTTACATCAAATTTTAAAAATGTACAATTTTAAGGTGTATTGTGCGAATTTCTTTACAATCTATTTCGTTACGATTCTTAGAAAAAAAAAAAAACAAAACAAAAGAGACTACCAGGAGAGTGTAACTGTCAAATGTTATAAAAGTTTTCAAGTCATACTCATTAATGGCCATTGTTTTTAGTTCGTTTGTTTAAAACAGCTTTTGATATAATCCAAATTAATAGAAAATCACTATTAGTTCTTAAATTGTTTTAAAATAAGTTCATAGAAATTCACGATTAGTTCATAAATTGTTTTAAAATAAGAAAATCACAATTAATTCTTAAGTTATTTTAAAATATGTTGAATAAAACCATGATTAGTTCATATAAAAAACTAAAGGGTGTCCCAAGAAGAACGCAATTTTTAAATCTGGCAACATTCGAAGTGTCATTGTTTGACATTTGAACAATTGTTATTGTTTGCTAGTAGAAGGTACGAGGTTAGTAAAAATGGAGCCAGCTGACCATGGACAGCGAAGGGAGTTCGTTAATTGGGTATTGGAGAGACAACATGAAAATGCTGATTTTGCCGATAAAATCATCTTCAGTGACGAGGCCCATTTTCATCTTGATGGCTTCGTCAATAGGCAGAATTGTCGCATTTGGGGTGAGGAAAATCCTCGAGTGATTCACGAGAAGCAAATGCATCCTCAACGTGTCACTGTGTGGTGTGGTTTTTGGGCTGGAGGAATCATTGGACCTTTTTTTTATGAAAATGAGGCAGGTCAAGCGCAAACAGTCAATGGTGTTCGGTATCGTGAAATGATAACCAGTTTTTTCTTGCCTAGAATTGAAGAAATGAATGTGGACGGCATGTGGTTCCAACAAGACGGCGCTACATATCATACAGCCAGAGAAACAATTCAATTGCTGCATCAGTCATTTCCCGGTCGTGTTATTTCGCGTTTTGGAGATCAGAATTGGCCGCCTAGATCGTGCGATTTAACACCACTAGATTTTTTTCTTTGGGGTTTTTTAAAGTCGATGGTTTACGCGAATAAGCCGACAACGACTCAAGCCTTAAAAGAGGAAATTGGACGCTGCATTAATGAAATACCGCAGCATTCATGCAAAACGGTCATTGAAAATTTCATTAAAAGATCGCGTGCATGCCAGCAATGCCGCGGCGGCCATCTGAACGATATATTGTTCCATACATAACCTCATTCTGTCTACTTTACGATATAATAAATTTTCACGATTTTTTTTTTAAATATCTGTGTTTTATTTAAAATTTAAAAATTGCGCTCTTCTTGGGACACCCTTTAGTTCATATATAACCACGATTAGCTCTAATAAAAAAATAGTTCATACAGGACCACGATTAGTTCATATAAAAATTCAGTGAACCGAAGGCCGGATACACAAATATACCCAAAATAAGGTTATTATCCGTAATAATATAGTTGTGCTTAATAGTTTTCATATTTTTATTCATATTGTTATACTAGTCAATGGTTTGTTTAACAAATCTGCATAATATAAAAGAAAATCCCAAATGAGGGGTTAAAAGGGAAAACCCTGTCAAAAAAAAGTTAAGTGTCAAATACAAGATCAGTGGTGGAATTACGGCATTCGTGATCGAGTGAAATCGTTCGAAAACAGTTTTTTTTAATAAGTAACTACAAAAATACTAATAATGAAAACGCAAAATTTTGCATTTTTTTCTAATCAAGGACCGAACTACAACATACCTGATCGAAAAAAATGTCGGTAAAATATTTTATTTTCGGATATAGAAAACTAATTTCGATCGAAAAATTACGATCACGAATGCCGTAATTCGGCCCCAGATCTCATTTGATATAGATCGATATTTATGCTATTTATGGTTAGCGCGTTGAACTGTTACACAGATCGTCCCGGGTTCGATTCTAAGACTTATCATCTCGCGCAATTATAGTGTTGCCATGTTTCAAGCCCTTCATCCACTAATATCCGATTAGATCCCTAAATATAATACAGGATTAAATTAGATCACAATTGATCTCATAATTGGGGGATCGAATAATTTATAATTTAAGATCCTGATAGATACCAAAATATCCCATGGGATTAATTTAGATCTAATTAGATCTAAAAAGATAAGTAATTCTTGGTGGATCAAATAAGCTATTTTGAGACTAAATTGGATTCATTTAAATCTCATCTTAGACATCTGGCGCATATATAATTATGTATGGAGTTATATATAACAATATATAACAATATATAACAATATGTAACAATACAGAACAATATATAATTAAACACATAGAAAATATTAATGATGTTGGACCATATATAATCCTATCTCAAACTAAATTGTTAATAGTATTTCATATATGGAATAATACTTAATTATATCTTACATCACACGCAAAAACATTTTTTACAAGACCGTATATATAATTATATCTTAAATTATATAGCTCATATGTCACCATATATGAATAAATATTATGTTATATATGAGAATGCATTATTATATATGATAACATATATCATTATGTATAGCATATATGTTTAATATATAATTTTATAAAGTTCAATATATAAAAATATATCGTTATATATGTTATCTTATAAGAAACATCTAATAATATATTTCTATGCATGACACCATATATAATCACATATTATAATACATTTTAAGATGAAAAAACATAAGACCATATAAAATTTTTTTTTATTCTTGTGCATATGAATTAAAAGAACGATATTGTTCAGTTAATAGAAATGAACTATAAACTATTAAGCACAACTCTACCGAATAATGTAAATACAACTTCATGAGAAACTCTGCTTTTGAAATTCACTTAAAGGGGAGTAAATTAAATTGTAGTTGCTTGCATTCATTGAACCTTTTCTTATTATTATTTTATATTACAGATAATTTCTTTGTAAACATTACTCAAGTTTATTAAATTTTATTTTTCTTACATTCTTTTCTTAATAAAAAAAATTTATAATTAACTACAATGAACACGTGTTTCCAATATTAATCTTATTCATATTACTAATTGTTTGGTATAATTGGATTCTTGTTTCAATTCTTATTAAATTTATTTAATGAAATCAATAGCTTTTTTCCTTATAAATATTGTATGAAGGTCATGTTTTTTTATCTAAATATTTATAGTACTATTTCTGGTTTATTACGAAAATGTGCACAATGGGTCAGCAATTTTGCATTAATAAAATTTACATTAACCTATAATAAGATGTGTAAAACTAAAATCATATTAAGCCACTTACAGCCGTTTAAAATTAGTTCATATAGAGCCATTAATGAAGTAATCATGATTTTCTATGAACTAATTTTATAAAAATGTGGTTTTTGAGCTGATTTTAAACAGTATATGAACTAATTGTGATAATTTTTTAATTGTTTTTAATAATTTTTTTCTACAATATGAACTAATTTTAAACAATTTATTAGCTAATTGTGATTGTCTTTAAACTAATTTTAACCAATTATGAACTAGTTAAGATATTTTTGAAATTAGTTCATGTTAAACCATTAAAAGCAGCTTTTTATTAGTATATTTCAAGTCTATAAATGATTTATAATTGATTAAAATATAGTTCACATTACATGTCGATTATTATTTAAAATCAGTTCATATTAGAGCTCTATAAAGACTTCTTATGTAGTTTTATATTAACTAATATAACGCCTTTAAAATTAGTTCATAAATTGTTTTAAAATTAATTAATAGAAAATCACGATTAGTTAATAAATTGTATCAAATTAGTTCGTAGAATATGACGGCAAGTTCATAAATTATTTCAAAATTGGTTTATATAAAATCAAAATTAGTTCATAAAATGTTTACACATTAATTCAAAAATTACGATAAGTTCATAAATTGTTTAAAAATTTGTTTATAAAAAAGTACGATAAGTCTATAAATTCTTAAAAATTTGTTTATAGAAAATCATGATCAGTTCATAAATAAGTTCATAAAACAAATTCTTGAAAAATAATAAAAAATAAGATTATTTCATAAATTGTTTTAAAAATTAGTTCATACAAAAAATTTTCATATAAAGCTGTAATTAGTTTATATAAAACAACAATAATTTCATATAAAAAAGGTTATATAAAACTGCAATTAGTTCCTAAAAACTACTAGTTCAAATAAAAAAAATATTTATATTAAAAAGTTAATTTTAAACTGCAAATAGATCACATGGAAGCATAGTTCATAGTAAAGACCAAAAAAAGTCCCTATTAAACCACGAATAGTTCATATAAAAAATTTGTTTATATAAAACTACGATTACCCATAAGATCATATGAATAAAAATACGATTAGTGAATATAAACCCTCTATAAGATCATATAAAACCACTATAAGATCATATAAAATCACGATTACTTCACCACGGTTAGTTTATATAAAAAATATGTTCACATGAAATTACAATTAATACATTTAAAAACTTGTTTAACAAATTAGTTCATATAAAAAATTAGTTCATATGAAACTAAGATTAGTTCATATACAAAATTAGTTTATATAAAAACTTACAAAATCAGTTCATATACAAAATTAGTTTATATAAAAAATTAATTCACATAAAAATTAGACAAAATTAAATAACGATTAGTTCATATACAAACTTGTTTATATTAATTCACAATTAGTTCATATAAAAAATTATTTCATATAAATCTACAATTAGTTCGTACAAAAAATTAGTTTTTATAAAGCAATGATTAGTTCACATAAAAAATTTGTTTATATAAAACCACGATCAGTTCATATAAAAAATTTGTTTATATGAAACCACGATTAGTTTATATAAAACCACGATCAGTTCATATAAAAAATTTGTTTATATGAAACCACGATTAGTTTATATAAAACCACGATCAGTTCATATAAAAAATTTGTTTGTATGAAACCACGATTAGCTTATATAAAACCACGTTCAGTTCATATAAAAAATTTGTTTGTATGAAACCACGATTTGTTTATATAAAACCACGGTTAGTTCATATAAAAAATTTGTTTGTATAAAACCACGATCAGTTTATATAAAACCACGATTAGTTCATATAAAAAATTTTTTTGTATAAAACCACGATCAGTTCATATAAAAAATTATTTCATATAAATCCACAATTAGTTCGTACAAAAAATTAGTTTTTATAAAACAATGATTAGTTTACATAAAAAATTTGTTTATATAAAACCACGATCAGTTCATATAAAAAATTTGTTTGTATGAAACCACGCTTAGTTTATATAAAACCACGATTAGTTCATATAAAAAATTAGTTTATATAAAACCAAGATAAGTTTATATAAAAACCCTTTAGTTTATATAAAACCACGATTAGTTTATATAAAACCACGATTAGTTTATATAAAACCACGATTAGTTTATAAAAAACCACGATTAGTTTATATAAAATCACGATTAGTTTATATAAAACCACGATTAGTTTATAAAAAACCACGATTAGTTTATATAAAATCACGATTAGTTTATATAAAACCACGATTAGTGTATTTAAATCTGTCGTTGGAAATTTTAGTAAATTGAAAATAGAATTTTACTCTGTAAAATTAGCAAAAACTTTTACTGAATATTTGTAGACACAAAATATGTAACAAAAACTGTAATAAATGGTCCGCCAAATAACTTTATTTTTTTTGAAAATGCTATAAAAAAAACTACTGAATATTTTCTCGAATTTCCTTTTTTTATTTGAAAGTACAATCCTTCCGGTTAATAATGGAAAATAATTTCATTCAAATGGCTGCCTCGGCTGGCCATGCAGTAGCCTACACGATCGGTCCAATTTTTAAGCACATTATCGATTGTGTGCAGCTGTATTTCACCAATGGCTTCACGAATATTGTCCTTTAAAGCGTCAATTGTCTCTGGTTTGTTGGCGTAACACTTTGACGGAACCCCACAAATAATAGTCCAACGGTGTCAAATCGCAGCTCCGGGGTGGCCAAACGACATCAGCTCTGCGGCTGATAATGCGATCTTTAAAAACAGGGCGCAAAACATCGAGTGTAGCTTCGGCTGTGTGGCACGTAGCGCCGTCCTGATGAAACCAAATGTTGCCAATATCCTCCTCTTCAATTTTTGTGAACAAAAATTCGTTCAACATGGCCCGATAACGATCGCCATTGACTGTAACGGTCACTCCTTGCTCACACATTCTGCAACATTACCATGATTTTCAAAGTAATGTCGCAATATTTCCCACCGTTGTTCAAGCGTATACACAACCATATTCGTTCAGTGGAAGGATAAAACTAATTATCTGTCAAATCAGACATGAGCTAAGTGTTACTATTCACGAAATAAGCACTAGTTGAAAAAAAAACGTTAGATGGCGGACCCTTTATTAACAAAATTTTGGCTATATTTACCTCAAATTTAGTAGAATGCAAATAACATTTCATTTTGCTAAAATCAACAGTAATTTTGCTAAAATGTTGAAGGGGGCAGATTTTTATTCGCATTAAAAAAAAACAAGAAAAAACTTTAAAAATTTCACATTTTTTATAATTTTTTTTGTTTTTAGTATTTAGTAAATGTTTTTGCCGATTTTAGCAGATTATTTTGTTATTTTCAATTAACTAAAATTTAGCTCAAATATAACTAAATATTATTTCATATACAAAACTAGTTCATATGAAACCACAATTAGTTCATATAAAAAATTCGTTTACATAAAACTACGATTAGTTCATATAAAATTACGATTAGTTCATACAAAAAATTAGATGATATAAAACCACGATGAGTTCATATGAAATATTTTTTTTAATAAATAGTTCCTATAATTCACAATCCCACTACTTTTTTAAGTCCAAAATTGTGATTCCTAATCCATAGTGTTGTGGTTTAAATTTTGTTTGTATTATTAAATTTGTCGTTTATTTATTTGCGGTATATGATTTTCTTGTTATTGTGCATAATTTGTATTGTTTTATCGATAATTTGATTATAAACATTATTATTATCAATCATATTAGCTCACCCGCGTCTGTTTAATAAAAATATTTAATTAAAATTTCAAACTCTGTAATAATCTGGATTTGTTTATTTGTCATTTGGCAGGTTACTGAAATTATAAACAAAATATAAATATAATTAAGAGATTTGTGATTTGGGTATTGATATTTGTTATAAAATATCAAACAACAAAAGTTCTGACAACTTAACATGATGTTATCAGAAATTTTAAAAATTTCTATCACAACTACATCCTCAATAGGTAAGACAAGTTGCTGATTTTTACTTTAATTATTATCTATTGTCCAAGGTAGTTTTGAGTTAAAAATCAGCCAATTTCGTTGACTGGTTAAAAAGTTATAAAGGAAAAAGTTTAGAGACCTCTGAATAATTTTGTCAGCAGACATTTTTGAGTTTCTACCATAATCACGTCCATATTACTGAAGCGGTATTGCTGATTTTTACTCAAAATATTTATTATAGTCCTTAGCAGTTTTGCTTTAAAAATCAGCTAATTCTGTCGAGCGGTTTTAAAGTTATATTAAAAAAAAAATTAAGCGACCTCCTTAATGTTAATGTTATTTTTGTTAAATTTTTTTGGCGGTTAAATTTTAAATTTAAACAAATCGTTAAAAATGTAGTATTAAAATGATTTCTCTAAGAAGAATTTAATTGCCTCATATTATTAATATTTATGTTATTTATCCCATTTCATCACATTTTTTTTTTAACCTCAACCACAGTAGTCATGATTTTCTGTTTAAAAAGGTACCGCCATTTAACATAATGTTTATCACTACGATTACGATGTTTGCTTGCCATCACTTTTCTTTTATTATTCATTACAATCGACAATTGCACAAACAAGATTACACTTAAACACTTTTATACTTTTAAACTACACTACACTGAGAAAAAAAGAGCTACGAAAATGCAATATTTAAAAAAATCTTCACTAATTTAAATCCTATAAAACTATTTATTATATTTACTAAACTTTTTATTAATACGATGAAATATTTCATTACTGGAGTTAAAAATGTTATTAAACGAAAACCAATAAAACTTTTCATTAATATGATAAAGATTTGTTTGCAGTGTTTTCAAAAAAAAGAGTGTTTACATACAACAGTTTTACAGAAACTTTTTAAGAACAGCAGACATTCAAGTACCAGCGATGTTGTTACAACACCTACAATTCCACACTTTGTAATTGTACCAGACTTACACAATAAATGTTTAGCCAAAAGAGAAACAACAGCAACCAACGTTTATTACATTTCAACCAGACACTGAACTGAACAAAATAACCATTATAGGCAGTCATTTAATCAATTATGCAAAAATACCTTGTCTTTAAACATAATAAAATACTACATACAAAACAGACAGACAGATTTCTGTAGTTCGCCAGTTAGGCGGGCAGAGAGACAAAAACATACTTGGAATTATAAATAGGTTCAGCTGTAAAATCATAAGGTATGTTTATATTTATAAAAGGTAAGAGACTTTAAGAGTTTTGACTGTTAAGGGGGTACTTTTTCTTCTCCTACGAAATTTAAAAAAAAATTCTAATGACCTGTTCCACGATCTCGAACGAAAACCTAAGCGAACGCAAGCTAGTCACTCGAATTCGAGTCAATTTGGGTTTCTCTATTTCGAAAGCTATCGTTCGCCTATACTTACGTGTGTCAATTTTTGTGTTTTACGTATTTACAAATCATAGTGGTGCCAGACCGGATATTTTAAACTTCTATTACAATTTCCTTTAAAAATACCAAAAATACTACTAAATTGCTTGAAGATAAATACAACATTACTTAACAGTGATCAGCTGTATATGACAAATAAATAAATAAAACAAAAGCAAAATTAATAAATCAAAAGAAGAAAATCAAAAAAGTACACCAGCGTTTTAAGCTGTTCCATTGTGGATTTCATTAAGCTGAAATTTAAAGTTCTTAAAAAACTACAATTATTCGTGTTATTTTGTTATCCATTCTTTTTTTTTTAAATATTTATAATTTTTTATTATATCATTCATTCCAGCAAAGAACATTGAAAAATGAGGATTTTTTTTTTAGGTTCTCCGATTTTTTTTATATTTTGTACATGAATACTCTATAGTCCCACTTGCGCATAGCCTTTTTCAGATCTCGAAATTTTTAAAAATCGCGATTTTATGTACGTTTTTAATTTTCATAAATTTGATAAAAATGCTAAAAGTGTTTTATACAAATATTTTCATTTTATAAAATAAAAAAAATGTTTTTTTTTTAAATCATTAAAAATAAAACGACATGTTTGTTCCATAAAAATCAGTATTATTATAAGTAGCTAATATTCCATATTTTAGTACTGTTTTTTTTTTTGAAAATCGTAGGGGGAAAGTTTTGAAAAATGCATTAGAAAACTGCATTTGCATTAAGTATGCATTTTTTTTTTAGCAATCATTTTGTTTAAAAATCCAGTTATAAAGTAGACAAGTGCATCTTCCAAATATCGTTTAAATTAATAACATGCGATATACAATTAAAAAGTTATGGCACTTCAAAGTAAAGTGATTTTAGCATTTTTTTGATATTTATGAGAACTAAAAACGTGCACAAAATTACGAGTTTTTACAAATTTGGAGATCTGAAAAAGGAAATGTACAAATGGGACCATAGAGTATTCATGTTAAAAAAATAAACAAATTCAGAGGACCTGTGTTCAGATTTTTTGAGTTTTCTAATGGAATGAATGATATATTTTTTTGAAAATATTTTGTTACTCGAAAACAAAAAAGCAAGTGACTGGTTTTGACATTTACGTGCGCACTGTTGACAACTCGTTCGAAATAGAGAAACCAAAATCAATTTTCTTTCGCTTAGAAAGCGAAAGAAAGCTTTCTTTCGAAATAGAGAAACAGACCATAAATGTTTTACCGACTAATCGTAGAAGAAACTCTACATATACATTAGAGTTCGTTTTCAATTTTTTTTTGTTTTTGATTTCTGGATATTATCACTTTTTAGAAGGATTTTGTATCAATAAAAATGATGGCGTATTTTTTTTTTTTTAATTCCAACTCTTTCCCGTGCCTATAGGCGACTCAAGTCGCGGATTTTGGGTCTCTTTTCCCATACAACAAAAACGGCTAAATATATGTCAAATCTTACTTCAGTATTCGGTTCTACGGGAAAACTTAGGCCCATAAGATTTTTTATAGTTTTTGGAATGCAACAGACTGCACAATTAGAGTGGTCCAAAAAAATGTTTTAAAAAAAAAAAAAATTAAAATATTTTTTTTATTAATTTTTTTTTTTTTACAATGAAAAAATATTTACATCTGAGAAAAATGGTCCAAAAATTTTAATTTTGTAGTTACCCGTTCAGAAGTTATTAAAGTTTAAAAATTTAATTTTTTAGTGAATACAAAATAATTTATTGGTTTATATAATAATTTATTGGATTTGAGTCGCCTATAGGCACGGGAAGGAGTTGGAATTAAAAAAAAAAAAATACGCCATTATTTTTATTGATACAAAAACCTTCTAAAAAAAGTGATAATATCCAAAAATATATTTTTCAAAATTAACTCTAATATACATATATTAAAAATATCTGGAAAAATATTAATTATATTTCAAAGTAAGAGTTCGTCGGATCTTATAAATTGATTAAAAATTAATTCATATCAAACCACGGCTAGTTCATATAAAAAATAAATTCATTTAAAATCACTATTAGTTAATATAAAAATAAGTTCATGTAAAACAACGATTAGTTCATATAAAAAACTATTAGTTAATATAAAAATAAGTTCATATAAAAAATAAGTTCATATAAAAAATAAGTTCATATAAAAAATAAGTTCATATAAAAAATAAGTTCATATAAAACAACAATAAGTTCATATAAAAATTAAATTCATATAAAACCCCGATTAGTTCATATAAAACACTATTAGTTAATATAAGAAAAGTTCATATAAAACAACGATTAGTTCATATAAAAAACAAGTTCATATAAAAATAAGTTCATATAAAAATTAAGTTCATATAAAACCACGATTAGTTCATAAAAACCACGATTAGTTCATATAAAAACCACGATTAGTTCATAAAAACCACGATTAGTTCATATAAAAAATAAGTTCATATAAAACCACGATTATTTCATATAAAAAATAAGTTCATATAAAGCTACGATTAATTTACTTCTTTAAATAAATTAAAGTTGATACCATGAACAGACTCGAAGCATTTGAAATGTGGTGCTATCGAAGAATCTTAAGTATAAAATGGACCGAAAGAGTAAGAAACGAGGAAGTATTACAGGCTTTGAACAAAGACCGTGAGCATCAAGCGTCAAAAAACAGCATACCGTAAGAAATTGGACTGGGTTACGAACAATGAATTATCTTATAAACACTGCTAGAAATAGAGATGATTTTTTTAACTATAATTAATAATATTAATTAAATGCACATTATAAAATGTATTTAGAATACTTATGTAATATTTTAGAATATTTAAGTAATGCTCGTAAAAATCTGTAACATGTAAAAAAAAAAAAAGAAAAAAAAACTAAATGTATGTAATCGCTAAAATCAAAAAGTGGATATGCAAATAAAGAAGAAGAATTTTTTTAAATAACAAAAAACGACTGAAAAAAAATTAATGTAAAATCATAAAACGGTCATTTGATGTGGTTTGTTTTTTTAAATGAGCTACAAGGTTAGTAAAAAATTAAATTTGTTCTACAAATAACTGACATTTATATTAAAAATAAAGAAACTGTATTACTGTTTGAGTGTAATAAATGAATATTTTTAAAATTTAAGTACATATTTTACGATTTTAAATACATATTTTATGTACATAAAACACAAATATAAATGCATTAACTTCCGAGCCCTAATGATCATATATCGTTATACTATATGATAATATAACGTTCTGAAGTACGAATTCACGCCTGTCTCAAGTAGGGTTCTATAAATCGACTTTTTTGACTTTTTTTTACCTTTTTTTGACTTTTTTAAAGTCGACTCTCTTCTGATAAGAAATACGAAAAGTCGACTTTCTTTCAATGAAAAAGTCGAAACGTCAACTTTTGTTTTCAACTTTTCCACTTTTTTATTTGTCATATAAGTATGGCTTGAAAGTAAATAGACAAACATAAAGCCAGTGTTGCCAACAAAATCGTTAAATATGACATAAAACCCAAAAGTGTGCGAAAAAGCCCAAAATGAGGTACGATTTAGACAAAATGTGCCCTATTGTAAAGGAGGACTAAGGCTTTTGAAAAATAAATTGTATAGTCACATAGTCAAAACCTTATTTTATTCCTGACATTAAAATTTTAATTTTTGGAAATGACTTTCGGGGTTTTTGTAAAAACGGCAATTTCTTCATAGCAAAATGTGAAAAAATGCCAAAAAGATTTTTTTTCCAACTTTGTATCAAAAATTGGATTAGTTTTGGAAATTTTTTTAAAGATTATTTTAACGGTAATGAAATTTGGGTTCCTTATCATTAACAACCATATGGGGAATGAGGAGTCAATTGTCCTAAAAGTGACTGGTTTAAAGAAGGACTTATCACAGGACTGGCATAATTTAATACTGAAGTGGGTTAAGCAGTGTCAATTGTCCCAAAATTAACAGTCCTGTGACTGGTAAAGGGAGGACATACCACTTAACCAGAATGCTTATTAACAAGAAAAAGCCAGTTGGCCAGACTTTTACGCATTGGAAGCTGTTTAGTTTTTGTTAATTTTATACGACATGACCCTTTTGCGACAGTCTTGTGGTATGCTCATCTTTGGTTAGTCCAGTGAAATGCCACTATGTGGTTTAAAGCAGGACAAATGACCAACTCCTATGACAAGCCAATGTTAAAGTTGCCAGTTGTTTACATAGGGCAGGGTTTAGCAGAGGACCGGTCTCTGGCACGAACGGACTGATCCTGTGGCACACGCAGAACCGGTCCCATTCCCCATAGGGAATAAAGCATAAATTCTACATTAAGATGAAAATTAATTGATCCTAAAACAATCTAAAATATATGCTTTTTCGTGAATTAAAAATGTTCGTACACTGAGAGAATTATCAGCATGATTTCAATGAATTTTTGCTATAGATTTATGAATTGTCACTGGAACTCGTCCATTGAAACTTTTTATTAAATTAATGCAGTTTTTCATAAAATTGTGTGAAAATTAGCATATTCTTTATTAAAAATTTCATACGACTAATGAAAAAATTTCATTAAAAATAGTTTAATTAAAACTATGAAGCTTTTTTATAAAGTTAAAGAAATTTTTCATTCACATTGTGAACAAAACTTTGTTAGTTTAGTGAAAAAAAAATGTCATTAAAACTCCGTCAAAAACTTTTCTATGTGTACAAAAAGTCGATTAATCTATTTTTACTTAGAAAAAAGTCGAAAAGTCGACTTTTCAAATCACAACAATGTAGAATAATCGAAAAGTCGACTTCTAAAATTTTTACAAAAGTCGACTTTTTGTTGCAACTATATAACCCTAGTCCCTCCCAAGAAGGTCAGATATTGGGATTTATTTGAACTAAATGTTCTGCTGTAGGTCATATTATATTCGTTCCTTATTCATACTACTTTTTCTACAATCTCCATTATATCTGTTGGTCCGTTTGTCGCTCCTTTCGTCTGTCTTGTCTGTTTTGATGGTTTATTCAACCATTTCAATAAATTTTATTTATCTGAATGTATTTTTTTCCGAAAGAAGTAAAGGTGAAATGAAATGTGTAATACAGAATATGAAATTTGTTTGGGTTTCCATATGAAAGAGGGTGTTTTAGCCAGAATTTCTATATACCATTTCAACTCATACAACTAAATGATGCAACACGTAATATAGAGCTGCTGCTGTATGTAGCAACTCTGTATCTATGGCACAAATAAAAATGCATTAATAATTAATGAAAATGTTAAGGTAAATGTAAACGTAGGTGAAAATTGTTCATGACAAATACAATTCATATGTAGAGAGTTTTATAAAGTGTTAAATTAGGTTGCTTTTATAACAAAGCTTTTTTTGAAATGAATATAAAATTTGAATAAATCTTTAAAATATAGAAAAACTAAATAAGAATATTATATGATAAAGAATTTCGGATAAAAAAGATGATTAGAATGATGCAGAATTTTAGAATAAAATATTTAAGAGCCTTTTTAAGCTACTTCAACTTTTTTTGGCCTCAGAATTTGTTTCAGTTTCAGAATTTTTAAGAATCTGCGCCCGTAACCTGTTTAAGAAATTTGTTCCAAAGCCGGTTAATTTGAGAATTTCACTATGCAGTAAAACTAGTTTCACAACAAATTTTGGTTCAGTTAAACCTTTTATGTAGGCTTGCAAGAATTTTGTCCCGTAACCTATTTAATGAGAGTTGTTCAAAAACCTAGCAAAAACACATCTTACCAAATATGGAGTCTAGTTATCTATACTCGAAGGTTTGGACGTATTACTCTTTATATTATAATTCCAACATGTTTTATATGAAATGTAGCCAACGTAATGAGTTGTACCAGTAATGGCAGCCTTACAAAAATATGAATTATAATGGATTACCTATATGCATACAAGGGTATGAATAATAAGCCATTACCAGAAGGAAAAAAATTATGGGTCTAAAAATATATTTTGAAAGCAATTACGAATTTAAAAAATGTTTTATTATTTTTTTTTTTTTAAACATGGTCGAGCCGGGAATCGATCTTGGATCGTCAGATTAACAGGCGGCTGCTCTAAGTCACCGAGGCATATAACCTTTGATAGTTTAAAACATAAATGAATATTTCTTCTATATAAATTCGTTCAAGATATACCAAAACTAACACCTTACCCTATAGCTTACAAAAATACGAATTATAATGAGTCTAAAAATAGATTTCCAGAAAAATGTTGTATAGTTATATTTCTTCCGAGTAACCTTCAATTGTTCACTAATTATTTTTTGTATGAAAGTTATGCATTACAAGTTTCTTATTGGTAACCTATTATATTAATGTTTAAGGTAATGCAGAAGGTAATAAGTACTCACTACAAAGTAATGTATAAATTAATAATAAGTAACCATTACCATTTTTTGCTGGGACCATGTCACATCAAGATTTTTTCTTTGATTAAGTAAATTTAAGCATTGGTTATAAATGCTTACCTTACGCTTTAATGTGGTAACAAATTTTCTAATTAATGTAATATTAACAGAATTTCATTAACTCCTTTATCCAGCTTTTAATTCAAAAGTATTTAGTTGGCCGGGTTAAACCTTTCACTACCGACTTTTTGCTTGTAGAAATGTTTATATTTTGACTTCAGATTCTTGTTAGGGGTCCCTAAATTAAAAAGAATAAGATTTACATATATGGCCCTCCCCCTTCAACCCTATAAAAAAATAGTTTCGAAAATCAAATTTTTGAAACTTCTCAGCCCATTTTTACCACTAAAACATTCTAATAACCAAAAAGGCTTAGTGTTACTTTGTTCTGGTTATTTAATGACTCTACTTGCCAAATTTCGAGATTCTAGCTTTGCTAGTTCAGAAGATATACCAAACGCCCGTTTTTGCGGAGATAAAGGCTGATTAAAAAAATTGGCGTTTGTTAACAAAAATCTCGCATATAATGATTTTTTCTCAATGACCAATATCTCTATGAACATATTTCAACAAAAATGTAACATTTTATTTCATTATCAAATTTTTATGTTTTTTTTTTTTAATGTGTACACTGCAGTGTATAAGGGTAGTGAAAGGGTTAAATACTTCTGTGATCTATTCATTTTAAAATAATTATTTAATTAGTAGCCCCTTTTAAAGTAAATAGGCTTTAACAATTTTTTTGATTTTAATTCCTCTGGAAGCCTTAAAGTATGCAACAATTGGCACTTTGTCAAAACCTTTTTAATTCACGCCCTTTTAAACTTTGAATAATCAATTACTGTTGTACTTAACACTTTTTCACCCCGTTTCTTTGAAAACCCAGAAAAAAATAAAACACTCAAGTTCAATGATTAGTACTTAATAGTAGACATTACAATACTTTGTTTTACCTCTTTGGCACAACAATTGGTAAAGAAGTAAGTAGAACAAAACAATATTTTGAAAGAAATGAGGCATACTTTTAAGCTGTTATAAAAAAAAACGAAATTAAAGCATACTTTACAGCTGTTTGTTAGAAAATCTTTAAATTACAACAAATTTTCAATAAGAAAACAATAGAAAACGGAATGGAAAAAGGAATGAAAAAAACAACAAAAGCATGACAAGACATGTGTTTTTAAGAAGAAAAACATCAACGTGTTACTATAATAATGATTCCAAGTGTCAGTTCTTTATGTGTGTTATTCTCTTTGGATTGTTTTTTTTTTTTCTAAATTAGAAAATATTTTTATATGAAGAGCTACTTGAGAGTAACTCTTAAGGCTCATTATTATAATACACTTATAAAAAAGAAGACAAAAGTTTTCGCTAGTAATAGGGGAATTGAATGAATAAACGATGAAATTATGAAAATAAAAAAGTTAAATTATGAAAAATTAACAGATTAGATAAAAATGGGATTGTACACTTAGAACACTATGTAGGTAAAACCCACTACAAATGTAGTTAAATCCAAATGAAATTTCACTTTAAAAAAGGACGACTTACATTGCAGTAAATTTCACTAACATAGTCATTTGTGTTTTACTGTTCAAAAAATAAACCACAATTGCAGTAAAAATGAACCACATATGCAGTAAAGTAAACAAACATTTATTTGTTTTATTTTTTTAAATACAAAATTAAATATAAAATGAATGTAAAATCATAATACAGTAATTCGATGTGGTTTGTTTTTTTTTTTTAATGAACTGCATATGTAGTCAAAAATTAAATTTCTTCCACAAATGACTGTTTTTTTACTTAAAAATAAATATACTGTATTACAACTCAAACAACTACAAACAGCAGAAGTTCCCTGAGTATATATACATACATATATATATATATATATATATGCGTTTGTATATGATCATATACAGATATAGCTGATCCTATTGCGTTCAAATATAATATAATATATGACAATATATGTTCTCATCAAAGAAGACAAATGTGCCTTTTTGCTGTGATTGCATTTTCACTCATATTTTGTTATTTTTGATTTTTCTTTTTTTAGATTAAAACCAGTTTTGACTTTATTTAAGTTTTATCTTCTCAAAAATTGTTTGCTTTAAAAAGGCAAAATTTTAAACTTTTTATAGTTTTGTTATTTTTTACATTTTATCAATATTTTTTTTTTTTCCATAAACATTCCGGACTTTGCCGTTTTTTGTCTTATCTGGTTCTCATATATGACCATGCGAGCGAAATTTTTTTTTAACTTCCGATTTTGATCAATTACACAGTGCAAGACGAAAAAAAAATAAACATATACGGACACCACTACGTGATAAAAGACTAAAAAAAAAGACCCGTGTCTCCCAATTTTTCCCAAAGTCATATCCTCTTTTGTTTATGGGCCGCCAAAGATTTGGGGCCTCGGTATCATTTTCGCAAAAAAGTGATCATTTTCTCAGGCTCATATCTTGCAAACCGTTCAGAATTTCGATTTACTCTCTATGGCAAAGTTGTAGCTCTTGTCATAAAGAACAAAAATTGCGAACATATAAAATAAAAAAAAACTTCACCTTCCAGATCAAAATCGCAAAAACTTAAAAAAATTCGATTTTTTTACCTTTTTTCCCGTGTTCAGGTCCATAGGTAGCAAACCGTTCAAAATTCAAGGAAACAAACAACTACAAAAATTTACCTAAGATCTCAATAAACAAATTTCTAGAACATATAAACTTCCTGGGAATTGGGTTTGCTACCTATGCACCTGAACAGGAGAAAAAAGGAAAAAAAAATGATATTAAAAAATTTTTCACTTTTGCGCGCTACCTAAACAGTGTTAAGAATCATCTCTAGGAAGTTTATATGTTCTAGAAATTTGTTTATTGAGATCTTAGGTAAATTTTTGTAGTTGATTGTTTCCTTGAATTTTGAACGGTTTGCTACCTATGGACCTGAACACGGGAAAAAAGGTAAAAAAAAATCGAATTTTTTTAAGTTTTTTGCGATTTAGATCTGGAAGGTGAAGTTTTTTTGATTTTATATGTTCGCAATTTTTGTTCTTTAAACAAAAGAGGATATGACTTTGGGAAAAATTGGGAGACACGGGTCTTTTTTTTTAGTCTTTTATCACGTAGTGGTGTCCGTATATGGTTATTTTGCCATGACTTAAAAAATTACACACAGTGTTATTGTTGCGATAATTGTAGCACTAGGTTTAAAAGTTAGATCGGGGTTTTTTGTTGCTAAAGTGACAACTGTAAGTCGTATTCTTGCAAAAAATGGATTTTGAAAAATTTATAGTTGAACAAGTGCGATATGTTAGGATTAGAGGGTATATGGTCGTATATGATCATGTTTGTTTATATATATTTATATGTATGTAATAAAATGTGTTTCAAATTTCAGATCCAAAGATATGTGGTCCCATATGGGATTATATATGGTGATTGCTTTAATGCTTTATGTCTGGATGTGTCTGATAATGTAGCCCCATGTATGATCATATACAAGTCTAAGTATGTTCATATATACTTCAATTTCCACATTGGTGGTGAAAATGAGAACTTATTTTATCTTACCTGGGGTTGAATATGATCATATATGGATATAGCTGATCATATATGTTATCCAAATATAGTTCAATATATGACAACATATGATATCATATATGATCATATATTTTCGAATTTTAAGGTATATGGTCGTATATGTTCATACATGCTAATATATGATATAGGATATATGATTTCAAATTTCAAATCCAAAAAGATAAGGTCATATATGATACAATATATGGCATAATATAGAACTATATATAAACATTAATGGTCCTGGGAATTGGGTTTGCTACCTATGCACCTGAACAGGAGAAAAAAGGAAAAAAAAATGATATTAAAAAATTTTTCACTTTTGCGCGTTACCTAAACAGTGTTAAGAATCATCTCTAGGAAGTTTATATGTTCTAGAAATTTGTTTATTGAGATCTTAGGTAAATTTTTGTAGTTGATTGTTTCCTTGAATTTTGAACGGTTTGCTACCTATGGACCTGAACACGGGAAAAAAGGTAAAAAAAAATCGAATTTTTTTAAGTTTTTTTTGCGATTTAGATCTGGAAGGTGAAGTTTTTTTGATTTTATATGTTCGCAATTTTTGTTCTTTAAACAAAAGAGGATATGACTTTGGGAAAAATTGGGAGACACGGGTCTTTTTTTTTAGTCTTTTATCACGTAGTGGTGTCCGTATATGGTTATTTTGCCATGACTTAAAAAATTACACACAGTGTTATTGTTGCGATAATTGTAGCACTAGGTTTAAAAGTTAGATCGGGGTTTTTTTGTTGCTAAAGTGACAACTGTAAGTCGTATTCTTGCAAAAAATGGATTTTGAAAAATTTATAGTTGAACAAGTGCGATATGTTAGGATTAGAGGGTATATGGTCGTATATGATCATGTTTGTTTATATATATTTATATGTATGTAATAAAATGTGTTTCAAATTTCAGATCCAAAGATATGTGGTCCCATATGGGATTATATATGGTGATTGCTTTAATGCTTTATGTCTGGATGTGTCTGATAATGTAGCCCCATGTATGATCATATACAAGTCTAAGTATGTTCATATATACTTCAATTTCCACATTGGTGGTGAAAATGAGAACTTATTTTATCTTACCTGGGGTTGAATATGATCATATATGGATATAGCTGATCATATATGTTATCCAAATATAGTTCAATATATGACAACATATGATATCATATATGATCATATATTTTCGAATTTTAAGGTATATGGTCGTATATGTTCATACGTGCTAATATATGATATAGGATATATGATTTCAAATTTCAAATCCAAAAAGATAAGGTCATATATGATACAATATATGGCATAATATAGAACTATATATAAACATTAATGGTCAGCTAGATCCATATATGACCATCTACAAGACCACGTATAATAATATATATTTATACACGATTACATTTTCCTCTGGAAACATACATTTTATAAATGCATTATGAAACATTTACTCGTATTTAATTCCAACTAATCTCGAACTTGTCTATATCTATATCTATACTAATATTATAAAGAGGTAATGTTTGTATGTTTGTTTGTTTGTAGAAAGTAATCTCCGTAACTAATCATACGATTTCTAAATTTTTTTTACCAATATTTAATTTGGTCCTCCAGGATGGACATAGGCTATATATCGTTCCGGAATTTTTTATTTTTTTAAAGTTATGAGCGGAAACATAAAAATAATCTATATATATAAAATACAATGTTTGTATGTTTGTCCTTTATAGACTCTAAAACTATCCAACCGATTTGGCCCAAACCGGTTTCATTTGAAAGGTTATAGTCCAAATTAGGTTTTCGACTATATATATTTCAAGTGGGCGTGGCCCCTCCCACATATATTGAATAACATCATATATCTTGACTATTGTGATAGCAAGAGTTTTGAAACATTGCAGTATCCCATATGTTACTGATTTGAATAATCACGAAAAAATGGGCGGGATCGGACCAGTGGGAGTGGCAGCTCCCATACAAAGTAAATATTTAATATCATATATCTATAGTACTATAATAGCCATAGTCTTAGAAATTTGTGCACGTTGATTATTTGTTAATGTGAATAGTCATGGGAAAAATGGGCGTGATCGGACCACTGGGCGTGTCAGCTCCCATACATATCATATATCTACAGTTCTATAATAGCCAGAGTCATAGAAATTTGTGCACGTTGATTATTTGTTAATGTGAATAGTCATGGGAAAAATGGGCGTGACCGGACCAGTGGGCGTGTCAGCTCCCATACAAAGTAAATATTTAATATCATATATATACTGTTCTATAATAGCCAGAGTCTTAGAAATTTGTGCAAGTTGATTATATTATGAGTAGTCATGGGAAAATTGGGCGGGATCATACCAGTGGGCGTGGCAGCTCCCATACAAAGTGATTATTTAGCTCATATACAAAATTAATATTAATATTAAATATCTAGGGTTCTATATTAGCTATATAGCCTTCAAATTTGGTACGAGTCCATCAATTACAAATATTAGTAGTCGAACTGAAAATGGGCGGAATATGATAAATGGGCGTGGTACCAAAAGCAAAAAACAAATAAGCATTAAAATAAATTATCACATTCAAGACTTTTTGCAAGGTTATTTAATAATGTTGTTCAAAAATTGTTTTAGCGTTCCTCATAGTCCTAGAATAAATAAAAAAGGTAAAGAAGTAAACAATAAATTTTATGATATGGTTTTAAGTAACAATTCATGTTTAACAGGTACACTTAACATAAAAAACATATTATTATTATATTATTATTTGCGTAAAAGAAATTTCTTGATTTAAATAATTAATTACAATTAAAATTTGAAGGCAAAACAACGTTTGCCTGGTCAGCTAGTAATTAATAAAATCTTGTTGTGGTTAGTGTTGACCGGAATTTCTAGGAAGTATTCAGTTCTTATTCTGATTCAGATTAAACACCATCAACAGCTGATAATGCTAAGAATAGATTTCAATGCAAATGCTTTAAAAAAAATCTAATACTTTTTCCTTTGAAACCGCCAATTATTACCTCTTTTTTTCAAATAATATTTATATATTCAAGAGAAAAATAGAATAAATGCATATTTTTTTTAAAGCACACAAGCAAAAATAAGAATAAATTTGCATCCCTTAAACTCTTAAAATAAATACACACGAAACTACTTAACCTTATACATCAGCTGTGTTTAAAAAGACCAGCAAAAAATAACGAATCTTAAGAAAACGCATAACAGTCACGTTCCGCAAACTACTAAGATGGAAAAAGTGAGCTTAACAAAAAAAAAACTAAACGAATATATGAATGAGGTGTTAAAAATAAATTGAAATGAATCCTATGAACGGAAATATAAAAGATACAATAACAGAAATAACTAAAATAGGGCGTTTAGACTGACTAGATTTAACAAAAAACCTTTTACTAAAAAGAAACAATATTCCCTTCTTTAAAATTATACGAACCAATCCAGAACCAGTCTCGGAACCATGAATTGACATTCTCCTAGGCAGACATGTCCTTAGATTAATCAGACGACTCTTTTGTATAGTTGTTCCCTTAGAAAAAAGTTCTTGACAATTTTACATCGATATAATGTGGAATTCCCCTAGGTAAAAATTTCCTTCTGACATGTCATGAGACCGACCATGGACCAGTTCATATAGTTTTTCCTGTAGCTAATTGTTAAGTTATTAAAAAGTTTTCATAGAATGTAGGGGAAATGTGGGAATTTGAACCATTTAAATAAAAATCCTATGATTTTTACTGCAGGACTTAGTTGAGTTCTTGTCAAGTTTATAAAGATTGTAGGGGTGAAAGGGTAATGTGCATAAAATAGCTTCTGATATACATTTTATTAAAATTTCGCCTCAGGACATAATCGAGGTCTAGACAACTTTACTAGATTATAGGGAAAAGGGGTAATGTGGGAATTCTAATTACTTTGAAAAACATCCTGAAAATTTTATTCGGAAAATGGACCCTTTCCTATAATGTTCACTGTAGGACATAGTGGAGTTGGACATACATAGTGTTGTGAGTTGTCACGTTTATATAGAATGTAGGGTAGAAAGGGGTAATGTGACAATGTGACATTATCCAAGGTATTAAACAGCTTCTGACGTGTCATAAGACTGATCATAAACATAAACGTTTTTATATTTTTGCCGTAGGATAGTCGAGTTCTTGATTATAGGGGGAAAAGGGGTAATGTGGGACTTCAAACTATTTTGAGCTCACTACTATTTTGAGCTCACTACTACTATTTTGAGCTCAACTACTTTATTATGTCTTATTGTATCGATTTAATCTGTAGAATTTCAGCTTAACAGATCTTAGGGAATTGTCTACCATCTAACCCCGTTATAAAAATAAAAATTTTTTGTAAATGAAAAAGAAACCCAAGCAGAAGAGGAAATAACAGCAGAGGAAAAAAATATTCCATAAACTCATTTCCATAATTCAAAACAACAGCAACAAACGCATAATATAAATGAGTGACAAACAAAAGCAGCATGCAAGCTGGTTTCAAAGATGAATGACAGCCAAGGCTGGCAGGATGATGACAACAAAACTGAATAAATAAGCACAGAAGACGTAACAAAGCTATTTAACCAACAACAAGAAGCTTTATCACTCTATACATGGAATGACATGGTTTGGCATGGTCTTTTACAGCAATAATATCCAATACTTTATGCAAAAAAAAAAGTAAACTGGAAATGTATGAACATTCAGCGCCCTCTATTATCTGGGGAATATAAACATCTACTTAGATTTTGTTGACATAAAGTAACCAAACATGCACTCTGACAACTGTAGACAGCAACAGTGAGCAACACCATTAAAAAATGGGGAAAAACGGAATGTAGGGAAAAACTCTTCACCACTAAACAGTCAACAATAACAAACAGAAATTGTTAACAACACAAAACAATTGCATGTTTGTGCAAAGTTATAAATAGAAATAGTTCAAAAGAATATTAAAAAATGTATATTAATGTTCTCGAAAGGAAGGTTTCCTGGTAGAAGAAATTAGTTCATAAAGGGAAAAAAGGGGCCATGTTAGATTGAATAGGAAACCTCCCAACGACGGGTACTATTGGAGATAATATGGTATATTGCACTTTCCCTTAGTTGCTCCTCACACTCACATGAACCTTACGACCTGAAAGGCTTTCAAGCCCACGTTTGAAATCTTTTAAAACACACGATGGAAGTAATTCAAAACCAAAGATTGGATTCCTTTGAAACCCATTTTTAGAATAGTTTTAAACTCACGATTGGAATCCTTTAGAACCATCGATGAAAACAATTAGAAAACCACGATTAAAACTCTTTAGAATCTTCGATGAAAATACTTAGAAACTCACGATTGCGATCCTTAAACTCTATGAGTTGAGTCTCTAAAAATCGTGATTGCAATCCTTTCAAACCCACGTATAGAGTCTATTTAATCCCTCGTTTGATATTCTTTCAAACCCACATTTGGAATTATTCCAAACATATGTATGGATTCTTTTCAAGTCTATCCTCTAAATCCTTTGGAGTCTATTCCAAAGAACGTTTTAAAATCTTTCAGTTTATTCAAACCCAAGTTTGGAGTTAAATCAAACCCACATTTGGAGTTCATTCAAACTCACGTTTAAAATCGATTCAAAGACACGTGTGGTATCCTTTTTAAACTATGAATGAAATTATTTAATATCCTCTTCCGGAATCAATTCAAGTCTGCGTTTAGAATTCTTTTAAAATCCACAACTAGAGTCATTTACAAACTTCGATTAAAATCTTTCAAAACCCACGATTGTAATCCTTCGAAACACGTGGTTAGGCTGCTTTAAAGTCCTCAATTCGAATCCTTTAAACCCAGGTTTCGGATCCAATAATATTCACAATTGGCTTTTTTAAAAGCAACAATTTAAATCATTTTAAAAACTTTAAAACTTACAATTGTGATTTTCTTAAGCAATCTATTGGAATATTTATAATATATTTTTGATCTTTTAAAACTTACGTTACGTTTGTGGCTTTATTAAGCCTTCGATTATAATATTTAAAACCCGCGATTGAAATCCTCTAAAAGCCACGATTTAAATCCTTTAAAACCTACGATTAGAATGCTTTAAAACCCAAGATTGGAAGCCTCTAAAGACCACAAACCCAGGTTCAAGAATCCATTAAAACTTAAGATTACTATCTTTTAAAACCCTAAATTCAATATAGCACTTACAATGCGGTTGGCACATTATTTTTCTGTGTGTAATTGAAGACAAAATGTACGTTATGGACTAGCTAAAGAATCGTTTTAACCTGCTGACTGCTGCCTAGCAAAAAAGGATATAAAGACATTTTTTCAATCCGTAAGTAATGGAATGTCATATGAATCCATTATTCATATGTTCGTAGACAAGGAGTCTTCCGATGGGTTTTTCTCCGATCTTAACCAATCTTTAGATATGTGATAAAAAAAATTAGACACGTATTTTTTTAGCGGTCCAATCTAACGTTTACCAGTTAAAAGGTAAGGCAAAAGTTAATACATTTTGGAATGGAAACATGTCTGAAACAAATGAAATTCAGATTTTTTTGAACGCAGTTTCGATTTACTCGAGAAAACAAAAATGTTGGTACAAAGCTCTTCGGAAAAAGTCGCATAAAAGCCGACCAATTACGAATGTTGGAAAAAGCTCAGACACCACCTCGATTAAATTTACTAGGCTAGGCAATAATACACACAGAGAAATAAAGTGCCAACCGAATTGAAAAGTGTATTTTATTTTCAATAACTTATAAATTCAGTTACTTCAACGATATTTACATTAGATTTCTGAATATTTTAGCTGTTGCAGCTAAAATTCAGTTGAATTAACAGAACTTTGTTATGAAAACTAATGTTCGGTTGTACCTGCCGACTGAAATTCGTAATAACCGAATTTGAGTCGTAGTAACAGAATTTCAGTTGGCAAATAGCTAAATTTTTCTCTGTATATATAAATAAATATATATACATATATATATATTCTAGCTTAATTAAACTGTAATTCTTTACCAAAACTCCAATTTTTATGTACTCGAGAAAACAAAAATGTTGATACCAATATTGCCTATGTAGTGTAACATTATTTAAAATTTAATTAATTGGGCCGCTAAGAAAAATACCCTATGTAAGTTAAAAAGATTTTGGAATCAGATACGACTGAAATTGATCGTACGGCAAAATATAATTGGCTTAAGAATTTCTGTATTCCAGATATCTTAATCAAACCCGCGTATTTGCAAAGTAGATGTAGATATATCCTGCTCGTCAACGCAAACCCTTAAGCCATCCTTTAGAGTTAGTATTCTCGTAGTAGTTTAGCAAAGTACATTTGGACTGATATATTCTACAAGTGGTCGACCAATTAGATTTCTTTGACTACAATCTGCTTTGGGATTCATGTTATACTGATCGAGGGTCGACCGATTTAGGCACGTGATTCAATACAGTACAGTACCAAAATTATTCCTCGCACATTTATAAACCACAGCGTGTGTGATTGAACGCTAAACAGGTTTCTGAAGAACCTACAACTAAAAAAAATGGCCACCATAATAAAGTTTATAACTCCAACTCACAGAACTTAAATTTCTTAAGAACCTGCAACTAAAAAAAAATTTGGCACCATAATAAAGATTATAACTCCAACTAACAGAGCTTAAATTAAAGCTCAGAATTGGGTACTTTTTGTAGAAACTAATCCTCATATATATAAAATTGTTTTCGTGAAAATATACCATTAAATCTAAACATATGGTGAGAGAAGGAAATAACGATTTAGTCTTAATATTGGTCACCGAAATTCGCAATAAAATTGACTACGAAAAAAACAAAAATGTGCAACCTTAAGAGTTGGGCGCTAAAATTAGATTTTAACATAAGAACGATGGAATTTTAAAATTGGACTCCAAAAATAGTTTCTGGAAGAACAACGATATGATTCCAAAATTGAGTGGCAAAAATTAAATCACAAAAATCGGGACCAAAATTATATTTGCGGAAAATATACGATTAAATCTCATAACAAGGTTCCAGAAAGAAACGATGCCTAAATCCCAGGACTGGGCTCCAAGATTGGTAATAAAATGTACCTTTAAACTTAGAGATGGTAGTCATAAGTGACTATTAAAAGAATTGCAGGAGACTTATAACGCCAAAATTAGCTTTTAGGAGAAGTACAACGGAATCTCAAAATTGAGCGCCAAGAAATTGTTTCGAAAGAATAACGATGGCATAAGAATTGGACTCCAAAATTGGTGTCTCAATAATCGAAAATATATTGGGCACAATAAGCATGATTATAAACCTCCAAATTGGGCGCCAAAATTTTTCATTAAAAAAATTCTTCACTTTGTATAAATCTTCATTCTTTTCATCAGGAGACCTTCTTTATCGACATAATAATGCAACAAAAAACCTATGTAAAAAAAAGCAGAATGAAATATTTTAACATAAATTCCGGTTGCCAAGCATAACTACAACACAGAAAGACATACAATTGTATACACCGGAAATACAAACACAACAAATTTGTAGATGAACTGCAAAAACACAGAAACCGGACAAGACGTCAGAAGGTATGGTGGAATAAACAGAAAACTGAAATGTCTAAAGCCATTGACAACAGAGTAACAACAATATAACCACTGAAGAGCAACTAAAGAGCCTTTCCGTTTGGTTCAAAGTTGTCGTTGTTGTTGTCCTCTTATTTAGTTGTTGGTGTTGCTGGTGTTTCTGTACATTATTTTTGCATACTCTAGGGAAAAATCAATGGCAAAACGTTAGTACTTTGCGCTAGTTAAGGAAGATAAGAAAAAAATAATATATAGACAAAACAATCCCCAAAAAAGATTCCATATTATTGTTGTTTGTTAAGGATTTCTTTTTCATTTATTTAACGAATTTCATTAGTTTGTTAGTGCAGTTGCCTCTGTTTCATTATCTTGTGGAGCATTGCTCCAGTTGGAATCATTGAATTTTGTTTTATTTTTCATCATTGCTCTTATTGAATAAAACTAAAATTGGTTGTTGTTAAGAAATCATGAATGATGTTGGGATTTTTCGTTATTGTTTTCAGTTGATTGTGAGTTGTGACATATATACTTATTCTCAAAAAAAAAAAAAAAAAAAAAAAATGGAATTGAGGAATTGTTTCTAGTTCTAATAGAAAATGACATACATTTTATTTTAAGTTTTTAAAGAATAGCAATTTGTTTTAACTAAAACAAATGAAGAGACTTAATTTTTTTTTTTAAATCTTGCAAAAGTTAAAGATCTTTATATTAGTTTGGATAACTTCCAAAAAGTTGTTTTTTTATAAAAATATTGCAGTAGCGGTCATTTTAAGTCAATGACCATTATATATTGATATATGACTCAAGAGTTTTTATTTAAATGGGAAATTAAATTATATACTCTGGATAATTTGGCAAATTTTGTATGGTAGAGATGGAAAAATTAAATACCAATAAAATACTATTTAAATTATTATAATAATTATATTACAATAATTTAGCCCAGCCGCTTTAGCTTCCTTTTTTTGTTAAAGTTTTCATATTTTAGTAAAAGTGCTTTAACATCAAAGGAATGAGTCATTTGACACCAAAGGACAAATGCTGTGACAGGTCAACCGAGGACATATTACCGCACATCAACTATGTTTTTTTTGTATAGTTTGCGTTATGGTTTTTTTGTATTTTTATTGTATTGTATTGATTGTATTTAAAAACACACGCAAAAAATATAACTTTGCTATTAGCCAGTCAATACGCAAAAGGAGCATTAGCTCATACGGTAGAATGTTTGCCTTGTAAGCAGAACGTTCTGCAATCAATATAAAAAATATTTTGAAATATTTCAGAATTTTCAAACTAACTAAAAAACCCTGAAGTCGACTTCAACATATACTCTCTGTCGACCCTATTCTTTAAACGTTTTATCATTCTTGTTAGTTCGTATAACATTCAAACAAAAACACTTACATATGTAAGTATTTACATTAATACATTTTTCTAGGATACATTCATGTCATTTTGGACATTGGCTAAAATAGCCATCGTATGTTCGGTGTTTTTTTTTTTACTTGCAACATGAACATGCGAAAAAATGCAAAATTTATTGTGCTGACATAACAGAAAAAATATGCCAACTAGGAGAATAATTGACAATAACAACAAAACTATAGAAACAACAACGAAAAATGGAAAAAATACAACGAAAAAAACAGAATTAAACATGTCAAGAGCAATTTTTAGATTTTATTTTCTATTACAGTAACGCAAAAAAAACGAAAGAATAGAATTAAAATAAGGGATGGTAGGACAAGGGAAGAATGTAATTTCATGAGGAAACAGGAAAGTGAAAAAAATATATTTTTGATGTTGAAATCGAATCAGAATCCCCATATGTGGAACTTTAAGGATATTAAATTCTGGAATCTTAGGACAAAAAGTGCACTTATCAGATTTTCCACATTAAGAAGTAATGTGCACAGAAAAAAATAATTCCCAATTTGTTTCAATTAAATTGATTTCTTGTAAATTATAAAAGCTGTCAATTAAAAATTAATTGAATCAATTAAATAAGTTCTCAAATTCGCAACTTGATTGACATTCTTTATTTTATCGCTTAAAAGAATTTGATAAAAAAAAAAACCAGATAACACCAACATATTGTTGTTTGTTTTTGTAATATTTATGTATGTAAAGGGTGTTTTTTATACAGGTATAGAACTTTATGTTGGGAACACTTTCTTAACTGGATGACATTTTTTCAGCTGTCAAGTGATTTATGTTTAGTTTTGTTTGGCATTTCAACATGAAAAGACTGACGCCTGAACAACGCTTCAAAATTGTGCAAATTTATTTTGAAAATTATGGTTCTGTTGGAAATGCGTATCGCTCACTACGTTCATTTTACGGTCATCATAATCGTCCACCAGAGCAATTATTTTCGCACCACGTTTACTCTAAATGATAATATGCATCCACAGAGACGTCATACAGTGCGTACAGAAGAAGTCATTGCTGCTGTAGAGCGTAGCGTAAAGGAATGAATACCCCAATCAGTATATCCGCCATCGTGCACCGCTATAGAGCGTGCAGGAGCTGAGGTTTCAACAAGAAGTCGCAACATGTCACACAGCTCGTGCCACAATTGATTTATTGAAGGAGGGAGAAGATAGTGCATCATCTACTCTGTGAATGCTTATGACTCAAAGAATGGCGACAGTCTTCCAATCTTTGTCTAGCCTCCAGAAATTGTTCAGCAAATCCCGATGTGACGACGAAGAGGAAGAAAAACAAAAGTGCACCGTTTGATCTATGGGTGCTTGGGACTGAATGAACTAAAACTCGGATATCTGGGTGACAGATGCTTCGAAAGTGTGGATTGTCTGCCATATGTATTTTTGTCCAAACTTGGGGAAACTTTTGAGGAAAGTCGGATGGTTTTAAGTCGTGGTTTTTTATGGGGGTTTAAGAGAGACTAACGGCAGTCCTAACAGAAGATATGATTTCCGAGTATACTCGCCATTTGCCGTTCCATTCAACATAACCCATTATTTGGTCTTTCAAACATATTACCTTGATTGTAAATTATCCTTATCTTGGGCGCCAAAATTATATATGAATTTTATTATTGCCAGGGACCTACTTTGATTCAACTAAGTTGGAGTTTATTATTTCAGAAGCAAAAGATAAGCCTTTACCAAACAAAATTATTACTGACATTTTTGGCGCCCAACGTAGGAACAAGTTGAAGAGTTTGATTTCTTTCCTATTGGAAACATCTTATCAAAAGTAATTTTATGCATTAAGAAACCTTCCCAAGTAAACTATAAGTAACATGGTCATGTTTTTAAACAGATTTTTCTTTTTGTGGAACATTTATGTATATATATTTCAAATACAACCAAACAACATGTAGCTCTCTATTTATGTACAAGTTTTGTTGTTATTATTTGTCTAGAATACAGACAGTTTGGGGTATAGTATACTTTTTTGCAGTTGACCAAGTTTATTGCCTGCTGCTGCCATGTGCACAAATATAAAGACTTTTAAACGTAATAAAAAAAAATGTGGAAGTGGGTGGAGACATTGGCAATGTAGTGGCTACCATGGCTGAATGACTGACTGAACCAAACAAACTAAAAATGTCTGTCCCAAGAAAAAAAATATTAAAGCCAAGTACATATACAGTAGTTGTGTCTAGTGCACTTTGGGTATGTATGAAAAAAAATCTGACTGCGCTAAAGAGATTATCATGGCCATATAGTAGCAGTCAGTGGCAGTAGTCTAAGAGTGGATACATTTATTTGTTGTTATTTGCTGTTGCTGCTCTAGTACTGTCTGTATATGTTTGCAAAAAAAAAAAGTCCATAGATATTGAGGTGCAGTATTTGTTAATGTACTTCTTTAGTAGTTTTTAGTATAAAAACTTTTAAATATAAGTTTAGTAAGTGTACTAAAATAAGGCAGTTAGACTGTAGCTTGAATTTAGTAACAAAATATGGAAAGAAAAAAAACAAAAATATTTGGCGCCCAACGTTAGCACAATCCTTCAATCCATAAATTTAGTTTTCTGAACTAAATATTTTTATAATAATTATTTGTGTGAAATGCTTATCATCTATTTCCGGTTTCACAACAAACCCATCTTATCCTCGCGGTAATCAAAAGTACAAATAAGCAAACCAACGTATATTTGTATGAACGTTGCAAAATTTATTTTCTGGGTCGTATGTTGATTTTTCAAAAAAAAAATAGTTTCCGCTACCAGTGAAGTGAATAAACAATTCATTATGACTGACAAATCTGCTAAATTTTTTGAAAACTCTAATGACATGAGGAATACATTTCAAGTTAATGTAAATGCCTTACAAGTTGCAGAAGACTTTTGGCATAGAGTGTTGGAGTACTTCTGTTTGCTACTGTGCTTATTATGGCTATTGTGTTGTTTCTACTTGTTGTTTTACACCCATTATAGAACAGAAGAAAATAATGGCAATAATGAATACAGTTAAGATGGGTGTTGACTGTAGCAACAACAACACTATAAAAACCTTAAACTTAGACAAATAGTCCGACTGACAAACAACAACTTATTCGAAGAATTATAAATAAAACAATAGGACCAACTAGTAAACTAATAAAAATCTATGGCAAAATTTTATATTTTTCAGGGATAGATCGGTTAGTTGGCAACATTTCGATAAAGATTTCCACCTGGTAGTATCTACTCTTAACTTCCCTATATAGTTTGCTAGATTTGTAATGTAATGTTTTAATTTCTACAATGAGCTTTAAATCTCAAGCCAAGGAAATAAAGTTGGATAAGATTGGAATATTTCCTCTTGAGATTCAAGCTATTAATGAAATTTAAGCGAGATTCAAGCTATTAATGAATGACAAATATAAGTGTCCGATTTACTCTTCTTGTGCCCATGGTACCTGATACTAACCACTCTTGTGTTGATGGTATCTTAAATTACACCAGCGAACCCATTCAAGTGACCCCATTAGGGTCCTCGAATCCTTTACATCAAGGAACAAGTCACCTCAACCCAACAATAGAATTTTCCCAGTATCTAAAGATAACCTCCCTCCACTTGAGCTTCTCCTTAATATAAGCCGCGGGTTCTCCACAAAATGGTTCCAGGCCGATAAAGGAGCAACGGCCTTCGCAATTGGCCAGACAGTCGGCCCTTTATTTGTCGCTATGTCCTCTATGGACAGGAATCCAAATATAGTGTAAGCGAGTTGCATCTACCAAATTGATTGAGAGTCTGAATGTACTTCATGACTAGCAGAGAAGACATCTTGTAGACCATTAAAATCTTAAGTGCCGTCTGACTTTCAGAAAGAATGTAGATGAGAGATTAAACTGTTCCGTTCCGTAGTCAATTTGTCGCACAGACACAAAGAGCAAAAATTCTACTATGAAAAAGAGAGGGGTATTTGCTAATACCCAAAGTCTAGAACTAAGATAGATTTTAATTATTAAATTTAAAAAAATAAGCATTAAAAAAATTGAAAAGCAGTACGGCTCGGCATAGAGCGTTCTGCTCACAAGGCAAACTCTTTACTGTCTGAGTTGGCTAGCTAACAGCAAACTTATATTTTCTGATATATGTAAAACTTATATATAAAATTTATCTGCTATATGTCCTCTTTACACTAGTCATGGTCATTGAATATAATTAACACTGTTTGACCCACAACAATGGCAAATTGTATTAGTCCTGTGATGTTCATCTTAAACCAGTCACTGGATAGGTCTAGTTGTTGAAACTTTTACAAGTTCAATGGAAAAAGTATTAATGATCCGAAAATGTTTCCATTAAATTTATATAATCTGACTCTAAAATCCTGTAACAACTGCAACAAAAATATTAACGGTTGGTCGCATTTGCCACATTGTATATTAAATTCTGTCACAAAAACACAACAAATATCCCCTATGTGACCAAAAACTATACTATATAAACTATTAACTTTGTTACTACATGGTGGCTTTTCTGAAGAAAAAAAAATATATGAACAAACTAAATTGCATAAAGGGTATTTCTAAATAAATTCATTTGGAAAATAACAAATGCTTTAATAAAAATATGGTTGGTAAAGACTTATCTAAGGTTACACTACTTTATAAAACAGTAAAATGCTGGTAATGCACAGATATTACATAATTTTTTATAATTGGCGCCTGAACAGGGACTCTATTTTAAATCGTTTTTATATACATCGAGATAATTTTTATGCTATTTTCAATTTATAACGAGCTTTCAAAATCCGTATATTTACAAAAAAAAGCAAAGCAAATTAAACATATTAGCTAGGTTGATGCTAGTAATTAATTCTGGCCAAACCAGTTTAGCCTCCATAGTAGACAGAGCTAGAGCCTCCATAGTAGACAGGATTTTAACAAAACAACTTTAAACCTCAATTTTGCTCCATTCTTGTCTTCTAAAGTAATTACAAATTTTACCTACTTAATTATGTAAATGTCATCTGAGCATATATAAAAGACTCTTTATATTAATTTTTATAAATGTAGTCTGAGCAGGCACTCAAGTTAAAATCTCCCACAAAGTAAACCCCACTTAAATAAGGCCATTATTTAGCAAAGACTATTTCTAATTAAAATTTTCACCCACTAAATTATACAAAATTTTACAAATGGCGCCTAAAGTTGGACTCAATTTTAAATATTAAATATGGCGCCTGAGCAGGGACACAATTTTAATTCATTATCAAAGTAAACACCACTTATATATATTTATTTTTTTGCACAGACTCTATATGAATTGCTATAAAAAATACTTTATGCGAATGCCACTATATCGTTCTTTATATATGGCGCCAGAGCTGGGACTCAACTTTCGAATTATATTTACAAAATTTACCCATCTAAAGTAGGGCATTGCAAAGAAAAATCCCATTACAAATGCCATATTATGTATATTTTTATCTGTGGTATAAATTTTAGGATTTTTTTTTCTTCTTAAAATACCCACATGCATATTTATACATGTCTTTACATCTAATATCTGTCTGTTTGCCCTGTCTATCTTATGTACAATGTCTGTAAATAGTAATAATGATGACATTGTTAGCAATGATGGTGTAGATTTGTTCCTTGTTGTAAACTGGTGTCAATGTTTATTATAATAATAATGATCATTTTGAATGTAATATGGTTGGTAAATGTTAAAGATTTTGGAAGGATATTGAAAATGTATAACAAAAATATCAATAAAATATGAACATTTTTTAAAATGGGCATTGATTTGCTGAAAACAGATATTTTGAAACTGAAATTTGCTTAACACCTTGTGATGTGGTAGATAATGTATTAGTGCATACGGTAGAACATTTGCCTCGTGATATGTGATCGAGTCCTACAGACACCACGCCGATATGTTCTATATATTTTTAGATACATCGCCTAACACGTCAGAAGGTGTCCAAAATATGTCTGTTTTTCTTACAATTTACTCATTTTAGACACCTTTTGATGCGTAGGGTGATGTGTTGTAGAATAGATAGAATAGATCGATTTTGTGTTAGCTGGGATCGATTAGAGGACGTTTTGATAACAAGGATTAAGGCTAAACTTACACATTAATTAACACGTCACAAGGTGTCTAAAATGTGTCAATTTAACCCCTTCTAAGATAATATTAAAGTGACCATGCTGCCGAACAAAAAAAGGAACAAAACGGCCAAATTTGCTTCGTCCTATTGTATGTCCTTAATCCCCGAACACCGAGGTGGCTAAACATTAGGGCGGGTCGATTTAAAAATCGCTCAACGTTCAAGGAAAATCGTATTCTAGGGATCAAAATAAGAAACTTTGCCGAAGGAACGATATCTCTAAAACGAATTCTGATGTCCCGACTTTTGACCCATAGGGTCAAATTTTGAAAAAGCCCACTTTGATATTTCAGAAAGTAGGAGAAAGCTCTCCAAGATTATGGGAGCTACTTCTTCTCCGGGAGACGCGCTAGCAGATTAATGCATAAATCATCATTCTAGGTGACCGTTAAGGGGTTAGAGATATTTCAGAAAGTAGGAGGAGTCTTTCCAAGATTAGGGTCTCTATTTCTTCTCCAGAAGACGCTCTAGCAGAAGAATGTATAAATTATATTCGATTGGGTTGGATTTGATTGGGGCACTCTAAATGGGTCAAAGTGGGATTTTTCAAAATTTGACCCTACCGGTCAAAAGTCGGGACATCAGAATTCGTTTTAGAGGTATGGTTCCTTCGGCAAAGTTTCTCATTTTGATCCCTAGAATACGATTTTCCTTGAACGTTGAGCGATTTTTTTGCCTCTATACAAATCGACCCGGCCTACTAAACATATTGAAACTGGTTGATCTTAGAATTTGTATATTAATCAAATACCAAATGTTCCTTAAAACTTTAAAACAAACTTCTAATTAATTTGTTTCGTATGACAAATTTTTTCTATTAAAACTAACAAATTATTCTGAGTGTAAATAGTATAGAAATTTGAATTTAAAGCTTACCTTCCATTTAGCAAAAAACTTTGTTTTAAAATTTCCTTGTCATTATTAAACAAAAATCCATAAAAACAAGGAAATGCATTTTCAACAGGACGATGATGATAATGATGATGACAACAAAGACGACGACAATAATGACAGTAACAACAACTACTGTGACAACAACAAAAAGCGGAACTACACAAAGTTGTGGGTGGTTGGGTGTTCCAAGGAGTAACAAACACGAACTAAGAATTAGACACGTCTTAGACACTTCAAAAAGAAAAGTTTTTAACTTCTTTTTATTTCACTTACAAAAAACCGGTAAAATGTTTTATTTGTTGTTGTTTTTATGAAGGATAAAGAGGAAATGAGAAGACGAAAATGAATGGATATTCCACACGCACGAAAACGATTTGAAAGAGACAACGATTTTTTTGTAGAACGATTTTGTTACACGAATTCTAAGCGTTTTTTTTTTTATTTAAAATTAATTTTTAATAAAAATTGTGGAGGTTTTTTAAGATTTTATTGACTTTAATAGCGATTTTTTATTTGAACGAAATTTTAATAATTATCTTGAAAATTTGTTTCACTTTTAAATCAGTTGTATTTAACAATTTTTTAGTAATTTTTTAATACATTTTTATAAAAACTGTTACTTTTTTAAGCACATTTTTAAATTAAAATCTTTTAACAATTTTTAATGTATGGGCGGGTTTTTAAAACAGTTTTAAGTGATTTTTTGACAATATTTTTCATATTTTCTTTGACGATATTGTTATTTTAACGTTAATTTTATGTTTTAGTGATTTTAAGCATTTTTTTAAACGTAATTTTTACCACATTTTAACGAAATTTCTTAAGATATATTTCATTGCGGGTTTTTTTTTATTTTTTACAAATGTTTTTGACTTTAAAATCTGATTTAAACGCTTATTTAAAACTTCAATGCTAATATTTTTAAAGCATTTTCACACAATTTCTTAAATCGTATTTCAGCATTTTTTAATTTAAAATTTAATTTTAAAAATCAATTTGTAGAAGTTTTTTAAACGCATTTTTTTTTAATTGGATTTTAGCCTCTATTTAACATTTCTTGTAGTTTTCAACACAAATTCTTTATTTTTGACGCAATTTATTCAATCGACTTCTTTTTTTCTAATTTTAATTTAATTTTAAATATTGATTATATGTTTAGCACGTTTTTTTAAAGCCATTTCTAATATAAAATCATATTTCAGCGATTTCTTTAATTTCAAAGATTGATTTTTAGGCGTCTTTTAAGCGAAGTTTTTGAAATCGGATTTCAGCGCTTATTTAATTATCAAAGACAATTTTTTTTAAACAGTTTGAAGTTATTTTTTTTAATTTTCCTGTGATGATTTTTCTTGCGTTTTTCAATGATTTTTCAGAAATATTTTTTTTATGATAAAAACGCTTTTGAAAAAATTCTTTTTAAAAATTTTAACGCTACTTTTTATATAAATGCGACTTTATGGTGTATTTTAAAATCATTTTTTAAATCGTATTTAAAATGTCTGGTCTTTTCTTTTAGGATAATGTCTTTAAACGGATTTAAGCGTTTTTTTTTTTTTTTTAATTTTACTTTGACGATTTTTCCAGCAAAATTTTTAAAATATTTCCTGCATTTTTTAAGGTGTTTTCAGCAGTATTTTGCTTTTACAATTGAATGGTTCATTTTTAATATTTTTAGTGGTTTTTACGCTCTTTTTAAACTTTTTAATCGCTATTTGTTATATAAAGTTTAAGGGATTTTTTGGCGTTTTTTAAAGGTTTTTTTGGGTAATTGTATATTAGCGCTTATTAAAAATTTCTTGGTGTTTTCTTAAATATTATTTCTTTAAGGGGTTTTTTCAATTTTACGCTAACGATTTTTCTTGAATTTATTTAAAAAATATTTTCAAAAATATTTTTGTTTCACATTCATTCGCTCTAGAATTTTTTTTAAATTTTTTTTGTGATTTGTAGCGCTTTTTAAAGCTTTTTCTTATATTAAGTTTTCACAATTTTTGAGTGTATTTTTTACTTCTTTTTTAATAAATTTTTAATACATTTTTATATAATTTTGAAGGATATTTAAGCAGAATAAATTAAACGCGGTTATTCGCTTTAGAAAAAAAATTTTGCGAATTAAAAAAAGAAAGTTAATTTTTCTGCGTTAAAGCGCCCTCCTAGACGGATGAATTTATTAAGAATATTTTAATTTTGTATAATTTGATGGACAAATCTTGATTTACAAATATATGCAATTTAAATTTTTTTAAGTTACCCAATTTCCAAAAATTTTGTAAAAAAATATCGAGGTTTTTGACAATTTTTTAAAATTGTTTTATGGAAATCCTGTTGTAGTAAAAACAAGTCATTATTTATGTTTTTAGTAAAAAGGGATTCATTTTGAAATATTTTCGACTTTGTGTATTTGGTCAGATCGGCCAGATTTTTAATAGTTATATACAATGGATGAACTAATTTTTAGCAGGGAAAATAATTTTCGTATTTTCTCTTTAGCATGACAATCAAATATATAAAACTTTAGATTTTTTTTATATTTTTAACTAATTTTTGAAAAAGTTCAAAAATAATTCTGTAAAAAAGGGCAAAATAGATTTTTGTCCAATAACACAACTCGACGTCCAAAAACCCATCTTATTGAAACACATCGTTTTTAATAAGATTATTAAAAAAAAATATGTATTTCAAAGAGAGTTTGTGCAAAAAAGTGAAATTTGTCGAGTAGTGTAATTTTCAACTATTTTTTATTTTCCATAGAAGCCAATATTTTGAATTACTTTAAGCAAATATTCGTTTTAAAATACTGTCTTAAAGATGGAGCAGTTGATCCATAATGATTTAAAGTAATTTTTACTCGTTTTTTTAAAGCGCTACACTCAAAAAAGTTCCACAGTTACTACATGCCAGTTAATTTTTGTTATTTTTTCAAAAATACGAAATTTTGTAGAGTTTTTTTAAATTCTCGTTTAGTTTATATTTTTTATTATTGATATATTCATATATTGATGATTTATCTCCATTTTAATGATTTTTGAAGTGAGATCTGATAAAATGACAATTGACGATTTTTCAAAATGTATTGTATGGAAACTATACGATTTTAAAAAGTAATTTGATTTAAAATATTTTTTACGCTTTTTTTTTAAAGCGCTACACTGAAAAAAGTTTCACAGCTACTATATGCCCGTTAATTTTTGTTGTTTTTTAAAAATACGAAATTTTGTCTAGTTTTTTAAAATTCTCGTTTAGTTTATATTTTTTATTATTCATATATTGATGATTTATCACAATTTTAATGATTTTGAATGAGATCTGATAAAATGACAATTGACGATTTTTCAAAATCTATTGTATCTATGAGTGACATCTGATAAAATGACAATTGACGATTTTTCAAAATATATTGTATGGAAACTATACGATTTGAAAATTATTTTAAAATTTTAAAAGCTTTTTCTTAAATAGTTTAAAATAAACTTCAAAAACATATATTTTTTCTTGTAAAAGTGGAGCAGATTATATGAATTTTTGATGTTTTATCATGCAATATTGCCACACTTTCTTAAAACTTATAATGGGGAAACTGGAAAATCCACGAAACATTCGTATAACATTTCTGAAAGTGATCGAATATTATGAAAGAAATAATTTGTAATTTCATAATAAGGAAATAATTTGGTCCTGAACAAGAATAAATGTTTTTATAATTTTAATTTTATTTAAAACAATCATATTTTTGATGATAAAAATAAAAGATCTTTTTTCACGGATTTTGATAAAAAATTTTAATAGTTAAAAAAAAATTAAAAATACATTTGATTAAAAAGAAAAGTGAATAAAATTTTATGGACCTTTGATTAGATAGTCTTTTTTTAATTTTTTTTTTTTTTTTTTTTTTTGATTTTTATTAGACGTAATATTTCTGATTCGCTTCAAACATATGTTTTGTTTAAAAAGGAATTAGGATTTTGTTTTTATTTTTATTTTTGTTTCTTTTTTGGATTTTCCTTTTACTCGCTTTCTCTTTGTTGTAACATTTTTCTCATTTACACACTCTTTATAGACTCTTTTTGTAACAATAATAATTCGAAAAGCTCTTTGGCGCATGTTAAAATAACAACAACAATAATAGCAACATATTTTGCTAAAAGAAAACAAAAAAATTGCAACAACAAACCCTAGGAATGTTAAAGTCGAGGGGGAGAAAAATATGGGTAAAAAGAAAAAAACGAAGAAATCACAAAAGGGAGTTGGTTTTCATGTCAAATGTAATGGAAAATTAAAAAAAAAACACACAATTATACAATTTTTTTCTTTAACAATTTTTAATAAAAATTCTAATTATTGTAAACATTATTAAAATTATCTAAATCTTTAGTAACTTTATTAAACAAATTTAATAACTTTGTTCAACAATTTACCTTTTTTAAAATTTTCTTAAAATTTTTCGAAAAACTTCGAATATGTTTAGCAATAATTTATTAATTTTCGTTTTTTATACTTTTTTTTATAAATTTTTTTTAATTTCTTTTTATTTTTTATAATTTTAAAAATTTATTTTTTATTTTATTTAGTATTTGTTGATATTCTTTTAAATATTTCTTATATTTTTATTAATTTTTTTTTTTCTTAATTTAATTTATAGATATATTTTTTTTTTTTTGGAAAATTACACTTAATACACTGTTTTTTGACGTTTTATCTTTAACTACACTTAACAAAAAAAAAACCCGTCTTTTTTTTAATGCTGTTTATCCTAAGATGTCATATGAAAAACTGCTCTTACTCAATAAAATTTTTACTAAACCACTTCCAAATCCCCACAATAACAATTATAACAACAAATAACAGCATATAAATTAACCCCATCCATATAAATGTTAATAAATTCACATAAAAACCTAAAAACCAGCTCTTAGTAGCTCTTTAAAATAAATACTCTCAACTATGTTAACAATAACAGGTAATGTTAACCATTGACAGCTGATGTTAAACACTAACAACTGATGTTAAACAGTAACAGCTGATGTTAAACCCTAACAACTGTTACCATACTCTAACATTTAATTTTACTTTTTAGTGTGCTGCTCAAATTGCATTTTCGTCTTCTGTTATAACCTGTTATTTGTTTGGCAAATTTATTCTCTTGTTGTGTGCAAAATTGTTAACAGTATTATTGCATGCTCAGTTTTGCGTATACACATTCTGTTGTTGATTGCATTTTATTAACAGTGACATGTTTTTGCTAACAGGTGGTTGTAAGAACTTCGTAAATGCCAATCTTAATACAGGCTGATTCATATATAATTTAAATTTAAAATAATATTGCAAAAATTTATATTTTAAGATCTCTTCATTTTTAGCACAAATATTCATTAAATTTTTTAGATTTTTCAAAGACAAATTTTAATCTTTTATTGAAAATCTGTATTAAGTGCTGCCAACACATTTTGTTAAAAAATCGTAAATTTTTGTAATAAAAATTGTCAACGCCGTAGTTTTGAGAATGACAAATTGGCGAAACAAAAAAATTAACAATTACAAAAACACACGAGTCTATCGTTCTCTTCTTAAAAGCTGAACTGGAATTTTGGGAGTTTTGGTAGAAAACGTTAAAATGTTGTTAACAATTAAACTTTTAATTAAATAATTTTCAAGTTGTTTAAATTAAATTTTTAAGTCAAATTGGGTTCTTCAATACCCTGTGGAAGAAAATGGGTCAATTGGGAATTAGGACCTGTCCCGTAATACATGTAAACCGGAACGGTTCCTAAAATACCTATTACGTGATAGGTGAAAAAAGGATCGGTTTCTAAAGTACCTACCACGTGACCGGTTTACCTACCACGTGATCAGCCTGAAAGTACCAGTCGACTGAAATACAGGATCGGTTCCTAAAGCACCTATCACGTGATCGGTATAAAAGTCTCTATCACGTGATGGGTCTGAAAGTACTAGTCCTGTGGTAGGTGAAAACAGTACCGGTTCTCAAAGTTATTAGCACTTGATCAATTTAAAAGCTTGTACCACGTGATGGGTCTCAATGTACTCGGCCTGTGCTAGGTAATATTTAAATATATAATCATTCATGTCCATACATTTCCATACATGTTCATATGTGTACATTAAAGAAAATCGAGGTAATATTTACATATATGATCACATATGAACTCATATTATCATATATGAAACATATATGGTGGTATAAGGACATTAGGGCTATAAACAAATTTTGGCCCTAGCACCACGCGATGGCGAATGTTGTGTTATTTACGAAAAAAAAAATGTCGGGTCATTTTGGAATAAAAACCTAACCCACAAAACCGATTTTTTGTTTAGTAAAACAGCGGATTCTTTCCCCTTACCGCAAAATTTTAAACAGATTCGAGACAGCTTGATGTATTGATAAAAAAAAAAAACTATTTGCGATTTTTGGATAAATAAAAAAAACAAAAATCTGAGTTCCAAACTTTACCGCATTTTGCAGGTGAACTTTATTGACAATCGAGAAAAAGTAATACCATTTTTTTAAATAATTTCCAATTGCCTATTCGACTATGCTAGGGCCATTTTGATATTTGCAAAAAATGTAAAAAAGTTATGGCCCTACTAGACCTTGAATGAAAATGAATAAGTTGATACATGGTTATAAATGGATGCATGATGCATATATGTTGATTTTTAACCGGGTACAATTTACCTGGAATTCTTATTGACATTTTTTCGGAAGTTCCCTTAGTTTTTATGTAATATTCAAAAAAAATATACGTCGATAAAAAAATACGCAAAAACAAACAAAAAGTTGTTTCTAAAATTTGGTGAAAAGTTTTCTGGGAATTCCGTTTACCTTTTTCTCGAGAATTCCCTTAATTTTGACTATAAATTGAAAAAATATACCGACTTTTATTTTCCACTTGTTTTTTCTTAAATCTCCAGGAATTTCTTTAATTTTGACTTTAAATCAGTATATGTTTTCTTTTAAAAAAAAGTCCTGAACTCTCTTGAAAAAACGTTGAAAAATATATTGATTGCCCAAAACAAAAAGGGATTGATTGAACTTGAAATTTTATTTAGCGTAAATTGTTTTTCTCCAATTTTTCCAAATTTTTTTTTTACAATTTTTTTTATTTTCCATTACAATTTTTTTCTCAAATTTTCAGCTTTAATGCTTAACTTGTTTTTGTATAAAAATTTTCGTGAATCTAAATTGACTTTTTTCGGGAAGTTCCTTAAATTTGATTTTAAATTTTAAAAAATATATAGATTTGTATAAAAATTTTCATGAATTTTAATAGACCTTTTTCGGAAAGTTAAATTTTAAAAAATATTTACAATGCAAAAACCTAAAATATTTTTTTTTCTCGAAATATTTTTTTCGTTATAACTATTTTGCAACATTTCTTTTGTGAAATTGGCATCCACATGTTTTCTTAGAAAAATTTCCGGGAATTCCGATATCCAAGATTGCTCTATTTTTAGTTAGTTTTAAACCCATCCAATGAAAATGTGTTAAAATATTTTAAAAGACTTACCAATTCTCTGTTGACCACCTGCTTACGGCTCTGGTTATCACAAGGAAGTTAACCTGAAAATATGAGAAATTTCTTATTAGTAAGATCTGGTTGTATAAAGTTCTAGGCTTCATTACTTGAGCGGATACGATTCGTGAACGGACTGTAACTCCATACAATATGTAAAAATAGTACCTACCTAATATGTAGCCCCTGTTTTACGTACTACACAAATGGTGACGGATTTGCGGAAAGAAAATTCTGTTGAAAATATAATTTATCTTACGCAAATCCGTCAGAGACAATATATTGTATGTAGGTATCATTTTTAAACATTGTTTGGAGTTACAGTCCGTTTACGGAACGTATCCGCTCGAGAAATACAGGCTTAAGACTAAAAGATTTTATAAAAATAATAACTTCTTGTCAAAACGAAACTTTAAGGCGTCTGTTTATTTTTTGACTAGTGACACAAGAAAAAAAATTGTTCTTAACATTGCAACGTGGAACGAGTGGAAATGATACACTAAACATGGGCACCAAAATGGAATAGAACGGGGAATATGTGTAATTAAAACTATAAACCAGGTGAACGGTATAAAATGGAACGGGGAGCAAGTGGCATAGGAATACTAAACACAAAGAACAAAATGGTATTGATCGAGAATTGGGTGTTCGTAACATTTATCGATTTGGACAAATTATTTTATCAGTATCACCGATTTTCTTTTACCGTTTTATCGGTTTTTTTTCAATTTTATCGTTTTTGAACGTGCAACTGGTGGAATTGGAACATATTACACAAGGAATGAAATGGAATAGATCAAGCCTTTGTGTGTAGTGATATTTACTTTTCCTGTTAACAATTTTTGAAAGGGTAACTAGTGGAATTGAAACTTTTAACTTTAACATGAATGATATTTAATGGAATTTGGAACGAGTGAAATGGAAACACTACACAAGGCGAATTCGGCTACCCATAAACAACACTTAATATTTGATTAATTCGCCTTGTGAATGAAAATAAATTGTAAAGATTTAGAAATACTTTAACACTTTCGCTACCGACTTTTAGTTTGTGGATATATTTCTATTTTGACTTGAGATTCTTTTTAGGGGTCCTTAAATTAGAAAGAAAGAATTTGAAACGAGTGAACTAGAAACACTACACAAGGGGAATTTGGATACCCATAACGAACACTTAATATTTGATTAATTCACCTTGTGAATGAAAATAAATTGTAAAGATTTAGAAATACTTTAACATTTTCAGTACCGAATTTTAGTTTGCGGATATATTTCTATTTTGACTTCAGATTCGTATTAGATGTCCATAAATTAGAAAGAAATAGGTTTACATGCATGCCCCCTCCTCATCCTCCTACCCAAAATTGAATTTTTGAAACTTCTCAGCCCATTTTTACCACTAAAATATACGACTAGCCCAAAATAATTTACTTGATTTTGTCCTGGTCATTACATGAAGCTACATGCCAAATTTCAAGATTATAGCTTTCTTGGTTTACGAGATATACCAAACGTACCTTTTTTCGGAGATAAAGCTTCATTTAAAAAATTGGACTTTCTTAACAAATATTGTGACTATATTTCATTGATGAACAGTTTATTCATATAATAAGTTTTTTTCTATGACCAATATCCTAATGAACATATTTCAACAAAAATATAAACATTTATTGCATTATCGAAATTTTTATATTTATTTAAAAATGTGTACACTATAGTGTACAGGGGTAGTGAAAGGGTTAATATCAAGATCATATTCTTAGAATTCTGCTTCAAAATCAGATTTAAACAAATCTAAATTTGACATTTTTTTCTAATTTTTCTTAACAAAATTTTGGGGTGTAAAATTTTTTCACATTTAATTTCATGTAATTTCATTTTTTTATAACAAAAGGGATTAAATTATAATTTAACATAAATAATAGAAAGTCCTTAAAATGAGACAACTTTTGTACATTTCACACAAGTACAGATAGGTACACCAACAACTTTATGTCTAAATTTCAAATGAATTGTTGACATTGTTTTGTAGTCCTTGACATAAAAGTTATGATATGATGGAAATAAATGTGTGTAAGTGTGTTAGTTAGTATACATGTTTCATATCCGGTTTTCAAACAATTTCTCAATGGATTAGGTTACATGTAACTTACATACATATATCTGTATCCAGGCATTTTTATATGTGTTACAATTCTACATGAAAATTGTATAATGGAAAAATATCATATTTTCCCAGTCAGAAAAAGACAAACGAACCAACGCAGGCAAAACACTTCAGCCAGTGGAACAAGTATTGGCTACAAGTGCTTTCCCAAGCCCAAAATGATAACATCATTAGACAAAAGGTCCGTCTGTTCTAAAACTGTCGGTCAAGCACTGGGGAAACAAAATTTCCCAAGTTGGCATAATGTTAGTAAAACCATGATATATGTGGTCTAAAAATAGAACAGACGGATCGTTCAAAAAGTGTCGGACAAGCACTGGGGAAACAAAATTTCCAACGTTGGAAAAATTTTGGTAAAACCATGAAGATGGTGGTCTAACAAATTGTTTTCCCAAATAAAATTTAAAAAAAGTAAATGTATAATTTTTTGGTCCCGCCGAGATTCGAACCCTGCCCGTCAGCTCTACCCACTGCGCTAATAAGACATATAATACTTGATAGTTTAAAACGTAAGTAAATGATAACTGCTTGGTGACGGTTGGCTGTTCAAATATGGTAGCTAGCACTGTTTTGTTTTCCCAAATAAAATTTAAAAAAAGTTCATGCATAATATTTTTGGTCCCGCCGGTATTTGAACCCTGACCGCCAGCTCTACCCACTGAGCTAATAAAACATATAATACTTGCTAGCTTAAAACGTAAGTAAAGGATAACTGCTGGGTGACAGTTGGCTGTTCAAATATGTTAGCTAGCACTGTCATAAGGTTTGATGGAAACTTGCCAATGTTAGGAAAACCAAAAAAAGGTGGTCTTAAAAAAGCTCCCATAAACGGAAAATTATGTTAATATGAAAAAATCATTAAAAAGTATAAAAACAATCACAAAAAAAATGTTTGCCTGAAACCGGGCTCGAACTTGGAACCTTCCAACTACAAACTTTTTTAAACAAAGCATCATAATTTTTATAAAATAAATGGTTTAACAGTGCACAATGGTAAAATGTGGCCAAAACTAAAAAGAAATTATGTTCTTTTTTAGAAATGTTGATGCCAAACGAAAATTTGTATTCCAATCAGCCAGTCACCTTTGTTATTGTAAGTGGGCTATATTAAACTGTACATCAAAGTAGTACTGGTAAAGAAATTAGTAATGGGTATCGAGTATTTGTCTTTTTTTGGGTACTCGATACTTAAAAGTAAGTACTTTATATTTTCAGTTGTATTGTGGACAAAAAACAATACAAGAATGCTGCTACGCTAAAATAATTAGCATTAAAATACAAATACGGAGAAAAGTTAAGAGAAAAAAGTTAAAAAACTATAAAAAAATCATAAATAGTTTGTAAAAAAGTTTTAAAATTTGAATTTTCAATAAAAGTGAGAATGTTCATAAAATTTTTTAAAACAATTAAAGCGAATTTTAAATTTAAAAACCTTTACAATTATCGAGTAGTATCGATTATCCAAATAAAAAATATGGAGTAGTATCAAGTTTTGAAAAGTAACCGAAATTACTAGCACTATAGCATTTTTAAACTATGAGAACAAAGTAGAATATCGGAATTATTTTGATTTTAGTGTTTTATAAAATTATTTCTATATCAAAATTAGTTTTTTTTTTTATTTGTTTTTTTTTTTTTTAACAGAAGCAACACTCAGGAAATTCTTCCTATTAATTAATGTGTTGCTTTCTTTGGAAAGGGGATAGTGAAGAGATGAAAGTTGGTGAAAGATGAAGGACATGGCAACACTGTAATTGCGCGAGTAGATAAGTCTTATAACAGTTGTTGCTCGCCACCTGATGTAGAGTTGGCGAATTTATTGAAGCTTTTTGTTTCATAGCCCTGATTCATTATTTTACTTCGGTGGGGTTAAGTGCTATGGGAACACCGAAGGTGGGCGCAGCGATACATATAAGTGATAGAAAACTCATACATATTATTTTTCTTAATTGATGTTGTCGTCACCGGGAATCGAACCCGGGACCATCTGTGTAACAGTCCAACGCGCTAACCATTACACCACAGCGTTTTTGTTTTGGCGATTTTAATTATTTCGAGTAGGTATTTTTATGATTTATTTAATCGTAAAAATTGTCTTTTCAAGAAATAAAAAAATAAAACTACCAAATTTTAATAAGCTTTAGAAAATTTTTGGGACTTCTTGGAGGTTGAGGCGTCACATTGTTTAATAAAACTTAATGTTATTAGTTAGTTCTATACATTTGAGCTGCATTTTGTATTTGCCATTTATTTAACTGGAAGCATTTTTGTGACTTCATGTATTGCAAATTAATTATTAGTAAAGGCATCACAAAAGTACCAAAAAATACATATGGAATGTACTATATACATTCCAAATGGGATTTTTTACATTTTTTGCTGTCATGTATTCATTTAAAGCGGGGATTGGAAGATAATTGCGCAATAAATTAGGTATATGTTGAAGTATCGACAACCGCTCCCACTACCTAATTGGAGGCGTGCACAATTGTTAACAGTGGGTTAAAGTTGATATTTGCCTTACAAAAGTGGCAACATTAGAAGCGGGTGGGGGGAAAAGTATATACAAATCAAACATTTTTTTTTAACACAACTCGATTTTAAATAAAAGGACCTTGCAGAAATGTATACAAAACACACTTTATATGTTCAGAAAGAAAATATTTATCTGGAGGTAAAAGACTGTTAGTGCTTTTTGGGGAAAATTTGGCAAATTTTTTTTTTCAATTTCTACTTTAAACGAATGTAGTTTTTGAGTGGAACAAGATGTTGCATTAATTTTTTTTTAATTTATTTAGTTGAATAACCAATATTTAAAAAATGATTTATATTTATACCGCAATCAGACCAAATTTGGAATTTCACATTTTCAAATAGGAATAACTCGGGAACTATTGGAGATAACCCATATATACAAGCACGTTTTTTTTTTTGTTAGTCTCTACTAGCAGATTACAAATATAATTTTTGAAAATCGGATGAGAAAAGATGCAAAAAGTACCCTACTTTGGGGAGCCATATTGGCACCCCCGGGGGAGGTCTGCCTGTTCCAATGGCTGAATTATTCCCAAAAATTTTGTGATATATTCCACTGTGTGTTGGTAATTTTTGACTAGATAGCTCTGGGAAAACACTTTTTCCCAAACGTTGGCATAGTGGTCTAAGCCAATTATTTGCCAATTATTGTAAAACAAATACTGGCAAAACGCCTTATAGAAATGCTGGTGAAGTGTCTTAAACAAGTGATCTGCCAGTAGTAGTATCCCTATGGGGAATGAGGAGTCAATTGACCTAAAAGTGACTGGTTAAAGAAGGACTTATCACAGGACTGGTATAATTTAATACTGAAGTGGGTTAAGCAGTGTCAACTGTCCTAAAATTACCAATCCTGAGACTGCTTATTAACAAGAAAAAGCCAGTTGGCCAGAATTTTACCCATTGGAAGCTGTTTAGTTTTCGTTTATTTTGTAAACTAAAAATTATTAATTTTGTTTTTTTTTTTGTCGATATTTCTGTTTATTTTTTGGGTTTATTAAAAACTTATCGGCATGCGAAAATTGACCTAAAAGAACCTGGACTGCTGGAAAAGGACTTATCACAGGACTAGTATTATTTACAATTGCTGTGAGTTATTTAGTGTAAATTGATCTAAAAAGACTAGTTCCGGGACTGGTAGAAGTAGGACATATCACCTAACTGGTATACATATTGACTAGAAAAACCCAATGAGTTAGAAATTTATTGTTTCATTTTCTACCATTTTGTACATTAAAAATTATTAAATTGTACGACATGTCCCTTTCAGGATAGTCATGTGGTTAGTCCGTTTTGGTAAGTCCTCCGACATGCCCCTTTTGCGACAGTCTTGTGGTCCTGTGGCATGCCACTAAGTGGTTTAAAGCAGGACAAATGACCCCCTCCTATGACAAGCCCATGTTAAAGTTGCCAGTTGTTTACATAGGGTAGGGTTTAGCAGAGGACCGGTCTCTGGCACGAAGGGACCGATCCTGTGGCACACGCAGTACCGCACTGTGCGGCCAAAGACCGCATTTTGCGGCCAAAATTCGAAAAAAAAAGTTTCTTGATAGTTTTTTCATCGTTGGGTTGGCTAAAGTGATCCTCTAAGAAGTAAAATCCGCTCATAGTAACGTCCTATACCTTAAGTCTCCTCTTTTCTTTCAGTCGCAACGTGGCCTTCATCCAAACATCATATTACTGTAGAAAAACAGGGAAAGTTATACACGTGTAAAAGTTCTTGGAGTAAAGGAAATCTAACAAAACCAAATGGAATCTACGTCTACACGTTAGTAAAATACGTAAAAACTTTAGTAAATTTCAATACCGTAACAAAAAATTTTTAGAAGTAGAAATTTGAGGGTATATTTTTTGTGTTTTTTTATATAAAATTTGAGTTTACAAACCATATAGTAATAAAACTCTATTGTATGCTGCCTTAAAGCCTATTAGAGGTTACTCAAAAAAGTATTAGTTACTGAATAAAACAAGATTTAGCTGCTACCTTCTGCTACTTTAGTTTTTATACATCTTTTTGTGGAATAGAATTTTCCAGTACAATACATATTATGGCAATTTGGCCTATCATCTCTACATTGTTGGATTAAGTGTTTTGAATACATATTACATTTGTCATACAAATTAAAAATTGAAAAATGGCAGGCACGTACGGAAAGGGAAAAAGAGTCAGTTCAAAACAGAAAAAAAATATTACAAGCTGCTTTTAAAAAAGAAATGGGCTTAAATTGTAGGCAAACCGAAAGCTGGAATTGGAACATCGAACGATGGTAATACGGCTCGTCATTTTTTTGAAAAATACGAACAATCTGCAAAAATAACTGGAATTGATCAGGATATAATATATCGCTTTTACATTATACTGCAAGCCATATCAAGTGGACATGATATTAATTTAGACAATTTTAGACAGTATGCTGTGAAGTTAGCTAGAATGATTGTAGAAAAGTATGATTGGTATTACATGCCAACTTTAGTGCATAAGCTACTAATTCATGGTCCAGAAATCATTGAAAATTCAGTTTTACCTATCGGTCAAATGTCAGCAGATGCACAAGAGGCCTGCAATAAATTTTATTCGATCTACCGCCTGAGTTTTGCTAGAAAAAACTATCGTCAAAAAACAATGGAGGATGTGTTCAAAAGATTTTTAGTAGCTTCTGACCCATACATTTCTAGTTGTAGAAAACTACCAGCTAAACAGCTAAAATCTTTATCAACAGATGCTATTAATTTATTGTCGTCTCCATCTGTTGATAAAAAAAGAGGAGCAGGATAGTACTGATATTAGCTCTGCCTCTGAGTCAGAAACAGATGTAGATGCTTATGGCATTGATGATAATGAAATTTTTTTTATGTAATTCTTCTTTAAAGCAATTTTATAATATTAGTGTGTATTTTTTCAAATAAATTCGTGCATAACCTATAATTTTCAATTTCAATAAAAATATTTGTGAAAATTTGAAAAATGTTTGTTTTAGTTCATTTATTTTGTATAAAAGGTACACGAAAAAACTGTAGAAGTCTTTGCATGACGCCATATTGGAACCGTCATTTTGAATTCCGCAATTCTGACGATGGATTCGTGATCAGCGACTTCAAAAACCCCCGAGTGCGAGGTTTCAGGTCGATCAATTAGGTTTTTGAATTATGGCCGCAAAGTTCGGACTTCGGCCGCACTGTGGACCGGTCCCATTCCCCATAGGGATATTTACAAATCCTCGGTTAGCCAGTGAGTGGCATGCCAGTGCTTGATTTGTTGTACCACTGTCAGTTTCTGACTGGGTTTTTTTCTATTTGCAAGAGTTATGCAAGTTTTGTGTGTGTATGTGAACCTATTTCCTGTTTCCTATTAAGATTGAAATGAAGACAAAAAAAATGGAAAAGAAACAATTTCCTTGAGTACGTTTAAATACCATTGTGATTTTTATAGAATCTTAGGAAAATACACACACAGGTGTTTTTATGGTAAATGAGATTTATAATTCATAAACACACACACACACACAACACACCTCATAAATATGTAGTACATCACTACATTTAAATCTTTTTATTTTTATTTCACATGTGTGTGCATGTGTGTTAAGGTGTTGAGTTGTTCTACATGATTTTTTCTTTTCCACTTTTTCAATTTTCTTGGCCGTAAGTAATCTGTCGTATGTTAGGAGGGAGGTATATTTCATATATTTTCTGTGTTTCTGAACATTTATTTGTGTGTGCTGTGTTGGTTTGTTTGAATTTTTTCATCATCCTGATGGTTACTCGGTTTAATGCTTAAACTTGTTTATGCTTTTTGCGTGATCGTTGTATTTATGATGAATTTTTGTTTTTATTCATCCACCCACCCCTCAAATGAAAAATAAGGTGCTACTCAATTTTATTTTTCCATTTCAGTCTTTTGGTACATAAATATTAACAGATTTTGCTTGAAGGCACAGTGTAATGGATAAGAGTTTTACGGGGAGAAAATCGAAAAGTTTAATACGCGAAAGCATAGCGAATATGGTCTAATTTCATAAATTGTATCGAGGTTTTAGGTACTTTGATTTATTTGATTTTCGCAAAATTTTTTAGATGTTCTCAACTTGTCCCAAATCACGTGTTTTGAAACATCACATTCCAAAACTAAAGTTTGAAATTATAACCCAACACCGAGAATTCAAAATAGAAATATCCATCCAAATTTTAAATTTCAAAATTTCAATTCGAATTCAAAAATTTATATTCAAGTTTTAAAATTTGAAAGTTACAAAGTAAAATTTGAATCCAAACTTGAAAACACTCATTCGATATCGCAATAAAAATTAAAAAAATAAAGTTCGAAATTTAATTCTAAAAGTCAAATTTTAAAATCCTAACTTGAAATTTTATATTCAAAACTTTAAATTTGAAATTCAAAACATTCCACCAAAGTTTAATTTTGAAAATTTAATCAAAACTCGAAAATTCATATTCAAAATTTCAATGCAAAATTGTTTCCGAATGTAGATATTGAAATTCGTAACTTTAAACCCAAACTCGAAAATCACATTTTTCAATTAAAACCAAAGTCTTAAATTGTAGCGAAAATTCAAAATCAAAATTTTAAGCCAAATGCAAATATAAAATTCAAAATTTTATCTCTAAATACAAAATACAAATTTTTAATTTCTTTTTATATTCTAAAACTGAAATTCAAAATTTCAGTCTAAATTTGAAGTTTCAATGCAAATTCAAATATTTGAATTCGAAGTTTCAATCATCCGAGTTTTCAAAATTTAAATTCGTAAATGAAAAATGAAAAATAAAAAATAAAAACTACCAGATTCAAAAAAGACCGATAATTTATAAAGGTACCGAATTTAATTTAAAAAGTACCAGTTTTCAAGAAATAAAAGTAGATTTATAAAGGTACCAAATTTTATTTAAAAAAAGTACTGGATATAAAAAACATGGATTTTTAAATATAACAAATTATATTTAAAAAAAGTACCAGATTTAAAAAAAAAATCGTGGAGTTGTAAAATTACAGAATTCTATTTAAATAAATACCGGATTTGAAAAAATTAACTTGGATTTGTAAAAGTACAAAATTCTATTAAAAAAAAAAGTATGGGATATAAAAAATAAATGTAGATTTATAAAAGTACCAAATTCTATTGAATAAAGTACCGGATCTAAAAAAATTAAAGTGGATTTATTTACATAAGTAAGAAATTCTATTTAATTGACAGATTTAAAAAACAAATAACGTGTATTTATAAAATTAAGAAACTCTGTTTAAAAAAGTACCGGATTTTAAAAAATTTACTTGAATTTATAAAAGTACAATAAGAAATTCTATTTAAAAAAGTGCCGCAAAAAAAAAATAAATTTGGATTTACAAAGGTACAATATTCTACTTAAAAAAATACCAGTTTTAAAGAATTGCCGAAGATCAAAATCAAAATCTATTTAAAAAGTATCACTTTTTCGAAAATCAACGTAGATTTATAAGGATACAGAATTATATTAAAAAAAAAAATAAAAAATTTTAAAAAAATAAACGTGGATTTATAAAGAAACCACAATCAATTTAAGAAAGTAGCAAATTTCAAAAAAATTACTGTGGTTTAGGAACCGAATTTTATTTAAAAAAGTATCAAATTTTAAAAATAAACGTAAGGATACAAAATTCTATTTAAAAAATAATCAGCTTTAAAAAAATGAACATGGATTTATAAAAGTACACACAGAAAAAAATTAAGCTTTTTGCCAATTGAAATTCGGTTACTACTAATCGATTTCGGTTATTACGAATTTCAGACAGTTGGCACATCTTTATATTAGTTCTCACAACAAAGTTCGGTTAAATGAACAGAATTTTAGTTGCAACACCCAAAATTTTCAGAAATCTAATGTTAATATCGTTGTACTAACTGAATTTATAAATTGTTACCCTTAATATACACTTTTTCATTCGGTTGGCACTTTATTTCTCTGTGTGTACTAACTTTAACTTAAAAAAGTAATGGTTTTATAAAAGTAAGTACTTATATTAAAAAATGTACCAAATTGAATAAAAAATTTGTATTTATGAAGGTACCAAATTTTATTCAAAACAGAGAACCATTTCAACCAATAAACCATAATCTATTTAAAAAAGTACTAAATACAAAAAAAAAAAATTACCGAGGATTTATAAAGGAACCGAATTTTAAATAAAAAAGTAACAGAATTATAAAAATAAAAGTGGATATATAAAGATACAAAATTCGTTTTAAAAAAGAACCAAATTTTATTTAAAAAGTACCACCTTAAAGAAAATAAAAAAGGATTTATGAAGGTACTAAATCTTACTTTTAAAACTATTGGTTCCCAAAAGAATAAACGTGGATTATAATTTAATTTTTAATTTAAAAAATAAACGTGGCTTTATAAAAGTACCTAGTTATATGAAAAATTTGTACTAAATTGAATAAAAAATGTGGGTTTATAACGGCACCAAATTATTTTCTAAAAAGTACCCGATTTTAAAATATAAACATGTTTTTTTTTGTAAAGGCACCAATTTATATTTAAAAAGTACCAGATCTAAAAAACAAAAGAGGAGTTATAAATGTAACAAATCATATTTCAAAAAGTAGCAGATTAAAAAAAATAAACGTGAATTTATTTATAAAGATATCAAATTCTGTTTTAAAACGTACCAGATTTAAAAAAATAAACGTGAGTTTATAAATGGTCCAAATTTTATTTAAAAAAGTACCAAATTTGATTTAAAAAAATAAACGTGGGTTTATAAATGGTCCAAATTTTATTTAAAAAAGTACCAAATTTGAATTAAAATAATATGGATTTACATAAGTACCAAACTCTAATCAAAAAATACAAAAACATGGATTTTTATAGGTACCAAACTATTAACTTACGAAGTACCAAACTTCAAAAAGAAATAAACGTTGATTTATAAATGCTCGAATTAAAAAAAAACAGATTTTTACCTTAAAACTGCTATTTAATAAAGTACCAAATTATTTTCTAAAAAGTACCATATTTTAATAACCAATATTTTAAGTTCCCTTTTCTCTATCGTTCCACTGTGTTTCTTGCACCAAAAAAACAACAAAAAGGGAACTTTTATTTCTTGTGGTAATAGTGTAGAAAATTAATTTGAACGTGTTTAAGCCATAAAACGTACTTCTCAAGGTACTTCAAAACTTTATGCTCACCCAAAAAATAACGAAGAAATGAAAAACAAAAAAAATGTAATTAGATGACATGACTGACAGTCGTTGTGAAAAGAACAATTTTATGAGTAAAGATTTGTTTTCAAGATTTTTATGATACCAGAGAAAAAGCAAAAAAGAGGAAACATGTGAACAAGAAAATTAACTTTCAACAATAAATTTCAATATTTTTGCAATTTTAATTATTTTTTTTGGGGTATTTAAAACAATTTAATAAAAGTTTTTTAATTCTATTTTTTTAACGAACCCTTTGATTCCTTTTAGGGCATTTCTTTTGTGAATGCCTTTTATTTTTTACTTCATACTTTTTTTCTTTCTTGCTGGGAAGTGTAAAATTGTATGTCCGTTTTTTACAGAATTTTTTAACACATGTTCGATTTTGGCACTTTGTCACTTAATTGCTTTTGTACGGATAGTTTTTTTTTGTACTGTATTTTTCCTGTCTTTTTGTGTGGTAAATTCCTGTATAAGGACATATTTTTCCAAACATTCCTTAGTGTCTGTTGAAAGTCTGACAGAAAAAAAGACTGACAAATAAATTAAAATCAATTTTAAAATGAAAATTTTTTTCTTTAATAAATTTTTATTGAATTATAGGAGTTTTAAAGAATATTTTTATAGGAAAAAGTCTAAGTGATGTGACACGTTTTTGTAATTTTATAAGATTACGTCTAATTTTAAGACTCTGGCACTTTTTACGTAGAATTTGGTACCTTTATTAAACCATGTTTATTTTTTAAATCTGGTACTTTTTTATTCGAATTTGGTAACTTTATAAATCCACATATATTTTTATAAATCCGGTAGTATTTTTAATATAATTTGGTACCTTTATAAATCCATGTTTATTTATATAAATCGGGTACTTTTTTATAAAAATTTGGTACCTTAATAAATCAAGTTTATTTTAATAAATCTGGTTCTTTTCAAACAATAAGTTGGTACCTTTAGAAATCTACGTTTATTTTAATAAATCTGGTAGTGTCCGACCGAGTATTTGGATTCGGAGTTTGGCCAAAAGGGGATGTTCGGTCAAACTTGGCCAAACACTGAGTATTTAATGAAATTGAGTATTTTTTTACATTAAGTTCCTTAATTTCGAGTACAAACACAAGAATATACATATTTTTTTCAAGAGATATCATTGAAATAATTTAATTGATTATTTTAAATTTTTGGGAAAAAAAATGTAAATTAACTTTTTTGAGATTTACTCATGATTATTTTTTGTTTTACTTTAACAAATTTCTTTGAATTAACCAAAATTCACGCTTTATAAAAAAAAAAGTAAATTAAAAAGTTCGGCTACGGCTTCGGTCAAAACAAGTGAGTTCGGTGGGACACTAAAATCTGGTTCTTTCTTAAACAAAAAGTTGTTTTTTTTAATCTGGCACTTTTTTAAATTGAATTTGGTACGTTTAAATAATCCACGTTTATTTTTTAAATCTGGTACTTCTTTACACAGAATTTGGCACGTTTATAAATCTGGTACTTTGTTTTACTAAAATTTGGTATATATAAATCCAAGTTTATTTTTTAATCTGGTACCGTTGTAAACAGAATTTGGTAGCTTTATAAATCTGGTACTTTTTTACTAGGATTTTGTTAATTTATAAATCCATGTTTATCTTTATAAATCTGCTACTTTTTTAACTAGAATTTGGTAAATATATAAATCCATGTTTAAATTTATAAATCTGGTATATTTAATTTGGAACATTTTTAAATCCACGTTTATTTTATATATTGGAGCTTCTTAAAGTAGAATTTGGTACCTTAATGAATTCACGTTTAGTTAGTAATTTTATAAGGCCAGGTTTATTTTTATAATTTTTAAATTGAATTTGGTACCTTAATAAATCTACGTTTATTTTTATTAATCTGATGCTTTTTATTAGAATTTAGTACCTTAATGAATCCAAGTTTATTTTTATTATTCTGGTACTTTTTATTAGAATTTGGTACCTTGATAAATTCTTATTGATTTTTATAAATCTGGTACTATTTTAATAGAATTTGATAACTTTATAAATCCATTTTTGTTTTATAAATCTGGTAGTTTTTTAACAGAACTTGGTACCTTTATAAATCCATGTTTATTTTTATAAATCTGTTACTTTTTAAAACAGAATTTTGTACCCTTATAAATCCACGACTATTTGTATAAATCTGGTACATTTTTTAAACAGGATTTGGTATCTTTAAAAATTCATATTTATTTTTATAAATCTTAAATTTTTTATTAGAATTTGGTACCTTTATAAATCCACGCTTATTTTTGTAAAACTAAGACTTTTGTATTAGAATTTGATACCTCTATAAATCAACGTTTATTTTTATAAATCCGGAACTTTTTTAAATAGAATTTGGTAGCTTTGTGAATCCACGTTTACTTCTATAATTCTTGTATTTTTTTTAAATAAAATGGGTACCTTTATAAAGCCTCTGGTACTTTCTTTAATAGAATTTGGTAGCTTTATAAAACCACGTTAATTTTGATAAGTCTTGTAATTTTTTAGATAGAATTTGGTAATAACTACATGCTTAATTTTAAAAATCTGGTGCATTTATAAACCCACGTTTATTTTTACAAATCTGTTACTTTTTTAAATAGAATTTGGTAATTTTATAAATACACGTTTATTTTTACAAATCTGGTACTTTTTTAAATAGAATTTGGTAGCTTTACTAATCCATATTTATTTTTTTAAATCTGGTACCTTATTAAATAGAATTCGGTGCATTTATAAACCCACGTTTATTTTTACAAATCAGGTACTTTTTTAAATAGAATTTGGTAATTTTATAAAAACACGTTTATTTTTACAAATCTGGTACTTTTTTTTAAATAGAATTTGGTAGCTTTACTAATCCGTATTTATTTTTTTAAATCTGGTACTTTTTTTAATAGAATTTGGTACTGTTACTAACCCACATTTATTTTTTTAAATGTGATACGTTTTTATTAGAATTTAGTACTTATTATTAACACACGTTTATTTTTATAAATTTGATACATTTTTTATTCGAATTTGGTCCCTTTATAAGTCCACAATTATTTTTATGAATCTGGTACTTTTTCTATTAGTAGTTGGTAATTTTATAAATCCCGGTTTATTTTTATATATCTGATAGTTTTTTTTTATAGGATTTGAAACTTTTTGATACCCACTCTTAGTTTTTCGATTTTTGTGGCTTTCCTTTAAATTTGACACTTTTTAAACCCAGATTCTTCTTATAGCTCTTAAAAAATTAGCAACTCTTATTTGTTCATATCAAAATTATTTTGTTTATATGATTTTATTACTTAAAATTTACATAAAATATAATACATTATACTAAAATTCTAATAAAAAGAAGAACGCAAATAATACAATAAATTTTCGAAAAAAATATGCCGTTGACATGTATAACACAACACATAAAACATTACACGTATGGTGTGACAATATGAAAAAAAATTATTACAAAAAGTAATAAAAATGTTTGTAAAATATAACTCTGAACAATAAGCATCCAAACACAAGAAGAAAATCTACAATTCATATTTTTTTTTTTTTTTTTTTTTTGTTAATAAAAATGTATGAATGTTGTCACACAAAGTGCATACGTACCAAAAATAATGACTTTTATAATGATTTACGGAATTTTATAAGAAGTTGTGCAAAATGAACAAAAAAAAAAAAGGTAATCGCAGGTTGGCAGTTTAAGTTTTGAATATTTTCATTATAGAAAATTTTAAAATTCTAACTGCAACAAAGTAAAAGATATATACATTTTTTTTTTTTTTTCTTAAACAAAAACTTATGTCAAGAAATAGTTTTTTGTTAAATTTGTTAAATAATTTTGAATCGTTTTTTCTAACTTTTTTTTCTGCATGTGCTAACACTAAAATGAGCACTGTGGCCATAACTTCAAAGCCTCCAAAGTGCTACTAACTAAAAGTGTTGAGCTATGAAACTTTCACAACTTTATTCAAAATATGATTTAAAAAAATGTTGACTTATAACAAAAAATGTTGAGATCTGAAACCTTCAAAACTTGATTCCAATATAACTAAACAAATTGTTTATGTATAACTTATGCCCAAATAACGACAAAAACCAATTTTGAGATAAGAAACTTCCAAAACTTGATTTACAATATCATTCACTAAATTTTGCTGTTCAGCGTTGTTAAACTTCAAAGCTTCCAAAACTCTACTAAATGAAAGTGTTGAGCGATGAAACTTTCACAACTTGATTTCAAATAGGATTTATAAATAACGAAAAAATAACAAAATAACGCATAAATAACGAAAAAATAACAATTTTGAGCTATGAAACTTTCAAACTCTGAAATCAATAAATAAAAATGTTCAGCTCTGAAACCAAATGCTACTAAATAAAAGTGTTGAGCTATGAAACTTTCACAATTTGATGTAAAATATGATTAATAACATTTTGACGTATAACATCACAAATAACGAAAAATAATAATTTTGAGCTATGAAACTTCCAAAACTTGATTTAAAATAACATTCACTAAATTTTGATGTTCAACTTGTTCAACTTTGTTCAAACTTCAAAGCTTTCAAAATGCTACTAAATAAAAATATACAGCTATGAAACTTACACGACATTTTTTTCCTAAATTTTGTTCCCACATTTGAACCTATAAATGATGTAAAAACTTTCTATGAAACCTTTTTCTGCAGAAATTTTTCGTGACATATTTCTTCCGCAAATTTTTTTTGCCAAATTCCTTTTTCGGAAAATTTTGTTCACGAATATTTTTACGCGAGGACCTATTTTTCTGAAATTTTTTTTCCGTAAAATTGTTTTTCTGAATTTTTGTAAGCGAATTTTTAGTTGCCCCATTTTTTCCGCGTATTTTTCTTTTTTCAAAAAAATTGATCTTATAAATAATGTAAAAACGTTCTTTTAAGAACGCAAAAAGTGTTTGGCGAAATTTTTTCCCGATTTTCTTTAACTAAGTGCGGTCAAAAATTATCCCATTTTTTCCGGTTTATTTAGTTTTATTTAAAGTTACTATAGACAAATTTCCCTATGGGGAATGAGGAGTCAATTGACCTAAAAGTGACTAGTTAAAGAAGGACTTATCACAGCACTGGTATAATTTAATACTGAAGTGGGTTAAGCAGTGTCAATTGTCCTAAAATTACCAATCCTGTGACTGGTAAAGGGAGGACAAATGACCCCCTCCTATGACAAGCCAATGTTAAAGTTGCCAGTTGTTTGCATAGGGTAGGGTTTAGCAAAAGACCGGTCTCTGACACGAAGCTACCGATCCTGTGGCACACGCAGAACCGGTCCAATTCCCCATAGGGTTGGTATCAAGGTTTTTTGACTGGTGCATTCACTGGTGCAAAATTATTTCTAAAGACTTTAAAATATTTTTATTATACAAAAAAATGTGTTTTGAGTAGCATTAAATCTGGTGTTTTAGTAAGAATTGTAGTTGTATTAAGCTTAAAATAATGCATAGTAGTGTCCAACCGAAGTCACTTTTTTTGGCCGAAGCCGTAGCCGAACTTCGGCCAAATTTTTAATATTCGGCCGAAGCCGTAGCCGAAATTTTAAATTTTTTTTTAGTTTGAATAAAATTTAAATTTTCGTTGATTTTGACTACAAAAAGCATCATTAAAGTATATTAAAAAATATTCAAACATCAATAAATTTGTAAAAAAGCAAATTTAGAATATTTTTTCAAAAATATTATAAAGTCAGTTCAATTATTTTATTGAAGTTTTCAACAAATATATGGAAATACCTGAACTTAATTATTTTAACTAAAGTATATGACGAATTTAATTGAAAATTTTGTTTTTTACGTGAAATAAATCAAAAATGAACTGTTCTTCTTCAAATATACGGTATTCGGCCAAGTTCGGCCAAAATTTGGCCGAACACCGAACTTGGCAGAACATCACTTTTTGGCCGAACTCCGAAGCCGAACGTTCGGTCGGACACTAATGCATAGTAATGCTAGTTTAATTTAATCGAGTTGGCGTCTGAGCTTTTTCAGATATTCAAAATCATTCGTTTTTTATGCGGCTTGCCCCGAACAGCCTTTTTACCCTATATTTCAAATAATTCAAAACTGTGGCAACTCTGTATCCACTATATAGGCAATATGGGTGTAATTTTAATCAATATATGAATTTTTAATTTCACTTTTTAGCACTTAAACGTGAAATTGCTTAGCTAAAAAAATACAACTCTCTTTTTTTTGTGTTAATCCAAAGTTTATTAAAATCTGCGAGTTCGGGTAGGTATACCTCCCTTGTTAGTTTATTTACTATTCTTTATAAAAAAAAAAACTTATATTTAATAAGATTCAGATATTTTATTTCAAAACTACACTGATTTCATATCCACCATTTGTAAACTTTCCTGCCACAACCAATTAGCCAATTGCATATTTTTAACCCAAGGCGGCATATATGATTTTCGCATATTTGTATAATAACCACCAGAAGAATTTTCCATTTCCTTAGCTAAGGCCAAATATATAGAAGTTTGAGCTCCTACATACACAGATTTGGTAAAAATGCGTATTATGGGATGAAAAATACACCAAGTATTATCAAACATTAAATCGGTACGTACTAGACCCGGATGTAAACAATTAACGGTGACTTGGGTATCCTTTAAAACTTCCGCCAGTTTAAGAGTAAATAAAGTATTACAAAATTTACTTTGTAGAAATGAAGAAAACCAACAATAAGATTTTTCACTGTGTAAATCGGATTTTTTAATTTTAGCTAAAAAATGTGCACCCGAAGTAATCACCACTATTCTACTAGGGGCTGAGGCTTTCAGGGAGTCAAGCAATAAATGTGTGAGTAAAAAGTGGCCCAAATGATTGGTGGCTAATTGCATTTCATAGCCCTCCGGGGTTAAACATCTTGTTTTTGTTATCAGGGCCGCATTATTAATTAATATATCCAATTTTTGTTCTTCTTTTAAAAATTGTTTTACAAATTTTCTTACTGACTCCAAACTGGATAAATCCAATGAACGATTATAGACATTGAGATTTTTGGTCTGTTTTATAATATCTCTTCTGGCCTCCTCACATTTTTCATAATTTCTGCAAGCCATATAGACTCGAGCTCCTCGTCGAGCCAATTCCATAGCAGTTTCTTTGCCTATACCTCTATTACAGCCCGTTATTATGACCACTTTATCTTCTATACGATTTGATTTCCTGTAATAAGGACCTTCAATATATTTGCTAATTAGATACAAAAACAATGTCATTATAGCCACCATACATATGGCTATAAATACCCATAACCATAGTTCTTCCTTGATTTTATTATAATGGCTGGTATCCGGATTTTCCGTTATATTTGAAGATTTTAATCTGTTTATGGAATAATTTTATTTATTATTTATTTTTTTTTTTGTTCTTTAATTGAAGTATTTGTTATTCTTACTTTAATATTTCCATTGCGTTTTAAAATTACTTAATGTTCGGCTGTGTTGTTGGCGGTATGTTCACATTTTCACTACTGACTTGTAGAATCTTTAATTTGATTTCTAAAGCTTTCGTTATAGAATTGTTTGGAATTTACATGGATTTCAGCTACTCTACTGGACAAAAATCTGGTTTGTAATATTGTCAGATAAAAATTAATAGAATACAAATTAAAATTCAATATAAAATTAAGGATTTGTTCAATTAACTAACAAACAATCAAAATAGCAAACGAAAAACTACTACCTTAACTATAAAATCAAATACAAAACGTTAAAAATGACAAACTAAAAACTATCACTCAAAATATAAAATCAACTTGCAATACAGTAAAAATTACAGTTAAACCCAAAAAAAAAAAAAAAAAACTTTAAAAAACCTTCAAAAATTTGATTTCATTTTAAACTTAATTTTAAACCGTTTTAATATTTGTATTAAAAATACAAAATATATTTTTTCAGACCTTGTGTCTATGTTTTCATATATTTAGTAAGAATATTGTTCTACATCAAAAGCAAAAATGATTACATATCAATATATTTTGTATATCATTATATGTAGCATGTGTGTTTGTTGTATTACAATTTGTAAAAACACCATATATTCCAAACAAACAGATCTCAATAAACAAATTTCTAGAACATATAAATAGTGTCCGACCGAACGTTCGGCTTCGGCTTCGGAGTTCGGCCAAAAAGTGATGTTCGGCCAAGTTCGGTGTTCGGCCAAATTTTGGCCGAACTTGGCCGAATACTGTATATTTGAAGAAGAACAGTTCATTTTTGATTTATTTCACGTAAAAAACAAAATTTTCAATTAAATTTGTCATATACTTAAGTTAAAATAATAAAGTTCAGGTATTTCCATATTTTTGTTGAAAACTTCAATAAAATAATTGAACTGACTTTATAATATTTTTGAAAAAATATTCTAAATTTGCTTTTTTACAAATTTATTGATGTTTGAATATTTTTTAATATACTTTAATGATGCTTTTTGTAGTCAAAATCAACGAAAATTTAAATTTTATTCAAACTAAAAAAAAATTAAGAAGTTCGGCTTCGGCTACGGCTTCGGCCGAATATTAAAAATTTGGCCAAAGTTCGGCTACGGCTTCGGCTTCGGCCAAAAAAAGTGACTTCGGTCGGACACTACATATAAACTTCCTAGAGATGATTCTTAACACTGTTTAGGTAGCGCGCAAAAGTGAAAAATTTTTTAATTTCATTTTTTTTTTCCTTTCTTCTCCTGTTCAGGTGCATAGGTAGCAAACCCAATTTCCAGGAAGTTTATATGTTCTATGGAAAAAAGGTAAAAAAAATCGAATTTTTTTAAGTTTTTTGCGATTTTGATCTGGAAGGTGAAGTTTTTTTGATTTTATATGTTCGCTTGTTCTTTATGACAAGAGCTACAACTTTGCCATAGAGAGTAAATCAAAATTCTGAACGGTTTGCAAGATATGAGCCGGAGAAAATTATCACTTTTTTGCGAAAATGATACCGAGGCCCCAAATCTTTGGCGGCCCATAAACAAAAAAGGAGATGACTTTGGGAAAAATTGGGAGACACGGGTCTTTTTTTTTAGTCTTTTATCACGTAGTGGTGTCCGTATATGGTTATTTTTTTTTCGTGTTGCACTGTGTATTTAAATCTTATTACGTTTGGGGAGAAATAATCGGGAGACTCCCATCGTAAGCTAATATAGCTAGAATACTTGATAGCTTTAAAATTACAAGGGAGGTATACGACCCGAACTCACATATTTTAATGAACTTTGGATATGTTGTATAAAAATGCAAAAAAATAAAAATCACGTATTTTTTTTTAGCAGCACAATCTCACGTTTAAGGATTAAAAAGCGGGGTAAAAAATTCAAGTAACCCAAAATAGGTAACTTTTTGCATATAAAACTTTGAGTGCTAGCAATTTTTTTTTTTTTTTGTTTCTAATCCGATTTTCAAAAAATTAACATATTTATGATCTGCTAGTAGACTCTCGATATATTCAAATTTGAAAAGGTGAATTTCAAAATTTGGTAAGACTCAGGTCCAGTTTATTGTGAATAGCGGGACGAAATCCAATGTCTAATTTCTCTTTTAGAATATTGGTTATTTAACTAAATAAATTCTTGATTAAATAAAAAAAATAATGCAATATCTTGTTCCCCCCCCAAAAACTACATTCATTAAAGCAGAAACTAAAAAATTCAAAATTTAAATTTTTTAAATATTTTCAACCATCTAGGAAAATTTAAAATTTACAATGTAGTTATGATTTTTAGAAAATACACTCATTCTTCTCTACAACGCCTTTCACAATTAAAATGAAATAAAATTGCATATTAATTATAGTATTAATTGCAATTGTCTGAAAAAGACGTTTAAATTCAAACTCAAACAAAAATCAAACTTTGCTCTCTGGCAATTCTTCCCTAACTACGTAAGCGCCATCTATCGAATATACAAAGGATATATCATAGATGTGGCATCACTTACAACATATGGGAAAACAGTGGACATTAGAGTGAGGTAAGTTTCTAAAAATAGAACTGTTGTGTTGTTGGAGTTGTACTTCTGAGATTATGTATGCAAGAACTAAAACACCGTGTATTGCGCATAAAACTAGTTTAAATCACAACAAAACTCGACCTGACGATAGATCAGTGCGCTAAAGCGCTCTGTCTAACGTGTACTGCGTGTGCATGTGGCATTAGAAATCACATTATCTATACCACGGTCAGTGATTGCACTGAAAATTTCATATAGACGCAATCGAACAAATAAAAACATAACAAATATTACATTATTCACAAAAAAAAAAAAAAAAAAAAAAAAAAAAAACAGGGTCACTGACGAAGGTTCAATACCAGAAACTACGCAGTCTGATTCAGAAAATTGAAAATTTACAATGTATGTAGTTATGATTTTTAGAAAATACACTTTTTCTTCTCTACCACGCCTTTCACATCTAGGATTTGTATTCTGTCATTTTCAACTTTAATTGCTAATATTTCCACTAGAGGACGCTTTAAGGTAAAAAAATAATACAAAATGTCTATAATTTGTAGTGTCCGACCGAACAGTTCGGCCAGAAAATGCATTTGGTCTGTATTCGGTATTTTAAAGCATTATGGACAAATTTGGCGGATGGAAAAATGTTTATTGGACTGATTAGATGCTATTTTGAGTGTCAAATTTGAATAAAAGTCTGTAGTTAAGCAATGAATTCACTGTTCAGCCTCAGAAAGTTCGGCCAAATCGAAAATAGTTCGGCGGCCGAACTTTTGACTTTATAGCTAAACTTCGGATTTTCTCTTAAATTTTATACACAAAATGGAATTAAATCGGCTCAACAAACATGTTTCCAATACCAAAATTTGTCATCATTGCCTCTAGATAACAAAAAACCGACAAAATATAGTTTTTTGGCCGAACTGTTCGGTCGGACACTAATAATTTGTTCTATAGATCTGCAAAGTATGGTTAAAAATTTCCAACGGATCTATGACGTGTCTTTAAAGAGTTAAATGTTTAATTGAAAATGAATTTGGTGCACACAAAATTTTCAGTTTTTATAACGACAACAAATTGAAAGAAAGCAAAATTTAAAAAAAAAATAGCCGAAATTTAAAAAAAGGCAATTAAATTGAAAAATATGGTTATTTTTTTAATTTTAGCGTTTTTCGATTTTTTTCAACTTTAGGCACATTTAGTAGTTTTTTTAGTTTTAGTAGTATCAACTAAAAATTTGTTTGAAACTAAAAACAATATTCATTTAGGTTTTCAATAGATATGATAAAAACCTTAATTAAAACTAAATCAATAAAATATACAAATTATTTTAATTGATAGTAGAATTTCTTAACAGCGCCGAATTCAATAAAACTTTTATAATATTTAAAAATAATTTAATTGAAACTCGATTTTAGTTTTTTATTCTGTGTAGCTTGTTTTATATCCTCACAAGTATTTATCAATAAACCAGTATTGCAAAAAATACATGTTGTGCATCTCAAAAAAAAATATTTATATATCGAAACTATGAACTATCTTTATTATTTGGTACAATATAAATATTAAAGCTCAAAAAAAGCAGTTTTGTAAGTATTTTTTTTTTTTTTTTTGTTGCCATAATTATAGTAAATCAAAGCTTTAAGGTCGCCTAAAAATTTAATTCGTACTAAAATGATGGCTCACAATGAGTCAAAAGAAAACGACAATACAAAATTTGTATTACAAATTAAGAATAATTACACTAGTTTACAAAATTAACTACTTTAGGAAATACTTGAAAAATGTAAAAAAATAAATTTTAAAAAAATCTTTCGTATTTTTGCATTTTACATATTTTTAATTTTGATTTTATGATAAGGTTTACCAAATCAGCCAGTTTATACACTAAGGCAGACAAAATTCTCATAAAGTTAATATTGTCGTTTGTATGTAATGTCTAGTTTGAGTTAAGCCAATTATAGTTTTTTAGCGGAAAACTGAAGATTACAGCGATGCCTATGAAACAATTGTATTGCCTATCGTGAAAATTATCAAACTTTTTGAAAAGCGACAAATAGAATATAATATGACAATATCATATTAGATTTTTGACTTTAGGTAGAACAATATTCTAACTAAATATATCAAAATATAAAAAGTTCCAAAAAACAATTTTTGTATTTTTAATAAAAAAATTAAAACATTTTTGAACAATCAGCATACCACAAAACATTGTATGTTTGGATATGTGTTGTTTTTATAAATTGTAACACAACAAACACGCATACTATATATAATGATATACAAAGTATATTGATATGTAAAATTTTAGCTTTTCAAAAAGTTTTTGATTTTATGGTAAGGTTTACCAAATCTGCCAGTTTATACACTAAGGCAGACAAAATTCTCATTAAGGTGATTTTGTCGGTTGTATGTAATGTCTCGGTATGAGTTAAGCCAATTATGGTTTTATGTTGGGGACAACTGAAGATTAGGGTGCTGCATATGAAACAATTGTATTGACACTATCGTGAATATTATAAAACTTTTTGAAAAGCGACGAATAGAATCTAATGTGACAATATCATATTAGATTTTTGACTTGAGGTAGAACAATATTCTAGCTAAGTATATCAAAATATAAAAAGTTCGACAAAACAATTTTTGCATTTTGAAAACAAAAATTAAAACAATGAAAATGAAAATTATTCAAGTTCGAGGCCATACTCTATATTTCTTTATTAGGATATTGTCCTAACAAATAATCTATAGAGTTTTTGTTTTCAAATTTATTAATTGACCACTTTCAGAAATGTGTTGATAGATCTATTTCGGGCATTTTCCGGGTTCCCATCATCCGAATACGTTTTGAAAGAAGTAACAATCCCATGCAAAACATCAAACATTCATATAAACTAGTGTTCTCACTACATGAGAACTAATTAATATATGAGCTCGAAATTAAAGATTATCCCCATTGATCAAAAATAAATTGAAAACTTGTTTAAAAAAACTAAAACATTTTTGAACAATCAGCAGACCACTACTCTTCTAATACAAACATAGTTTGTTGGGATATATATTGTTTTTACAAATTGTAACACAAAAAACACACATACTACATATAATGATATACAAAGTATATTGATATGTAAAATTGTTGCTTTTTAAAAAGTTTTTAATTTTATGATTAGGTTTACCAAATCAGCCAGTTTATACACTAGGGCAGACAAAATTCTCATAAAGTTAATTATGTCGTTTGAAGGTAATGTCTGGTTTGAGTTAGGTCAATTATAGTTTTCTTTAGCGGACAACTGAAGATAACGGTGATGCCTATGAAACAATTGTAGTGTCTATCATGAAAATTATCAAACTTTTTAAAAAGCAACAAATAGAATATAATATGTCAATATTATAGTAGATTTTGGACTTGCAGTAGAACCATATTCTAACTAAATATATGAAAATATAGAAAGTTCGAAAAAACAATTTTTGTATTTTTAATACAAAAATTAGAACATTTTTGAACAATCAGCATACCACGACTCTTCCAATACAAACATTGTTTGTTGGAATATTTGTTGTTTTTACAAATTGTAATACAAGAAACACACACATACTACATATAATGATATACAAAGTATATTGATATGTATATTTCATGTATTTTTAATACTAAAATTTAAACATTTTTGAATTTAAGAATTGTCTATGTATTGTTGATCTTTTAAAATTGCATTTCATTTTGAATTGTCAGGTTTGAGATCATAATTAGAAGTTACTATTACAAATAGAAAACACTAAATGTAATAGCAACATTTAATTATAATCTCAAAACTGACAATTCAAAATTAAATGGATTTTTGAATTTTTACTTTTTTTTTTATTTTTGCAAAGTCCTACCTAACGGTCGGACCTGTAATTTTATTTTTATTAGAATTCTAGGGGATGCAGGTAAAATTAATTGTAAAACTTATATTTTGTTAAATCGACTAGCAGATTATATAGAAATGAGAAAATTTAAAAAAAGACTTAAGATTGACGTGGGACAAAGAATATATTGTTTGTACACATTTTTCATTTAGTTTAATTAATTTTATTTAGTTCAATTAATCAATTCATCAAGTGTAGCCATACATTCTAAAATATAAAAAAATCCAATCTTCAGCCAAAAAATATCAAACATAGACCCACTCCTTAAGTTTTTAATTCCTGAGATTCGCTAGGAACCAAAGTCTATATGTGCTTAATTTTCATTAACTTCAAATGCCTAATTATGTAATTAAGACTAATTAGGTATAAATTAAACTTAGATTCCAAAAAAAGTCGAACATTTAAAAGCAGCCGAATTTTCTGTTAATTTAACTGAGTTTCAGTTATTTTTACAGACATATATAACTTAAGTTTAGGTTATTTAATTTCGATTTAATTATTTTAATTTAGCATTTGGGAAGGGCTCTTTGGGAGACTTTCATTGCTAATAATAAATTCACTTTCTGTCTGTATATTCACTAGAGATTTAATATCTATTATTGCAATTAATTATATTACTTTGTTAATAAATTTTATTGCCGTATGCACACTTGTGCATTAATTAAATAGTTTATAAAGAATACAACAAGTATTAAAATCATTTAAATATTTATATTGTCTAAAGAATGTCTAGAAAATCTATAGAATATCTGTTAAAGCTTTCTCTTCATAGTAACACAAAACTTAACATAACAGGTTTTAACACTAAACTTACCCAACGTGGTTAAATGATGTCTTTCAGAATATTATATTTGGAGACACCCTGTTTAAAGGCAAAGTATGCTATATAGTAACAAAGTTAGCCATCTCATGTATTAAAATCAAATATGAGCCGGTTCATAAAAATATTTAGTAAACGAATTTTAGATAAAAACTTGAAGTTTAACATCATGGCATTTTGAATCACCCTGTTAAAACATAAGGCAACAAAATAGAATGTATTAGGCATACAAAATTTTCTAGGCCTATAATTTATAATAATGTAATAGATAAAAATAAACCGATTTCAGTATTTTCAACTTTAAAGATTATAGAAGAATGGATGAAATACTTAGACTATAGTATTTATATATTGGTCACCCTGTTACAGTGATAAAATTAACCATTTAAGATTAAACAAAAAACATTTCGGAACACAACTTTTTTAAATATATTTTAAAATATTTAAAACGTTTATACAATATGGATAAGACATGGGTTGAAACTTCATTTTATGAGTCACCCTATTTAAAAATAAGTTAAACCAACTAAAATACCATAACTTCTCCATCGTTCTTGAAATCGATAAAAAATTTAAGAATTCTATTGGTCACCCCCACGGGGAAAGGGATCAGTCCCAAGTGACTCTCAGGATAGGTCCCAAGGTGGCCAATCATAAGTCAAACTTTTTATATAAAAGAGACCGATCACTTTACCAGGGTGTTGTTGCAGGAGGCGGCCAATGGACAGATTTTAAACACCTAGTGACGGGTTAGATGGTGTATTTAAAAATTGATTTTAAAATAAAAAAAAAAACAAAATTTAAAAAATCATTAATAATTTAAAAAAAAAATCACCAAAATTAAAAAATTTAGGAATTCAAACAAATCAAATAAATTAAAAAAATGTATTGCCAAAATTAAAAAAAAACTCCAAATTTTAAAAAAGAAGTCAAAATTTGAAGAAAACAATCGCCAAATAAAAAACAAAACACATAAAATCAAACAAAAAAATCGACGAAACTGAAAAAAAAAACTCGCCGAAATTGTAAACAAATTGCTATAATTGCCAAAATTGGAAAAAAAAAAATGTTTTGACAAAATAGACCAAAGTCGTCGAAATAAAAAATATCAGCGTGCCCCGGTAGGCTAGTTGGTAGCGTGCTGGCTTATCAGTGCGGGGGCCGTGGGTTCGATTCCAACCAGAGGCACTGGTCTGTTTTCGCTACAAACGCGCCGAAGGCCATAGTAGCTACCCTATGGGGAATGAGGAGTCAATTGACCTAAAAGTGACTGGTTAAAGAAGGACTTAACACTGGACTGGTATAATTTAATACCGAAGTGGGTTAAGCAGTGTAAATTGTCGTAAAATTACCAATCCTGTGACTGGTAAAGGGAGGAAATACCACTTAACCAGAATGCTTATTAACAAGAAAAAGCCAGTTAGCCAGAATTTTACCCATTGGAAGCTGTTTAGTTTACGTTTATTTTATTCGACATGACCCTTTTGCGACAGTCTTGTGGTATGCCCATCTTTGGTTAGTCCTGTGGAATGCCACTATGTGGTTAAAAGCAGGACAAATGACCCCCTCCTTTGACAAGCCAATGTTAAAATTGTCAGTTGTTTACATAGGATAGGGTTTAGCAGAGGACCGGTATCTGGCACGAAGGGACCGATCCTGTGGCACACGCAGAACCGGTCCCATTCCCCATAGGGTAGTGCTCGGTTAGGGTAATAGTATATAATTCGTAATTATATGATTATTAATTAATAAAAAAAATAAAATAAAAAATAAAAAATATCAAAATTAAAAAACCGTTCAAATAAGAAATATCTCAAAAACAAAAAAAACGCTGAAATTGACTAAAAATCAAATTGAAAAAAAATTTCAAAATTTACCAAAAAATCTGCTTACAACATAAACGTTGTTGCGTGTAAACGTGTTGCCTATGCAATGTGACTGGCTAACAGCAAACTTATATTATTTGCGTGTGTGCTCAATACAAAACAAAAAAACACAACTAAAAATTAAAATAAGGAACAAAATACGAACTATAAAAAATATACAGTTGATGTTGACCCGTCACGGGATAGAGGCTTTGAGGTAAATTAACTAATTTGTATGAAGATTTCACATTTTTAATTAAAAACATTATAATTTTAGAAATTTTAAAAATGTTTGACTTTGAATCTTTCTATCTATCTTCTAAACAAAATCCTAAAATTTATAAATTTGTTAACAGAAATTGTTGTAAATTAAGATTTCCATCGAAAAAAATTCAATTTCTTAAATTAACAAAGAAATTTAAACAAGTTCTAATATTTTGTGTAGAAAAAAAACCGCATAAAAGTCTGCATTTACTTATGAGTTTGTTAAAGTTAATATTTTTCTCTATTTGCCTTAAGTCACATATGTTGTATGAGTGATTTTTTTGTTAATAAACTTTAGAGAAAAAAAAACAATGTATTGTATAAATTCATAACATGTGTTTATGTTTTTGCGGCAAAAATTTTCTAATTTTGGACTAAATGTAAAAGGGACTAAACATATATATTTGAGGACTAATGGAAAATAACTTAAAATGATTTTAAATGTTTTGTAAAAAGAAAAATTCAAAAGACTTTTTGACCTAAAACGTTACAAGGTATCTTAAATGTGTAAATCAACCAAGTGACCAGATCCTTTCATATAAAATGTCCGACTCAGGACCGGTATCTTGTATCGCTGGACTTGTTCTGAGTGTTACCTGGGACCTGTTTCTTTTCCCGTAAAAATATGTTTTGTAGTGTTTCTCATTTTCCAATTTTTGCTTTTACGTTCTGGTTGTGTTTTTTGTTTTTCTTTTGTATTAAAACACACATGCAAAAAATATGACTTTGCTGTTAGCCAACTAATATACACAAGTAATATTACGAATATTCTGTAAAGTATTTAAATTCTTACTTTGTTTTAAATTTATTTAAAAATCTATTTTTAGACATATCAGCTAACACATCACAAGGTGTCTAAAATCTGTCAATTGACCCAGTCTATGACAACGCCATTCATCCTCACCTAACCCATCTTTTGTCTATCACAAATCCAATTTAAATTATTATCTTAATCGGTAAAGTTTTGATATAAAATCATTAAATTGTTTTTTTAAATCTAAATTCTTTTTTTTATTTAAAATCCCTAGAAATTTAAGTTAAGCTCTTTTTCCACACCACGTAACTCTCTGTGTTTTAAAGTTATTGTCTGCTGGAGTAAAATAGTTTTTTTTTTTATATAAATGTTTCAGTCAAACAAATATTATTACAGCTGAGGTGACTACATTCTGCTTATATAAAGTGCATTATATATATGAGAGTATCCTAATGTTATTCTTGGAATATTTATCTTTGCAAAGGTATATAGAAGTTAAATGCATTGTGTGGTTTTGTTTTTTGATAAACTATGAATTTTAAAACAAGTGTAATATAATCAAGGTTTTAAAGCAAATAAATATAGAGGGCGAACAAAATTCTTGAAATATTGAATTAAGTTCAAAGGAATATTGAATTAGTGCAAGAGGTAGTGACAGTGTCGTTTGATTTTTAGCTTCATAAATTTTCAGCTGAAAAGTCCCACGTTGGGCGCCAAAAAAATTACTAAACTTAAAAATTAACTCTTATAAACATTTTTAAAACCAAATTCAAAAATTATAGCCTATTTTCAGGCTTTTTTTATTTTATTTAAACTATAAATTATTTTGAGAAATCAAATATTTTTTTATGAGCATCAATTTAATTTCTTTATAAATTTAGTTTTCATTCTAAATCACAAAAAAAAATGTTTATTTTTTACTTTAACTGCTTGTTCTACAGCATTTTGTTAACAATAAATTTTTCAAATAAATCTAAAGTGATTTGTATTTGTCAGAGATTTTATATAATTTTTTTTTAATATAAAAAAACTGTAAAATAAACAACAACATTTCTAAACTTTATATGTTCTTTAACAAAAAACATGCAAAAATAACATACAAACATGGAATATGTATAAACATACAATACATTCATACAATTGATATACAGTCAACGCAAGAAGCAAAGCATACAAAATGAAATTTTTTTTGAAATCTGCAAACCAATGGCCACATAAATACGATTTATGTGATTTTTTTTCCAAAAATAAAAAAACTTTCTTTATAGAACGAAAAAACTAAAGCATACAGCTCAAACAACTTTGTTTAATGTGTCAAACAAACAGAAAAAGGAACTAAAATAAAGTCTGTTAAAAACATACTCCTTAATAATAACTGGATTGTATAAATTTTTAAAAAACGGTTAGTACAAAGTCGAATACAAATTAAAAAATGAACTCTGCATCATTTTTGAGTCCTAAGGATGAAATAAATATGTTTAGCATTCAGTGAGTGCAGTCTGACATTAAAAAAAAAATATGTAATGATAACAAAACAGCATCTTTGTTTACGAAAAAAAATCCTTAAGGATATATAAAGGACGATAGATTTCGAAGAATTAAAAATCTGACTGTGACAAAAGCCATAAAAAGTACAAATTTATTCAGAAAAATCAAATTTGAATATGTAAGACCTACAAGAGTGTGGACAATGATTCCAAAACATTTTATTATCGTATTGTTACATTTGGTACATTAAATAGTCATTAGTCGTAGCCGTAGCCGAATTTCGGTTGATTTTGACAACGAAATGATCAAAGAATTTTTTTCAAAAATATGAAATATTTTTTTCAAAAAATATAAGTTCAATTATTTTAATAACGTTTTTTGAAACAATATGGGAATGCAGGAACTTTTTAATTTTTACCAAAAAATATATAACGAATATAATATAAATTCTTGTGTTTGTACTCGAAATTATTTGTTTTTCGTTAAGCAAAAAACAAATGATCTTGAACTTGAATAATCTTGCTCACATCATAATTTATGATAAAAGATCGAAAAATAAACTTTTGGTTTTAATTTTTAAAAGTAAAACATTAAAGTATTTTATCTGAAAATGTACTTAATTTCTTCAAATACTCCGTTCCGTGTTCGGCAAAAATTTAGCCGAATGCCGAACTTAGCAGGTTATAACTTTTTGGCCGAACTCCGAAGCTGAATACTCGTGAATACTCGGTCACACTGGGGTATAATGCACCCCAAAAATAATGTAAAATGCGTGTAACAATAAATAGGTGGGAGGACTGAAGGTTAATATACATTTTGCTTTCAGCACTTATATGCAAAGTTGTCCTTTTCCACTTTTGTACCCTCCACACTATGATAATGTGTCGAAATATCGGTCTTAGGCACCATTAAGTATATATTATCTTGATCCTTATTAAATTTTAAGACGATTTAGCAATAGCGATCACGGCGCGAAAACGCAATAGAAACTAATCATTTCTAACTAGATTGATGGACATTTTCGCGAAAAGTTTGGTATTGAAAATGAGCACGATCGGTTCAAGAGTTATTTCCCATACGATTTCCATACAAAATGTGTATCTTTGTACAATTTCATAGTGGCGTCTGATGTATAAAATAGTGTGTTATATTTTTTCATCGGACGCTTAAAGGTGAATATTTGAAATTTACCTCAAAATAGTTTAAACCACAAATTTTTTCACCACAAAATTAAATTTAGATCAATATTTATTACATAAGCTTTAAAATTGAGATACAGGGGCACATATCTTTTGCCAGAGGCATATAAATTGTAAATTTATAAGTATATTTTAACTGGGTAACATCGAGAGCCTCAATGATATTTAAAAAAATTTTATTTTCAAATTGAAACATTTTTGTTTTATAAAATAAACAGCAGCAATCCACTACCAAATAACGTTGGAGAATATGAGGGAAATACATTTTTAAAGGTTTCATGAGAATCATATTCAGGAATTGTTTTCGCGATGGCGGTGAATAGAATCTATGGATAGCACAATATATACATGATTTCATTAAATTTTTGATTTGTATACTTGAATAATTTCGTTCTATGAAGAAATAAATTCACTAATAACAATTATATCATGCAAAATGTCTTTACGTGGTATTTCCATCTTATGTCAATACAGTGTACGTTACAGGATCTCAGCTTGTATGGAGAAAAAAATAACGTTATTAAAACTACATCCCCCAAAAAATTAGGATAATCGGATATCGGGAAGACGTGCAGCATTTCAAGGGAAATATAAAACTTTTTGTATATTTTCTCAAATATTTTTATATTTTAAAACGATTTTGAAATAAAAACATTAAAGAATCGTGATTCGGAGTAAATTATCTTTGTAATAAAGCAATAAAAACTTAAATCGGTAAAAAAAAACAGCCGAGTTTTTACAATTTCACTTCGGCATCTCATGTGTTGCAGACCATTTAATCAAGAGATTTAAGCCCAAAATTCGATATTTATTAAAATTATCTACTACAAAAACACTTTTGTGTCCTATTATTTACAGAAAACTCAGATTCGAAGTTTTTCGTCTTGTGTTTTGCTAACTCGTTTTAAAAGCCTTTAAACACTGGTTTCAAATCTCTAATTCGAATGTTTAAAATTTTTTTTAATAAATTTCAGAAAATAAACGATTTTACTTCAGGGTTTTATTAGACACATATTTAGGATAAAAACCAGTAAAAATTGTAGGTATTTATCAATACCACGAATTAGGAAAATAAAGATTTTAAAATTTGTATGCTTTGGTTCTCTTGCGGACTGTATACTAAATAGAAAATATTAAAAAAAAGAAATCTACAAATGTAACCATAGAGTCTGTAACAGACGCAAACATAAACAATGGTAACAAAAATATAAACACATACACAAAAAAACACATACACAACCATTTAAAATATATTACATACAAAAATACACAGAAAAAAATATATAGAATTAAGCAGAAATAACGTTAAATTCAAACTAAATTTGCTTTCTTTTTAATAAACTAAACTAAAATATTTTTCTAGTTATTTTTTAAATGCTAAAATTAAATCTAAAATATTTAAATATGCACTGAGAGAATTATCTTCATGATATCTATGAACTTTTGCATTAGGTCTATGAATTGTCACTGAAATTCGTCCATTGAAACTTTTCATTAAATTAATTATGATTTTCATAAAAGTTAATGAAAAATTTAATTTTATTCATTACAGATTTCATACGCTTAATGAAAAAGATTCATTAAAAATAGTTTCATAATATAGTTTTTCATAAAGTTTAAGAAATTTTTCATTCACTTTGTGAAGAAAACCTTATTAGTTTGGTGAAAAGTTTTATTAAAAGTCGTCCAAGAAAATTTTCCCTGTGTGAATGTAAATACGCAAAAGTTTATTTTATTTAGATTCATATTTACTTCAATAACATTCATAATTAATGAAAAAATGTTGGTAAAAAAAAGTTGATGTTAATTTAAATCTATCTATATATATAAAATGGAATGTGTGTTTGTTTATTTGTTTGTTTGTACCTTATAGGAGACCAAACCTCTGAACCGATCTTCCTGAAATTTTCACAGCATTTAACTGCGACTCTGGCATAATTAATAGGGTATTTTTTTTCGACCACGCCCACTTTTACGCCCACTTTTATAAAATTATGTATTTGCTCCCATATAGTTTTTAACAAATTTACTTCAAATTGTATACACATTATATTCCAAGCGAGGTATAAATAAACATTTCTTACGCCACGCCCCCTTTCACGCACCTTTTCACGCCAAATTTTGTTTGAAAGTTTTAAACTTTTTGTTCTCTGTACAAATTTGTTCCTTCCAACGGATTTTTTTTTATTTGGTAGTATATTGCTCTTAATACTGTTAACGTCACCATATAACTATGAACCACGCCCACTTCACCGCCCCCTTTTTTTAATTCAGATACTTACTGATACCACTAACAATGTTTGCTATACAAAATACTTTTTTTGTAATATGTATTTACCTCAAGTTTTATACACTTTTTATCTACATGTAAGGTAGCCATACATTTTTTTATTACCAAATCCCCCTTTTTCGCCCCATTTTACCTTAAATTGTAATTAATCTGCTTTCAATATCTATATATATAAAATGGAATGTGTGTTTGTTTATTTGTTTGTTTGTACCTCATAGGAGACCATACCTCTGGACCGATCTTTCTGAAATTTTTACAGCATTTAACTGAGACTCTGGCATGATTAAGTGGCTACTTTTTTTGACCACGCCCACTTTTACGCCCACTATATACTCCACATTATATACTCCAGCAAGGTAGATATAAACGTTTCATACGACAGGCCTCCTTTCACGCCCCATTTTGTTTAAAAGTTTTAATCTTTTTTTCCTCTGTATATTTATAGAAAAGTTATTAGCCTTAAATAAAATGTTAGGCAGGACAACGTCTGTCGGGTCAGCTAATTAATACAAATAAAATTTTAAGGCAAAACAACGTTTGCCGGGTCAGCTAGTATGATATAATAATTGATTTAACTATAATTTTTTTCTCTGTGTAATTAAAAACATCCTACATAGAGATAAATTGTAAGAACTGTTAGATGTTTTAACTTTTTACATCTTTTTCTCAAACACACACACTCATACACACACTTACACATAGAGAAAAATTTAGCCATTTGCCAATTAAAAGTCTTTTACTTCGACTGAAATCGTTCAGTATAACTCAATATTAGGTTTTACAACGAAATTAATTTAATAGAACTAAATTTTAGTTGCAACACCCAACATATTCAGTAATCAAATTTGAATATGGCTGTACAAACCGAAATTATTGATTGTAGCCATAAAAATGCACTTTTTAATGCAATTGCCACTATATTTTTCTGTGTGTACACTCACATAAAACAAACATTGCTAGTTTTCAAACAAGTTTTATTTTTGAAATTTTATACCGGAAACGGAAATGCTGCATGGTTTTGCAAATGTGACACAACAATAACAGCAATAGCAACAACAACAACAAAAACTGCAACAAAAACATCAAAAATAACTCAACTGGAAATAAACTAATGTTAATACAGCATACAAGTGACACCTTTTAACAGCAGCAGCCAACACTAACAACAACTTCTACTACGAGTACAATACCATTATTTTAGATACATTTAACTATTTTATGTTTATTTTTGAACTATTCTTTACAAGAAAAATGACAAAACTAATAAATTGATCCTGTTTTTATAACAAATAAAACCAAAATTCGATGAAAGATATAAGAATCCTCCCATTTTAACCTGGGACGAAAAAAAAAATACAGCCCCATATAAAAATGAGTTCATATATGAACATATATGATCATACATGGGATGGTATATGGTCATGCAAAGGTATAACTGATCATATAAATCCATATACAGTTGAATATGACCATATCTATATATACTATTTGGATGTCCCAATATGGCTATATATGAGAACATATATGGTAATACAGTCGAACTTCTCTGTAGTGAACTTCTATACAATATAGCTTTCCCTATAATGAATTAATTTTAAAAACACAGCTTTTTCGTTTAAATTTTAGTGTTTTTTGATCTCCTTATAATGAATTTCCCTACAGTGAATTTTTCTTTACAATGAACAAATTTTGCTGATGTCAATTTGAGTCACATGCGTTTATGTCTCCATATAATGAATTATTTCAAAAAAAATTCTGTTACACAACACTGTGTACTGAGAAGAAAGAAAAATATAATGAGGGAAATCCCCAAAATATAAAACTTAGATCAAACAAAAAAAAAAGTTCCATCAATAACAATTTTGACAGCAGTTAAACGTGTTCAGTGAACGAAAATGACGCAGCGAAGTAGCATTTCTCTTGGAAAAAAGTTATTAATAATTAATAAAGCTGAAGAAGGAGTACTTCGATAACATTTAAAAATGAGAAATCCTTTGGTGGAAAACAGAGCAAAGACAGAATAACTGTCCTAGTAGCAAGCAATATGACTGGTTCGAAGAAGCTTAAACTGCTTGTTATAGGAAAAGCCAAAAATCCTAAGTGCTTTAAAGGAGTAAAATCTCTCGATGTACATTATGAGTTCAAGAAAAAAGCGTGGATGACAGGCGACATTTTTACGAAATGGCTTTTTGCAAAATTCGCTTCTCAAAAAAGGAAGATTTTACTAGTTGTGGATAACTGCACTGCGCATCCTAAGCAGGTAAAAGATAAATTGCAAAATATTGAGCTTGCCTATTTTCCTCCCAACATGACTTTTGTTACTTCAACCAATGGACCAAGGCATTATCTACAACATAAAACTACTTTATAGAAAACGAATTTTGACAGACATATTGACACAGATGGAGGAGAACAAACCTGTTATGGTCATAGAATTGCTTCAAGCCATTCGAAACTTAAGCGCAGTTTAGAATGTCTATGTAAAACCAAAAACAATTGCGAACTGTTTCCGAAAGGCAGGATTTTTGAAAGATGGCATGCAGACTCAAGCTAACCATTTTGATGAAGAAGACTTTCTTTCATTATCTTATTTGGCTGCTCAATAAGACGTTACCTACATTGGAACGAGTTTCTTCATCAATGTATTTAAATCTCTAAATGTATTAGAAAGTTTTATTGAGGATGAAAAATGGAAAACTGTAATCCAAACTAAAATACCTAACTATTTTAAATAAAAATTGAAAAAAAATATAATTTCCGTATAATGAAGTTTCTATATAATGAAGTGATTTTCTGGTCCCATGCAGATTCATTATAGGGAAGTTCGACTGTATGTGTATGAAACCATATATTCAATTATGGGCATATATAACAGTGTCCGATCGAGTATTCGGCTTCGGAGTTCGGCCAAAAAGTGAAGTTTGGCCTAGTTCGGTATTCGGCCTAATTTTGGCCAAATTTGGCCTAACTATTAACTTTTTATGATTATTTAATAAAAAGCACAAATAAATAACAACTGTGGTTATATTTACTTTTCAGAATTTACAAAAAAACTAATTAAAAAATACAACGTTGAATATGATAGAACACAAAAAAAAAACAACGATATTTAAATATCTATGTATGTGTGTGTGAAAAAATTTCAAAACAGCCAAAAGAGATTAAAACAAATTCCAGAAATATATTTTTTTTTTTATTAATTAATAATCATATAATTACAAATTATATACTATTACCCTAACCGAGCACTAGCTACTATGGCCTTCTGTGCGTTGTAGCGTAAACAGACCAGTGCCTCTGGTGGGAATCGAACCCACGACCCCCGTACTGAAAAGCCAGCACGCTACCAACTAGCTTACCGGGACGCACTCCAGAAATATACCTACAAGACTTATAAGCAAATAATTGAATTTAATGCGATATAATTTAAATAAACGTATACTTTTATATTTTGCAATTAATTTCGAGTTGTAAGTAATCGTAAATAGAGAATAAAAGGTTCATCAATTTGGTATAGACATGATGCAGAACTTTGAAGTAGCAGAACCAAATGAAAATTTTATTGAAAAAGAAATTAAAATGTTTATTACGGAGCCTTTACATAGTATCCATATTAGATATTAACCTTAATATAATATGTGCGAGAACGCCAACAGAATAACGGAATTTAATTATATAAGTATGTTCATATTAATGTTTAGGGTGGAGAACACGCGATCATATTTATTTCATGTCTTCTCATAATTGTCTGTCTCCCGTTGAGCAATGACGTCCGTTTAGTCATTCAATTTTCAACTATGCGATTAAAAAATAACTTTAAATTGATTGATAACAGTTAAACAATTTTTAATACACTTTTTCTTCTGGTATTTTTTTAATTTTATTCGTTTAACTTTTATTTATTTTTTTGTTTAAAATGTTTTATGTATGTGTGTGTGTATTTTGACAGCTCATATCATAATATTGTTGTTTAGAGATTTATCATAACAACACTATTTTGATATCAGATATGATAATGTGTGGTCCACACGTAATATAATTCTCTCCGAGATTGAATTTGAAGTTTGCTGACAGAAAATTATTAAAGTTAATATCTAGTGTGGAAACTATGTTAAGTCCCAGAAATATAAATATATTTGAGTATTGGAATTCAAGTCCATTTACAAATTTAAAAGCTGTAGCAATAAAATATTTATCTGCCCCACCAACTAGTGTAGCTAGCGAACAGCTTTTTAGCGCTGCCGGACAGCTGTATTCTGATAGACGAAGCAATTTACATGGTGTGAATGCGGAAAAATTGCTTTTTTGTCATTACAATATCAAACTTTTTAATTTTAAATATCGACCTGACTTTAGATCAAGTGGTTAAAGCGCCTGTCTAAAGTGTAGTGCGAAGTGCATGTGGCAAAGAAAGCAGGTTCAAGCCACGGTCAGGATTGCATTTAATAAATAAACATTTCATATAGATGCAATCAAACAATAAAAACCATAACAAATAATTACAGTATTGTCAAAAAGGATTACTGATGAAGGTTGTGTTACCAGAAACTGCGCAGTCTAATTCAATAAAAATTTACAATGTAGTTATGATTTTTAGAAAAGTATGCTTAATCTTCTCTACCACGCCTATCTCAAACAATTTAAATATTAAAGTTTAAGTTTTTTTTTCTATATCCACTTAAAAATCGATCAACTATTTTTCTTTGACTTTAAAATATAGTACAACTATTTTCCAAATATGATTTTTTTAAAAAAATATACGTATGAATTTTTATTTTTGTTTATGTTTAATAACTTTTTGGTTTAAATTTATTGATCAAAAAACAATTCATATTTTTTTTTATTAAAACAAGAAGTTCGGCTTCGGCTTCAGCCGAACATTGATATTATGGGCGAAGTTTGGCTCCGGCTTCGGCCGAAAAAAATGAGTTCGGTCGGACACTAATATATAATCTACCCATATATGACCATATATATAGTTATATATTATCGTTAGGCCGTCCCTTCATTATATTGGGGGATAAAAGTGTTTCAATTTGGCGGAAACACTATATTCAAAAAAGTTGGAAAGACATTTTTAAGATTTTATTACCAATTATTTCTCCGGGAGACGTAGTAGCAAAATCATGTATAAATTATAATTATTCCAACCGTAAAAGTGGTTATCTTTTAAACCAACGGATCAAATTTTTTTGAAAAGAGCAATTTTGACGGAAAACGCCATAGTGGTAAAAGTAGGAGGGACCTTACAAATATTTTATTCCCAAATTGTTGTCCGGAAGGCTTACTAACAGATTCAGCGGCCTTAAAAGTGATTATTTTTAAAATAAGCGGATCAAATTTTTGTTGGCTGTTATTGAAAAGTGGCATATCGACTGCAAACGCCATATTGGAAAAAGTAGGAGAAACTTTTCCAATATTTTATTTCCAATTTGTTATCTGGAAGTTTTACAAAAATCGGCTAAAAATTGGTTAAATATTAATTAGAAAAATAGTATTTTTACCCCATTTGGGTTAATTTTACAAAAATCGGCATGTATAAATTAAAAATATTCCCGCCGTAAAAGTTGTTATTTTTTAAATCAACCGAGCTAGTTTTTTGGCAGTTGTTGAAAATGGGCATTTCGACGGAAAACGCCGTACTGGAAAAAGTACCTTTCCAAGATTTTATTATAAATTTGTTCTTCGGGAAACGCAGTAGCTAAATCATGTATAAATTATAATTATTTCGGCCGTAAAATGGGACAAATTTTTTTGAAAATGGGCATTTATATCAAAACATTTACATATTTTGATAAATTTGAGTTTGATTCAATCAATAAAAAAAAGGCTTTAACGAAAAAATAACGAGTAAAACAATTTCTCGAAAAAAATAGCGGAAGAAATATGCGTTTTTTTTTTTTACTCGATATATTTTTTTTGCGTTTTTTATTACTTATTATTTTTTTATTACCTGGGTGATAAGTTAGCATGAAAAATGAATTCGCGAAAAAAGTTTAACAAATAATTTGTAAGAAACAAATTGCAATAAAAAAACTTTAACGAAAAAAGTTTGTCAGAAAAATATTTCAAGTAAAAAAAATTTCACAAACAAAAAATTGGAAAAAATGTTTGCGTACAAAATAGTTTGTGTTTTTTTTATCATTTTTAATGATAAATTGACATTTCTAGGCAGCGGCTTTCATGCTAATGCAACTTTGTAGTTAGTAGTAGGAAAAACATTCCACAAAAAAAACAAATTAAACCGAAAAAATTAGAAGGCAAAAAAAGTTTCGACTAAGAAAATTTCACGAAAAAATATTTGAGTTAAACAAATTTAATCGATATATTTTTTTGCCAATTAAATGAAAACAATTATTAATTAATAATCATATAATTACAAATTATATCCTATTACCCTAACCGAGCACTAGCTTCTATGGCTTTCGGCTCGTTGTAGCGAAAACAGACCAATGCCTCTGGTGGGAATCGAACCCACAACCCCCGCACTGTTAAGCCAGCACGCTACCAACTAGCCGGTAGCCGGTAGGCTAGTTTTCGTTAAAAACCCGAAAAACCCAATTTTTCGGTTTTTTAACGATATATTTTTCGTAGTTGTTTCTTTTTTTAATTTTAAATCTTCATTACCAGAGCTGCGACTTTCACGAATCTTTGTAGTCAGTAACCTCAAAAACTATGTTGACCAAAAACCTTTCAAAATCACAGAATTTTTTTGAAAATTGCACCCATTTACTCTTAAGTGGATTTTTTTTTTTGCATATTTTATTATTTAATTCCATATTTCGGTACAATTTGCAGTTAATTGCATAATTTCTTGATTTTTAGTGCATAGTTTTTTGTTTTAGTGCATATTTTGAATTTCTTAATGCATATTTTAGATATTTTTAGAGTATCAAAGTCGCTTCGCATGTAAAAAACTTAGTTTTTTTCGAAAAACTTTAACTTCTTCAATGAAAAATTGTGCCTGAAGTTTAAACAGTGTGTAATGGTAGTCTCGGAAAATTGAGGATTATTAATAACGAGATTCAACTCTGAATTATTTTTAAATAGAAAAATTTCATAAAAATTTTAAAAAATTTTTATACTGAAAAATTAAATATTTTTTGTGTAAAAAAATTTTCTAATTTTTTAATATACTTTTAAATGCTTTAAGTATGCTTTAGTTTTTTTTATTTTTCTTCACATTTTATGTTATGTAAATAAATACTCTAAACATTTTCTTTTAGTTTCTTTCCACTTCTTGAAAAAAAAATGCATTTCTTTGTTAGAATTTGTATAATGTCTGCATAAAAATTATGAAAAAAAAAATATCTATCTGCTGTCCTAGGGCAGTTTAAAATCAAAAGATATAATATTTTTTATTTATTTTTACTGTCATAACTTTTTTCGTGTTGACAACAATGATTTAAGTTGAATTAAAACGAATTTTTTAAATATTTTGCAATAGTTTTAAAAGAAATAGATTAAAATAATTTCAATAAATATAAGGATTTTAAAAAAAGACAATAATAGCAAACTAATAATAAACTAATAATAAACTTTGAGTAAATTTTTTTTAAATAAACGCCTAAAAGCATCGTTTTGTTTTCAAAGTGTTATCCCTAAAGTATGCGAAATTTTTTTAAAGTTTAGATATATTTTTCATTAGTTTCAATGTGAGTTTTAGTTAAATTTTAGAAAATATTATATTGATTTGAAAAAAAAAATTCTGTCTCCTGTCAATTAAATCTGTTTTTTTTTTATTCTTAACCCCTTAAACTGATGGACAACGAACAACAATGAAATTTCTGAAAATTTAAAATATCAAGAAATTCTTTTTATATAATTTTTAATTAACGAAAGAAGAGATACATTTCTTTGAATATTTTAAGGAATAAATTCAGAGACTATGCCTATTTTAGACAAAAATCGTACTTTTAGGTGGCAGATTCCATAAAATAAAAACACTTAATGAACTGAGAAGAATTGTGAGAAAAGAAAACAGTTTTGTTATTTTTTTGAACAAAATTTTTAATATTTTGCAATAGTTTTAAAAGAAATAGATCAAAAGATTTTCAATAAATATAAGGATAGCAAACTAATAATGAACTTTGAGTAAATTTTTCTTAAATAAACGCCTAAAGTGTTATCCCTAAAGTATGTGACATATTTTTTAAGTTTAGATATATTTTTTGTTAGTTTATTTTTTGTGAGTTTCAGTTAAATTTTAGAATATATTATATTAATTTGAAAAAAAATGTCGGTCTCCTGTCAATTAAATCTGTTTTTTTTTTTATTCTAACCCCTTATTGTATGCATTATTATATTTTTCATATAATTACATTTACATATGCTACGTTTTTTTAATATGTTGCTTTAATGAGAATTTAACTTATTTTTTTTATTTTTCTTATCTGAGAAATGTCTTAAATTTTTGAAATTGTCTTTAATTTTTGGAATTGTATTAAATGTTATAAATTCACGTTTTTATCATATTAAGATTGTTTTTTATGAATACGTCTTCAGTATTTTTTTAATTTTTTGACATGACAATTAACACGAAGATAAGAAAAACCACCCACTACAATGCAGCTGATGCACATACAGAGTCAAAGGAATATGTTTATTGTTTAAGTCTTAGGAAGTAGTATAAATTTTCACATGCTGAGTTCATGACAAATGCAGAAGATATTTTAAACTAATAAAAAAAAGCAACTTAAACCTTTTTTTTATAATACATATTTATAGAGTAAAAGAAATCCTAAAGAAACAAGATCTTTTGCTTTGGCAAAAGAAGAGAAATATATGAATATTTAGTTTAGTACGAGGGCGGATTAATAAGTCCGTGACTTTTTGAATGAAACAGTTTTTTTTGGAAAAAAAAAAATAATTTATTTTTCAACATAATCTCCTTTTAGCTCAATACACTTAGTCCAACGTTCTCCAATTTTTGTGTCCCTTCCAAAAAAGGATTTTTCGAAGTCCATAAAATAGGCATTTGTTTGATCAATAATTTCATGGTTGGAGCTTAATCTCTTTCCACCGAGCCATTTATTTAGGTTTGGAAATAGAAAATAGTCACTGGGGGGGCTAAATCCGTGGAATATGGCGGATGAGGTACCAATTCGTAGCCCAAAAAAAAAAACTTTTTTCTAGGCCATATGGGGTCGTTTTTTTTTTAATTCTTCGTTAAATCGGCCCAATAAGTTGTCATAATATTCGCTGTTTATTGTTTTTTTCATTTTGAAGGTAATCGATGTGGATTATCCTGCGTGCATCCCAAAAAACTGTTGCCTCACAAACTTACCTTGGCCTTCTTTGGAGCCGGTTCACCCCGAGAAACCCATTATTTAGACTGCTGCTTGGTCTCCGGAGTGTTGTAATGAATCCATGTTTCATCCACAGTTACAAAACGCCGCAAAAACTCATTCGAATTGCGGTTAAACAACTCCAAACAATCCTTTGAAGTTGTCACACGATTACGTTTATGGTCAATTGACAGCAAACGCGGCACCCATCTTGCAGACAGCTTTCTTAAACACAACTGATCATTTAAAATAACCACACTGCCATATGAAATGCCTATGGCATCAACAATCTCACGCACTTTTACTCTTCGATCGGCCAACACCATATCGTGGTTTTTTTTCGACATTTTCGGCTGTATTGATCTCAATTGGCCGTCCAGAACGTTCAGCGTCATTTGTACTTGTGCGACCACAATGAAAGTCAGTAAACCAGTTTTTGACCATTGAAATCAATGGTACAGAGTCCCCATAGTATTTATCAAGTTTTTCCTTGGTTTGATTGACGGTTTTTTTTTCGCAAAAAATAATGTTTAATGAGCACTCGAAATTCACTTTTTTCCATTTTTAAAAAATTTCACGAGGATGTATGTTTTGAACAGCTGTTAAACGCAAAGTAAATGACGGAACTTGCTCAAAATTTGACAGTAGTCTATACCAGGTGGTATTTGATAGGAGCAGTGTTGCATTTCATATAACTACGAGGGAAGTTCGAAATGTCACGGATTTATTGATCCGCCCTCGTATGTATGAAAAAGAATGTGATTATGTTTGAATATGTGTGAGACTGTATAATTTACAGATTTTCAAATATTCCCAAAGAATTTTATATATTTTTTTCAAACTTATGTTCTGCTTTAGTTGTATTTGATATTTCAACTGGTTGTTAACTGAACACTTTCTTTTATAAAACTCGATGAAATAAGAAAGGAAGTGAATTAAGTTTGTCAAAAGGAAAGTAACAAATTTAAACTCTGAAAGGACCATAGACTATAGACTTTCAACTATAGACTATATTATCTATTACTGTAGATACTATAGATACTACTATAGAGGCCATAGAGACTATAGAGACTAAAGAGACTATAGAGACTATAGAGACAATAGCAACTTTAGATAGATACTAATGAACTATAAACCCTATAAAGACTACATACTACAGAGACTTTGAGACTATGGAGACTATAGCGACTATAGAGACTATAGCGAATATAGAGACTATAGCGACTTTTGAGAATATAGAAACTATAGAGATTATAGATAATATAGTATATAGAGACTACAGAGACTATAAAGACACACAGAAAAATAGCATTAGAAAATCTAGTAACATCATTAGATTAAATCGAATCAGCTTTGAAGTCAAACAAAGTTTGTTTTTTACTTAGTCAAATATTTTTCTACTTATTATGCGGAAATGACATCTATAATGTGGAAATATTATTTTAAATACGAAAAAGTTTATTTTTACTAAAATCAAATTTACTTTAATAAGATTCATACTTAATTTAAATATGAAATAATAATTGACTTAACTATGAGTTTTTTTTTCGCCCTGTAGAGACTATAAAGAATATATTTACCATAGAGACTAAAGAGTATAAAGACTTTAAAGACCACAGAGATCATTGAGACTTGCAATATGGACTATATGGGTTGTCGATCATATGAACTATGTATAAGCGATTCGAACTATAAACTATATGAACTATAAACTGTGTACAACTTAAACTATAGAATACACATTAACTAAGGTACTCAAACTATTGCCTTTTGCATCAATCCCTTCTATTTGTTCATTATTTCTCTGTTTCACAATGTTTTTTTTTCTATTTTAAAAGGATTGTGTTGATTCAAGGTTTTCCTCTGTACTATGACTATTTTTATCCCTTCTTCAATCACATAAACATTTTTGTCTCTTCACTGTATGGTTTGTAACAAGGAAATGTTTTAAATGAAAAAAATGTCATGTTACTTAAGTTGTCAACGACAACAATTTTCTTGTACACAAAATCTTAATGTTACAACAGTTTAACTTGGATTTTAGTTTAAGATTTTTTTTAGTTCTTTGTCTTTTAATTACTGAAATGTGAAAAACAAATCCTTTTAATTTTTTTTTTTCGTATTTGCTAGCTAAACCCTTTACTGGCAAAAAGTCAAACTGAAAATCTTGTTCTTTTGGCAATTAAATTCTGTTTTAAAAATGTTGAAGGGGGATTTAACACTTAATGAACAGATGAGAGTTGTAGGGGGAAAAGGAACAATAGATGAATTTTGGTTAATTTTGTAAATTAAAGAATTTATTTTTGTAAAAAAATTTGTAATTTTAAATGCTTTGTTAAGAGATTTAGTTATGAAAAAAATTTAAAAATTAATTTTAAATAACTAATTGAGAGAAAAAATTTAAAATCGCTGCCCACAAGGAGGAGAATATTTTATAGAATTCAAATTAATTAATGAACAGATTACATTTTTGTAATTTAAATAGATATATTTTAGTTAAAAATTCTTTAAATTTTGAAATTTAAAATTATGATATTAAAAGTAAAAATAAAATCGTTGCCTATATTAAGGAGTTAGTGCTCAAAAAAATATTTGCCTATATTAGGGAGTTGTTTTTGAAACAAGATCGTTGACCACATTTTGAATAAACATTTTTGAGAATTATAAATACTTAATGATAATAATGAAGTTTTTGTTAATTTTGAGTATTAAAGAATTTCTTTTTGTGAAATATTCTTTAAATTTTTAAATGCTTTTTTATAAGATTTATTTATGAAAGAAATGTCGAAAACTTCGTTCCCCTTTTTAAGAATTTATTGCAGAAAAACATCATTGCTAAGAGTTAATTTATACAAAAATCGTTGCATACATGTGGGAGAAAGATTTCTCAGAATTTTAAAAAACTCTGAACACATTTTGTTGATTTTGTGTATTAAAGAATTTATTTTTGTAAATTTTTTTTTTAATTTGCAAATTCTTCCTTATGAGATTACTTAATGAAAGAAACTTCAATATTTCGATTCCTATTTTTAGAAGTTAATGCATAAAAATATCATTTAATATTTCAAAGATATATTTCATACAAAAATCGCTGCGTACATTTGTAAGAAAGAGTTCTCTGAATTAGAAAACCTAAATAAGCAGATAAGAGGTGTTGAAGAGTCAACTATAAAGAATGTTTTTGATAATTTTCAGTATTAAAGAATTTTTTCGAAAAATTCTTAAAATTTTTAAATTCTTTATTATGCGATAAATATATGAAAGAAAAGTCGAAATTTCGTTGCCTATTTGAAGGATTTATTGCACAAAAATATCATTTCCTAAACTAAGGAGTTATTTTATACAAAATCGTTGCCTATATTTTGGAAGACTACTTCTTCGAATTAAAAACATTTAATAAACAGGTGAGAAATAAACTGACGTAAAAGGAAAAACAACAACGAAATTTATACAAATATAATTTAATTTAATATTGAGGAGTTCTTTTTATTTTATTATTTTTAATTAACGAAAGAAGAGATCAAATTTCGTTGAATATTTTAAGGAGTTAATTCAGAGAGAAATCATTGCCTATTTTAGACAAAAATCTTTGAATACTTTCAGGAGGAAAATTCCATAAAATCAAAAACACTAAATGAACTGAGAAAAATTGTTAAAAAATGAAACAGTTTTCTTATTTTTTTTTTTTTTTTGTACAAAATTCTTTAGATTTTAATATTTTCTAATGAAAGATGAATTCAAAAAAAAATTTCAAAATTTCCTTGCCTATTTAAAGTAGTTTTTTTACACAAAAATCGGAAAAAAATCTCAGAAAACTCATAATGAACAGAAATAAAGGAAACTTTTTCGTTAATATTTTTTAATAGTGATTTAAAAAAAATAGTTATGAAAAACTAAAATATTAAAATTCTTTATTATAAGATTAAATAACTAAAGATTTTAAAATTTGTCGATTATTGAAAAAAAAAAATTTGACTATATTAAGGAGTGATTTGTGACAAAAATCATTGCTTACATTTAGTCGAAAATTTCTCAAAACTAGCACAACCAATTGTAAACGAATTCTTGTATGGCGTCTTTTGGTTGAAAATCTAAAATATTAAATTTCGTTGCCTACTTTGAGGAGTTATTTAACACCAAATCATTGCATATGTAAAAAGAGTTAATTTAGACAAAAAAAAAATTGTCAACATTTAGGACAAAGCTTTTTCAGAACTAGAAAAAATCAATTTTACAATAATACAGTTGAACCTCGATTATCCGGGTTGCTCGGGACCGGACTCAGCACGGATAATCGAAAACACGGTTAATAGAAGTTATTTATTTTTCCCGAATTATTACTGTTTGTATGTAGGTGAAAAGAAAAAACAAGCAAATAAATATTTGTGCCGCACGGATAATAGAGGTGAAGCACGGTTAATAGAGGAAAACAAATAATAGCACGGATAACAGAGGTAAACACGGTTAATAGAGGTATAACTCAAACCACCAGCATGCCGATTAACAGATGTACCCGGTTAATAGAGGCCCGGATAATCGAGGTTCAACTGTACTTGTCTAAAATATTAAATTTTGCTGCCTACTTTGTGGAGATATTTGATATACTAAAGAGTTATGTTTAGACAAAACACATTGCCTTCATTTAGAAAGAAGATTTTTTATAACAAGAAATAATACAAGTTTATATGAATCCGTGAATGGCCTATTTTGATTCGTTTGCTGATGGGATAAAACTCTGAAATATTAAATTGAGGCAACACAATTTAGGAGCTATTTAAGAAAAAAAATATAGGAGCTATTTAAGAAAAAAATAGGAGCTATTTAAGAAAAAATAATATTTGCCTATACTAAGGAGATTATTTTTGAGAAAAATAATTGACCTTTCGTAGTAAAATTTCTTAAAACTAGAATTTCTACAACTAAATACAATTTGTTAGAAATCCATGTTTGGCCTCTTTTGGTTTGTTGCAGTGATAAAAATCTAAAATAATAAAGTAAAATTTCTCAGAACTAGAAAAACAATTTGTTAGAAATCCGTGTTTGGTCTCTTTTGGTTTGTTGCAGTGATAAAAATCTAAAATAATAAATTTCGTTGCATACCTTGAGGAGTTTCTCAGAATTGTAATAAAAAACAATTTAACAAGAATCATGCGGATAAATATTAAATTTCGTTGCCTAATTTAAGGAGTTAGTTCAGAAAGAAATCATTGCCTATGCTAAGCAGTTATTTCAAGAAAAAAACCATTGTCTACACCTAGCAGGAAGATTTATCAGAACTAAATAGAATCAAAGCTGCTAAATATTAAAGTTGTACTGTTGAGAATTATTTTCAAATTTTTGAATACTTTCTATTACAAAACTTCATTTTATGCTGCGTTAATTTTCCATTATCTCAATCCATCTGTTTTTGAAAAATTTATTTTAGTTGAAATGGTATAAAGCTTATTTTACTAGCTTTAATCAGTTTGAAACTTATACCCATATTACAAAACTACTAAGTACTGTTAGTGATTATGTTGAGTACAGTACAGGTAATAAACATTAAGACACACCATTGTACTAAAAACATGTGTTATATTTTTAGTAGCAGGTCTTATATTATTTTTTTCACTTGAGTCCCTCATAAAGTTTACTGTAGCAGAAAAAGAAGAAAATCCTTAGGAAACCAAGGTGATGAAGAAGAATCTTAAATATTGGCCAGAATAACCATCATCATCATCATCATCATCACCATCATTAGTGTTGTGTTATATAAGACGTATGTGTATGCCTCGTAAACTTAAAGCTGTTTTATCTCTTCTGTTTGCTTCACCTTTTCAACACATAATGTTATGAACAGGGCAGCGACTTTTATGCAAATTCATGTTTGTAGTCAGTAGCCCAAAGTCGACTTTGAGCAAATACTTTTCCGAATCAAAAAATTTTACAACAAAATAGCATTGCATATTTTGTTATAAATGCATATTTTTACATATTTTGACCTTAAGTGTATATTTTTTTTGCATTTCGTATGGTGTTTACTGCATATTTTTTTTTGGATTTTGCTGGCATATTTTTTGGGGTTTTAGTTCAGATTTCAATTTAAGTGCATATTTTGCATTTTTACTGCACATTTAAGTACATATTTTCGATTTTTAGTGCATGAAAGTCGCTGCTCTGGCTATGAAGATTGTGACCTTTTCTGTTTGAAGTTGTTGTGCTTTTAAGTTGTATCTTTGTTATATGAGCTCTAGTAATGCATCCAAGTAAATTGTGGCATATACTTCGAAGAGTATAATATTAACTTTCTAAGCGCATTATCTTTATTATAAGGCCTTTTTACTTACTTTGCCCCGTTGCTATTGGTGTAAGACTTATAGGTTATACTACTCATAAGAGTTTAAGTAAGGAATTATATATGGCTAAAGAAAAGGGCAACCTTAAAAGCACTAATAGTATAAGGTTCTTGGTAGCTAATGTTTATGATCTTTTAGTTTTAAATACTTTAAAGGTGAATAGATTATGAAAAAATTATATTAAAATGTTATATTAAAATGTTAAGTTAGGACATTTATTAACAAGGAAAGAATTCCAGTTTTGATGAAATTTTGGATAGAAGATACCGAAAACTAATCTAGGCTTAAAAAATTCTCCAATCCAATACAAAATGAATGAAATCCCTACCGCGAATCTGAAGTCAATTTCTCTCAAATCACCTATCCAGTGACTGTTGAGAAGGGGACATAACACCTAACGAGCTTTATTTAATTTTTCTATATTTTTAATTTTTTTTTTTTAATTTTTTTAATTTAATTTTAATATTTTGGGAATTGTTTAATATTTCAACATTTTCACCTTAATAAATGTCTTATAAAGGCAAAAGGACCTATTCCGTAACAGTTTAAAGCGTAACTAGCCACAGAACTAGTAAAATTTTCTATTGCAGTAAATTAAGCAGTGTCAGTTATATTGTAAGAAGTGGTCACTTGACTGGTGTAAAGGGAACATAACACTTAACGAGAGCTGACAGAATGCGGACAATGACACGGAAAGAGAAGTCAATTGTTCTTAAAGGACCTATTTCGTGACTGTTAAAAGCGTAACTACCCGATCAAAAAAGAAGTTACATTTCAAATACAAAATCAGATCTCATTTGATATAGATCGAAATTTATTCATATCCAAGTTTTTCTCGAAATTGGGGTATCCATTAATATCCCTCTAATATATTACCGAATTAAGTTAGATCAAAATTGATCTCAAAATAATAGAATCCAAAAATATCTAATTTAGGATCCAGATGGATCCCAAAAAATCACGTGGGATGAATTTAAATCTACTTGAATGTATTTAGATCCAAAAAGATAAGTTATTTTTGGTGGATAGAATGAGATATTTTGAGATTAAACTGGATTTACTTATATCAAATGACATATATTATTTTTAATAAAAATATAGCAAAATTTAAAGAAAAATAATTTGTAATGTTCGGAGTATTCGGTTTCGGAGTTCGGCCAAATGTTGTTCTGTGTATTTAAAGAAACTGAGTACATTTTCAGAATAAATTCTTTAATTCTGAATGCAAACACAAAGTTCAAGCATTCCTACAAAGTTCAAGCACTCCTATTTTTTTCAAAAAAAAAAACACAATATTAATTGAACTCATTATTCATATTTTTGAAAGAAATTTTTAAGTTAGCTTATCTTTAGATTTATTCATGTTTAAATATTTTTTTGGTTTACTTAAAATAAATTTCGTAGTCAAAATAAACCGAATTTTAAGTTTTATTCAAATTAAAAAAAAAAATTCAGAAGTTCGGCTTCGGGGTTATATATTGCAATATATAATTATGTATTATACATATGGAAAATATTAATTATGTTGGACCATATATAATCATATCTCAAACTTAATTGTTAATCTAAATGTCATATATAATTATATATTGAATTGCATTATTCATATGGCACCATATATAAGCATATCTTGTATAACATACAAAAATATTATTTATAAGACAGCATATATTATTATATATTATTTTAAAAATGTTAAGTTTTCTTTGATTTTCTTTCATTTAATTCTTCTTATTTTAAAGTAGCTTAAGATCATTTATTTATTAATTATAATTATTTATTTCAAATATTTCGTCTCCAGATTGGGTGACTTCTTCAGGGAACACTTATTAGAATTTGATTAGTTTAAAAAAACTTGTTTAAATAATTAATTATTAAAACAATTGTTCCCTGAAGAAGTCACCCAAAAATAACTCTCAGCAGTTTAACTTTCATATTTAGCAGCTTAGTTTTTATTTAGTTCTCATAAATCTTCCTGCTAAGTGCAGGCAATGGTATTTTTCTTGAAATAACTACTTAGTATAGACAATGATTTCTTTCTGAATTAACTCCTTAAATTAGGCAACGCAATTTAATATTTATCCGCGTGATTCTTGTTAAATTGTTTTCTTTATAATTCTGAGAAACTCCTTAAGGTATGCAACTAAATTTTTTATTTTAGATTTTTATCACTGCAACAAACCAAAAGAGACCAAACACGGATTTCTAACAAATTGTTTTTCTAGTTCTGAGAAATTTTACTTTATTATTTTAGATTTTTATCACTGCAACAAACCAAAAGAGGCCAAACACGGATTTCTAACAAATTGTTTTTCTAGTTCTGAGAAATTTTACTCCGAAATGTAGTCAATTATTTTTCTCAAAAATAATCTCCTTAGTATAGGCAAATATTTTTTCTTAAATAGCTCCTAAAAGCAGGCAACACAATTTAATATTTCACAGTTTTATCCCATCAAGAAACGAATCAAAATAGGCCATTCACGGATTCATGTAAACTTGTATTTTTTTCTTGTTATAAAAAATCTTCTTTCTAAATGAAGGCAATGTGTTTTGTCTAAACATAACTCTTTAGTATATCAAATATCTCCTCAAAGCAGGCAGCAAAATTTAATATTTTAGTATTATTGTAAAATTGATTTTTTTCTAGTTCTGAGAAAGTTTTGTCCTAAATGTTGACAATTTTTTTTTTGTCTAAAATAACTCTTTTATAAAGGGTCCGCCAAATAACTTTTTTTTTTTTGAAAATGCTATAAAAAAAACTACTGAATATTTTCTCAAATTTCTTTTTTTATTTGAAAGTACAATCCTTCCGGTTAATAATGGAAAATAATTTCATTCAAATCGCTGCCTCGGCTGGCCATGCAGTAGCTTACACGATCGGTCCAATTTTTAAGCACATTATCGATTGTGTGCAGCTGCATTTCACCAATGGCTTCATGAATATTGTCCTTTAAAGCGTCAATTGTATCTGGCTTGTTGGCGTAACACTTATCTTTCACGGCACCCCACAAATAATAGTCCAACGACATCTGCTCTGCGGCTGATAATGCGATCTTCAAAAACAGGGCGCAAAACATCGAGTGTAGCTTCGGCTGTGTGGCACGTAGCGCCGTCCTGTTGAAACCAAATGTTGCCAATATCCTCCTCTTCAATTTTTGTGAACAAAAATTCGTTCAACATGGCCCGATAACGATCGCCATTGACAGTAACGGCCACTCCTTGCAACATTACCATGATTTTCAAAGTAATGTCGCAATATTTCCCAGCGTTGTTCAAGCGTATACACAACCATATTCGTTCAGCGGAAGGGTAAAACTAATTATCTGTCAAAGCAGACATGAGCTAAGTGTTACCATTCACGAAATAAGCACTAGTTGAAATAAAAAACGTTAGATGGCGGACCCTTTATTATTATGTATTTATTATTATATATAACAATAGATCTATAACATATTATTATGTATAGCATATATGCTTAATATCTTATTTTATAAAGGTTAATATTGAACAATATATCTTATCACATAATAAATATATAATAATATATGCTTATGCATTACACCATATATAATCACATCTTATAATATATTTTAAGATGAAAAAATATAAGACCATATATTTATATATTTTACTGTGCTTGCCCACATAACTAGTAACATTTGCCATTGCTGTAGAATAAGCAGTGTCAATTATATTGCAAGAAGCAGTCCCTAAACTGGTGAAATGGGGATATTACACTTAAGGAGCGCTGACAGCTTTATTTTATTTTCACCTTATTTTTGTTTTTAACATTTTAATTTAATTTTTATTTATTTTTTTTTTTTTTTAGACTTTTTTAGTTTAAATATTTTGGGAATTGTTTAAATTATTCACTTTTTTACCCCCTAATTCATAATTCGAGACCTTATATTGAATACTCTCCATGAATCACTTTCTTGAAAATCAAATTTGAAAGAAAAAAACTAAAACTAAAACTATTCACTGATAACCGCATCATGTTATAAAAAATTTCAGACAGGAAAAATCAATTTAAGTAACTTTTTTTAACATTTCCCAGCCAGAAATTGCCAATGGTCTGAAAAATCAAGCAGTGGCAGAGCACTGCTTGGCAATGATCCAACAAATAAAATGTTGGCAAAGCACTGATTTACAACGCTCTGCCAACGTTAGTAAAAAGTGCTTTGCCAGTGCTTAATTAACAAAATTTACAACAGTAAAAATAATAAAAGCACTGGCACAGCTCTGGCTTAGAACGCTCTGCCAACGTTCGTAAAAAGTGCTTTGCCAGTACTTGATTTACAAAATTTACAAGCGTAAAAATAAAAAAGCACTGGCACAGTACTGACTTAGAATGCTTTCCCAACATTGGCAAAAAGTGCATTGCCAGTACTTATTTACAAAATTTACAACCGTTAACTTAATAAAAACAGTGGCACATCCCTTGTTCACAACAAGAGTGGAAAAATTCAAAACTAAATTGCAATTTATGATTTGAAGTTAAGAATATTAAGGTCTCCTATTATAGTCAGCACAAAGTATAGTTTTTGTACTAAAATTTTACTTAAGAAATTTATTTTCAAATTTCTTTCTTTAGTAAAATTGTAGTAAAAAATCGTGCTAACTTATCACAAAAATAATTTGATAAAAAAAATATTTAGTTATTTTGTAATTAACTTAGCTGAAGAAAGCCTATTGTTATTTCTGTTCAAATTACCAAAATCATTCAATAAGAAATAATACAACTCTTTACTGAAGTGAATTACTAAGTAGGACTTTATTGGTCGTTTTTGGTTTTGGTACTGGGAAAGCGCTTATTGCCAGTGCTTTGCCAACGTTTTAAAAAAGAAACGGCTAAGCCCTGCCGGTGTTATCATTTTGGGGTTGACAAAGCACTAATTTTATTATTAAAAAAGCACTTTATTGGTTGTTCTACCAATGCTTTGCCAACGTTTTAAAATCATGGTTTTGGTACTGGCAAAGCGCTCATTGCCAGTGCTTTGCCAACTTTTTAAGAAAGGAACGGCCAAGCCCTGCCCGGTGTTATCATTTTGGCGTTGGCAAAGCACTTAAATCTTCAGATATCCAACGCTCTGCCAACGCTCATGCCACCGGTGAAAGCACTGGGCCAATGCTTTTCTGTTCGTATTTTTCTGGCTGGGTTGTTATTTCAAAAATGTTTTAATTTTTGTATTTAAAATACAAAAACTGTTTTTGCGGACTTTTTATATTTTTATTTATTTAGTGAGAAAATTGGAAAATTTGAGTTTTTTTGCAAATTCAAAACTAAATTTTGCAAAAAGTACTCGATCGAAGATTTTTATTTTTATCGCAAAATTGTTCTGAGACAACTTAAATACATAATCAAGAAAAAAATGTTTGGTGTTCGAACTTTTCGGTTAAATACTTTTTCGGCAAGGCGTGATATATTTCAAGAAATTTTACAGAAATTTCAAAAAAAAAAATCATTTTCTTTTTATGTTTATTATTGTTATTATTTTATTACAAACAAGTAATTATTTAACAAAATTTTTCTTATCAAACCCATAAAAATGATATCCAAAAAAAACTTTTAATTTTCGTAGGAATAAATGAAAACATAAAAGTTAATATAAAATGTGTTTTTATAGAGGTATAGAACTTTGAAATGGAATAAAACATAGATGATTTTTTTTTTAAATTGGCATGAAATTCACTTTATTCGAAAGATAATCTTCTGGCATTATAATATAAATATGACTTCAGGCATATGACCGAAACGGCTCGCTCGTCTAATCTGGAGGTCCAATTTTCGATGACTTTTTCCAACATATGTGGCCGTATATTGGCAATAACGCGTCGAATGTTGTCGTCCAAGTGGTTAATCGTTTCGGGCTTATCGGCGAATACTAGCGACTCCACATATCAACACAGAAAATAGTCCAGCGGCGTTAAATCGCACGATCTTGGAGGCCAATTCACGTGTCCGAAACGTGAAACTATGCGGTTACCAAACGTTTCCTTCAATAAATCACGAGCTGTGTGACATGTTGCGCTGTCTTGTTGAAACCACAGCTCCTGCACCTCATGGATGTTCAATTGATGAACGAAAAAGTCAGTAATCATGGCTCTATAGCGGTCACCATTGACGGATAGACCGAATGGGGTCTTCCTCTACGCTACGCTCTACAGCAGCAATGACTTCTTCTGTATGAACTATATGACGTCTCTGTGGATGCATATTATCATTGGTGCGAACACGTTCCATAGTTAATCGAATTAATTGCTCTGATGGACGATTATGTTGACCGTAAAATGGACGTAGTGCGAGATACGTATTTCGAACAGAACCATGATTTTCAAAATAAATTTGCGCAATTTGGAAGCGTTGTTCAGTCAGTCTATTCATGTTGAAATACTAGGGTATTCAATTTACTCGGGTTTGCTTTTGTTCGAGTAATCGAGTAACTCGATTTTGAGGTTTTTAATTTACTCGAGTAGGCGAGTAAGATTTTAAAATTGCTCGAATAACTCGAGTAACTCGAACAATTTTAATACTTTAATTTTATTTTCCAAAAACTCACATTTTTTATATTTTATTAGTACTAATATAACATATATATAAAAATTAACAAATTAATTAAAAATTTTAGTAAAAAGTATATCTAAAAGAGAAAAACATTTGCTAAGATCATTTATTATTGCGACAGTTTTGTCTCAGTACACTCAAAGCAAAAGCGTTATTATATCAATGAAAATGTTGAAATCTTCATTGATTTTCTTTCAATATAACTGGTTCATGAATATGTATTAAACTGTTTTATAAAAATATTTGTAAGGTGATCCGTTTGTAGTTTCACTCAGACTTGACACAGTTTTGTTATATTAGTGTGTTAGTACTAAACGAAAAAATAGTCCATTTTGTCCTATCATTTTGGGATTTTGAGATATGTAATTTTTCTAAAAAAAATTATAAAGAAGTTTTGAAACAACTTTCATGAATATTTAAAAAGATTTTCATCATATTAATGAAAACTTCATTACTTCTATATGTAAATTTTAATATGTGGAAATTTTGCGTAGGACCGCTATGAATTTCCATATAGGGCTTCTAAAATTTACTTGTTACAACGACATAAAAGGGGCCAACAAAAAGTTTTTAGTAAATGACATTTAAAAATTCCTTTTTGAAAATATAGTATTTATATGTAGTTTCTTTAGATCAAATGGCAACTAAATTAAAAAAAAAATAATGTTTGATCCCACTTTTAACCCTCAAATCCGCACCAATAATCTTAAACACCCCAGTCTTAGAACTTGTTTCTTTAAAAAATATCCAAGTTTCTTCGATATCGGAGTTTTTCGCATTAAGTTCTTCGTTTTTCGTAATATAATTTCTTTAACAGTGCTCACTTAATATAAAAATACACTTAACATTTAAATATTCACTATAACAGTCACATTATTTTATACAAAATATTAAAAAAATATAAAATAGTTCATATATTTATATTACTCGAGTTACTCGATTAATCGACTACAATTGTTCGAGTTATTCTTTACTCGAAATTGGCCACTTCGAATTACTCGAACAATTGTTCGACATCATTTCATCGATTAATCGAGTAACGGTTAACCGATTGAATACCCTATGAAATACCAAACCAAACTAAACATAAATCACTTAACAGCTGACAAAATGACCGGCATTTAAAAAAGTGTACCAACTTAAAGTTCTATACCTGTATAAAAAACACCCTTTTCAAAATCTAATATTAAAAAAAGCGTATATAAATTTGTCACATGAATAAGTACTAACTTTACAATCATATATAAAAATCTTGAAAAAAAGGTAATAAATACAATGCGATTTATCGATCTTCTGTAAAAGCTACAAAAAATATGTTTAAACATGTTTTTTATGAACTCCATAGAAACTTTCGAGTTTTTTCTTTACACTCTCCTCCTACTTCCTTTCAAAAACAAACAGGGGCGTTTCTTGTATGAATTTATAGGCCAACAAAGGTGTTATTTTTGTAAGAATGTATGGGTTTTTTTAAATATGGATGTGTGGTTGTTTTTTAACAACAACTTATTGCTGTTAAATTGGATAAATTTATGTATGTACTAAAAAAAAAAATTTAAATTTGCCAAAAAGTATGCTTTGCTTTTATTGTATTTTTTATTCTTCGGAGTATTGTTTGTGGCTGAATGTAGTTGTCTATACTTGCAATCATAAGTGTACACAGAGAGAATTTTAGTGGGTACAAACGTATGAAAATTTCCAGTTAACTAATGAAACTTTTCTTCACTATATATAAACGAAAAATTTCCTAAAATTAATAAAAAGCTTCATACTTTTTAGGAAACTGGGTTTTGAAATTAAAGTTCATCATTGAGTGAATGACACTTTTCGTAAATAAAACGATATTTTTCATAAAATTTTATGAAAACTTGCATTAGTTTAATGAAAAGTTTCAAGGGACAAGTTCCAGTGCAACTTTATTGCTTCTATGAAAAAGAGCATTAATAACACGCAGAAAATGTTTTCAGTGTATTTGTTTTTGAATGTATATGTTAGTGTGAGTATAGATACTTAAACCTCGCTATACGAGGTTAAATAAGACCGAAAAAGGACAGCGAAAATGAAATTGTATATAAATTTTTCAAGTTTTAAAACAGGCTTTTCTGAATTAATTTGAGTATAAAATACTAATATCAAATAGCGTAAATCGAGAGTCAACAGTACATGAAATAGTATGTACAGACTTCTGTTTATATTGTTATAGTATAATTTACAAGTGTTTTTCTTTTTTTCTGTTTTGGAGGAGTGTGTGAGTTTGGGCCATTAAATATATTTGTGTTAGTGAGTTATAAAAATTGTAGGTGCTATAAAGTGATTGCAAAATTATTGCCGCTTCGCGAATACCAATCAATAAACATTTAACACGTGAATTTGGATAAAAATATTTAAAGTAGAAAGAAAAAAATTAAAAAGTTTAAAATTTCCTACAGGGAATTATACACACTTTGCCTTAATTGTATAAAAATGATGTAAAATTTAACAGTTTGATATAATTTTTATTAAAAATAAAAATTATTGTGTAATGAAAATGAAAATTATTCAAGTTCGAGGCCATACTCTATATTTCTTTATTAGGATATGGTCCTAACAAATAATCTATAGAGTTTTTGTTTTCAAATTTATTAATTGACCACTTTCAGGAATGTGTTGATAGATCTATTTCGGGAATTTTCTAGGTTCCCATCATCAGAACACATTTTGAAAGAAGTGACATTACAATGCAAAACATCAAACATTCATATAAGCTAGTTTTCTCACTAAATGAGAACTAATATATGAGCTCGAAGTTAAAGATTATCACCATTGATCAAAAATGAATTGAAAACTTGTTTGTTATGTGCATCCTCTACCTTTGTTCGCTTTAGTTCTCATTTAGTGAAAAAACTGGTTTATATGAATGTTTGATGTTTTTCAACACGTGTTGAGATGATGGGAACCTAAAAAATTTCCGAAATAGATCTATCAACGCATTCCTGAAAGTAGTCAATTAATAAATTTGAAAACAAAAACTCTATAGATTATTTGTTAGGACAATATCCTAATAAAGAAATATAGAGTATGGACTCGAACTTGAATAATTTTCATTTTCATTAATAATGTAAAATGTAAATTAAAATGTAATAATGTAAAATGTATTTGTTACACAATTTGTCTTAAACTCTTTCAAATAATTTAAAAAAATTTAACCGTTTTTTATTATTAATATTTATACATTTTATTTAAATTTCATATCAATTTAATGTCTTTGTTTTCGTTATAATTTTATTACTACGCCAAATTTATTAAATTTTTTTAAAACAACTGACAACTTTATGTAGTAGTTATTTTCGACATCATAATCATCATGATTGCTTTATACCTGACGGTTTCAAATATTTTCAGTTCAAAAAAACCATAGCATACCTTTAGGTTTGCTGTGTTTTTTTCTAAAGGAAAGTGAAACAAACGCCTAGAACGCATTCATCTTTTAGTAGACAGACAACACAGGACATAGCACAACTCAATTCTAATTTGATTAATTTCAAAATATTAAAAAAAAATACTGTATAAAATAATAAAAACTGTTGGCTACCATCGTCATCATTATCAGCACCATCATTGCAAACATCACCGTCATCACTGGCATGTCAGTTATGTTTAATTTGATTTTTGTTACGCCAGAAAGTAGACTATAAATTTTTTTTTCTTGTTTTTTTAAACAATGGCTACAATTTTTCCGGTGTTTTTTTATATATTTTTTAAAACAATATAAATTATTTATAACCAAAATACAATAACATTTCAGATGGTTAAAAATAGCAGGCAGCGTATACAAGTAAGGAATTGGAAATAATTTTTTAGAACTTTAATTTTTTTGCAATTTTTTAAATTAAAGTTAAAATTTAGGATCTTATAAAAATATACGATGCCGTTTAAAAGCTATGGTTTAAAAACGGAACTGTTGAGTTAAGTTAGTTTAAAAAAAATCATTGCCTACATTTGAGAGTTGTTTTACACCAAAACCGTTGGAGGAAAATTACTCACTACAAAAAATTAATGATTTTTTGACCTTTTATTTTAAAATCCTTTTATTTAAAATTTTTAAATAAATAGTCAAAAGAACAAAGTATACTTTTTGGGGGCTATTTATAAATAAATTTAAAACATAACTTTTGTTTTTCACTTTTTAGCGATTCTGGTTAAAAAAGTTCATATATGTACAAATATGTTCATATATATGGTTGCGTATATGGACAAATATGGAAATATATGTTTTATATATGTGCATATCTGGAAGTATATGCGATTACATGTATTCAAAAAGGACTCATATGTGGTCATATATGGAGGCATAGGTGATTTTATATTTGCAAAAGGTGCTCACATATGAACATATATGAAATTATATGTCCATATACGGGTAAATATGGAAGTATATGTAAGTATATTATATATGTGCAAAACAGACTCATATATGAACTTATATATTTGACTATATATACCCAAAGACGTATATATGGACGAATATATTAACTGAATTTTTTATTAAATTAAAATTACTTACATAGTTTTTATTTATATGATATATTTGTTTAAAGTTGTAAAAAAAAAATGCCAGGAAAGATTTTGAAACGCCTGAAAATGGTATATCCAACCCATTTTAAAGACCGATTGTAAATAACTTCAATTCTTAATCTACTTCATAAGGACTCTGATTCATATTTTTAATTTTTATCGCACATACTTCAACTTCATCTAAATTGAAGTGCATCAGTATTTACGGTACTCTCCTTGTCAGTAAAACAAGTAGATTTTTGTATTACATTTCTCTTCATTACGACAATATTAATGCATTTAACACTTTTTTTAAATTTCATTAAGTTCAGAAGTGGATTTTACCAATTTTTTAAAAATTTTTATTTTTGACAAATAAGTCCATACAAAAGTAACAAATGTGTTTCAGTAATCATGCTAAACTCATGAAGCGCGAATAGAAGTGTAACCGTTACTTAAATTAAAACATTGCAGATAAATTTAAGATTATAAATTTTGTTAAACAGGACCTCACAGATAAAAATACGAAATAATTAAAACGTTCCATTAGTATGAATTGTTGAACTGTAACTTTACATGTTCTTTTAAAATTTCTAAGATTTTAAAAATCTAAATACAAAATCGGATTTAATGTTGTTACAGATTTCTGGCAACTGTTTTTGGGTCAAATCAAACCACTTTTGGAAAAATTTTCCACCATATTGTAAACGCCATTTTAAATTTTTTATTAATTTTTTTTTAAATCACTACTCCTAAATACTTTTGAATACACAATTTTATTCAGTTCAGACAACGTTGTATATGGGGTTGTCATTTATTCGGTGTTTAATTTGATCAAATAAATTATCACAAAAATGTTGATAATAATCAGAGAACCAAACTGACTAAATCAATTAAACGTATCCATGCTTGGTTTTTAAGCTCAAAAATGTAAGAAAATTTGCAAAATAAGCAAACCCGATTAAAAAAATATTGTAGGGAGCTTTATGTAGTCAATTAATGTCAATTTCTATATGACGCTATATGTAAACTTATGAAATTTCATCCGAAATATGGGCCTATAAATTTGTATCTGTTTGTATGGGTTTAGATCTAATCTGATGCAACTAGATAAATGTGCAGTACAATTTTATTCGAATTAAGGCAAGATAGAATTGCATTAGATTATATTAGTTTTGTATCTAATTGCATCAGTTTCTATCTAAACTGTTACAAATAGATATAATTATATAAAAACAAGATACTATTGTATCCCGATTTTGACCTGATATAAAGCATATGATTGTTATGTGAACTGATACATCTACATATAGATAGATCCGAGTTTAAATGTATTATTTGCGGTTTTTAAATAAAGTTACGGCATAAATCTTTCTTATGTTATAATGCACAATTGTATAAAATTTTACGTAATAGTGCTCAAACGATGAGTATTGTCCAGTTGAATATGGGGAAAATAATAATGTAATAAACAAATCCAGAATACTTACAGTTCGCTACTCTCATTATTAAGATTTGTGTACAAAACTATTTTGTACAAAAATCTAAATATTGCAAAACATTAAATAAGTAATTAAATCTTGCTATTAAATAGAAAGTTCAAAAGTGTTTTTTTAATTATAATAGAAAAAAATTTTAATTTTTGAGTAATTCTCATTTTTATCTGTACGACCCTGTTTAATAAAAAAAATTATATAAATAGAACATTTTTGGTCTTCAAAGTTTAGTAACGTCATGATTACCATTAACCACGTGCTTGATTACTAAGAAGACAAGAATGAAGCAAGATTGATGACTAATAGGTTTTTTTTGTTTAAGTTCTGCCAATTATGGAGGCTCTAGCTTTTCTAAAGCTTCGGGTTCTGATGAGATCTTTAGCCAGATCGAAATACTAGTATCAACCTAGCTAATATGTTTGATTTGATTTATTTTTGTAAATATACGGAGGTTGAAAGCTCGTTATAAATTTAAAATAAAATAAAAATACAAAAGTTTCTTAAAAAAAATTTCAAAAAAAAATATATAAAGTACGAATGTATATAAATGACCATATAAAATAATATTTGAAAATATATGACCATATTTGTCCATATATGGAAACGTAGGTTAATTTTTCTAGTATGTACCATTATGGATGACCATATATGATCATAAAGGGTCCGCCATCTAACGTTTTTTTTTTTCAACTAGTGCTTATTTCGTGAATGGTAACACTTAGCTCATGTCTGATTTGACAGATAATTAGTTTTATCCTTCCGCTGAACGAATATGGTTGTGTATACGCTTGAACAACGCTGGGAAATATTGCGACATTACTTTGAAAATCATGGTAATGTTGCAGAATGTGTGCGAAAATTGCAAATTGAAAAATGGCGATCGTTATCGGGCCATGCTGAACGAATTTTTGTTCACAAAAATTTAAGAGGAGGATATTGGCAACATTTGGTTTCAACAGGACGACGCTACGTGCCACACAGCCGAAGCTACACTCGATGTTTTGCGCCCTGTTTTTAAAGATCGCATTATCAGCCGCAGAGCTGATGTCGTTTGGCCACCTCGGAGCTGCGATTTGACACCGTTGGACTATTATTTGTGGGCTGCCGTCAAAGATAAGTGTTACGCCAACAAGCCAGAGACAATTGACGCTTTAAAGGACAATATACGTGAAGCCATTGGTGAAATACAGCTGCACACAATCGATAATGTGCTTAAAAATTGGACCGATCGTGTAGGCTAGTGCATGGCCAGCCGAGGCAGCCATTTGAATGAAATTATTTTCCATTATTAACCGGAAGGATTGTACTTTCAAAAAAAAAAAAGAAATTTGAGAAAATATTCAGTAGTTTTTTTTTCTAGCATTTTCAAAAAAAAATGTTATTTGGCGGACCCTTTATAAAAAATTGATACGATTATATGTATATGAACTTTTTTAACCGGGATGTCAAATAAAATGTAAAACCAATGCAAAATTAAATTTAAACCTCAACAAATCATTAAATAATTTGAAATCACGTTTTTATCATCAAAATAAAGATTTATATAAATCCGTTTAAAATAAAGCCTATTTTTAGGAGTTTATTTTTTATAACTACAATTTAAATTAATTTTTTTTTAATTTTCTTTAGTAAAAAAATGTATTAAAGATTTTAAAGAAAGTTTTTATTTTTTTTCTTTAAATCAATTTGAATTTTATGGCTTGTATGACCATGTATAAAAAATTTATACGAACTTTTTTAACCGGGATGGCAAATAAAATGTAAAACCAATGCAAAATTAAATTTAAGCCTCAACAAATCATTAAATAATTTGAAATCACGTTTTTATCATCAAAATAAAGATTTATATAAATCCGTTTAAAATAAAGCCTATTTTTAGGAGTTTCTTTTTTATAACTACAATTTAAATTAATTTTTTTTAATTTTCTTTAGTTAAAAAATGTATTAAAAGATTTTTACAAAAGTTTTTATTTTTTTTTTCTTTAAATCAATTTGAATTTTATGGCTTGTATGACCATATATAAAAAATTTATACGAACTTTTTTAACCGGGATGGCAAATAAAATGTAAAACCAATGCAAAATTAAATTTAAGCCTCAACAAATCATTAAATAATTTGAAATCACGTTTTTATCATCAAAATAAAGATTTATATAAATCCGTTTAAAATAAAGCCTATTTTTAGGAGTTTATTTTTTATAACTACAATTTAAATTAATTTTTTTTTTAATTTTCTTTAGTTGAATAATGTATTAAAATATTTTTACAAAAGTTTTTTTTTTCTTTAAATCAATTTGAATTTGATGGCAAAAGTGTGTTAGCAATTTTTCTACAAATGAAATACCAATTTCAATAAATTTTTGCCAAGTTAAAATTGTATTCTACACTCAAGTCATTTATTACAAGAATTTTTCTTGTAATGCAACATGTTGCAAAAATCTTTTACACCTTATTTTTTATGAAAAAGAAGAAATAAAAAAACAAAAATTTAAGTAAATAATGTTTTTAGATTTATCACGATTTACATATGGGTGCCTCAGACACTCACACATACGTACGCACTACCATTGCCATAGCTACATTAGGTTGTCCCAAAAAAAATAAAAATTTGGATTTTCTCGGAAGATCTTTCCTAATTTGGATACTCATAAGGTAAAGTATTTTTGAGAATTTTATCAGATTTTTCGGAAGTGGTTTAGAGGTCGCGCAAACCGATTTTGTACCAAAAATCGAGCTTTTTGGGCTTTTATTGAATTATTCTTGAAAATTGCTAAAAAATCGGTAATTTTTCGGCTTCTGAGTAAATATTCTTAAAGAAAATTTTCCGATCTTTAATTTTATGTGCATAAGTAATAAGTTTCGTCAGGGATTTTGCACATTTTAATACATTATATAACAGTTTTTGGAAATTTTCAACAAATATGAAAAATAATGCTTTATAACTTTTAAAATTTGTATGAAGACTAAAAAAACTAATGATGCAGTTTAAAAGATTATGAAGTTTTAAATAAATTAGCAGAAAAAACAATATAATTTTCTTTTACCGTTCTCGAGTTATACCCTTTTAAAGCTTTACACCCATTGGATGAAATTTTTAGTACTATAAGATTTGGGCATCCGATTTGTTGTAAACTTTAGATTATGAGATTTGAAAATTTATTTATTGTATGTCAAAATTTAGTTTTAAGTGTTGTCAAGTTGTGGACAGCAAAAAAAGTAGCCAAAAAGCCGTTATCACTAGGTGGCACTGATATGGCTCGAACTAAAATTCATGATTTATTGGATTTGGGGAACTACAACCCTATTTTTGGCAGATAGTCTATAGGTTTAGAGATAACAAGTCACAATACAATTAAAATTTTTGTAAACTAATAAGTGGAATACGCTTGCTAGAGATTGAGATAAATTTTATGGCTTGAGATAAAAGCTTTTATGCTAGAGCCCTCTTCCGGTAATTAGCAGCTGGAGAATATGCAACCAAGGGAAGATTATAAAGAAATGCTGCAACTGAGCCTTATTTTTTTGGGTGATAGACCTGAGCCCCATCCAACTATAAAATCTCCTGGAGCCATTAACCGAGCTCGCTGGATGATGAAAATTATATACTCTCTAAAAATATGTATTTTTCGAAACCAGCTACAACCTTTCATTCAAAATTCAAAAATTGATGCCTTGCTGGAGTTTACCTCATTTAATTTAAGAGTATATATTAAAAATTGGTACCTATGCCAGTGTCCCCGATACGCTCCTCTCAATGACCTTAGACTTTTGAAATAATTTTATGATTACAAACGCTTTAATGAAAAAGTTGCATGCGAGACTCTGAAAGCCTTTCTGGGTCATCAGTGGTACCTTTCCGAGAAGTTGGCTGCCTTATCGTTTTTTGATGAACGTATAGATACCAAAACTTTGCGTTTAATGCTTAGAAACCTATATGAACCAAGTAATAACAACGAATTAGTGAAAGGAAATTTAACAGAAGACATGATTGAAAATAAACAAATTCAGTGTTTTATTACAAAAGCCAGCCTAAGTTTTTTTGAAGCCTGCAACATTTCTACTGATGTTTTACAAACGGATCCAGAAAACAACAAATCATTTCAGGAAGCAAAACACAAAGTTCAACAATTGCAAGTTGTAAATGATGTCGCAGAACGTGGTGTGGCCTTGGCTAATAGTTATATCAATATCACAACTTCTAAAACAGACTTTCAGAGTTTCCTGCAGGGGGTAGAGCAGCATCGCAAGAACTCTAATAAATGATTTATAACAAATATATTTTTCTTTGTTTTTAATATAATTGTTATGTATGAGTGGTAAGTAACTATTATTTTAAAAAACATAAAAACATTTTCTAAATCCAATTATTTAAAGTTTAAACCAATGCAAACCTAGTTCACACCTTATAGTATTATACATTTCATACAATGTGTACAAAGCTTTAAAAGGGTATAACTCGAGAACGGTGAGAGAAAATTCATTTTTTTTCTGCTAATTAATTTAAAACTTATTAATCTATTAAACTGCATCATTAGTTTTTTTAGTCTTTATAAGAATTTTAAAAGTTATAAAGCATTATTTTCCATATTTGTTGAAAATTTACGAAAAACCGTTATTAAATTCTCAAAATGTGCAAAATCATTGCCGAAACTTATTATTTATGCACATCAAATTAAAGATCGGAAAATTTTCTTTAAGAATATTGACTCAGATGCTGAAGAAATACCGATTTTTTACCAATTTTCAAGCAAAATTCAAAAAAAGCCCAAAAAGCTCGATTTTTGGTAAAAAATCGATTTGCGCGACCTCTAAACCACCTCCGAAAAATCTGAAAAAATTCTCAAAAATTCTTAGCCTTATGAGTATTCAAATTAAGAATGATCCCCAAAATTTTTTTTTGAATGGGACACCCTAAGCTACATACTGTATTTAACATATTCTATAATTTTTTTTTTTTATACCTACAACTTACCATTACTTTTACAGTTACAGTTAAATCTGGAAAATTTCTTTTCGCCAACCCCCTCATTTTAAGAAACTGTTTATTATTTTACACTAATATTTCTTAAGATGTGTAAAATCTTTATATGTGTATAAGTGTAAATGTTGGTTTATTTTTTTAAAATTTATGGCCTTTTTTGGAGTTCAACCCCTTTTTTTTCTGTAAAGAAATGTAAAGTAAATCGTTTGTTAGCTAAAGTTACTTAAAGAAAATAAAGTGTATGGATAATATATCAAAAAATGTTATTTTAAGAAAATTAAAAGGAGTTTTTGGATTTAAAAGTGATTTTTTTAAAAAAGGTAAGACAAATTAGTTAGATATATGGGCTTATGTCAAAAAATTTAAAATTCTTTGAAATTAATATTATTTTTTGATAAATTTAGTAAATTTTTTATGTTTGGATTAACAACACTTCAACTCGTAGGAGTGCAAAATTTTAGGGCCATAGGTCAATATTTCTAAATGTTATCGTTATCGCAAAGTTGAAAAATTTTAATCGTTTGAGACAACCTCACTTTTTTGTTCTTTTTCCTAGTTTTTGTTTGGGGCTTTCAACTTTTACAATTAATTTGTTATTACATCTATCTCCCAACACTTGAGAGATAATTTCAACATGTAATTTTTTGGCGTGCCACCACCCAGCAATTAAATACATGGTAGTCGAGAATTTAAACCAATTTTTTAGTTTTAAAATTTTTGATGTTTTTTGCACCGGGCACTGGCGGCCCTTTAGGGAATACAAATTTTAAAGCAATAGTTCCTTGATGTTGTAATTATGCAATAATACTGCATGTTTCGTTGATGTGCTCTTAACAGATAAAGAGTACGAAAGTCACATAAGTTGAAAAACATGTGCGTGCATTTTGTTAAAAAAGCAGTTTTTGTCATGGCACATTCGTTGTTCAGTTTTAAATAGGCCAGTTTTGCTGTAAGAACTGCATTTTTTGTTATATTACAACAAAAAATTATAGGACCATAAAAACAAATTAAAACGCTAAAATGTTAGGGACTTTTTGAAAATTATGCAAAAAATTATGATGTGAGCAAGATTATTCAAGTTCAAGATCATTTGTTTTTTGTTAAACAAACCCCCGTGCAATGTTTATTTATTACTCAAAAAAGTTTTCTGTCCGCTAACTTAAAGCAGACTTTATCTACTGACAGGACCTTACATGTTTTATTTCGCGTCACCGAAAATCATCAGAGAAGCAATGTAGCTGGTTCTTGACAGTCATATTGACCGATTTTTAGAACCTAGAAGTAATAGTGGCAACGCGTATTATTGATCGCCAGCAAACATTTTTATTTTAATCCATTGTGTACTAAAAAATTGACTCTTTTATCTAAAAACGTTTTGCTCCAGCACATCAATTAACATTATTTGCACCTTTCTTCAATGCTTTTACACAAAACCTGGGGGTCATTAAAAATTTAAAAAAATAAAGATTTTATGGAGCAAATTTAACTTAATTAGTTTTAAAAAGCATCATGTTAAAAAACTGCACTTATTTGGAATTTACATGTAGAAAATAAATTTTATTATCAACAGATTACGTGAAAATCAATTATAATCTCTAAAACATGTTATCATTTTCAAATATCGCGTAAACCGCGATTTTAAGTCAAAAACTTAACTTTTTAAACATCTCAAAAAAAATTTTTAAACATCTCTAAATAGGAAAGTAAATTTCCACTCCAAAAGCCAAAATATATAAAACCTGTATTAGTTGTATACATGTTCAAAATTTGTTTGAAATCAATAAAAAATGGATTTTAAGAAATTTAAAACCGCCATAACTTTTGCGCTCCTTGCTGAAAGTTATTCACACAAACGCATTTGATGTGCCTAAATAGTGGTTTATAATCGTGTAAAATCATATTAATGTGACACGAAATTAAAAAAAAAAAATACCACCAATTTTAAATATTCTTGAGAATAGCCCATAAAGCTTAAAATACTTATGTGCACAAAAAACAATTTATCACAAGTTTTAAAAGGTGTTCAAAATGAAGTTATTCTTTCCAAACTACAGAGCTGTAAATGAATCATTCATTTTTTAGTTAATTCGCGAATCATTCATGCACTGAATTACTAAACTTTTGAATTAATACTTTTCGCCAAAAAACGAATTGAATGAAATTTGAATCGATTCATATGCATTTGGCTGGAATGAATTGCAATTAATTTTAAATCAAATGAATTCGGCAAAATGAATTGCAATTCATTTTCAATTCAAATGAGTTTGGCGAAATGAATTGCAATTCATTTCCAGTTCATTTGACTTAAATTGATTTTGAATTAATTCAAATGAATTAGAAAAATGAATTGCAATTCATTTTCAATTCATTTGAATTGAATTGATTTTAAATTAATTCAAATGAATTTTATGAAACTCTTCATCACATATAAGAAAATTTTATAAATATGATTAATAACACGGTGCTACATTGAAAAAACTTGTAAAATTACCTAGTGTAGGTTGTAGGACTTGTTGAGTAAATCACTTTTCAATTTTCCGAATTTTGAATACACCCTCAAAATCTGAAGTTATCGACAAAAAACGTTTTTTCAGGACTTTACGGACAAAAATATTTTTAACTTAATTACTTCTAAGCCGTGCGATCTTTGGGGTCACAGTTAAAATATCCTGTACCAACAAGATGAAACTTTTTATACGATTACATAAAATGCTTACTGTCCCATAAGTTCAAGCTCTACGATCTATGCCAAAAGTTAAATGTAGAAACTTTTCTAGACAGTGATTTTGAATTTTTAGAAGAGTACTTGCAGCTTCTGCAGCCAATAACAGAGGCTATAGACTTTCTCCAAAAAGACGACGGCATGTTATTTGGTTATCTGGCTGCAAAGTTAATGGAGACGACGAAAAAAGATTCAACAATTTATATAACTTAGATGCCACTGCCAAAACAGCAATTGTGGCATCTGTTATTTGTCCACCAGTTAAGTGTCTGTGGTTAAAAGCTTTAAACCCGAATTTTGATATTGGCACTCAAGCAGACATTATTCAAATGGCTAAGGATGCTGTTCAACAAATGTCTGACAAGAACATCACAACGTCAACCATTTCAGAGAGTAACGTTTTAAATTACTTTGATTTTTCTATTTGTGGTAATTACCTAATCGCTTTGCAAAATAATTTTAAACAACATTCACTATAATATTCTTTTTAGTTTAAACGAGCTCAAGATCATTTATTTATTAATTATTTATTCCCAATATTCCGTCTCCACATTGGGTGACTTCTTCAGGGAACAAATATTACAATTTGAAAAAACTAGTTTTAATAATTAAAAAATTTATACAAGCTCGTTTAAACTAAAAAGAATCAAATAAAAGAAGATCGAAGAAAACTTAACATTTCATTCACTATAATATTATAATATTTATTATAGAAACTCCAGAAAATATTTTGTGTATCAATATTCCCTAAGAAACGGAATTCACAGCATACTTAGCAGATTCTTCAAAATCTCTAAGTATGCTGAAAGGCTTTTTTAAAGTTTAATGCACCGTTACCATCATTAGCTGCTGTTGAAGGCCTCTATTCAAAATATCCCTAAACGTGGATAATGATTCATTTACAGCTCTGCCAAACTACCTTAACTTATTAATATACTCCTTAAAGTATGCCACATATCAGTGAAGACAACACTATAGGTATGCTTATTATTTCTTATATTAATTTAAAATTAGTTAATGCCAAAACTTTAATAATTTAAATTGAGAATTATATATTTTTTATTTATTTTAATTGTTAGTTTAATTGAAAATAAATTAATTACTTTTAAAATATACAACTTATGCCTTAAAGTATGCTTTAAAAGTTTAAAAATTAATATGTTTAATAGCATTTAAAATCGTTTAACAAATAAATACGTACTTATTGAAGGAATAAAAAGTTTTTTTCAACAGGAATAAATATTTTTCAACAGCCCGTACACGAAATAAAGTAAGTCTACTTAGTTTGTAATGTTATCTAAAAAATAGTTGAAAAATCATCAAGAATATCAAAAGGACTTTGGAAATAATGAAAAAAAAAAATTCTTTGAATTAAAAGAAATGTTTTACTTCCCATTCTGATGGATATTTTCTACGAAAACTTAGTTTCTAAGACAATTAATATTCAGAATTAGAAAACTTTTTGCCGAAAGACCTTAAAAAAAATCTTAAACTGGGAAAAATTATAGAAATATATTAATTTTGATAGAGAATTTTCATTAGTCAAATGATTGTATTCTTAACTTTTTAAGGGCACGTCACAGATCCGCTTGTTTTGAGTAAAAACAAGATAAATTTAAGCATATTGTCGACTTTGTGTACTTAAAATTTTCATTGTCCGATCGGTCAGATTTTCAAAAATTATATATCATATCAATAATTATTTGGCAACTCTGGATACTAATTTTCTACTTTTTTTTACGACTGTAGTCAAGATGTTGAATTATTTTAGGGGTTTTGAATCATCTTTTTTCAACACTGAGAGAATAAATTCTTGTTATTAAAGAATTTTTTCATAAAATCTAAGAAATTGAACCTTTTCATTGAGATAATGCAAGTTTTCATATAATTTTAAAAAAACATAATTTTATTTTTTAAAAACTTTATCCGCTCAATAAAAAGTACATATTCATTAAAAAACTAATTTCATAAAAATTTTTAAATTTTTCATTGCTTTTAAAAAGTTTTTGGTTCGTTTTGTGAAGAAAAGTTTCATAGATTTACTAAAAAATTTCATAATTTTTCGTTCACTAAAATCCTTAATGTTCTAATTTTTTTGTTAAAAAAATCTTTAAGTAAAAATGAAAACAAAAAACAAACGAGTCAATTGACCTTAAAGGACCTCTTCCGTTACAGGTCATCCCAGGACATATTACTGCATTTCAACTATATTTTGTGTAAGTGTTTTTCCTTTCCAAATTTGTATATTCTTGTAGTTTTTGTCTTGTTTTTTTTTTTATTTTGTATTAAAACACACACGCAAAAAAATATAAGTTTGATGTTAGCTGGCCAATATGAATAAGCAACGTTAGCGCAGACGGTAGAATAAATTTTTAAAATTCTTAATTTCTGTTAAATTTATTTGTAAATCTATTTTTTAACACATCTCCTAACACTTCACCAGATTTCTAAAATGGGTCAATTGATATCCACCTATAGCAACGCCATGTTAATGTGACCGGTACATTTCAAGTCTGAAATAGGAATGGTCACCTGGGAACGATCTGTTCCGCTTATGTGGAAAGGGGATAGTCGATTTATGCGGTACTTTTGATTTACCCTTCAATTTCGATGTAAAGTTATAAAACTAAGTCCCAATGGTGGAATTACGTAAGAAACCCGCGATTTAATACGGATTTTTAAAAAATGCCTCAAATAGTGAAAATTTGGTAAGCTTGCATTAAATTTATTTTACGATTTTTCGGTCTTCTTTAATTAATAAAAATTTAGGATTATCTGCATATCTTTAAATATAGTTCCCAAACTTTAAAAATGTTTCTATAAAAACTTTTAAATTGTTTTTAATCCTAAAGTTTATCGAAAAAAAACCTTCTTTTTTCAGGTTTTCAGAATATGAGGATATTATATGAGTAGAAATGATTCAAAGTTTCAGATTTTTTTATTAGAAAATGCTCTTAAAATTTATGGACTTTTGTGCAGGAAAAAATGTGCGAAGTTTATTAGTATGTGACACTCCTCAGAATATTAGAATTTTTGAGTAAAAAAACTTCTTAAAACCAAAGGTTAACGCTAATGCATTTTCATGGCTACCAAACCAATCATCAGGCTTCTTGTGAAACCAATCATCAGGCGTCTTTCTAAAAATTGCACTAAAAATAAAATTAATTTTATTTTGTTACAGCAGAATGGTGGAACACAAAAATTCCTAGTAGATTTCTTAAACATAATCAAAATTTTCATTCCGTTTCCGTTAAATCCTTTTCTTTTAGCAAACTGTTTGTATTTAGTAGGGGAGTATAGGGTTACATGGGAAATACAGATATTTCGAAAAAGCAGCCACAATATAAAAAAAATAGTTATATTTTGTTACAGCAAAAGATTGGTACACAAAAATTACTAGTACATTTCTTAAAGACATATTAGTTTCCCATTTTATTCAGTGGTATAAATCAAAATTTTTAGGTATAGGTATTAAAAGTTCGTTTAAGCTAAATGTAGCTTATTGATACATTCTTTTCTTCTCGTATTTATTAAAAAATATAAAATACGAAATTTATGAAAATGACATTTACAAATTAAAATATTTGCCATTAAATTGAGTAAATAATATTTTGTGCAAATTGAACACAAATAAAGTCATTATGGCATAATATACAATACAGTACAATATATTTATATAATAATCAATGTAAAAAATATAGTCTAGCAGCCAAAAAATATGCAACAAATATGCCAACAAACCAAACAGAAAAAAGTATGCAATTGAAAAGCACAGCAGGAATTAAACAATTTATCATAATTTTTTTTTTCACAAATCTAAAGCAGAATGCAAACATTTTTTTTTTCTTTAATATTTTATAAAAAAATATATATAAAATATTGTATAAATAAATGGTTTTGACATGAAAACTTTTTTAATTGGCTGGCAATATGGGCCACATGCACATTTATATAAATTTGTTAAGCCTATAAGTAGACTATAGTATTTTTTGTTTAAACGGCAAAAAAAAACAACTCAAAACTTTATGGTAAATATAGTAGCATAAGAATTTATATTTTATACTAATTTTACAGCTGCCGTTGTTACTCATACTGCTGATAATTTTACTAGTTAAATTTGGTAATGGTTTTATGTTTTACAAATGTTTTTTAAATGATAATAAGCTCCTAAAAGTATACAACCAACAATTTGAACAAATGTCATTTTAAGTGGAAAAACAGAAAGTCATAAAACAAAAGCATACCTTCTTCCTTCATTGGCACACAAGCATTTATAAACACAAATTCAAAATTTCATAACTTTTATTTTAACTAAAGAGATTTATGTATGTTGCGGAAAGAAAATTGAAAATTTATATAACATTCAGTCATTCATTTGCAGCGCTGAAATGTTGAAAAAGTTATTAAACCATATGCTGCTTTATGAAATTTCATTTAAATCTATGATTTCAAACATAAAACACAAACAAAAACTTAATGAAATTCAAAATGCGTATTATGAAAACGAAAATTGTATGGCTTTTTTCCCAAGTCAACACTTTAATGTATATTTTAGCAATGGCATAGAGAAATCTAATAGGAATTTTAGAATTGTATGACATTTCAGTAAAATTGCAATACCATGATGTTTTTAGTGAAAATGCAAACAAATTGTATAGGTTACCCAAATTTATTATGATAACATCATCTCTCGAGTAATCTTCAGTTTAGTCATGGTCTCCCGAGCAATCTTCAGTAGAATTTCAATAACATAATTTGTTTAAGTTAAATGCCAAATTAATTTTAGATGTTACTTTTCCAGATGGTCGGCAATGATATTTTTTCAAAATTTCATATAACCTCTTGATTGGGCGCCATTTAATTTTTCATTTAAACCTGGTGATTAAAATAGATTTAACTATTAAAAATCGTGTACTACAAACACAAAATATTAAACAAAATCTCAAAATTTAAAAAGAAGCTTCCCAAAAATTTTCTTTTTTTAGTTCTTTCGGTGAAAAATTGAGAAAATTTAAAATATTCATGTAAGTAGATATTTTCCTACTGGGTATTAACGCACATTATGCATTTAATATATCCACATAAATTCTCTATTTAAACGATTTGCAAGTCTTTGACACATAACTTAAAATTAAATGTGTTTTTGTGTGCTTGAACTTCTGCAGACACAGTTTGACTTCTGTTTTAGCAAGATTTCATTCAAAAATTTATTAAATAATTATGATTACTAAGTAAATTGTCAAAGTTAACATCAGCACGAGGTATGAAAGTATGTACAAAATTTTAAGTAGTTAGTACACTGAGATATATCAATGATTTTTTTTCCATTAGATCTATGGAATTCTTTCATTGATCATTAAATTAATGCATATCAAATTTTAAAAAAAATATTTTATATATTCAAAATTACGTACGCCTAATGAAAAAGTTTCATTAAAAATAGTTTCTTAAAAATTATGTAACTTTTTCATAAAGTTGATTAAATTTTTCATTCACTTTGTGAATAAAACTTTATTAGTTTAGTGAAAAATGTCATTAAAACTCGACCAAGAAATTTCTTTCTGTGCAATAAAATTTGATAATATAATAGAATTTCAACTAAATCTAGCATAAGTTCTTAGTATATATTATAATTATTTTTTATAGCATACAATAAGGCTGAAGTGAAATTAGTTTTAGTAAAAATACTTCTTAAAATACCTGTGGTTTAAACTGGTAAAATGTTAGTTACCTCAATTAGTTAAAACACATAATTTTATAAAGATTTTAGAAAGATTTCATTAAGTTTTATTTCTTGTTTTTGTTTATAATATATGCAGGCTTGTTCATGCTTGCAAGAGATATGTTAAAAATTGTTTGTGTTTTATATTATCTGTAGATTTTATATAATTTGTATGTATAGCTTCTTATAATTAAGTTTATAATTATGTGGTTTAGAAAATGTTTATAGTTTTTGTAATAACAAAGTATACTCTAAGGCAAAATAGAGTATAAGATATTAAATCATGATTTTAGGATTTCAATTTAATCTTAAGAATCTTTTTCAATAAAAAGATAGTTTAGCTTTAAACAAAAACGATTTAATTAATAAATTTTATTAAATGCAATTGATAAATTTTATTAAATACATATTTTAAGGTGTAAGGAATCTTTCTAATTCAGTTCCAATAAAGTTAACAGGTGGATTTATCATTTAATTTACAGTCAATTTCATAAGGGATTATAAAGGATTAAAAAATTATATATTATAAAGGATTATAAGGGATTCTTCAAGTTTTAACACTTTTATATTTTGTTGCCTACTTTAAGGAGCATGCTTTAAAGTACTAATATTCAAACTAAATAGTTTGGTATAAAATTGTTTCATGTCAACAATGTTTGCCTTTCAAGACAAACTTCCCGAACTTGATGCAGTTTGCTTAATTTTATATTTTGTAAAATTTGTTTTGCATAATTTTTATTATAAAATTTAAGTATAATTTTAGGATATAAAAATTTTAACCAAAAAAAAAACCTGTATCCGCAAATATAATTATGTTTTAAATTGATAAATTTCATTAAATGCTATTTGCTGCATACTTCAAGGTGTAGTGGAACAAATGTTTAATTAAATTATTACTTAAGGATTCTCTTTGATTCAATTAGCATTCAATAAAGGTGCCTTAAAAACCATGTGAATTTCTTAAAAAAATTATGGAAATGATACCAGTTTTAAAAAAGTTACTTTTTTGCTGCCTACTTTAAGGACTTGGAAGTACTAATATCTAAATAAACCATTTTGGTTTAAAATTGTACCATTTGAGCAATTTTTTTATTTTAAATTAAACTTCCCGAATTTTACGTAGTTTTTTTTTTTTTTTTTTTTTGCATACGTTAAGGTGCACTTTTTGACAAAAATTAAAGTATAATTTTAGGAAATTAAATCTTTGTAATATTTTTAACAAAACAAAATTACAGCATTCAATAAAATTATGGTTTAAATTGGCAAATTTTAAAAAACTAAATTTTTTGCATACTTTTAGGCGTATTATATCATTACTTGGGAAAACTTTATAATTCAGTTAGCAGTCAATAAACCGCCTTTAAAATCAGGTGAATTTCTCATTAAATTTTAAAAGAAATTCTACAACTTTAAAAAATATTGATACTTTAAGGGGCTTTTTAAATAAAAAAAAAGAATTAAAGTAAGATTTTACGATTTAAATTTTTTCTCTAGGATATTTTTTAACTAAGATAAATTCCAGCTCCAATTTTTAATTTTGCATTTCTAGCAAAATTTATTGAATTTTACGTAATTCAAAATATTGTCGCATGTTTCAAGAAACTCTTTTTTGAAATATTAATAAAAATTTATCATGCATAACATATTCTTTTATTTAAAATTGTTTGCCATATTTTCTTTGTTTTTTTTTTTAGTTATGTTTTTATAAATGTTCCTTCATTTGTATAATATTTATAATATATTTCTTATATTGTCCTTTTAAGAATATTTTTGCAACGAAATATAAATTATTTATTTGTGCCCATATTTTTGTTTTATTGTAATGGAAATTGCATTTTTTGCTGAACATATTTTTTGTCTTGCAACCATTTTCTTAAGAAGAAAAATCTTAATATTGTTTTAAAATAAAGCAGTTTTTGTTACGAATAGTCAAAAGGACAAAAGTCTTTTAGTCACACGGAGCAAAATTCTTTTAAAAAAATATCCTGTATCCTTTTCTTTGCGTTTCATTTAGTGAAGAGAAAAGTCAAGCCTTTGGCTAATATTTGGAGCTGTTTAAAACTCTGTAAAAAGATTAGATATGGCACATTGTTATAGTCTATAGATAACTTAAGATTTAATTTAGTGGGCGTGTCAGTGGGCGGTTTCAGAAAATCTAATTTTATCGCTTTTACAGTATTATATTGTTAGCGATTTTAATCAAAATTTTTTTTTAACAAGGTATCGAAAGATTTTTTGAGCTTTTTATTAACAATCTTAACAATTTTACATGAACAGTTTTTTCAATGCCTGAGTGGATTTTCTTCAAGTACATAGTTATGAACTCCATAACATTCAACAATAACTGAAGTGGTAACAATAAGTGAACAAAATATTAACTACTCTTGCTTTCTTGGTAAATGGAAAACAATATAAGAAAACTACAGAAAAAACATCCTTAAAAAACAGCCAAAGTCTGAGGATTTTTTTTGCTGAATAGCGAATAATGTGGCAAAGCCATTGAGATGATTATGCTACTTCCATTGACTCATGATGACGATAATAATGCTGGCAATGGTAATATTTCAAGTAGCACTATATGTGCAGTTGAGTAATTTTTTTGACTGTTACTGCTAACCATAGTTTTCCGCCAAATCTTTATATGATTTCTGTTCTGTCATCTTTATAAAATTTTGCTAGTAAAATTATGTTTTCTTGCTAGACTTTGTCATAACGTTGTTGAAGTGGGCAATCAGTAGCAGGCATAATGGAAATATGAAACAAAACCAGGTTGAGGGCTGTTTTCTTTTATTCGCTTTGTTAAAGTTAAAGATTTTAAATGTATAAAGACGGTTTATTTTAAATTATTTAAATGTTCTTCTTTGCAAATATGTATGAACATTTAAATTTTTATAAAGCCTTAAAGTATACTTTAAAATGATAGTTGTAGCATACAACTAAAAATATGCTATAATTATTTTTTTAATGTTTTTAATTTAAAGCAATATTCTCTTACTCATTTATAGAGCTATTGAGATGATTATTCTTTAATTACTTTGAGATATATGGATGAGATATTAACCATTAAAGTTTTTTGGGATTGAATTACATTTAGTCGATTTTTGAAAACTTTTTTAATGTTAATCGGGTTATTTTTAAGTTTGACACAATTTTTTCCAATTTCATTGATTCTTAATACCAAATTTAGTAATTTTTAATGATAGCGGAATTTTTCAATCCCGGGATTTCGGTTTTGCGGTATATTATATGGTTGTAGAATACGTAAATGGGATACCTACACTGAGAGAATTCTCTACATGTTATTAATGAAGTTTTGCATAGAAGCACTAAAGTTGCAAATGAACTCGTCCATTGAAACTTTTCATTGAAGTAATGCAAATTTCCATGAAGTTTTATCATTTTATTTAAAAGTTTTATGCAGTCAATAAAGAATTTTCATTAACAAAAATAGTTTCATAAAAGGTATGAAGATTTTCATTAATTTTAAGAAATTTTTCGTTCACTTTGTGAAAAAAATTTCCCAAAACACTATTATTCGCTCTGTTAGAATTTTTCACTACTATGGAAATTTCATTATCTTTATTTGAAACAAATGTAAATATGAAAAAAAAATGTAATGAAATTATTGATAATGGAAGTGGTGGAATGAAACATTTTTCCAAACCGGAACGATATGGAATGGAACGGGCAACGAGTGGAATTGAAACACAAGGCGAAGTAGAATGGAATGAGGAACCAGTAGAACTGAGTAACCGGACTAGGAGAACGAAATGGAACGTTTGATGATTAGTTTAAGGGCGGATCAATAAGTCCGTGACTTTTTATAGTCACTGGCTGCTAAATCCGGAGAATAATTCGGATCAGTTACCAATTCGTAGCCCAATTCATGGAATTTTGCCATTTTTCACACGTGGGCACCCGTGCATTATCTTGATGAAACGAACTTTTTTCTTGGCCATATGGGGTCGTTTTTTTTTAATCCTCGTTAAATCGGTCCAATAAGTTGGCATACTATTCGTCGTTTATTGTTTTCCCTTTTGAAGGTAATCGATGTGGATTATCCCGCGTGCATCCCAAAAAACTGTTGCCATCACCTTATTGGCCGACAAACTTACCTTGGCCTTCTTCGGAGCCGGTTCACCCGGAGAAACCCATTATTTAGACTGCTGCTTGGTCTCCGGAGTGTTGTAATGGATCCATGTTTCATCCACAGTTACAAAACGCCGCAAAAACTCATTCGAATTGCGTTTAAACAACTCCAAACAATCCTTTGAAGTTGTCACACGATTACGTTTATGGTCAATTGAGAGCAAACGCGGCACCCATCTTGCGGACAGCTTTCTTAAACACAACTGATCATTTAAAATCGAAACCACACTGCCATATGAAATGCCTATGGCATCAACAATCTCACGCACTTTTACTCTTCGATCGGCCAACACCATATCGTAGATTTTTTCGACATTTTCGGGTGTATTGAACGTTCAGCGTCATTTGTACCTGTGACGAAACGAAAGTCAGTAAACCACTTTTTACCATTGAAATCGATGGTGCAGAGTCCCCATAGTATTTATCAAGCTTTTACTTGGTTTGATTGTCGGTTTTTTTTTTCGCAAAAAATAATGTTTAATGAACACTCGAAATTCACTTTTTGCCATTTTTAAAAAAATCCACGAGGTTGTATGTTTTGAACAGCTGTTAAACGCAAAGTAAATGACGGAACTTGCTCAAAATTTGACAGTAGTCTATTAACAGGGGGTACTTGATGGGAGCAGTGTTGTATTTCATATAACTACGAGGGAAGTTCGAAAAGTCACGGACTTATTCATCCGTCCTCGTAGTAACAGTGCAAATGTATTAGCTAGTTTTTTTAGTTTTTTTCTATTTCTTGTAAAATTAAATATAAATTTCTATTTAGAAATCAAAATTAATTAATAATATTAAAATATTTAAAAGTATTATTGTAGTTTTCTGTAAGAAAAATATTGCAAAATCTCTGGGTTTTCTATAGAAAACAAATTCCACAGCTTAAAACTCAATCTAAAGGAAAAACATCTCACAACTCTTGAAAAAGACATCAAAATCAGTATGTTTTCCTTTAACAAATAATTTTCAGAACCTAAATACTTCTTTTTCTAAAAGTTCCTAAATCTTAAGGCTTTACTGTGCGAAAAGGAACACCTTTGAAACTCATTAGTATCATTTAAAAAGAAATTTGGAAGTTAGTAATAAAAAAATTTTTGAGTTAGTTCACTAAATTTTATATAATTCCGAGGGAACCCGCAAAGAGGGTTTATAAAAAATTTATGAAATTTTAAATTAAACCAAAAATTTTTAATTACAATAGTTTTTAACGGTATTCTTTTCTTTAAAAAAGTTCTGAAAATTGATTATATACCCTTATTCATAATTGAAAATGAATTTGGTGCACAGAAAATTTCAAGTTTTTATTACCCATAATGACAACAAAATGAAAAAAATTCCAAAATTAAAAAAAAAAAAATATGAAATTGAAAAAATCGCACAAATATTTGTGATTTCTGGTGATTTTTTTTTTCAAATATTAGCCTATTTTCACTATGGGGATTTTTTTAAATTTTGAAGATGTTTTCCAGTTTAGATTTTTTAAATTTTTGTCGATTTTTTAAATTTTTAAGATTTTTTTAAATTTTGCCGATTTTTTTTTAAATTTTTAATTTTTAGCGATTTATTCGATTTTTCCCAAATTTTATGTGATTTTTTGTAATTTTAATTAAAGTTGTAATAGTTTAATTTTGAAATTAAAAACAATATTCAATTAAATTGTTAATAGATATTATTAAAATTTAAATGGTTACAACTTATTTTATGTGATACTTAAATTTCCTTAATAGGCCCGATTTCAATTAAACTTTTAATGAATTAACAAACATTTTAATTGAAAGGCGATTTTAGTTTTTTTATGTGCACTTTCCTTTAAAAAAAATTGTTGAACAAAATTCATTAATTTTAATTATCATCTATTAAAAAGTCTCTATAAGTAGCTTCATCATCATAATACTGATTTACAAAAATAGATAGGCCAAACAAAAAGTAATAAGTGTAATATCAAAATGATAAGGTATCCTGTTGTGACCTTTTTTTCCTATTTCAGGCATTTAAAATTTAATTTTCCTCAAGTAAGGAAAAAAGTATCATAAACAATTTGATAGAGGTATAGTGGAAAAAGGTCAAAAGTCAAGGTGGAAAATTAGAAAGTTAACTGGTAGTTACCACTTTGTTTTTTTTTCTCGAGAATATTAAAAAAATCCTTAAAAATTTAATTTAATTAGATTAAAGTTTAAAATCAATATTATTACTTAAGTAACTTAAAGTTTTGGTAAAATTTTTGATAGCATAACAAATATTTGCCATCCTTTTTAAGAAATAATATATAGATAGTCCTTGATATGTATACTCCATTACTTATACTAACAATAGTGGTTCTGTCTATGGTTCATTGTTGTATGCATGTGTAAGTGAAGTAGAGTCTGTATGTATGATTTTTGCTTTTATATCTTTAACCAAACACTCATGCAATACAAGTGTGTATTAAGAACCATGTAAGACAATACCATTCATGAAATGTGTGTGATTTGATGTAATAAATTATGAATGTCCAAGCAATTCATTATCAAAATACTGAACACTAAACAGAAGTACTATCTAACCATACTCCTTCATATGCACAATATTGGCAAGCAAAAACTTAACAAGGAGTTTAAATTTACTTGATCAACTTTATAATATGACCAACCGAAATTCTTTAAATGATAGAACTTTTTGCCCCTAAAAAGTCTTTTTATTGTAGAAATATTTTCTATAGAAATCTACCAGATTCTAAGGAGCTTGAGCAACTTTATAAAATGACCAACCGAAATTCTTTAAATGATAGACCTTTTTGCCCCTAAAGTCTTTTTATTGTAGAAATATTTCATATAGAAATCTACCAGATTCTAAGGAGCTTTTATTGCAAAATAATTTTAAAACTTAAAAACTTTTTACTATGTACACACAGAAAAAAAATAAGCTATTTGCTAAACCTATAGTGAAATTTTGATTTTTTCAGGACATTTTCCGACTGAAAAATTCCTTATATTTTGAAGACATTTTCCGATTCAATAAAAGGTTTTTTATAAACGAAAAAAAGTAGTAATTTCCAATTTTGGTTTGTAACTACCCAACGGACGGGACAGGTCCTTGATTAGACATTTTACATAAAAGAAACCGGCCACTTTAACATGCTCGGTATGAAATGATACTCTTTAGATACCATGTGATGTGTTAGACGGTGTATCTAAAATTAGATTTTCAAACAAATTTAAAAAAATTAATATAAAATTATCTAGGCGCCAGTAGGGTTTGCACATATAACGTTCGTCTTGCAAGACAAATGCTTTACTGTCTGAGCCAATGTTAAATATTGGCTGGCTAACAGCAAAGTTATAGTTTATGCTTGTGTGTTTAAATACAAGAGATAACAAAACAAAAACCACAAGAAAATAAAACGCAGAGAAAAACATCATCAATTTTCGTTCAATGTTACAATTTTATCAGTATTTATTTTGTTTCTTAAGAAATGTTTCATAAATACTATTAAACGTTAGATTAAACGAAAATCTATGAAACATTTCATAAATATGATGATGCTTTTGCTTTGTTAAAGTACAGTTATATAACTTCGGTTGACCTGTCACCGGAAAGGTTCTTTGAGGTGGATTGACTCATTTGTTTGCTGTTTTCGCATTTTTACTCAATTAGAACAATTTGAATCAAATGTTACGAAATAAAAATTGAAATTAAAAGTTGATTTTAAATTAAGAACACATTATTGAAATGTAAAAATCGTAAGAAAGTTATAAAATCGTTTAAAATTTCAGATTTTTAAATAAAAATTCAGACTCAATTTAAATTTACAAAATTTCATTTAAACTTAAATGAAAAATTTTATAAAATTTTAATATAAATTAAAACGCTACGATAATGAAATGGAATATTGCTCCAAATTGTAACTATATGGAATGGAAAGGGAAACAAGTGGAATTGGAACACTAAACACAAGAAGTGAAATGGAGTGTAACGGTTCCAATTTCACGTGTTCCCCGTTCCATTACATATCGTTCTCCATGTTTAGTGTTTCAATTCCACTCGTTCCTCGTCCATTCCATTTCGTTTACCATGTTATTATCAAATTTTGTGCAAAGAAAAGAGTAAGTTAGTGCTTTCTAATTTTAAAATTTGATTGTGTATGAAAAATACCACGTTTTTATTAAAGATTATTATTTAACGATTTCAAAAACGTTTATATGGCAAAAATATTCGTTAACTCATTAAGGACAAAAAGTCATAGATCCTTTGGACATTTTTCAACCAAAATTTTGCAGACATATAAAACAATGCTTCATAAAGAATTTTTTTTAAATTTGTCTTAAAGCGCCCTCTAGTGGAAATATCAGCAACTATTTGAAACTTTGATAAAATATGAGTTCTGAACCGTTGAATGTAGTTTAACAATTTAAATTTTCATAGAAAAATTTGTAATCAAAAATATATAAAATTTTAATTTTTTTTTTAAATTAACCAATTTTTAAATTTTTTGTAAAATTATCGTGTTTTTGTACCATTTCTCAAAATTGTCATTTGGGAACCGTGTATTTCAATAAAAACTACACATCGTTTATATTTTTGGTTTAAAAACGGAATATTTTTTTTGGATATGTTCGTTTTTGTATATTTGAAAAATTCATGGTCCGATCGGTAAAATTTTTAAAAATTCAGGCTCCGTATACAATCAATTGACAAATTTTTAACATGAAAATAAAAATTTTCGTATTAAACTGTAATAATTAATTAAAACTGTAAAATTTGGAGCTTTTTTATATTTTTAAATAATTTTTACAAAAACTAGCATCGAATAAGGGCAAACATTAATTTTTTCAAATAAGTATTTGGGCAACTCTGGCTAACAATTTTCTACTATTTCTATATATGATTGCAGTCAATATGTTGAATTATTTAAGGCTTTTTAAGCCACTGAATTATCTTTATCCAATAATACATAAAAATATAGCAATTCAAAAGAACAGGGTTAAAAACTGAACTGTTGGTCCATAATGAATAATTTGAAGAGGAGTATGCTGAACATTATATTAGTTGGACACGTTATTATTTTTTTTATTTCTAGTATTAACTTTAATATCTTTCAATGAATTTTCATTTTTCTTTTGCCGTTACATGTGTTCGCTTTAGCTCCTTAAAGTAAGCTTCGGTTTTTATATTTATTTCTCATACTTTTCTGACAATTATTACCATAATGTTAGTAAGAAACATAAAGAATTATAAACATACAAAGCAAATAAGTACATTCCTACTTAAATGTCATCATAGATTTTACAAAAACGAAAGTACCAATAATATAAAGAAACTATTATTTTTACTTATTTGTAAAAATGTGTGGGTTAGAGAACTTATTAAGTACATATGAATGTGCAGAAGTTTTATATTTTTCGCTCCCCGCACATTTTCCGAAAATGTCTAAACAGAGGGAATTTAAGTGTACAAAACATAATAAAAATTGGTAGTAAACTAATGAAACTTTTCTATATAAATTTCTACATAAATTGAAAGAAAAATTTCTTAAAATCAATGAAAAGCTTCATACTTTTTATGAAACTAGTTTTTTTTTATAAAACTTCTTTATTGGTAATATGAAACTTTTAATAAATAAAATTATGTTGATCATAACTTTTTATGAAAACTACACCCAGAAAAATTATTGGCTGGAATTCGGTCGGAACCATTAACATTTAGTTGATAGGACGTTATTTTATTTTGAACTACCAGTAATCGATTAACAAAGCAAAACTATTGTACTGGAAATTAGGGAAAAGGAACTAAAAACAACAAATTTATCCAAATATTGGTACTTCGAATCAACTTTTCAAATAAAATACGTTTAGTAATTGCCCTGCCGGGTCGATTGATCCAAAGTGACAAATCTGTGATATATGATTTAGGGGCACGTCACGAAACTAGTGAAATCAAAATTGTGGTGCACCAAAAAGTGTTAATTTTAATGAAATGACCAATCACGTGACTATAGTTATGGTGACAAAACATTCACTGGTTGCTACCAGATATATCATGTAACTGGAGAAAATGTAACATAACATCAAAGTGTACTGAAGCAACTAGAGCCGTTGCAGTTGAAGTTATTACTGGTCATTGAAATAGTTCAAAACTATTAGCAAGTTCAAAACATGGCAATTAGTGACAAAGGACTCAGTCACTTGAATGTTACACTGCAGACATAACACTGAAGGAACTTTATCTGTACCGACTATGTGACAGTAGAAATGAAGACGAAACACTCCACTGGTTTAAAAGAACTGAGCACGGAACTGTGACCAGGGTTGTCAGATATGGCGATTTCTCGCCAAACGTCGCGATCTTAAACTTAGTTTTTTGTTGGGTATAGACAAAATAAGCCAATTATAAAATTGATTTTTGTTGTGCCTTTTTTAAGGGGGTAAGACACACTGTTTTGGAAAAGTGCAGTGATTAGTTCCGGACGGGCTATTTAGCAACTCGTGCATAATATGACATACGCTGAATAAAAAGTGACAGGTTACTTGCTAATTACTTTTCGCATGCCCGGCGACATGTACCCCTTAGACCAGTGCAGTGGTACGTCTCAAAACTATTTCAGTCAAACTACCCCTATTACAGAAGACATTGCGCTTAATATGTGACTAGTTTTCCTTCAAAAAATTTTCTCCAGTTCTTTGATACGTCCACCTACACCAGTCATGTGATAATTTTGTAACCACTGGTTCTGTTGCATGTCACATAAATCCTAAAATGGTCATACTTTGACACTACCTACTTCTAACTTGTCCCGTAGCATATTCATTTCTGTCGGTACGGTGATAGGTTACCTTGGTCAAGTTATTCGCCACGTCACACAGTGCTCCACAGGTAGCAATTGTCACCTCCTATCACAAGCCCATGTTAAAAGTACCGGTCACTTTCATATAACAGAACCGAAATTTGAACTGGTTCATACACACAAAGTTCTAGTCACGTGACCATACCAATGACTAGTCCATTTTCCGCAGGGTGTGTACGGTAGAAGTAACCATTTATTTTGTGATAATACAAGAAAATTATTAACATCTATCAATTTTTTTAAAAAATTGTCGATAATCAAAAGTTCTCACTGCAAATATGGTATTCGCAATCAAATATGCCACTAAATTAAAGGTTCAGTAGTACCAACCGAATTGTGGATTACATTGTTCATAGAAGCAAATAATGATTGGCATTGGTAAACGAATTTGAGACAATGTTTGCTTTCCTAACAAAATAATTAAATTCAAATTTAGTACTCAACATTTTTAAGTACTTGTGGTGTAGTGTGTAGAGAGTTTGTCTTGTACTCCGAACTTCCGAGTTCAAATCTCGGAAAAGACAAACACAAAAAGTTTTTTTAATTAGAATAAAATATTTAAATGTTTAAATAGCAAATAAGCAATGGAAATTAAAAGTGGTTGAAATGTTTAAATAGCAAATAAAGCAATGAAAATTAAAAGTGATTGTGGTGCAACCAATAGGAGAACTATTAATCTGAATGCCATTGATTAATTCCAGAAAAATCAAAAAAGTTTTTTTAATTTCACTAAAATTTTGTGGAACGTAATAATATTTATTTCGAATATAATATTAGTTCTTTTTATTTTAAACGAGCTAAAGATCATTTATTTAATAATTTAAATTATTTATTTCCAATATTTCGTCTCCACATTGGGTGACTTCTTCAGGAAACAATTATTACAATTTAAAAAGAAATAAATAAAAGAAGATCAAAGAAAACTTAACACTTTTAATATAATATTAGGTAAGACAACTGAATATTAGCTACCACGACTTAAAATATAATTTAACATTACGATACCGCCAGAATTCGATTGGCAACAAATTCGGTAACTGCAACTTACTATGTTTTCTGGGTGTAGTATTAGTTTACTGAAAAGTTTAAATTACTGAGTTCCAGTGCAACTTAATTGGTTCAATGCCAAAATTCATTAATATCATGGAGATAATTCTCTCAGTGTCTTTTAGACCTAAAAATGAACTTAAACAAGTGCAATGCTATTTTGTGTTATAACCTAGGAGATTATATTGTAGGAGCTACAATCCATGTCCAGCACAATTTCAAACTAAACATGTCCTTAACCAGAGTTAATAGGAGTACGATTCACAGAGAAACGACACCAAATATTGGATTTTCTAAATGAAAAATTTTGCCGCCCAATCTGGTGGTAATTTAAGTTCTGTTACATGGTGTTTTAATTTTCAACGTTAGTTCAATGCTATTTTGTTGTACAACCAAGGAGATTATAATATACCACAGGGGAACGACACCGAACTTTGAATTTAAGTTCTGTTCGTTGCAGTTTTGATTTTAATTGTGATGCCCAAATTGTGGCCGGCGTAACTTTCTTAGAAACTAATTTTGGAGCCCAATTCTGTGGAACAATCTTTGTTATTAAAAAAAAAAAAAATAGAGCATAATGCAGAGCATCAAGCTCTGAGATTTAATCGTTATTCTCTTAATGAAAATGAAAATTATTCAAGTTCGAGGCCATATTCTATATTTATTTATTAGGATATTGTCCTAACAAATATCTATAGAGTTTTTGTTTTCAAATTTATTAATTGACCACTTTCAGGAATGTGTTGATAGATCTATTTCGGGAATTTTCTAGGTTCCCATCATCAGAACACGTTTTGAAAGAAGTGACAATCCCATGCAAAACATCAAACATTCATATAAACTAGTTTTCTCACTAAATGAGAACTAATATATGAGCTCGAAGTTAAAGATAATCACCATTGATCAAAAATAAATTGAAAAATTGTTATGTGCACCCTCTACCTTTGGTAGATATACAATACACGCTTTTTGTTTTTTACTCTCCTTTTTATTTTCACACTTGTTTTGTTTTGTTTAAAAACAATATGAAAAGGGGGCGTAAACAAGACCGCACTTTATATTTTTTACAAGTTTGATATAATTTTTATTAAAAATAAAAATTATGTTTTTTCGACCTTTAATTGTGCAATGAAAATAAAAATTATTCAAGTTCGAGGCCATACTCTTTATTTCTTTATTAGGATAGTGGTCAATTAATAAATTTGAAAACAAAAACTCTATAGAGGACTATATCCTAATAAAGAAATATAGAGTATGGCCTCGAACTTGAATAATTTTCATTTTCATTGAACAATTAAAGGTCGAAAAAACATAATTTTTGTTTTTAATAAAAATTATATCAAACTTGTAAAAAAGTTATTTTTTTAATTGCAATTTTGGCGCCCAATCCTAAGGTTGAAATGTTGTTCTTTAATGGCTAAGGTTATATCGGGACTTAAACGTATTAATTCTTAAAAACAATTCTGCCGCCCAACGAAGTTATATCACAAAAAAGCATTGAACTAATTTTGCAGCATTTTAAAGGCTAAAAGTCAAGGATGGCTAGTCTTTTTGCATTTGAGAGGATATATTTCTTTAGCTGTATTAGTTGTTATATCTACCGATATAGCATAAGGAGCGAGATATATAAAACATTTGCTCTTATGGCTTCTCGAGTGTGTGTTTTATTTTTCCTTTGCCATTTTGGTTATTTGAGTATTTTTTTATTGCATACGTTAGGGACTCTGTTTAATTTATTTGTTTGCTTATGGCATTTTATGTTTAATTTACTCATATGCGTATAAAGAAGACATTGTCAAGGATAGTTGGAGTCTTTCTTTTATTGCAAACAGAAATCATTCGATATAAAGTCAATTTTTGTTTATTATTTGTTTAATAGTAATGACATTTTAATCAAAGTTTAATTGAATTCAGCAAATATTTATAAAAGACCTTATCGAAATAAACAATATTAATATGAAAATATGAAGCATATTTTAAGGAGTTTTTATGTCTAGAATTTATGAAGCATGTTCTGAGAAGTTTTATGTCTAGAATTTTCTTTTAATGGGTTTAGAGCAAAAAAGAGAAACTTAATACATTTGTCTGACATCGAGGCTACATCTTTCTTTTTAGTGTTATTATTTTAGAGTATACTTTAAGGGATTTTAATTTAAAGCATATTTTTAGTTTATTGGTTTTTTATTTAATTCCCAAAAAAGTCTGAAAACAGCCATAAGCAAACCTAGTCACCATAGTAAATGTTTGTTTGTTATTCGTTTAATAATAATGACATTTTAATTAAAGTTTAATTGAAATCAGCAAATATTTATAAAAAGACCTTATCGAAATAAACAATAGTAATATGAAAATATGAAGCATATTTTAAGGAGTTTTTCTGTCTAGAATTTATGAAGCATATTCTAAGAAGTTTTTATGTCTAGAATTTTCTTTCTATGGGGTTAGAACAAATTAGAAACATTAATAAAATTTGTGTGAAATCGAGGTTACATATTTACTTTTAATGTCATTATTTCAAAGTGTACTTTGAGGGATTTTAATTTTAAACCATATTTTTAAGAGAAATTCCTTTTGAGAATTTTCTTTGATACGAAGTATTTAAAACTAGTTATAAAACATCAATATGCCTTTGGTACATTTGTCATATCTTTTTCCATCTTACATAGCTCTTAAGATTTTTCTTTTATTCCCGTATCTATATTTATTACTTTATTTTAAATCTACAATTTCGTTATTATCCTTTTTTTCTATTTCCCTTTGGCTAAATTGAAAAAAGGACAATACAAATATTATAGGAAAACAAAATTTGCTTATAAGCCCATAGAAATCCGTTTACTTTACATTAAAACCAAAATTATTTTGCCTTTAGGCCAAATATAAATTTAAACTGTATCTATTGTTTTAACAAAATTACAAATTACTAACAAATTAAGGATAACAATTGAATTTATTGTCAAATAACAATGATAAACATGAAGTTTTCAAAATTAAAAAAAATATATATTTACAAATAACGTACACTCAGGAAAATTGGTTAAAACAAAATCCATGAATAAATGTTTCGATTTCTATTCAATATGCTGTTGCACTTCACGTAGTCCAACCATGGGGATAACTAGTAGAAACTACTTTTGCCATACACAGAGTGAATTATTTGCTTGATATCAATGAATTTTTTGCATTTCATTAAATTAATTCAAATTTTCATTTTATTTATTAAACATTTTATACGCCTAATGATGAAATTTCATTAAAAATCGTTTCATTAAAGTTATGAAGGCTTTTTATTAAAAATTGTTTCATTAATGTTGTGAAGGCTTTTCATTAAGTTTTAAAAATTTTTCATTTACTTTGTGAAGAAAACTTTATTAGTTTAGTGAAAAAATATCATTACAACTCGTCCATGAAAATTCTCTCTGAGTAGCAAACAAATTTAATATCGTAAATTCTTAAGGCTAAAAATAATTCCCTTCTACGAATTGTTACGAACTGTCGCCGGATCAGTTATTTTGATATTAATTGGTATTTGATTTAATCTCGAAATCTATTAAAATATTTTTTGATATTCTTTACAAAAAATCTATTAAGAATTAATTGAATATAAAATAGGCGGACATGACGTGATTTTTTCTTAAAACAGGGATAAAATTTAAGGGCGGAATAAATCGTTTGTGAAAATTTTAAATGTTTGAAAGTTTTTAGACCTAACTGTGGGAAAAAGAAATCACTTGAGGTACAAACTGCACCGACCTGAAATTACCAACTCTGTGATAGGTGAAAATACGATCGGTCTTAAAGTAGCTACCCTGTGACCAGTAACATGTTCAAAACCTATCAAACACAACACTCGACAACGTGTCTTGATATCCTGGCTAGTAGCCAGGGTTTTGCTGCGTAAGGAAAATAAAATTTGGGGTAATGTGAAGGAATCGGATACTCTTGGTGTTCTGGGCATGAGAATACAGTGTGATGTCCGCTGGAATAAGCACATATTTCAAGTGTCGAAAGAGGCATCCGATCTCCTTACTATTTATACCAGCTATATCCGGCCGAAAATAGAATACAACTCTCATATATGGGCAGGGGCTTCAGTGTCTAATCTAAAGCTTCTGGACCGTGGTCAGTAAAGCTTATAAATGACAGTAGTGTATCCAACTCTATTGATTCATTGCAGCATCTTCGGAAAAAAAAAATAAAAAAATTCCTCGAGCCCGAGTTTTTATACGTAATACTCGCTTATCTAGTAGAGCACATCCGTTTGTAGTTGATTGTCCTGTGTTTTGCACAACGCATTACAGAGAAAATTCTTTTTTTAGTCGAACGATTCGTATGTGGAACAAACTTCCCGCAGAAGTCTTCCCTGTTTTTAACAATTTAGAAAAATTTAAATCAAATATCCACAAAAACTACTCCCTCTTTCCTCCTTCCAATACCCTATTTTCCTGCTTAGTACAATGCACTGCATGAGTATGGGGCATCCCCTGACTATTGGTTAAAAAAAAAATAAGGTAAAGTATGCAATGTAAACAATGAAAACAATGTAACTTATGTATGAAATAAAAATTTGATTTCACTTATTAAACTCCTTGCCGTGACCGTTGCAAACAAATCCGTCTCAAAGAACGGTCTGATTTTATTTTGCACTATCTGTTTTTTTTTTTTTTGCAATCGTATCTGACTTTAGTTCAGAGCACTAAAAGCTATGTCTAAAGTGTTGTGCGTAGTGCATGTGGTATTAGAAAGTAGTTTATCTATACCACGGACAGTGTGATTGCACAAAAATTTCATATAGACGCAATCCAACAATAAAAAACAACAAATATTACAGTAGTCTCAGAATCATTGATGAATATTAATTACTGGAAACTGCAGTCTGATTCAATTAAAAATTTATAATGTAGTTATGATTTTTAGAACTATGCTTATTCTTCTCTAGCACGTCTCTCACGAAGTAATTGGAATCATGTTCAATAAATTTTCATGGAGTAACTTAAGTCCATCGTGGGATTTTTAAGATAAAAATTTTAACTTGTTGGCTAAATGGCTCTTTAACCCTTTTGTGCTGAGTTTTAATAGTTGAAAATAGACCAAACTTTTTGGGAACATTGATCGCATGACTATACAGCGCCCTCAAAACGGCGATTTTTGGAAATAAGTTAGTAATCGATTGTGTAAAGATTTTTTAAATTTTAATTTGTTTTTCTCTTAAACCCAGCAAAATTTTTTTAGAACAGATTACCTTTCATCCTGTTCTAGAACAGCTTCTTTTATCACCGGTTCTAGAACAGGTTACTGGAAGTCAAAATGTAATGTTTTACTGTCCCAGCAGCCATACTCTATATTTCTTCATTAGGATATTGTCCTAACAAATAATCTATAGAGTTTTTTGTTTTCAAATTTATTATTTGACCCTTTCAGGAATGTGTTGATAGATCTATTTCGGGAATTTTCTAGGTTCCCATCATCGGAACATGTTTTGACAGAGTTCACAATCCCATGCCAAACATCAAACATTCATATAAACTAGTTTACTCACTACATGAGAACTAATATATGAGCTCGAAGTTAAAGATTATCACCATTGATTAAAAAAATAAATTGAAAACTTGTTTGTTATGTGCAAGGTCCACCTTTGGTGGATATTCAATACACGTTTATTGTTTTTTTCCTCCTTTTTATTTTTTGTTTCGTTTATAAACAATAACTAATTTGTGTTAATACATTTGACGATATTTCTTCAAAATAACAAACAACAAATAGTTAAATGTCAAAAAATACATTTACTAAACAATTTGTTAAAATAACGGACCGGTTTTGTTGGTTGTATAGTGATCACTAGGGCAACCAAAAATATGCTTTAAAAAATTAGTTTTAAGCGCCTAAAATATGCATTGAAAAAACACTTTTAAGCGTTAAAAATATGCGTATAAAACGCAAAATATGTTCATAAAAAATTATATATATATTTTTTTAATTTGAAAATATGAACAAACGTGACAAATAAAATTAACCACCAACCATTAAAATAAATAAAATTCCATTATATTTATATTATATTTTAATTTAATTCCAAAATTAAACCAAAAAAATAACAAAACGTGTCATAAAAAAGTCAAACTGACTAGAATACAAAATAACGAGTACAAAATTAGTTTAAGTTATTGTTGCAATAAATGACAATGATTACGCTCAAATTTTGAAACAGGAAGCTTTGTCTGTTTGATCGTAAAATGCTCTTGTACATCGAGAAAGTTCTTTCGTCATCAACGGAAGTAATTGGTGCAAATTTGAAAGCTAACGCTTCTCCAATGGTATAATTTTCTGTTACTGCATTTTGGACGGATACTCCAGTCAAACTTGCTGAAATATTCTTCAGTAAAGCAAAACCACAGTTCTTTTCAATTACAGTAGCAAGATTTTTTTTTAATAATGTCGGCTGCCTGGCCATGGTGGTCTGTTACCACCATAATCTGCGCAGCAAGTTGTAGTCCAGAAGTTTCTAGTTTAGTTATTGATGCTTCAAGAAATCCATAACTTGATGCAATAAAAGTTAAATCAGCTTTGATTGTGCTGTCACGTAGAAGGTTTTGCGATATTTTTATTGAGGCTGCCTCCCCATTGTGCAACGCATCAAAAACTCGCACAATCTTTTCATAGTTGTGTGCATAGTAGTATACGGCCGTGAGCTAAGTTCCCCATCGTGTTATTGGTTATAGGTTGAGGAGGAAGTGGGAGCCCTGGTTCTAGATCCTTAAAAATCTCTACTCTAGACGGAGCCTTTACAAAAAACTTTTTTTACATTTGCAATTAACCTATCGACGTTAAAATACAGGCCTCGTATTTGCTCACATACTCGGTGCAGTCCGTGAGCAAGACAAGTCAAATGAGGTATTTTTGTGGAAAATGTCTGTATTGCCCGGGCCGCATCTGATATAAAAAGCAGAATCAAGTCTTTATCAAAGTTTTCACCTAAAAGCTTAACTGAGTCGTCAAAGAGCCGAGCAATAGTGGTGTAATTTGCTTTGTCCAGCTGTGCAGTATTCCATAAATATGTTTGTTTGGCGATCAGCTCATCGGGATCTAAAATTCCAATGATGACATTTGCCACATATCTCTGAGCTACATCAGTGGTCTTATCAATTGACAACCACAAAAAACGATTTTTGATGTAAAAATTTGTAAAATATGCCATACAAATATGCAAAAATATTAAAAAAGCAAAAATATGCATTTATGGTGAAATATGCAAAAATATGCAACTACAAATCGATGCCATTTTGTTCTTAATTTGATGATTCGGATAAATATCTAGTCCATATCAGTTTTAGACTATCGAGAAGAAACATGCATTTGCATGAAATTAGTTGCCCTAGTGATCACCCAATCATCAATTTCACCGCTGTTTTGGTTCAGTGTATATTTTGAAATCAAGATTTGTCCGTTAATTTATACAAAACTAAAATTTGTATAATATCTTCAATCGTGCAAGATTTATATACTGTCAAAGCTTTAACTTTGATTGGTTATATGTCCACTAGAGGGCGCATTAAGATAGAAAAAAATTGCAATAAGTTTTAAAATGAATCAATGTTCTATATATCTGCAAAGTTTAGTTGAAAAATGTCCAAAGGATCTATGACTTGAAGAAATTAAAATCTTCTGAATTTGTCGCAAAATCTACTAAAGTTCTTTCAGTGTTGCCATTTAACACAAATATTAGCTTTACAATACTTTACATGTATAGAAACTTATTTGCATACTCTCTAAAGAATTTAATATAGATTGACATAAAGGACAATTTATAAAAGATATTGTTTCTAGTATAAATTTTCTGGAAATGCAATTGATTTACAACTGTAACAAGTTTAGAAATCTAAAGACTTTTGTTTATTTCACAGATATTTTGCATTAAAATGAAGTTTAACAATATACAGACAGACAAATGTTTACAATTAGTATAAATTTCAAGTTTATGGCAAAGACCATCATAATTGTAGTATAAAAAAGAGAATTGTATGATAGACTGGTCAAAGACAGCACTTAAGGGATTTGTTAAGTCTGTTTAAATATGGAACATCTTACTTAGATTTTATATTTATGTTTAGATTTTTCTTCAAATAGATAGATTTTAGGGAAATATATTTCATATCATTTATGTAGCCATGTCATTTTGAACATAATCCCTTGTCAAAATGTCTAATAATAAACTAAACTATTAAATTTTCTATGTTTTCAATAATATCCTTTAATAATCTTATACTTTTGGCGGTATTTATAAGCAGCCAACCTCCCACTGACCATATGAATTTCTTAATAACGAGCATTATAAAAATGTCAGTGTTGTAGTTTGAAATGAAAAAAGGACCCTAATTTTCTGCTTAGACAGGCACTACATAAATTTCTTTTCGAACATAATTCTTTACGTTTAGTTTAACCCCTTTTTTTCTTATCAGTTAACTCATCGCCATACTCCCTCCTCATTTTCTTTGAATAAGGTTAAAGTTGGCAGCAAAAAGGAAATATAGTTAGAAAAAAAGAGTTAAAATTGACAGTATATAAATTTTAACACAGGTTCTTAAAATGGCATAAATACAATTGTCATTTATTTCCTTAACGGTTTATAAAACTTAGCACTGGTTTTTACAAGACGTTCGCTGCTGCACGATACATGTATTTGGTTTTTTATTGCATGTATTTTGTTATTGCTTTTTGGTGCGTGCGAAGAAAAATGTCATCTAAAAACAGGGTATTACTCTGACCCCCCTAAGCGGTAAAAGTTTCAAAGTCTTAAATGCCAAAGATTAATAAGATTTGATAAATCTTCTTTAGTTTATGCAGGTTTAAGTAGAAATTAAATTGGCGTTCAAATAACTTTTTTTTTTTTTTTTTAAAGAGAAGCAACACTCAGGAAATTCTTCCTATTAATTAATGCGTTCCTTTCTTTGGAAAGGGTATAGTGGAGAGATGAAAGGTGGTGAAAGATAAAGGGCTTCAAACACAAACATGGCAACACTGTAATTGCGCGACTAGATAAGTCTTAGAACAGTTGTTGCTCGCCACCTGATGTAGAGTTGGCGAATTTATTGAAGCTTTTTGTTTCATAGCCCTGATTCATTATTTTACTTCGGTGGGGTTAAGTGCTATGGGAACACCGAAGGTGGGCGCAGCGATACATATAAGTGATAGAAAACTCATACATATTATTTTTCTAAATTGATGTTGTCGTCACCGGGAATCGAACCTGGGACCATCTGTGTAACAGTCCAATGCGCTAACCATTAATTAAGTGGCAACACTGAATGAACGGAAATTAGTTGGATATCTGATGAATCACACAGAAATAGTACAATCGAGTTTCAATAAAAATATTTGTTGATTCAATTAAACGTTTAATTGAATTCGGTTCTATTAAAGAAATTGTAGTATTCATTAAAACAATGTGTAACTTTTAATTGATTTTATTTTCAATTAAAGTCTTAATCATATCTATTAAAAATTTGAATTAAATACTGTTTTTAATTTCAAATTCATTTTTAGAAGATACTATTAAAAAATTTATTAAAATTTGCAAAAATCTTCAAAAAATTTGGGGAAAAATCGCTAAAATTGGACGAAACTACAAAATTTTAAAAAACCGCCAAAATATTAAAAAAAAAATCACTAAAATTTAAAAAAAAAATATGGCAAAAATAGGAAATAATAATAATAAAATAATATTTACAAAAATCGTTTTAAAAAAAATCGTCAAAAATAATTTAAAAATCGGAAAAATTTTAAAAAAAACTCTAATATTTTGAAAAGCTGCGAAATTGCAAAAAAAAAAAAAACAAAAAAAAGCCAAAATTTAGAAAAAAAAAATCCTCGAAATTGCCAAAATTGAAAAGAAGAAAATTAAAAAACGCCAAAATGAAAATAGTTGTTAAAAATTTTAAAATAATTACAATAATTGTCAAAAATAAAAAATTCCTAAAACTTAAAAAACGTTAAAAGTGGAACAAATCGAAAATTGGATAAATCCATAAAATTTAAAAAATCGCTAATATTAAAAAAAAAAAAAAAAAAACGTCAAGAATCACAAAAAAATCAACAAAATTGTAAAAATCACTAAAATTTAAAAAAAAAATCACCTAAATAAAATTTAAAACTTCTATATCCTGTATAATTTTTGTAATTTTTTTTTTAAATGTGGCAATTTTTTTTTAATTTTTGGTGGTGTTTTTTTTTTTTTGAATTTTAGTGATTTTTTCATTTTGGCAATTTTTAAATTTTTTAAATTTTATTTATTTATTTATTTATTATTCTTCAATTAAATAACCGAGCCCAAAGGGCCATAAGAAATAACTACTACACAAGACTACTGTATTTATTTTAAGGCTATTTTTAATTTTAGCATTTTTTTTTTAATTTAGGCGAATATTTTAATATTAGAAAATTTTTTATTTTAAAAGATTTTTTCAATTTTGGCAATTTTATTTTAATTTTGATATTTTTTTTTTTAAATTTTGTTATATTTTCTTTGTTGTCATTGTGGGTTATAATAACTCGAAATTTTGTGCATACCAAATTCATTTTCAATTAATAATTTTAATACATATTATTAAACTTTTTATTGAAAGTTAGTTTGTAATCAAACAAAAGTTTAATTGAATTTTTTTTGAAAATAATTTTGTCTGTGCATATAAATAATCATAATTCTGGGTAAAAAATATAATTTACAGATCAATAATAAGGTCATCTTGGAAATGTTGGTTTTGTTCAATAGCAAACTTCTGTATTCGTTACATTCCTTGGAAATATACTTTTTTTTATTTAGAAATGTTGAGGTTAAGAAGAAGAATAAACGTTTTTCTCTAAAAATTATAAACACTATTAATTTTTAAATCAGACTAGACTAGTTTCTGCCTTTTTATGGACAGGCTCATCAGTGATTTTCCATTTAAATTGTATTATTATGTGTGTCTTATAATTGTTAGATTGTCTCTATTTGATACATTTTTCAACAACCGCGGCTGTAAGAATCAAACCTGCGCTCATCTTACATTACAAACGTAACAATACCAAGTCATGACCGTTTAGCGATCACACTCAAGTATAGCCTCGAATCTAATGCAGCAGACTTGCAGTTTTCTTTCCTATTAGCTTTTTCTGTTATTGTATATTATACTCAGAAGTGACAACACTAACAACACAAATATTGTTAGGAAAAGACCTAACCACGTGGTTGATTACTAAGAAGACAAGAATGGAGCAAAATTGATTATTAATAGGTTTTTTTGTTAAAGTTCTGCCTATTATATAGGCTCTAGCTTTTCTAAAACTTCGGGTTCTGATGAGATCTTTAGCCAGATCGAAATACTAGTATCAACCTAGCTAATATGTTTGATTTGCTTTATTTTTGTAAATATACGGAGGTTGAAAGCTCGTTATAAATTGAAAATAACATAAAAATAATCTCGATGTATATAAAAACAAAAAACTAATATAACTGTAAAAAATATTACTAGAGCCAGAGTACACACTAAAAATTTTTTATATAAATAGAACATTTTTGGTCTTCAAAGTTTAGTAACGTCATGATGCTTGTTAGGAAAAGACCTAACCACAGGGTTGATTACTAAGAAGACAAGAATGGAGCAAAATTGATTATTAATAGGTTTTTTTTGTTAAAGTTCTGCCTATTATATAGGCTCTAGCTTTTCTAAAACTTCGGGTTCTGATGAGATCTTTAGCCAGATCGAAATACTAGTATCAACCTAGCTAATATGTTTGATTTGCTTTATTTTTGTAAATATACGGAGGTTGAAAGCTCGTTATAAATTGAAAACAAATATTCTAATTTTAGATTTTTGTTTATTTTTTGTAATCTCCTCTGTCTCTATTTTACAATGTTACCAGATTTTTTTTTTAATTGGACATTTTCATATTAAAAGCATTAGAACCACTTAAACAAAGTGGTTGACTAAATATTTTGTTATAACAAATGTTAAATTATAAAAGCAAACACCCCATGCCAATACGAAAATGATTCAAAATTGTAGTAACTGGTGGAAAAAGTTTTTGTATTAAACTATTAATAAACAAATATCCCGGTAAGTTATTTTGATCTTAAAATATTTTTTATTTTTTTTTTATTTTATTAATTAATAATCATATAATTACAAATTATATCCTATTACCCTAACCGAACACTAACTACTAAGGCCTTCGGCGCGTTGTAGCGAAAACAGACCAGTGCCTCTGGTGGGAATCGAACCCACGACCCCCGGCCTGATAAGCCAGCTCGCTACCAACTAGCCTCCCGGAGCGCACATCTTAAAATATTTGGGACATGTTCGTTAGAATGCCACTCAAAATAACGATTTCTTGATTTTCGTTCATTACATTCATTCCTTTAATGTTAGTTGTTTTTGACCGCTTAGATAGTCGTGTTTACTACCATTGTAGTTGTTTTATCAATAGTTAAAAATTACTACATGGTTAGTAATTTTTATGACAAATACAGTCATCGTCATTTTGAGTACATTTGCAGTCATTTTAACTGTAATTTTTAGTAATTTCTACCTTCTTAATTTCCTGAGTGAACACATCCAAAGATCATTAAAATATGCGAGTTTGGGTCGGGATACCTCCATTGTTAGAATTTTCCCAAATTCATTTGAAAAGCTCCTAATTTTAGTTAGAAATTATGTATTTCTGAGTCTCAGTTGATTGAAATTTACTAAATAGTAAATAAGTTACCAACATTTTAAAATTAACTAAATATCTAAAGTCAACTGCAAAAGCTGATTTTAATCAACTAAAACTTATTGAGGGACTAAAGAATTTTACTTAAATTACGAGTCAAATTTTTTTAATAAAATTTGTGTGGTTTAATTGTAAAACAGGGAATTTTTTTTAATTATAACCATTTTGTAAATTCATTAAAATTTACTATAATTTTGGATCTTGGTATATTAAGCTTACCATTTTTGTTGGTCTGTATCAGTAATTTGTTTTAATTTGATTTTTTTTACACATTTTTTTTATTTTGGGCTTAAATATATATTTTTTATGTTGGAAAAGTAAAAATTATATTCTTAAATAATTGGGGATCGCTTTTTAAACTGGCACTTAAAAAAAATAATTAAGTTATTTCAAAATTTTGCATAATATCATATCAAATGAAAGGTGCTTCAATTAGCTTTCAAATGATATGTATTTTGTTTCAATACGATTACAAATGTCGAAGATGCAAAGAATTAAAAATCCAAACTTTGGAGGTCCATATAACTAGGGAACCGGTGGTCACCGACAAAAAAAAGTGTATTTTTAAGCTTAGCATCAAAAGTTATTGATCGTAAAAATTTGAGAAACTAATTTGAATTATGCCCGTAAACTAGAGTTTAGCCTGATTTTTTTTTTATGAAATTTTCTCAATTTCAAATGAAAACTCTTAATTTCAAATAAAAAGTCTAATTTCATCTGAATAGTCTCAATTACAATTGTAATTTTCTCAATTTTATATTAAAAGTCTCTATTTCAATAAGAATTTTCTCAATTTCAAATGGAAACTTTTTAATTTCATATAGAAAATCTCAATTTCATTAAGAATTTTCTCAATTTTAAATAGAAATTCTTAATTTTAAATAAAAATTCTCAGTTTTGTATGAAATTTTCTCAATTTTAAATGGAAAATCTTTATTTCATTTAAAAAATCTCATTTTTAATTGTTAGGTTTAAATTTATTTAAGTTTGGCCTAATTTTTTGTAAATTTCATTTGAAATTTTAAAATTTATATATGAAATTTTCTCAATTTCAAATGAAAAATGTCAATTTCAAATAGAAAGTCTGGTTTCATCTGAATACCAATATTAAAAGTCTCTATTCATTAAGAATTTTCTCAATTTCAAATGGAAACTTTTTAATTTCATATAGAAAATCTCAATTTCATTAAGAATTTTCTCAATTTTAAATAGAAATACCTAATTTCAAATAAAAATTCTCAGTTTCGTATGAAATTTTCTCAATTTTAAATGGAAAATCTTTATTTCATTTAAAAAATCTAATTTTTAATTGGAAGGTTTAAATTTCACCTGAAATTTTCTTAATTTCAATTGGAAATTGTGTAATGTTTTATGTTTAATGCTACGATTCCACTGAACGTGTTTTGAAACAAACATGTTTTGTATATGTTTTCCCTTACATTTTTATAACTAAAACACATTTCTCAAAACACGTAAGTGGAAACGCAGTATAAAGCAAATATACTAATAATAAAATTTTTTCTCAATTTCAATTGGAATTTTTCCACAATCTCATATGGAATTTTTTGAATTACATATAATATATTCTCAATTTCAAATATAAAGTCTCAATTTTACATGGAAAGTCTCAATTTTATTTAGAATTTTCTAAATTTCAAATAAAAATATCATAAATTTTGATTTTCCATTTAAACTTGGTAGATTTTCAAATGAAAAATCAAAATTTTGTATAGAACTTTTTCAATTTCATATGAAATTTTCTTAATTTAAAATGGAAAATCTCAATTTCATTTAAAAAAAAAAATTTCAATGGGAGAGTCAGTCTCAATGTCATTTAAAATGATCTCAATTTGAAATCAAAATGGTGAAATAGAATATAATTGGAAATATAATTTTTTAAGAACTATTTTCGAAAAAGATTTTATAATAAATAATTCTACACACCCAAAAATCGTTTCCAAGTTACAGACTAGAAACATTTCAACTAATAAAACTTTTTTCACATAAATTATTCAATAATTAAGTAGAACCAATTAAAAACTTGGTAAAATGTTACTAGTTTCCGCATGACTTTTGTGAATAAACTTCATGTCTCAACATAAACGCAAAGTTGGCTACACTGAACGTAAACACCATACGTCAATCTGGTAACGTTGTGAAATAGAGACGGAGGAGATTAGAAAAATAAACAAAAATCTAAAAATAGAATATTTGAGTTTATTAGTGTTTGTCACTTCTGAGTATAATATACAATAACAGAAAAGCTAATAGGAAAGAAAATCGCAGTTTAGATGCATTACATTCGAGGCCATACTTGGGTGTTATCGTTAAATGATCATGACTTGGTTTTGTTACATTTGTAATGTAAGAAGCGCAGGTTTGATTCTTACAGCCTGCAGCTTTTGAAAAATGTATCATATAGAGACAGTCTGAGAATTATAAGACACAAATAACAATACAATTTAAATGGAAAAATCACTGATGAAGCCTGTACATAAAAAGGCAGAAAATTTTTAATAGTGTTTATAATTTATTCTTCTTCTTAACATCAACCTTTCTATATTAAATTTGTCAAATGCATATTAATTAAAAATTAATTGCGACTGTCTATCAGAGGGCAAAGTTGACCGGCTGTAAGTCGGCGCACAGCCGCCTCCGTATAATTCTTATTTGCATTAGCCGCCTCCGAAGCATGCGGCTTTCATCGGCTAAACTTTTTAGCCGACTTTGATAGCTAAGCTGAAATGTTATTTTTTTTTTTAGATTATAGTTTACTTTTAGCTAAGTAGATTACTATAAAATCTTTTGATCTATATTTTGCGGCAAGGCAATTCTAAAATATAAATAAATATTGTTTAGTTTTACTGAGTATATTTATGATTTTTTAAAGAAGTTGGAATTTGCGTTACTGTGGCAGCATGGTTTTTTGACATTAAGATTTGTTTATGAAAGCATTATGTGTGCATTGCACAAGACAGAAAATGAGTCTTGCTTTCAACTGACAATAGATCTGTGCAATTTCTCAATAGAAAATTTGAAAAATCGTTTTAAGATTTTTAAAATACACGTGGTGGCAGCTTTGATGGATTCATGCCAAAAAAAATTGGTCTATTTGGGATAAATATATTAAAAAAATTCCAAAAAATATTTTGAGTTCTTTTGAACTTTCAAATAACGTTGAAAATTCTATTTCTAAAGAAATGCTAATAATTGAAGAAATAGAAAAAATTCAGGCAATCGCTGATAGTTAACCATCAACAAGTCGAGGAACGCTTTGCTAAACGGAAGAACCCAACAGAAAACTTCAGGTAAAACGTCATTCGGTTACATTTAAAATTGAAGTACACTCAAAAAAATAAGTTAGTAGAAAAGTTAGTAAAACGTCTTGTAAATCAGGTATACTATTTTTTAGCAAAATTTTTTGCTAAAATCGTGTTTTCAGCTAAAATTTTTGTTATACTTATTCAGTACTTAACTGTTTTATACTAATGCTTTACTAATATACTAATGTTTTACTAATTAATTTTGCTAAAAAAAAATTGTGCTGATAAGCACATTAATAGTGTAGACGACAACCAGATTGAAAGATACACGCAGAATGAAGTAGATGTCGCGGCATGTCAAGATGTAGTAGAGAAGAGGAAAATGATACTAAAAAGTACAACTCTAATAAGACATATAAAAAAATCAACCATGGAAGTTTTTGTATCTCTTTTTCATACATAAAACAAAATTGAGGATTAAAACAACTTAAATTTTGCGTTGTCATCGGCTTGTGAAAATAATTGTCTATTAATTTAATAAAAGACAAAATAAAATATTTATTTATTTAAACTAAATGTTTATAGTGTGGTCAAATTGCAAACAAACATATACAGACATGTGGACAGAGTAAAGCGAAAGGCAAAGACACACATCTTAGGTAGATTTTATGGATCCTTTTTCTTATTGCAAAAAAGGGTTGTTTTTTTCGTTTCGTTTGTTTTTGTTTATTTTTTCGTTTCGATTCTATAATTATCTTCGTCAGTTGAAACTTTAAACGATAGCATCATTTAGACAACCATTGATGTAAGTAATTGAAAGAAAATTTTTGTTATGTTATATATATATATATATATTTATTTCAATATATTTTCAGATATTAAATTAATTCATGTCGTCAATGTGGGAAAATTAAAATTTTTATATTTCGTTATTATAGTAAATTATTTTTAAAAGAATCACAAAAATATGTTTTATGATTTTCAGCAAATAAATTAACTAAATTACAATTTTTCTACAATTTTTTGCGTTTTTTTCAGTCTACTAAAATTCAGCAAAAAATTTATTAATTTTTAGCAAGGCTTTTTTATTTCTAATCTACTAAGTGTTAGAAAAACTTTAGTTGAATCTACAAATTTTGTTGCTAAAAATCAGCTCGCTGATTTTCAGCAAAAGATTTTGCTGACATTAGCAACTTTTTTGCAAGCATCCTCCTGACTAAAATTTTGCTGACTCAGCAAAATTTTTTGCTGACTACAAACTTTTTTTTTGAGTGTAATATTGTTTATTATTAGAAAATTTCTGACACTCGTCAACAAATGCTGGAATTTCATGGATTATCTTCTGATCCAATCAACAACATTGAATTTGAAGTGATAAAATACTTTGACAATCAAGTAACCGTATCCGAAACAATTGATTGGTGGAAAGAGCTAAAACAAATAAGTATACAAACTGTATGTGAATTTTAAAAACAGATTATTCTTTTTAGCATTTTCCTAATGTTGCAAAACTGGCCAATTTGTGTTTTGGGATTCCAGCCATGTCAGCATCTTCAGAACAAGCTTTTTCTTTTGCTGGGAATTGCGTTAACGAAAAAAAAGTGGACCCTATCCTGCAACAATAAAAAAACAGCTATTCGTGCATGATAACATGAAAGACGTGGAACCATTTTTATCAAAATAATCAAAATCTTACAAACTTAATTAAAATGTTATATTAGTTTTTTGTTTTTATATACATCGAGATTATTTTTATGTTATTTTTAATTTATAACGAGCTTTCAACCTCCGTATATTTACAAAAATAAAGCAAATCAAACATATTAGCTAGGTTGATACTAGTATTTCGATCTGGCTAAAGATCTCATCAGAACCCGAAGTTTTCGAAAAGCTAGAGCCTATATAATAGGCAGAACTTTAACAAAAAACCTATTAATAATCAATTTTGCTCCATTCTTGTCTTCTTAGTAATCAACCACGTGCTTAGGTCTTTTCCTAACAAGCATCATGACCTAACTAAACTTTGAAGACCAAAAATGTTCTATTTATATAAAAAATTTTTAGTATGTACTCTGGCTCAAGTAATATTTTTTACAGTTATATTAGTTTTTTGTTTTTATATACATCGAGATTATTTTTATGTTATTTTTAATTTATAACGAGCTTTCAACCTCCGTATATTTACAAAAATAAAGCAAATCAAACATATTAGCTAGGTTGATACTAGTATTTCGATTTGGCTAAAGATCTCATCAGAACCCGAAGTTTTAGAAAAGCTAGAGCCTATATAACAGGCAGAACTTTAACAAAAAACCTATTAATAATCAATTTTGCTCGATTCTTGTCTTCTTAAAATGTCTTATGCTAGTGTAGCAATGAATTACTTTTACTTTTTTTAATTTTTTTTTTTAAATAAATAAATCAATTTAATTTTTTAAATATTTTTAAAAACAGTCGGCTACAAGCAGGCTTTAAGCCGCCGCCGATTTATTTTTGCTTAGCCGCCGCCGGCGAAAATTTTAGCTCGGCTTCGCCCTCTGCTGTCTATATGACGTTAAAATAAAACTGTACTAAAAATAAACTTTATTAGTTGAAATGCTCCTAATTACTTGGCAACGATTTTATTGTGTGTAATATACGGATCAGAAATAAAAAGATAATTTTCCGAAAATAGTTAAATAATTACAATATTTTAATAAATTTAAAGATTTATTACCAGAAATGAACATCCGAGTTTAAAAGAAGGATGCCCTAATTAAGGTTACATTTTTACATTTGGCAACCCTAAACGAACTTAAGCTTTTCTTTTATCGCACTTTTCTTTTTTTTTATGGGAACATTAAAATATTTAGTAAAACACTCATATTATTAGACTTTGCTATATTTTTATTTTCTGTTTTTAATTTTTATCAGAATCCTTACTTTTTTGATGATTTTATCGATAAATTTTCTATTTAATAGCTTATTTCACTTGTTAGAAGAACACCAACATAATTGCCCACAAACACTTTGGCAAATCTAGTGACACTTTTTAATTTCCTTTTTTTTACTTTTATTTTCATTGATTCGAACAAACAATTTATACGTTCTTATGCTATACATCGTATATTTTATATTGATATAACTTTTACGAAATTTCGTTATCAATTAACACTTTAAATTACAATTATAAAATTAAGCAACACGTAAAACCAACATTTTAAGCAAACGGCACGAAAAGAAACTATAAGTGAAAAGGAGGTACAAAAATGCTTAGATAAATCGCGCTTTAATTGAAAGCCAGAGTTGTTATTACAACAAATGTCATATTTAGCAATTACTAGTATGGTAACGGTTTCAGCTAAAGTTGGCAACTCATAGTATGATAATCTGGCATTACCAAAAAATTCTAACAGCTGTTTTTTGCAACAAAAAAAATAAAAAGAATCAAGAACAAAATAAAAACTGACATTTCATTGATAATTTGCTTTTGTCGTTCTTCTCGTCTCCTCTTCCCCAGCAGTGGAGCAATAACAGAATAAATATTTGTTAAAAGAACCGCGAGGGGGTGATACAAATAAGAAAAACACCACAAAACTGTTGGTTTTTATTATACACACACGCATAATTGTGAAAAACGCAAGAAAATCAAGCAGCTACCAAGAAAATTGAAAATATTTGCACAAAATCACAATTAATTGAAAAAAAAAAAAAAAAAAAAAACTATAATAAAATTTAGCTTGAAACCGTTTTAAAACAAAAAATTTAACCAAAGTGTCGCATAGTGAGAAAAATAAACCTAAACAACGTTTTAAGGTTTATGATACGTTCATGCTAAGGGCTATTTTAGGGTCGGATTCGACCGATTCACAGGAGGACGCAGCAGCCAGTGGAGGAGGCGGTAGCAGTAGTACTAGTGGGGGAAAAACAACAACGGGAAATAATACTCAAGCAGCTGCTTCGGGAGGCAGTAAAAGTTCCAACGGAGGAGGAGGTAGTCGTTTGGCTAGTACTTTTTGTCGTGGTGGTTGCAGTCGTTCTATATCTTCAAGTGCCGTTTTAAACAATTACGATTACGGTACCCCAGCTACAGTAGCACCTTCAACATCGTCCATACACTCATCTCAAAGTGGTTGTATAGCATGTGAGGCGGACAAGTTACAACATCTACAGCAACAACAATATCATTATCATACCGAGAGTGGAGAACGTAAAAGTCGTCGTAGTTTTGCCACACGCAGTAGTTGCAGCAAAATGTCACATTCCAGTTCAAGTTCAATGCGTGGCAGTTCACGTAGTTGTATGTCTAATAACTCCAAATCCGTTTCGCCCGGCAGTTATAGTTGCAATGCTTTAAATGTCGATTTTAGTACATATACCGCCACTCATCAGTGGACAAAAATGTTGGAATGTGCTGAATTTGTAGGAGCAAAGTAAGTAAATCTTAGAAATTTCTTCTATAACAAATCGGGGCATAAATTCGGTTTACCGACACCTCACCAAAATAAATGAAATTTTGCCCTTTAATAGAAGAGACCACGCTGAGTCGAAATAAAAAAAAAATTTTGCGTCGCTCACGCCCCCTTTTCAGTGGGCGGGGCTCCAAAGTTTGAAATGAAATTGCAAATAACTTCAAAACTACTTGTCCGATCTTAACAAAATTGGCGTCGTTGGAAAGGTCTTCAAAATATCTTTCCAATGAGGTATATAATGTCCCAAAATATGAACCCCTTGCTGCCCAAATAAAGCATTTTTGTTTTTTTATGATTTTTTTTTAACGCTCTTTTTGTTAAATAACGCCTATATAAGTACATAAAAAAGTGTATAAAAAGGGAAAGTCTGTTTTATAAGCTTTCATAAAAGGTGCAACATGACCCCATAGGTCTTGAAATGAAGTAGTTATTAAGGGTTAAAGTTGACCATTAACTTGTAAATATGCCAAAATTTCTGCGGCCCGGGGCGAAGCCTCAGCGAAGCCGGTGGGAGGACTGGTGGGAGGAGAAAACCCCTAAGCCCGGCCGAAGGCCGGTTACGCAGAAAAACTATTTTGCAAAGACCCATATATGGTCACGTCGATATATGGTTCAAAATTTGAAAAAGGGTGTGTAAAAAAAATCCCTATGCTTTTTTTGGGCAGTAAAGGGTTGGTATTTTAGGACATTATATACACCATTGGAAAGATTTTTTTTTTTGAGATCTTTCCGCCTGAGAAATATGGTCACGTCGATATATGGCTCAAATTTTGAAAAAAAGACGTTTTAAAAAAAAAATATAAAAAAAACAAAAATTGTTTTATTTGGGCAGCAAAGGGTTAATATTTTAGGACATTTTATACTCCATTGGAAAGATATTTTCAAGACCTTTCCAACGACGCCAGTTTTGTTAAGATCAGATAAGTAGTTTTGAAGTTATTTCGGATTTCATTTCAAACTTTGGAGCCCCGCCCACTGAAAAGGACTCTGTGGGGTCAAATGTTCAAGGTCAAAAAATTTCAAAAAATTCTGAGAGGTGTCGGTAAACTGAATTTGTTCCCAAATCGGTTTAGATACTGCGACACTTTTTGGATAAAAAAATCAAGATTCCAAACCATTTTTTAATAAAAAACTGACATTTCTGTTTAGAAAAATTCTTAAGATTCTAAAATATTTTTTGTATAGAATAATTCTCAAAAATCAGAGAAAATTTTGTAAAGGAAAATTCTTAGAATCTGTAAAATTTATTGTTTGGAAAAATTCTAAGAATCTGAGACTTATATAAAAATTTTCGGAATTTTATAAAATTGGATACACTTTTTGTACAAAAAAGTTTTTAGAAACTAGAAATTTGAAACATTGAAATGTTAGATTCTTATATATTTGGTTTAGAAAAATTCTCAGAATCTGAGACATTATTTGTAGTATCCGACCGAACTCACTTTTTTTTGGCCGAAACCGAAACCGTAGCTGAACTTCGGCCAAATTTTCAATGTTCGGAAGAAGCTGTAGCCGAAGCAGAACTTTTAAATTTACTGTTTAAATTAAATAATAATCATGAATAAATCTCAAAAAAGCTAATTTACAATTTTCTTTCAAAAATATGAAATAATGAGTTCAATTAATTTAATGTTGTCTTTTGAAAAAAATGGCAATTCTTGAACTTTGTTATTTTTAATAAAATATGTAACGAATTGCACTGGAACTTAAAGAATTTATTCTTAAAATGTACTCAATTTCTTTAAATACACGAAGCCGAATACTCGGTCGAACACTAATTATTTGTGTAGAAAAATTCTCAAAATCTGAGAAATTTTTTGTATAGAAAAAATTTCTAGAATCTAAAACATTTTTTCTATGGAAAAATTGCAACTTTTAGGTTTTTGAAAATGAAAATTATTCAAGTTCAAGGCCATACTCTATATTTGTTAATTAAACAAACAAGTTTTCAATTTATTTTTGATCAATGGTGATAATCTTTAACTTCGAGCTCATATATTAGTTCTCATTTAGTGAGAAAACTAGGTTATATGAATGTTTGATGTTTTGCATGGGATTGTCACTTCTTTCAAAACGTGTTCTGATGATGGGAACTCAGAAATTTGCCGAAATATATCTATCAACACATTCCTGAAAGTGGTCAATTAAGAAATTTGAAAACAAAAACTCAATAGATTATTTGTTAGGACAATATCCTAATAAAGAAATATAGAGTATGGCCTTGAACATGAATAATTATCATTTTCATTAAAAAATTAAAGGTCGAAAAAACATAATTTTTATTTTTCATAAAAATTATATCAAACTTTTAGGTTTTTTTTTTTATTCCAAAAAAATTCTCAGAATCTGAGACATTTTATATAGAAAAATTGCTAAAATGTGAGACATTTTTTTATAGAAAATTTTTCACAATCTGCAAAATTTTTTCTATATAGAAAAATTCTTAAAATCTGCGACAATTTTTTTATAGAAAATTTTTTACAATCTGCGGAACTTGTTTTATATTAAAATTCTCAGAATCTGACAAATTTTTTGTAATGACAAAATTGTTGAAATCTGGGATATTTTTCCTATAGAAACATTTTAAAAATCTGGTATATTTTTATTTTTGTATACAAAAATTCTCACAATCTAAGTTTTTTTTTTTCAATTTATAACGAGCTTTCAACCTCCGCATATTTACAAAAATAAAGCAAATAAAACATATTAGCTAGGTTGATACTAGTATTTGGATATGGCTAAAGATCTCATCAGAACCCAAAGTTTTCAGAAATTTTCAGAATATCTGACATTTTTGTATACAAATTCTGGTAATCTGAGAGATTTAGTTTTCGAAAAATCACTGAATCTGAGAAATTTGTTGTATAAATATATTCTTAGAACCTGACATATCATTTGCATAAAAATTAAAAGAATCTGCTGCATTTTTCTTATAGAAAATTTCCCGGCATCTGATTACATTGAAATTTTTTGTATAGAAAAATTCTCTTCATCTGATACATTTTTAATATATAAAAAATTCTCGGCATCTGAGACAATTTTTGTATAGAAAAATTTTCGTCATCTGATACAATTTTTGTATAGAAAAACTATGAGAATTTAAAACATTTCTTGTATAGAAAAATTCTTAAAATCCAACAAATTTTTTGTACAGAAAAGCTTTCAAAATCTCCGACAATTTTGTATAAAAAATTTAAATCTGCACTGAAAAAAATATTGCCAGTAAAATTTCTATTAAAAGTTTAATAATATATTTTAAATGTTTAATTAAAAACAAATTTAAAATATTTCTGCACACAATATTTCCAGTGAAAAAAAAAATTTTAATTTTAACATTTTTTTTAATTTTGCAGTTTTTTTTCAAATTTTAAGATTTTTTTTAAGTTTTAATTAAAAATTTGTTTGAAATTTAAAACAACATTTAATTTTTAATAGATAAGAAGAAAAACTAAACTTTTGGTTTTAATGTTTTAAAATTTAAAAGTAAAACATTTAAGGTAAAAAACTTGAAACTGAAATTTATTTAAATAGTTACAAATTATTTTAATTGATACTACTATTTCCTTATTACAACCGAATTCAATGAAACTTTTAATTGAATCAACAAATATTTTAATTGAAATTCGATTTTAGTTTTTTCTGTGTATAATATTTTTACTTCAGAAGAATCTCTAAGAATCTGAGACATTTTTTGTTAAAAAAGAAAAATCTTAAGATTCCGAAATTTTTTTTTAAAGAATTCTCAGTTTACAAAACAAATTTGTATTTCATGTCTTTTGATATCCTTTCCTTTTTCAGACGTTCCAAACACACTGTGGTGGCCTACAAAGATGCGATGTATGTTTTTGGTGGTGATAATGGCAAAACCATGCTTAACGATCTTATACGTTTTGGCGTAAAGGATAAATCCTGGGGTCGCGCTTGTGCCACAGGTACACCCCCAGCTCCACGTTATCACCATTCTGCGGTGGTATTCGATAATTCAATGTTTATTTTTGGTGGCTATACGGGAGATATACATAGTAATTCGAATCTCACAAATAAAAATGATTTATTTGAATATGAATTTCAACGTGCTATGTGGGTTGAATGGAAATTTTCGGGAAAGTAAGTTTTGGCATGCGAAGTTTTGTAATAAATATTTGTTTTTATATACTTTTTGTACTATTTTAGAATGCCGGTAGCTCGTTCAGCCCATGGAGCTGCCGTTTATGATAAGAAAATGTGGATATATGCTGGTTATGATGGTAATGCTCGTTTAAATGATATGTGGACTATAAATTTAACGGTAAGTTAAAACACAATTTTGAAATGACTACAATGAAAACCATTATGCATAAGAAAAATGTGTTGGAAATTAATTTTGTTAGAAACAATCACTCAGATTGTGAAACGTTTTTTATATTGTATACCCTACAACCCACTGTTCAGTTTGTCATTTCGTTTGCCACTGATCGAAAAAAATTTGGTACCCAATAAACTATATTTAATCTTGATCAGTCAGTTTAGTAAAGTCTGTTTGTCCGTCTGTCTGTTGACATAAATATACATAAAAGCGGTGTTTGTTATTCATATTGTTTGTTGATATTTTAACAGACGCTGATCCAGGAAAAAGTTTTGGGAACTTAGAGTATTTTTAATTAATTTTTTAATCTTTTTTCCATTTTTGTATTGAAAAATATCATTTTTGGGTCTGAAAATTTTTGGGTCTGAAAATTTCGATCGATAATAAATCGATTTTTAAAAGTCCTGAAATTTTAAGTGCATATTTTTGTGTGTTTTAGAGCACATTTTTTGAGTTTTAATACAAATTTAGATTTAAGTGGATAGTTTAAGCGCATATTTTAAGCTCATATTTTCAATTTTTTAGTACATGAAAGTTACTGGCCGGTAATGACAATACAACATTTTAGAAATGCTAGAAATTAAAGCAATTAATAAAAACGCAAAATAAATTTTTCGCGTAAATTTTTTACTTGACATTTTTAACCGCAAATATTTTTAAGCCCACATTTTTTTCGCATATTTTTCAGACAATTTTAAAAAGTTGCGAAAATATAATAAAACCTCAAAATTGAAAAAAAAAATACAGAAATTGGTAAAAAAAAAAAGAAAATTAAAAAAAAAACTGAAACAAAATTGCTCTATTTTGAACAAATTTACAAGAATTAATATTTAAATAATATTTGAAAAAAAGCGCCAAAAAACTGTAAAAACCGCCAAAGCTTCAAAAATCGTTAAAATTAAAGTAAAAATATGGCAAAAAAAAAACTTCAAAATAGCTGTAAAAAAATGGAGCTCAAAATCGCAAAAACCGTCGAAAATAAAAAATAGACAAAGTTGGAAAAAATTGTGGAACAAATGTTCAAAAATCGTGAAAATTAAAAAACCCAAAATTCTTTTTCGCATAATATTTTTCAGACAATTTTAAAAAAGTTGCGAAAATATGATAAAACCTCAAAATTGAAAAAACCGATACAATAAAAAAAAAATAGAGAAAACTGAAACAAAATTGCTCTATTTTGAACAAATTTACAAGAATTAATATTTAAATAATATTTGAAAAAAAAAAATCGCCAAAAAACTTAAAAAGCCGCCAAAATTTCAAAAATCTTTAAAATTAAAAAAAAATTTGGGCAAAAATTAAAAAAAAAAAAAACTTCAAAATATCTGTAAAAAAATGGAGCAACAAATCGCCAAAATCGTCGAAAATAAAAAAAAGCCAAAGTTGGAAAAAACCGCAAAAAATTGTGGAGCAAATGTTCAAAAATCGTTAAAATTAAAAAAATGGCTAAAATCGTAAAAATTGACAAAATTTAATTAAATATACAATTGTTAAAATGAAAAACAAAAAAACACATGACCAAAATTAGAAAAAAAAAATCTTCAAAACAGCTGTAAAAAATGAAGCAAAAAATCTTTAATCTTCAAAAATAAAAAAAAAACGCCAAAGTTGAAAAAAAAAATGGCAAAAAATTGGGGAAAAAATGTTCAGCATTTAAAACAATCGCTAAAATTATCAAAATTTTATTAAATATGCAATTGTGTGGATCATATTAGTGAGTGTTATTTATTATTTGGCCAATTACCCAGCAAAATAAGAGCTGAGGAAGATGTAGTAAAAACACCACATCTACTGAGCCGGATGTGGTGCAAATTTAGGTGAATCATTAATGATTTTAACATTGTCGTGTCATTGGGCGAATGGTGTGAATATATAACTTTTTTAATAGCATTTTAAACAGTGCTTGATTGCTATTTTTCAATAGTTCATGGAAGGTCTTTTTCAAATATGCATTAACATTTTTATTTAATAAAAATGTGCTGCATACTCTAGGGGATGTTTCTTTAAATATTAAAAAAAAAAAATCTTTTGGTGTCAGCGAGTATTGAACACACGAATCTGAGTTACGATCTGCTGTATTAAAGTAGACCGCTCTACCATTTGAACCAAAGTTACTTATGCAATACAACAAACTTAAAACGAACTTAAAATGAAAATATTCATATATTTTTATGAAAACAAGAAAAATATGCTACACAAATATATAATAAAAAAAGATAAAATAATGATTTTTAAAACATTTTTAATATGTGATTTCGTATCACCGAGATATAAAATATTTTTAAGTTTTGATGAGGTTAAAAAAATATTAAGAAATAATAAAAATGCTCATTTAATTCATTGCATATTTTAAAATATTTTTTTAATAATTACTTTGATGAGAAGTGTATTTTATCACGACCGAGCGAAAATTAAAAGACATCAGCTTCGGCTGAGTTTCGGGTCTTAACTGAATCTTTATTTTTGAAATTAGTTCGCTTGTACGAAATGAAAAAAAAGCTACCTGTGCGGTGGTTGAAAACAAAAAAGTTGTTTTACTAATTCTTGGAACTTCCATTTTTAATTACTTCTACCTCATTTTCTTTTTCAATGTTTCTTCAAAACCAACACTGAACAAAATTGGTACATAAAAAATGAGAAGTAAATTAATATTAAGCTGGAAAACGCAAGTTTTGTATTATGATTGTTTTCTTTTCAAATGAAATTTATTGAAGAAACTGAGAAGCATATTATAGATCAAACAGAAAGCAAAAAAGACTTAGTTTTGTGGAAAATATTTGAAAAAATATCAGTTAGTCGACGAGTTATAGCCAAAAAACCATATAAACAATATGCTGAAAATCGGCATTTTACTGCAAAGTTCGAAGGTCGATTAAAAAACAATTCGAACTAACATAAACAAACGCCGCGATACGGGTCTTCTAATTTAGCCTCTATTTTCACCCCTCGCTTTCAGAATCGAGCTAACTTTTGCTAACCTGAGTTTGTTACACAGTGTTATTCAAGTTCAAGATCATTTGTTTTTTGTAAATCAAAAAACCGAGCAATGTTTATTTATTAATTAAAAAATTCCATCATCCTCTAATTTAAAGCAGACTTTATCTACTGAGAGATTCATACTCTTGGTTTTAATTTTTTTTTTTTCAATTTTAAAGTAAAACAATTAAAATATTATTATCAAATAATATTAAAATATAAAAAAAAAAAAAAAATATTAAAAAAAATCACTAAAAATTTAAAAATACTGACAGATCAAATAAAAAAATCACTAAAAATTTAAAAATACGCCAAAATTTAAAAAAAAAAGTTAAAAATTAAAAAAAATTACCGTTATAAAATTTAAAACGTCCATTTCTCGATAACATTTTCCATATTTGTCATAATTACTTATTTTTTATTTTATTTTGTAACTTTTTTAATTTTGGCGATTTTTAAATTTTTGGTGATTTTTTTAATTTTTAGCGATTTATTTAAATTTGGTTTTTTTTTTAATTATAGATAATTTTTAAATTTTGACGTTTTTTTTTTTAATAGATATTATTAAAAATGTTTTAATTTTTGTATTAAAAATATAAAACATGTTTTTTCGGACTTTCTATATTTTCATATATTTAGTTAGAATATTGTTTTAAATAAAGTCCAAAAATCTAATATGATATTGTCAAATTAGATTTTTTTTTTACAGTTTTGTTATAGATTATTTTTATGTTATTTTTAATTAATAACGAGCTTCCAACCTCCGTATATTTACAAAAATAAAGCAAATTCAACATATTAGCTAGGTTGATACTAGTATTTCGATCTGGCTAAAGATCTCATCAGAACCCGAAGTTTTAGGAAAGTTAGAGCCTCCATAATAGGCAGAACTTTAACAAAAACCTATTAATCATTAATTTTGCTCCATTCTTGTCTTCTTAGTAATCAAGCACGTGGGTCTTTTCCTAACAAGCATCATGACGTTACTAAACTGTGAAGACCAAAAATGTTTTATTTATATAAAAAATAATTTAGTTTTTACTCTGGCTCCAGTAATATTTTTTACAATTTTGTTAGTTTTTTGTTTTTATATACATCGAGATTGCTTGTATGTTATTTTTTTTTTTGTAATAACAAAATTGTTGAAATCTGAGATATTTTTCCTATAGAAATATTTAAAAATCTAGTATATTTTTATTTTTGTATACAAAAATTCTCAGAATCTAAGTTTTTTTCCAATTTATACAGAGCTTCCAACCTCCGTATATTTACAAAAATAAAGCAAATCAAACATATTAGCTAGGTTGATACTAGTATCTGGCTTACTTTTCAAAAAGTTTGATAATTCTCATGATAGACAATACATTTGTTTCATTGGCATCACCCAAATCTTCAGTTGTCTGCGATTGAAAAACATAATTGGCTTAACTCAAACCGAGACATTACATACTGTAGTGAATGCATGAAACAAATAAACAAATGACAATTAGTCATGCATTCATTGTGTTCGATTGCATTCAAACCAATACACACACACACTACATGTAAAAGTAACAGTAAAACATAAAAATATGAATGTGAAACCTTTGTATGTAGACTACACATTGGTATTATTCAAGGTCATTATATTGAACAAATATTTAAACAGTTCATCGTTCAACTCCATAATTGGGTCAAAGATTTTGGGTTTCACTTAGAAACCAAAATAGAACGAAATAAACAAATGAGCTGGGGACACTTGAGCTACACAAAATATAAAGAATGCATTCAACACACGATTGGTGGAATTTAAAGTACACTCGATATGCACTCAATATTTAAAATGCATTCGATATCCAATTGGTGGAATTTAAAATGCACTCAAATATCAAATCGATGATTTGATATTTTGGTTTCTGAAAATCATGTGACCCTAGTAGAAATGTTCAATAACTCTATAGAACTTAATACCAATGTTTGGCAATACTATAGAATTAAACATCGAACCAATGTAATATAATAATTTTAAGTTATTTGAGTGACTTTAGAAAGTGACTCAGAATTTAGGCTAAGATTTCTTCACATCTTAGCTTTATAAGCAGGGGCAAAATAGAAAATAAAGGCAGTTCTTAACAGACTAACAAAAAACGCCTTTCTTATTTACAAGGCGGTGCAACACTCGCCTTATAAAAGTGCAAATTATTACAACACAACAGACAAAATAAACTCTATATGAATCTTTTTGTCTACCTTAGTGTATAAACTGCCTGATCTGGTAAATCTAACTATAAAATCAAACTATTTGAAAAACAACTATTTAATTGAAATTGAGTTAAAAAAAAAACTGCTTAATGGAAATTTCATTAATAATTTTTTTTCTGTGTAATTTTGAAGTTGTGAATTTTTAATTAAAATTCAGAAAATTATAAATAAAATTAAAAAACAAAAAAAACCAATTTGTTATATTTAAAATTAAAATCATTACAAATAAAGTTTAGAAAGGTTGCAATAAGCCAGAATTTGGGAATTTTCATTCGAAATAAAGATTTTCCATTTGAATTTTTCTTAATATATTAAATGCAAAATCTCAATTCAATTTGAAACTTTCACAATTTTAGTTGAAAATGGTGTACATCTAATTTTTTTCAATTTAATTTTTTTTTTTTTTTGTTTAGGGTGAAAATCATCAATGGGAAGAAATTGAACAAATAGGCGAACGTCCTCCAACTTGCTGTAATTTTCCAGCAGCAGTGGCTCGTGATTGTATGTATGTATTTTCAGGACAAAGTGGTATGCAAATAACAAATTCATTATTTGAATTTAATTTTATAACCAAAACGTAAGTAAATTTTAGCTTTACAAACTTTAAACAAACATTAGAACCTCTTAATAAATGCTTAAACAAAATTCTAGATGGCGTCGTGTGGGCAATGAAAATGTTTTACGGGGCGTAGCCTCTCAACCACCCTCTCGTCGTTATGGCCATACTATGGTACATCATGATCGTTTTCTATATGTTTTTGGTGGTTCAGCAGATTCTACTTTACCCAATGATTTACACTGTTATGATTTAGATTCTCAAGTATGGTCGATTATACAACCAGAACCTAATTCAGATGTTCCCTCCGGTAGGGTATTCCATGCTAGTGCTGTTATAAGTGATGCTATGTATATTTTTGGGGGCACCGTAGATAATAGTGTACGTAGGGGTGATACTTATCGTTTTCAGTTTTCTAGTTATCCCAAATGTACTTTAAGAGAAGATTATGGTAAATTTTTCAATGAAAAACAATTTTGCGATATACATTTTATTGTCGGGCCCGAGGAAATAAAAATTATGGCTCACATAGCTTTTGTAGCAGCTAGATCTAAATATTTAAGATCGAAAATCTTAGCCGCACGAGATGCTAGGCAACAACAAATGGAAAAGGTATTTGGTTCGTCTTGCATGGAAGTGAGAACCTTTCCTCCGGGTGCCAATCAAGAGCCTCTATTGGAAGTTCGTTTACCAAATGCTAATCCAGAAGCATTTGATATAATATTAAACTATATCTACACAGATCGTATAGATTTAAAGGAATCATATAATAAAAATATTATAATATTAATTACCGATATCTATCAATTGGCAGGCTTATTTTTAATGCCCCGTTTAGCTCATGGCTGTATACAATATTTAGATTTTAAAATTAATAAACTTAATGTATTGGAGGCTCTTTATAATGCAGATAAGAAAAAGTAACTATAATTTATATTTTCATAATTGAAATATTTTAATAAATTTATTTCTATATCAATTTCTTTTTTTCATTTTTTTTTCTTTTTTAGAATACAAATTGTTAAAGATCATTGTATGAACTTTTTAATTAAGGAAGATAATTTTACGGATGTTGTCATGTCTAATGAATTTAGTGATTTGGATAAACCTTTGCTAGTAGAGATTATACGTAAGAAATTAAATCCTGGTAAAATTGTAGTCGATCCTAATATGGATAAAAATGTTGGTAAGTGTTTAAAAGAAATAAATTTAGTTTTTTTTTATAAAAATTTATAATATCTCTTTCAATTGTTTTTAGGCACCACTTTGGAAAGTGATATGGCAGTATTTTTAGAATCCACGGGCAAAGATTTTTGCGATATTAATTTAGTGTTAGATGGTCATGTTATCATAGCACATAAATCTATATTAACTGCTCGTACACAATATTTTCAGGCCATGTTTCGTTCATTTATGCCACCAGATAATACAGTAAATGTAAGTATTTTCTTAAAAAAAAACACATTCTAAATACTTTTCTTAAAAAAAAATACATTCTAAATACTTTTCTTAAGACAACCCTCTTTTTTTTTTGTTTAAATTTATCTAACGAACTTAACCACAAAGTCTGATGATTTTTTCTTATAGAAAATCTTTATATTCTTTAGATTTCTGAAAACATTTGATTAATCGAAAATACTTTAGATTTCAAAGCACTTTTTTAAAGAAAAATTCTTAAGATTCTGAGTTATTTTTTTTTTTTTTATAGAAAACTCCTTAAATTATCGAAAAATCCTTAAATCGATAGAAAATTTTTTAGATTCTAAGAAAAATGTTTCTATAAAAAAAATTATATTTTTGCAGAATTTTTTCAAAAATTTTTGTGTGAAGAAAACTTTTTAGATTGAGAAAAATTTTCTTAAAAAAAATGTTTGTATTAAGGGTCTTTTTACAGAAATATGGTCAGTTTGTAACACATTTTGTCGTAGAATAATATTCACATTCTGCGACTTTTTTATATAGAAAAACTACTGATTCTAAGACTTTTTGAATGAAAATTCGTTCTATAGAAAATTTTCACATTCTGCGACTTTGTTTTTATATAGAAAAACTACTGATTCTAAGACTTTTTGAATGTAAATTCGTTCTATAGAAAATTTTCACATTCTGCGACTTTTTTTATATAGAAAAACTACTGATTCTAAGACTTTTTGAATGAAAATTCGTTCTATAGAAAATTTTTATATTTAAGAACATTTTTCTACAGAAAAATATCCAGTTTGTAATACATTTTGTAGTAGAATATTGTGCAAATTCTGTAAAATTTTGTATATAGAAAAACTATTGATTCGAAGACATTTTTTGAATGAAAATTCGTACTATACAAAACTTTAAGGGGCATTTTATATAAAAAAAATGTCAGATTCTGTGACATTTTTATAGTAAAATTATTGATTTAAACACATTAATTATTTGTTCAGAAAAAATCGGAAAATTCTTCGAAAAGTTTTGTTGAGCAAAATATTTAGATTAAAGGAAATATTTTGTATAAAAATTTTGATAGAAAATATTCTCATAAATTTTGAGCCAGAAAGTTTTCCAGATTCTGCGTCATATTTTGTACAGAAAAATTCTTAGCCTAAGGCATTTTTTCTATAGAAAAGATTTGTTTTTTCTTAAAAAAAAATTTAAATTATAAGATATTTAATTATATATTTAATTATAGATCAACGATAAAATTCACTATTAAACCACTCACCAGGTACAGTGTAAAAATCGTTTAATGTATATGCTCGACATATGTATTAACAAAAAATCTTTAATGTTTGTTGATATGCTTTGCTTATGTAGAAGGATAGTATATGAGGACATTAGAGAAAAGAATTGCCATTTAAAAGTTTTAACTGAAAGTTAAACTGGCAATTATGATAATGACTAGAGAAAAAACAAACACACTATAAATAGAAATCGTTCATGGTAAATTTCATTCTAACTCAACACACAGAGTAATGTGGGATTTAACGTTATCCAATTTCTTTAACGTGTGAGTTAAATAGAAGATATTTACGATTAACACTAAATGGCACGAAGAATGTTGATGAAGACCGTAGTGGGTCAGAAAATGCATTCCATTCATGCTAGTGTCTAATAACTTTTTCTGTGTTTTTTTCTAATAGTCAAAGTAAATTATCATATAAAAATTATAATTTTTCTGTTAATTTAGAGAAAAATTTGTCATGATCTAAAACCGAACAAATAAAATCTCACACATAAATTTATAGATCAACGATAAAATTCACTATTAAGATATTTTATTTTATTTTTTTTTTTAATTCTGAGACATTTTTTCTGTAGTAAAATTCTTAGATTCAGGAAATTTTTTCTATAGAAAAATTATTAGATTCCAATGCGTTTTTGTAGAACATTTTTCAGACATTTTAGCAATAGAAAATTTTTAAATTCTCAGTAATTTTTTGTTCAGAAAAGTTCCAAGGTTCTTAGAAATATTTTGTTGAGAAAAATTTTTGTGTAGAAAAAATTCACAGATTTTTTAACATTTTTGATAGAAAATTTTTACTGAGTTTAAGACATTTTTTTGTTGAAACAAATGTTTTTTATATAAAAGGACATTAGGTCTGAGAACTTTTTATAATAATTTTTTTATTAAAATCAAGACTAAAATTTTTTTCTTCAGAAATATTATAAGAAAATTTAGTTCTTAGGAAAATCATGTTTAGGTTATTAATAAATAGTCTTGTTTTTTTCATTGGGCATGTGTTAACACGTGTTAACTCTTTTATCGAAAATGTATGCCTTAACAAACCCAAAATTTCGGTTAATTTAAACATGATTAAAATTTAGTTCCTGAGAAGCGAATGACTAAGAACCAAAATTTAGTTCGCTAAAAATTTAGTTCATAAAAAACAACGATTAAGTAGCCAAATAAATTCATCAAAACAATTATTAAATTGCAAAAAAAAAAAAGAAAACAGCAATTATTAAATTGTAAAATTTTGTTGAACGAAATTTAGTTCATAAGAAAACCACGATTAAGTTATAAAATTTAGTTTCAGAAATTAAGTTCTTAAGAAAACCACGATTAAGTTATAAAATTTAGTTTCAGAAATTAAGTTCTTAAGAAAACTACGATTATAAAATATAGTCCATTGAAATTAATATCATCAAAATTTAGTTCATCAAAATTTATTTCATTAAAATTTAGTTTATCGAAATTTAGTTCTAAAGAAAATCACGATTATAAAATTAATTAATATAAAAATTCAGTTCATCAAAATTTATTTCATTAAAATTTAGTTCATCAAAATTTCATTAAAATTTAGTTCATCAAAATTTATTTCATTAAAATTTAGTTCATCAAAATTTATTTCATTAAAATTTAGTTTATCGAAATTCAGTTCTTAAGAAAATCACGATTATAAAATTAATTAATATCAAAATTTAGTTTATCGAAATTTAGTTCATCGAAAATTAGTTCATCAAAATTTAGTTCATCGAAATTAAGTTCTTAAGAAAACCACGATTTTAAAGTTTAGTTCACTGAAATTAATATCAAAATTTAGATCATCAAAATTTAGTTCAACGAAATTTAGTTCATCAAAATTTAGTTCTTAAGAAAATCACGATTATAAAATTTAGTCCACTAAAATTAATATCATCAAAATTTATTTCATCGAAATTTAGTTCATCAAAATTTATTTCATCGAAACTTAGTTCATCAAAATTTATTTCATCGAAATTAAGTTCATCAAAATTTAGTTCTTAAGAAAACCTAGATTATAAAATTTAGTTTCCGAAATTAAGTTCTTAAGAAAATTACGATTATAAAATTTAGTCCACCGAAATTAATTTATTAATTTAGTTGATCGAAAATAAATTCTCCAGAATATTAAGTTTAACGACGACATCAATTTTAATAAATTTTATATTAATAAATTTCCTGTATCTCTTATTATCTCTTTCAGATTTCCATAGGTGATATATTGCCCTCCGTTGAAGCCTTTCAATCCCTGCTACGTTATATATATTATGGTGAAACAAAACTGCCACCACAAGATGCTCTTTATCTATTTCAAGCTCCTCACTTCTATGGTCTCTCCAATAATCGTTTACATTCATTTTGCAAATATTCCTTAGAACATAATATCACCTATGAAAATGTTTTACAAACTTTAGAAGCTTCAGATTATACAAAAATCTTCGATATAAAGGAACATGCATTGAAGTTGATTGTCAAAGATTTTGCTCGAGTTGCTCGTCTACCGAAAATTTCTGGTTTATCACGAGAACTGCTATTGGAAATAATAAGGGCGGTAGCTGATTCACATGGTGAATTCTTAACACGCATTAGTATTAATACAGATATCTGAAAATTGGTGTTATTACAGCCTGCTTTACAATTCCTATTGGCCTGGCTGCAAAAGGGCAATGCTGTTTGACACCTTAAAGTAATTTTACATTCATAGATAATTTCATTGATGTTTTATTTGAAAATATATTTATCTGACTATATATGAAATGTGTAACTATCTATTATGTATTATATTGATGTTCTTTTTTGTAGAGCTAAGTGTGTGTTATATAGATATTTTTTTTTCAAAAAATGTTTTTAAATACTCGTTATGTTTATAATTCCGTTTATTTTTTCTCTTTATATGTACAACTTTTACTTCCTCCCTATTGACTTCTTTAAGCTTTAAGCATGTTTATTTTCATAATAAGTATTGGTGTATTTTATATATTATTAATTTCAAATTGTCTTTTTGTTTTATATTAAATATGAAATTTAAAGATTAATAAGAAAAATATTTAAAAAAAAAAACGAGAACAATTTTTTCTAATAATTTTTAAATTTGTTAATTTTTAGTACACAGGAAAAGGAACGTCTACGATTTGGGCTATTAAAAGAACTATGATTAAGCTTTCATTTGGTGTATCAAAAAATATAAAATTAAACCTTTATTTAGACTATTAAAGTAGCTGTAAAAAGAACTACAATTGGAACTGGTAAAAAAAAAAACATTGTTTAAATTTTCTATTACATTATTCTGCGATTTACAACTTATAGCATGAAATTAACTGCAAACAAGCTTTAACTTGAGATATTTCAAAAAAAAATCTATATTTTTTAAAATAGCTATTATTGTTTCTTTCATATGGACTATAAAGAGGACCACAATTTGCACTAACAAAAGAAGTGCGTGTTAAACTGATTGAGCTTTAATTTTGTCAGATTAAGCTTTTATTAGTGTCCGACCGAACAGTTCGTCCAAAAAACTATATTTTATCGGTTTTTTGATATCTAGAGGCAATGATGACAAATTTTGGTATTGGAAACATGTTTTTTTAAACCGATTTAATTCAAATTTGGGTATAAAATTTAAGAGAAAAACCGAAGTTTAGCTATAACTAACTATTTTCGATTTAGCCGAACTTTCTGAGGAAGAACAGTGAATTCATTGCTTAACTACAGACTTTTCTTTAGATTTGACACTGAAAATAGCATCTAATCAGTCCAATAAATATTTTTCCATCCGCCAAATTTGTCCATAATGCTTTAAAATACCGAATACAGACCAAATGCTAACTATTTTCGATTTAGCCGAACTTTCTGAGGCCGAACAGTGAATTTATTGCATAACTACAGACTTTTCTTCAGATTTGACACTCAAAATAGCATCATATCAGCCGAATAAACAATTTTCCATCCGCCAAATTTGTCCATAATGCTTTAAAATACTGAATACAGACCAAATGCATTTTCTGGTCGAACTGTTCGGTCGGACACTAGGCTTTCATTTAAAGGACTCCTTTTTTATCGAAAATTCTTAGATTTAGAATTACATTTTCTATGATTCGGAGAATTTTGTCTATAAACTTGGATTCCAGATTTTATGGATAAAGTTTTAGAATATTTGCAGTATCCCTTAAGAAAACTCATTTGATTTAATTCTTAATTTAGTTCTGAAAAAAACCCGCAGTAAAGTTATAAAATTTATTTCATCTAATTTTAGTAAATCGAAATTTAGTTTTTAAGTAAACCTCGAAGTCATAAAATTTAGTTTCTCGAAATTTAGTGAAGAAAACCACGATTATAAAATTTAGTTCAACGAAGTTTAGTTCATCGAAATTTAGTTCTTAGGAAAACCACGATTATAAAATTTAGTTCATCGAAATTTAGTTGTTAAGAAAACCATGATTACAAAATTGAGTTCTTCGAAATATAGTCAATTTAGTTAATCGAAATTTAATTCTTAAAAAAATCACGATTATAAAATTTAACCAACATTTTGTTCTGAAGAAGAAGAAAAAAGACGATAAAATTAGTTTAGTTTTAGTTTACAAAATTTTAGTTCATCGAAATTTAGTTCTTAAGAAAACCATGATTACAAAATTGAGTTCTTCGAAATCTAGTTCATCAAAATTTAGTTAATCGAAATTTAATTCTTAAAAATTCACGATTATAAAATTTAACCAACATTTTGTTCTGAAGAAGAAGAAAAAACACGATGAAATTAATTTAGTTTTAGTTAACAAAATTTTAGTTCATCGAAATTAGTTCTTTATGTCCCGCCAGTAAACAAGCTCCAAAATGAAGAGATGGGCTCAAAATATATTATTAAAATAAAAAAAATGTTTACATTTAAATGGTTCATTCAAAAAATCCTTGTTTTTGTGATACAATAAAGATATTTAAAAAAATATAGGCTCAAAAATCAGTCTTTTTGTGGAGCCGTTTTTTTATCGTTCACAAAATGTTCAAATTCAATTACATTTCTGAGTCAGTTCTGAATGAACTTTTTTAAGTTTAATAATTTTTTAATTTAATTTAATTTAATTTATTTCAAAAAAACCAACCGAGCCCTTCGGGCCATATATAGTTGGTAGACCAACATTAACAATCAACTTCATTATGTAACTTAAAACTATAAAACCTTAAATATCCTATTTTCTAACAATATAAAACAGTTTGTATATAGCAAGTTTAACTTACAAAAATTTAAGAAAAAAGTTTAAAAGAATTATTAAAGAATAAAGAATATGGCATAAACTCACATGACAAAAAGTATTGCAGTTTAGAGAATTTTGAAAATTTTTGGGAATTTTTAAAAATTTTTGGGAATTTCTGAAAATTTTTGCACATCAAATATCATTTACAGAAGCATATTCTACAAGTTTACACTTGAATGTTTTTAAAGATAGATCAAAAGATCTAAGTGGTAAGGGTAAATGGTTCCAACACTTAGCTACACGAACATGAAATGATCGTTCATGAATAATATAATTTCTAATGGGATATAAAAGTTGAGGGTTTCTTTCAGTGTTCAAGAGAATAAAATGTCTATGTACATATTCCGGGCAATTAGAGAGCATGACTTTATGATAGAATAATAGCAATCGAATTCGAACAAAATTTTTAAAACTGCATCCCAAAAAATCAGAAATATGCCTCGAAACATGATCATATGGCTTCAATTTGTAAACAAAACGTATTATTTTATTAAACAGTAAATTACATTTATTGAAGTCATCGACACTACACCCAGAAAAAACTTCAATACAGTATAATAAGTTGGACATTAATAATGAATGTGCTATGCGTTTTCTAATAGAAAGTGGCAAATAAAGATTTAGGGCATATAATCTACGCAGGGTAAAATTTATTTTGGAACTTAACCAGGTTATATGTCGACCGAACTCTAGATTGTTATCTATTAAAACACCTAGACATCTCATAACTTCAACGAATTCAATAAGCTCGCCATTAATCGTAATAGATACATCCACTTCAGAGTTATGTGGTTTAAAAAGCATAGCTTTTGTCTTGGTAGAGTTTATATTCAAATTACAATTTAACATCCAGGCAGAAATATTAGATAAAAGCAAATTTATGTCATATTCGAAAACATCAATGAGCTGAAGATGGCCCGAAAAAAGAAGTTGTATATCATCCGCAAAGACAAAAGCATCACACTCAAAACCATGAAGTACGTTAAAAAAGTCGTTCATATATAACATAAAAAGTAAAGGCCCTATAACTGAGCCCTGTGGTACTCCACTGGTTACATCTAAACACTCCGAATTCGAGTCATTACAATTAACAAACTGACGTCGTCCAGACAAATAAGAAAAAATTAATTTGCAAGAAGAATAAGAGAAACCGAAATAATTGCATAGCTTATTTATTAAGATCGCATGACTAATACTATCAAAGGCTTTAGACAAATCTAGAGATAACAACACTCCCACATTATCCTTATCCACAATACGTCTAATAGAGTCCGTGAGTCCAATTAAAAGCGAAGTCGTGCTATATCCTGTACGAAAACCTGATTGTAAAGAATTAAGCAAGTTATTCTCGTTCAAAAACATCATAACCTGATCCTTAATAACGTGCTCAACAATTTTAGACAAGACGGGAACCAACGAAATTGGTCTAAACTCGTGACGAGAATCCTTCTTCTTAATAGGGATTACCTTAGCAATTTTCCAATCAGAAGGAAATTTGGAATTAGTAAAAATATTATTTATTAAATACAAAAGTTGCCTATGAATAAAAGGAAAAATTATTTTGATAAATTTTAGAGGTAAATCATCAGAACCTGAAGCATTAGACTTGATTTTGGAAAGAGCAATACGCATATCTTCAAAATCAATGTTACGAAATGAGAAACCGTCAACACGAAAATTTAAATTTGAATCAAAGGGGTCGAATGAATCAACTGATCTGTTATGCGAAAACTCCATGTTTAACTCATCCGGATTCAAATCATCTACAGAGTCAACTGTATTTAAACACCCATTGGATCTTAACATCTTCCACATCCCGCTCGTATCAAGATTTTTAAATTTATTCGTATGAGCCATACGCTTAGCATTTCTAATCACTGTCTTGGATCGATTACGAGCTTTACAATAAGATCTCCAATTTTCTCGTGAGGGTACTCTGAGATATTCTTTAAATGCCAAATCTCTAAGTGACAGATGATAATTTATCAGTGGCGTATTAAACCAACTTTCATTAGCCGGTGCAATCCTAAATCTTTTTATAGGGACCAAAGAGTGTAAATGGTTTATACAAGCCATTAAGCTTGAAAGTTGGTTATCAATATTAGGATTATCATAGAAACTAGTAAAATCGAAATGAAGAACATGCTGTTGCAGCATATTTAAATCTAGATTATTATAATCCCTGAATTCAACAAATTCTTCATTCGATATCAAGGGTACACTAACACTGATATACAGGAATGAATGAATTTATGTGTCTTTTATGATTCTTTTCAGAAGGCACATAATTTTGTCAAAAAATTTGTAATTTTTGTCATTAAAATTTTTAAATTTCAAAAATATGTCTTTTATTTGATTTATTTTCGACTCAAATTTACTTCGAATTTAAGTGTCTCTTATGATTCTTTTCAGAAGGCACATAATTTCGTTAAAAAAATTTTTAATTTTTGTCATTAAAATTTTGAAATTTCATAGAATAGGAACCCTTATAAAGTCGTTCTTAACTGGACACTGTAATCTCAGATACCATCTGCACAGGAAGGGTCAATCGGACACGGATATGTGTAGGTTTTGTGAGATGGTGTCTGAGACCTCGGAGCATGTTCTCTGCGAATGTCCCAGGCTTTGTGATAGGAGACTAAGGTTTCTAGGTGATCGCTATTAGGCAAAATGTTCGCCGACATCGCGAACATTTTGCCTAATAGGATAATTGGCTTTAGGGTAGCTTGAATCTGTAGGTAACTTTAGGCAGCACAAAAGACCTACATTGGTCGCGGTTCATAGTACCTTCTGATCTAATCTAATCTAAACCCTTATAAAAGTATCCAAATTTTGCTGGCTGCGTGGGTAAAGTTTATATAAAATTGAGACTTTCTAATCGAAAATGAGAATTTTCAAATGAATTTAAGGTTTCCTAATTTAAATTAAGAAAATATGAAATTTAAAATTTCTATTTAAAATTTAGAAAATTCTTTATGAAATTTAGATTTTCCATTTAAAATTGGAAAAATTTTTAAATGAAAATGAGATTTTTTTGAAGTTGAGAAAACTCTAAATGAAATTAAGATATTCCATTTTAAATTTTTAATGAAAATTATAACTGAAGCTGAGACTTTCCATGTGAAATTGAGAATTTCCATGTGAAATTGAGACTTTCCATGTGAAATTGAGAAAATTTTATACAAAATTCAGAAAATTCCATATGATAATGGGAAAATTTCATATAAAATGGCGAAAAAATTGTATTATGTATTAGTATAGTTGCTTTAAAAATTAAACATTACACCATTTCCAAATAAAATCAAGAAAATTTCAAGTGAAATAGAGACTTTCCAATTGAAAAGTTTTTCATTTAAGATCATCAAAAGTAAATAATTTGTAATAACTGATCCACGAATATTTTTTTTTTTAGTAGCCTGGAACTTTGAAATAATGAATTGTACGGTTTTGAGAAAATATGAAACAAGAAAATATAAAACTTTTTATATTTTTATTTATTTAATAGATTCATTTACTAATATAATAACAAAATTTCTAATTTTTCGGTTAAAAATAAATATCAGAGTACGGGAACCACCAGATATTTATTTTAACCGAAAAATTTGGTTGGTAAGTGGCATCACTTACAACATATGGGAAAACAGAGGACATTAGAGCGAGGTAAGTTTCTAAAAATAGAACTGTTGTGTTGTTGGAGTTGTACTTCTGAGATTATGTATGCAAAAACAAAAACACCGTGTATTGAATAAAACTAGTTTAAATCACCACAAAACTCGACCTGACGATAGATCAGTGGGCTAAAGCGCTCTGTCTAACGTGTAGTGCGAGTGCATGTGGCATTAGAAATCAGTTTATCTATACCACGGTCAGTGATTGCACAGAAAATTTCATATAGACGCAATCGAACAAATAAAAACATAACAAATATTACATTATTCAAAAAAAAGAGGGTCACTGACGAAGGTTCAATACCAGAAACTGCACATTTCACATTTCTTAGTTGCAAAATAAGAAGCATAACCCTTTGTGATATTTTCCAATATATTGTACAACCTTTCAATATGACATACACACTGGTAATATTTTGTGCAATAGCAAAAGTTGCACAAGAATATTACGTAGTGTACACCTTTACACTATATGCGAGAATTTTTTTTTTTTTTTAACACTCAGGAAATTTTTCCTATTAATTAATGTGTTGCCTTCTTTGAAAAGGGGATAGTGGAGAGATGAAAGGTGGTGAAAGATGAAGGGCTTCAAACATGGCAACACTGTAATTGCGCGAGTAGATAAGTCTTAGAACAGTTGTTGCTCGCCATCTGATATAGAGTTGGCAAATTTATTGAAGCTTTTTGTTTCATAGCCCTGATTCATTATTTTACTTCGGTGGGGTTAAGTGCTATGGGAACACCGAAGATGGGCGCAGCGATACATATAAGTGATAGAAAACTCATACATATTATTTTTCTAAATTGATGTTGTCGTCACCGGGAATCGAACCCGGGACCATCTGTGTAACAGTCCAACGAGCTAACCATTACACCACAACGCCCACATGAATCCGACTACTATTTTTGTAATTCCCTTCATTTGAGCACCGTTTTTATGTATAAAAAAAGTTTGACATTCCCAACCCCGACAGCAGTCTGAGGTACGTGTAAGGATGTAATAGGGGGCAAAGAAAATTGAAGCGAATACAGATTACAAACAACCAGTCATTTCCAAATGCCAACCTCACACACAGTCCACATTCGACATGGTGTCCCCTGTAAACGATAACTAAGCTCTGACGACCAAGTATGTCATTTAGTCGTTACACCAACAGCGTAAGCTTAAGGATACGTACCTTTAAATTCACTTGTAAATGAAATCCATTAATTTCCACACGAATTTGTTTTATTTTTTTAGCTTCTCATCGAATATTTTACTATAGTAAGACGTTGCTGCGTATTAAGAGTCGTTTAACCCGAATATATTTTGTACTATGATTTCTTTTGCTTTTTTTTTTTGGTGTAACAATTTGTTGTACTTCTTGTTATTATATATTATAATATCATCAATTAGTAAGTTATTCACTTTTCGTAACATTATTTTATTTATTTAACTTTATGACACCAATAATATCACCAAATTTTTTTTTTTTATTTCCTTTAAACTTTTCACAATCTTATTGGATTTTATTCAACAACTTTCGCGACGCTTTAAGAATTTGGCGGGATTTTGAAACGTCAAAATAAAAAACTCGGCCAAATATTTGATGCTTTGCATGTCATCAATCAAAACTCCACCAGTGTGTGTAAACCAATGTTGCAAGGTATTTAAAGGAGAAAAATCGCCTAAAATTGTTGCTGTAAATTTGTTTGTTGCATTGTTAAACTACTAGTAAAAGGATGCCGAAGCTATGTATTGCTGTTGAATGGGATTGAAACTTCAACAGTTGTATAAAATTTTACGCTCGGCGAGCAGAAATGCCAAAAATAATGACAGAATTAATTAAAGACAGAGTTCTTATTTTAAAAATCGTCATAATACTATAACGGTAGTTGGCAACTTATAAAATGATATGTCATAAATATATATATATAGCCAGTGGTGTTAACTTGGTGATTGTGGTACTATTTATTAAACGAGAAAATGTTACTCTTGGTGCCAAATCTTAAAAAAGCGCTGGCAAGATTGATATCCTCAACGCGGGTCCATCAGAACTTATACCCCCATTCTATTTATGTTCAAGCAGTTGATATTCATTCGCAGATTTTTTAAGTCTATAGTTTCTACCATATAATTCCCTTAAGAAAATAAAATAATCTGCCATAATTCAACGATAAATGGGAGTTTTTGTTAACAAAACTAACTTATAACACGACAATAGGGCAAATGAACACATTTCTGAATATTGAACTGTTTTGAGCAAAATCTTACTGCTGGGTTTTTCTAGTACAAACTTAAATCAGCTAAGTGATATGTCCTCGATAAACCAGTCTCGTGACCTTTCTAACAGTATAATTGACACTGCTTAATACACAGCAATGTTAAATAATATTAACCTCCACCAAAAAAGTCTGTAAAGTCAACATTTTTGTTGGGAGGATCCTTGCAGAAAAATTGCTACTTTACTGATTTTTTTTGAGTGTAGTTCTGAGACAAGTCACGATTCAACCAGTCACGGAAAAGGTTCTTTGGTGGTAAACGATCCCGCATTCTGAATAGTTAGCGAAGCCGGTGTTGAAAATATCATACAATAAAAACAGCCAAGACCGATATTTTTTTAGAAACAAAAAATCTTTCGGTAAAGATGTAATGGATATCCAAAGAATGGTTGCAATGGATTCCAGCTCACAATTCTATTTTTGGTAAAAAATCTTTCGTCAGATTGTGGGAGGGAATCAAAAAGTCTGTACGAACGTAAGGTTTGCATTTTTGGATTGTTTTATGAAAAATTGACTGATAGATCATATTCTGTAGTATATATCTCAGATATAATATATAGCGGAATACGTGGCATTGGAAATAAAATGACGATGTCTACATTATATATAATCCATTTCTTACTAAATTTTTCAAAAATGATCGGTGGGTCAAACCAACAACAAGCTGACGTTGTTGAAAGGACTCAATTTAATACAGTTTAATATAAATACAAAGTAATCTATAAAATCGATTAATAGTTAAAAATGTCCTTAATCTCTCTCATCAGTTTTCTTATCATTCATTCATACTGCCACCACCACCCTCATTTTCCGTCTTTTTGTCTGTTTCCAATTTCATCAAATCAACCGATTGTTCTAAACATTTGATTTGCTCTTCCAGGGATTTTTGACGGGAGCGTAATGTTAAATTATAGGGACGTATCGAACGGGCGTATACTTGTATATCATCTAAGGTCTCTAGTAAATCCATTATTTTGCATTGTGTATCACCACTGTCATCCAATGTGCGTGGATCAATAGATTCTTCAAATTCACACAATTGTTTGTAAATACTTTCGACACGTCGATTAATACTTTCAACCTGTAATAACACAATTAACTATTAAGTAGTTAATTAAATCATTCATCTTATTATATAATTAACTTGCCAATTTTAAATGATCCTGCGTTAGGGAGTCGCTCATATTTAAGATTTTCTTTCAGGAACAATTAAAAAATTGTACGTTTATTAAAAAAAATTTGAATTGTTTTAAAATAGAACAGCTGTTTTTGACAATTCTACATAAACACTTTATTCAAGCAGAGCTGTATTTTAACACACAGTCATGGATGTATAACAACATACACATTAGTAATTTAATTATTATAAATAAACAACAAACTAGAATAATCACTAAGAGTTTTATTACAAATGAATGCCAAACAATAAATAAATATTAATTTATTATATCATAAGAACTTAATTTTTAGATTAAAAAGAAGTTTTATATAAATTAGCTATCCTTAAAATAGTCATGGTACTGTTATTGAATCTAATCGTTCTAAGTTGGCAACTCATTAAAATTGACAAACAACATTAAGGCGGCATCTGAAGCGTCAGTATATAAGAAAAAAAAACAGTTATAATATTAATTTGTGTATTTTCTCCAAAAAAAATTGATTTTATGATCAGAAAATGAGATTTTTAACACTTTTAAAATCCGGTGTATCTGTAGAGGTGTGTAATATAATATTCGTTATAGTTATTTCATATAAATATTTAATAAATATTTCCTTTTATGTGTTAGACTGCAGCCCAAAATTTTGTTCTTGAACTTTTGAAAGAATCTTGGGCCGGCAATAATTTATGCCTCGAGTTAGCTTGTGACTTCGTACACGACGTCTTGGAAGCCATTGGTTTATCATGTCAAATAACGCCCGAACAAATTAACAACAATAATACTTACGTTTGGCCAATGGAACAAATCCAAATATATAGTTTCCATTATAATGAAGCCGATTTTAAAAAAATTGAAAAATTTCTTTTACTAATGTGCTCCCACATAGAACTTCATAATCAAATATTTTTAGAACAGCCGGAAGATTCTGTTGAAGATGATCTAGATGCTCCAATATTGTTTTTAATGGATTTAATTGCTATATGGTGCAGTGTGTGCAGACAATTGCTAAAGCTGGAAGAATTGCAAACATTTAAAAGATTTGAAGAACCTTTTGCCAGGATCAGTGAGTATCTAAAAAATTTATACTGAAATTTTCTTTACAAAAAATGTCTTAGAATCTAAGAAGTTTTACACACACAAAAAATATATCAGAATATTAGAGATTTTCTACTCGAAAAATGTCTTAAGAATCTGAGAAATTTTCTCAACAAAAATGTCTCAGAATCTGAGAAATTTTCTATACAAAAAATGTCTCAGAATCTGAGAAATTTTCTATACAAAAAATGTCTTAGAATCTGAGAAATTTTCTATACAAAAATGTCTCAGAATCTGAGAAATTTTCTATACAAAAAATGTCTCAGAATCTGAGAAATTTTCTATACAAAAAATGTCTCAGAATCTTGAGAAATTTTCTATACAAAAAATGTCTCAGAATCTTGAGAAATTTTCTATACAAAAAATGTCTCAGAATCTGAGAAATTTTCTATACAAAAAATGTCTCAGAATCTGAGAAATTTTCTATACAAAAAATGTCTCAGAATCTGAGAAATTTTCTATACAAAAAATGTCTCAGAATCTGAGAAATTTTCTATACAAAAAATGTCTCAGAATCTGAGAAATTTTCTATACAAAAAATGTCTCAGAATCTGAGAAATTTTCTATACAAAAAATGTCTCAGAATCTGAGAAATTTTCTATACAAAAAATGTCTCAGAATCTGAGAAATTTTCTATACAAAAAATGTCTCAGAATCTGAGAAATTTTCTATACAAAAAATATCTCAGAATCTAAGAAATTTTTCATAAAAAATATGTTTCAAATTCTGAAAATTTTCTATACTAAATATGTCTCTAGAACCGTAGAAATATTTTTTACAAAAATGTCTCAGAATCTTAGAAAATTTGAAGAACCTTTTGCCAGGATCAGTGAGTATCTAAAAAATTATACTTAAGTTTTCTTGACAAAAAATGTATCGGAATTTTATACTCGAAAAATGTCTAAAAATCTGAAAATTTTCTATACAAAAATTCTCTCAGTATCGGAGAAGTTTTCTATTCAAAAAATGTATCTGAATCTGAGAAATGACAGCATCTGAGAAATGTTCTATACAAAAAATGTCTCAACCGAAAAAATTTTCTATACAAAAATGCCTCAGAATCGGAAAAAATTCTATACAAAAATATCGCAGTCTGAGAAATTTTCTACTTAGAAAATGTCTTAAGAATCTGAAAAATTTTTCATGCAAAAAATGTCTTAAAGTCTGAGAAATTTTCTACACAAAAATGTCTCAGAATCTGAGATATATTTTATACTAAAAATGTCTCATAATCTGAGAAGTTTTCTATACAAAACACGTCTCAGAATCTGAGAAATTTTCTATACAAAACACGTCTCAGAATCTGAGAAATTTTCTATACAAAAAACGTCTCAGAATCTGACAAATTTTTTATGCATAAAATGTTTCAGATTCTAAGAAAATTGGCCAGATTCTGAAACATTTTTTGTACAGAAAATTTTAAAATTTTGAGACATTTTTTGTATAGAAAATTTTAAAATTCTGAGACATTTTTTGTATGAAAAAAATTTATCCGATTCTGAGACATTTTTGCATAGAAAATTTCTCCGAATCTGAGATATTTTTTTATAAAAAATTTCTTCGATTCTGATACATTTTTTTGCATAGAAAATTTCTCCGACTCGGAAGATATTTTTTTATAAAAAATTTCTTCGATTCTGAGATAAATTTTTGTATAGAAAATTTGTCAGATTCTGAGACATTATTTGCATAGAAAATTTTAAAATTCTGAGACATTTTTGTACAGAAAAGTCCCAGATTCTGAGACATTTTTGTATAAAAAATCTATCCGATTCTGAGACATTTTTTGTATAGAAAATTTCTCCGAGTTTTGAGATATTTTTTTTTTTTTGTTTTAAATTTCTCAGATTCTGAGACATTCTTGTATAGAAATTTTCTCATATTCTGAGACATTTTTTATATAGAAAATTTCTCAGATTCTGAGACATTAGAATCTAAAATATCTTGCATTCTGGGCAATTTTCTATGGAAACATTTTTGAGAATCTAAATTTTTTTTTTTCGTAAAAAAAAATCTACAGAATCTAAAGATTTTTGTCTATAGTTAATGATATTGTACAGTAAGTAAGTTAAATTTCGTTCCATTACAGACTTTCAATTACTGCTGGGCATGCATGATATTCGCAAAGTGTTTCGTTTAGAAATGAACCTATTAGATGCTATATGTGACCGTTTGTATAGCAGTGCTATACAGGGATTATTGTAAGTAAGACATTTTTTGGATTTTTGAGTTTGATTTCATAAATTTTTCTTCTTCGTGCTTTTTTTTTTTTTTCTTAATTTCTTTTCAGTTACAAAGAATGTCATGATATGATTTTTACCGATTTACTTCCTATAATCTCTAAAGATTATGATTTATTTTATAAAGATTCCACAAAAAGTATAAATTTCTTTTATGAAGCATTTTCTGTAGAAGTGAGCGTGATATTTTTAACAAAATTTTATTAAATTTATAACACATTTCTAATTTTTTAGATCAATTCTTCAACACATTTAACAATTTATCAGGAATTACAAAAAATTCTTTTAGAAAATGAAGTAACAACACTTAATGACGTTGAAGATGATGATGATTTTGTGGATATAAATTCGAATAAATTAAATATTTTAATTAATGTCTTAATAAAACCTGATATGTTGAAAGTATATTTTACCACATTAGCTCAAAAAAAGAAAGGTAAAATTAATGCCAAAACACAACAAGAGGCTTTGAAATTTTTAAACATATTACAAAGGTAAGAAATTATTTGTAAAATTAAACAATATTTGTTGATTTCAATACAGTTTATAGAATTTCTTAATAATAATAAAGTAATGAGCGAAAGAAAGGAACATAACATATTACGCGAGTGGAAATAATTCAATTTATTTTTTGATCAATGGTTATAATCTTTAATTTCAAACTCATATGTATATTAGTTCTCATGTAGTGAGTAAACTAGTTCATATGAATGCTTGAGGTTTGGCATGTGATTGTTACCGCTTTCAAAACGTGTTCTGATGATGGGAACCTAGAAAATTCCCGAAATAGATCTAGCAACACATTCCTGAAAGGGTCAAATAATAAATTTGAAAACAAAAACTCTATAGATTATTTGTTAGGACAACAACCTAATGAAGAAATATAGAGTATATGGCCTCGAACTTGAATAATTTTCATTTTCATTGCACAATTAAAGGTCGAAAAAACATAATTTTTATTTTTAATAAAAATTATAACAAACTTGTGAAAAAAGGCAAAGTACCGCCTAGTTTACTTTCCCTGTTTTGTTAACTAACTTAACAAAATATAAAAAAGGGTAGAGAAACAAAAAAAAAACGTGTATTGAATATCCACCAGAGGTGGATCTTGCACATCAAACAAGTTTTCAATTTATTTTTTGATCAATGGTTATAATCTTTAATTTCAAACTCATATGTATATTAGTTCTCATGTAGTGAGTAAACTAGTTCATATGAATGCTTGAGGAAATAATTTTGTTTAATTGAATTTTTCGTATAAACCGCTTGATTATTTTATTATTATTTAGATTTTAAATAAATTTCCTTTTTCGTTTCTTTTATTTTAGTAATATATATTTTCAGCGATTCCTATTCTCACTTTCACCATTTACTTCAATTTTCGAATCACATCATTCGTGTGTTAATAATTTGTCCCATTTTGATTTCTGATTTTTGAATATTTGTTGATTGTAAATACGATTGGATAACAAAAAAACTATACATTTGTAATATTTGAGAGAAAATGATGTTCAAAAACTGAGGTGAATGGTGAAAGTGAGAATAGGAATCGCTACCATTGTTTTTTTTTTTTTAGATTTTAAATAAATTTCCTCTTTTTGTTTTTTTTTTCTTCTTTTAGTAAACTCCTTACCTTAGATTGTTTTTCACGTGATTTTATGGAAGTTATATTATATTTGATTTTTAAAACTGACTCAACTACAAGCGCTTTAGCTAGTACTCTTTATATTAATATGATGAAACGTAAATTTCCTGAACAAATATTAAAACATATTATGGATTTTTATGTTGCACATTTTGTAAGTAATTTAATGATGATAATTTCTAATAATTTTTTAATAACCCATGTGAAAATTGATTCGTATATGAACATATATGATCATATATGGGCTTGTATATGATCATATATGGGCTTGTATATGATCATATATGGGCTTGTATATGATCATATATGGGAATAGCTGGCCATATATGTCCATATATAGTTCAATATATGACCATATATGGTCTCATTTATGACCATATATGTTCGGATCCGAAATTTGAGGGTATATGGTCGTATATGATCATATATGAGCATATATGGATCATATATGAGCATATATGGATCATATATGAGCATATATGAACATATATTATCATATACGGCTATATATCCTCAAATTTCGGATCCGAACATATATTTAAATATATGAGAGCATATATGGTCATATATCGCACCATATATGTCCATATATGACCAGCGAAACCCATATATGATCATATACAATCCCATATATGATCATATATGTTCATATACGATCCCTTTTTCACCTGGGAATTTTATATATTTCTTATAACTTTGATTTAGGGTTCCATTGTCTATCTTAAATCTTGTATATTTAATATGTATGATAGTTTTCGTATTGAATTGAATTTTAAAAACTTTTTGGAAATTATAACTGATACAAATACAGAGGAAATGATCAGATTATTAAGTGCTCATATGTTGGTAACAGTTTTTGAAATCAAAAATAATGATAAAGGTATGTTTTATATGAAACAAGTTATCTATAAAAAAAAATATAAACTCAGATTTTAAGATAATGAAGTATGTGTTGGAATCTAAGAAATTTTAAACATGAATTCAGTCTCAGAATAGAATAATTTTTCCCCAAAAAAAAATGTCTGAAAAAATCTGAATTTTTTTTTATAAAAACAAAAAAAAATTTCGATACAGATAACGTCTCAGAATCTAAAAATGTTTCTATACAAAAATTGTCGCAAAACAAAAGAATTTTTTCAAAATTTATTTTTAAGAATTTAAAAATTTCTCCAAAATAAAAAAAATTAGAATTTTTTTTATATAAACAATATTTCATTTCATCTTTATTCAAATTAACCGAGCCCAATTAGGCCATATATGGTTAATAGTATTTAAGTACAAGTACAATGTAAATTATAATAATAATAATAATACTTTAGTAATACTATAATAATACAAAGAAATATAATGTGAACAGAGATAATCATATATGTATGTATAATTATATCACTCACTAACAAGAAACAATATCTATTTTACGGAGCAGCAATATAGTCGGAAAACAATAAGTTGGCTTTAGACAGTAAGAAAGTAAAACTCTTTCATTCTCTAGGGAATCTCAAAAATGTTCTACACAAAAATGTATCATTAACTGGAAGTTTGTCTATACCAAAAATATCTATGAATTTAGGAAAAATCTATCAAAATCTGAGAAGTTTTTCTTACAAAAAATTTATCACTATCTGATAATTTTGTCATTCAAAAACTGTAAAATAATCTTGGAATTTTTTTTTTAATTCCAAAAATATTGCGGACTTTTAAAATCTAAGAAGAATTTTTCTATATAAAAACTAGCTGACCAGGCAAACATTGTTTTGCCTTCAAATTTTAATTGCAAATAAATAATTATAATAAATAATTAAAAAAATATGTGTATAATCTAGGACTATGAGGAACGCTAAAACAATTTTTGAACAACATTATTAAATAACCTTGCAAAAAGTCTTGAATGTGATAATTTATTTTAATGCTTATTTGTTTTTTGCTTTTGGTACCACGCCCATTTATCCCATCCGCCAATTTTCAGTTCGACTACTAATATTTGTAATTGGTGGACTCGTACAAAATTTGAAGGCTATATAGCTAATATAGAACCCTAAATAATTACTTTGTATGGGAGCTGCCACGCCCACTGGTATGATCCCGCCCAATTTTCTCATGACTATTCATAATATAATCAACGTGCACAAATTTCTAAGACTGGCTATTATAGAACTGTAGATATATGATATTAAATATTTACTTTGTATGGGAGCTGACACGCCCACTGGTCCGATCACGCCCATTTTTTTCCTGATTATTCAAATCAGTAACATATGGCATACTGCAATGTTTCAAAACTCTTGCTATCACAATAGTCAAGATATATGATGTGGGTGGGGCCACGCCCACTTGAAATATATATAGTCGAAAACCTAATTTTGACTATAACCTTTCAAATGAAACCGGTTTGGGCCAAATCGGTTGGATAGTTTTAGAGTCTATAGAGGACAAACATACAATCATTGTATTTTATATATATATATATATATATATATATATATATATATATATATATATATATATATATATATATATATATATATATATATATATATATATATATATATATCTACATCAGTAGGTCTACATCAGTGTTTCTCAACGTGGGGCGCTCGCCCCACTGGGGGGTATGAAAAATAGATGTTGGCCGATTCTCAGACCTACTCAATATGCTCACAAAATTTCATGAGAATCGGTCAAGCCGTTTCGGAGGAGTACGGGAAAACATTGTGACACGAGAATTTTGTATATAAGATATATTCACAATCTATAAATTTTTCTATACAAAAATAGATAAGAAACTAGAAGTTTTTCTATATCAATAATTTCTAGGAATTTAGAAAATTTTCTTTGCAAAAATCGCAAAATCTGAGAATTTTTTTTTTTTTAAAAATTTTCCACAATCTGATTATTTTTTCATCCAAAAACTGTAAAAGATTTTAGGAATTTTTTTTTATACCAAATATATTGTGAAACCTAAGAAGAATTTTTCTATATAAAAATGTTTCACAATCTAAAAATTTTTCTATACAAAAATGGATCAGAAACTAGAAGTTTTTCTGTAACAAAAATTTCTAGGAATTTAGGATTTTTTCTACACAAAAATCGCAAAATCTGAGAATGTTTTTTTTTTTTTTTTAATTCTCACAATCTGATCATTTTTCCATCAAAAAAAATTTAAAAGAATTTTGGATTTTTTTTTTTTAATATCAAAAATATTGTGAAATCTATTAATTTTTCTTTACACAAAATGTCTCAGAATCTAACAATTTTTTTTTACCAATAATTTTTCAGCATTTGAAAATTTTTGAAATATTACAATTCTAAGATTTTTCCTGTAGCATTCATTTTGTCTGTGACACATTTTTCTGTATGAAATTTATTTAAGAATTGTAAAATTTTTCTGGTAAAAAAAAATTAGAATTCAAGAGTTTTTCAATACAAAATAATTTCTCAAAATTTTGGAATTTTTCTATACAAAAAATATCTAAAGATCTTAAAAAAATGTTCTATATCAAAATTTCACGCAATTTGAAAAGTTTTCTTAAAAAGAATGTGTAATTATCTGGGAATTTTTATATAACAAAAATATCTCGAAATCTAATATTTTTTCCTAAAAAAAAATGTCTTAGGATTTGAAATTTTTTAGATATAAAAAATATGTCAGAATCCGATATTCTTTTGCATAGAAAACTTCTCAAATTTGAAGACAATTTTGGAATAGAACAATTTTTAGATTCTAATACATTTTCTATAGAAACTTTGTCAGATTGTAAGATATAATCTGTATTCAAATTGTTTAAGATTTGGAGAATTTGTTATACAACAAAATTTTTAGATGTAGAAGAATTTTTCTGCACAAAAAATAATGTTTTTATACAAAAATATCTATTAAACGTATTTTTCTATATAAAAATGTCTTGCAATCTGAAAATTTTTCTAAAAATAATGTGCAAGAATATGCGAATCAAATACTTGTTCTGTACAAAAATCTGTACAAATTCCCTCAGAATCGATTTTTTGTTTATAAAATTTTTTTTTTTTTTTGGGAATTTGAGAATTTTTTTTATTGAAATATTTTCAGATTAAACGACATTTTTTGTAAAAAAAATTCTCAGGGTTTGGTAAGATTTTTGTAATGAACAATTTTCAATTTTACATAGAGTAATTATCAGACTCTAAGGCAACTTTTGAAAAAAAAAAAATTTCAAAATTCAAGACCTTTTTTTATATTGAGCAATTTTATGTATAGAAAAATTCTCAAAGTATGAGACAGTTTTTATATTAAAAAATTCTGAGACATTTTTGTAAAGAAAAATTCTATAGAAATTAACTCATCTGAGAAATTCTCCCTAAAGAACATTGTGTAGATTATAAGACATTTTTCTCAGATTCTGGGACATTTTTTATAGAAAATTGTTCAGATGTTGAGACATTTTTCCAACAGAAAATTGCATAGATTCTGATACATTTGACTATAGAAAATTTGTTCAGATTATGAGACATTTTTCTATAGAAAATTGCTCAGACTCTCAGATATTTTCCTATAGAAAATTTCTCAGATAATTAAACATTTTTTGTATAGAAAGTTTCTCAGATTCTGAAACATGTTTCCTTTGTAAATTGTTCAGAGTTATTTTTTCTAATAAAATTGCTCAGATTCTGTGACGTTTTTTGTATAGAAAATTACTCAGATTCTGAGACATTTTTTGTATAGAATAGTGATCAAAATCTGAGACATTTTTTCTATAGAATATTGCTAAAAATGTGAGACATTTTTGCTATAGAAAATTGCTTTGATTCTGAGACATTATTCCAATAGAAAATTGGTCAGATTTTGAAAAAAAAATTTTGTATTCTACTTACTTATTTTTGTATAGAAAATTTCTCAGATTATGAAACATTTTTTGTATAGAAAATTTCTTAGATTCTGCATTTTTGTAAAGAAAAATTCTCTAGAAATTAACTCATCTGAGAAATTCTCCCTAAAGAACATTGTGTATATTATAAGACATTTTTCTCAGATTCTGGGACATTTTTTGTATAGAAATTTTTTCAGATTCTGAGACAATTTTTCTATAGAAAATTTTGAGGATTCTGATACAGTTTTTTTTTTTTTTTGTATAGAAAATTTTGAGGATTCTGAGACAGTTTTTTTTTTTTTTTTGTATAGAAAATTTTTCAGATTCTGAGACTTTTTTATATAGAACATTTCTCAGTTTCTGAGAAATTTTTATTATATAGAAAATTTTCTGAGATACTAAAATATTTTTCATATAGAAAATTTTTTTTGCACTGGAAGTTTTTTTGTATAGAAAATTTCTTAGATTTTAAAATTTTTGCAATTTTTTTTTAGAAAATTGCTCATATGAAAAATTGTTCACATTAAGAGCAATTTTTTGTAAAAAAAAAAATATTAAATATCATAGAATTCTATGGATTTTAAAATCAGGAAAATTCTTTTATTATAAAACATTTTTTTACATAGTAAATTATTTTGTTAATTAATTTTCTCTTATTTTTAGATACTGCTTCCAAACAAGAGATTGAGGAATTATTACAAATTTTACTTGAATTATTTGAAAATTTACAATGTCAAACAACTATTGGAATTTTAATGAACGTTTTTACACAAATATCTATAGAAAATCTACCAAAGCCTGTACGTATTTTAAATATAAAATCTTTATTGAATTAAAAAAAAAAAAAAAATTAACAAAACTATTTTTTTTTTATTCTTTCAAGATTATTGATGGTTTTATAAATTACGCAATTACAGTTTTTACTCATGTTGAAATAACTTGGGAATATCCTTTACTAATGAATATGTTTAACATATTTCGTAAATGTTTAATTTTTAATCACGAATGGCATTATTTAGAAATATTTACTGATTATTTAATAGTTTCATATCAAGAAATGATTAAAGAATTAAAAAAAATTGAAGAAACTCAAAATAAGGTGAGACATTTTTTAGCTTCAAATATAAACCAAATTTTAATTAATGCTTAATAATAATTTTAGGCTTTGTTTACAACAAAATTACCTCTTTATAATGGATTATTGAAACGTTTAAATATTGTTTTAAAACTAAAATATGATATATTGGATATTTTTCTTATGGAGATATTGAAAAATTTTTCTAAATATTTTCTCTTTAATGAATCCTTGCAAAATATTATAACTGCCGAAAAATCTTTTATAGATTTATATGCTTTAGAAATTTGTTTATCATGTATAATGAAATTATCATGGAAAGGAACAGAATTTACTCAAAATGATACCTTTATTACGGAACTATTACATTATGTATTGTCTCGTATACAAAATATGGATAATTTATTAAAATTGCCGGTAGTGCGTATAAAAACGGTAGGTTTTTCGAGTATTTTTTATTTTAATATTCTTCACAAAATTCTTATTTCTTTTAGTATTTTGCTTGTTTATTGCAATTGTATACATATCTGCCGTTTACTCTTGAAAATAATATTTATCATCAACTTGTACAGATTTTGATTAATGTTAATTTTAAAAATAAATCATTTAATCTTAAATTGGGTGATGAACTTCAACAATTACATCCTATGCAGTCGTTCGAATATCAATGTTTGATGTTAAAACAATTTGCCGAAATGCATAAATTTCCAAGTGTAGAAATTAATAATAATATGGTATGGAAATTATGTATTTATTATGGTATGGTAAGTTAATAAACAAAAATTATAGATTTTAAATATCCATCTTTAGTTAAATTTCTAACAATGGTAGAATTTCTATCAGTCTTAAATTCTTGTATTGTAGATTTGTGAAACTAATATACAAAAATTTGGAGACATTGTAGGAAAATTGAGAAATAGACAAATAGAATAAAAATTTTTTTTAGATTCTTAGAATTTTTTGCATAGAACTTTTTTTTTTCTAAAGCTTAGGACATTTTTTGTGTACAAAAATTATCAGATTTCGAGATATTTTTCTATAGAAAAATTCTTTTTGAGAAAAATTTTTTCTATCACACTGAGACATTTTTCTATAGACAAATCGTATACAGTTGAACCTCGGTTAACCGGGCCTCTATTAACCGGGTACATCTGTTAACCGACATTATCAGATTTCGAGATATTTTTCTATAGAAAAATTCTTTTTGGGAAAATTTTTTTCTATCACAGTTTGAGACATTTTGCTATATATTCTGAAATATTTTTTTGGTATAGAAAAAAAAAATTCTTAAAATCTAAAATATTTTTTGTTTTAAAAATTGTTAGATTACAAAATTTATCCATTGAATAACTCTATTATTTAAAGTAAGTTTTTGTATAGACAAAAAATCAAAAAGAATTTAAAACAAAATAAAAAAAAAAAACGATTAAAAAATTCTGAAATCATTTTTGTATAGAATAGTTCTCAGATTTTAAATTTAAAAAATTTCTTTATATAGAAAAATTTTTAGATTCTGGCACAGTTTTTCTATAAAAAAAAACTCGAAACTTTGAGACATTTTTAGTTTTTATATAAACCAGTACTCACACTTGCTTATTTTGTAATTTTTAATTTTTGGTTTCAAAATCAACTTTTCTTAAGATTTGTGAGCTTAAAAGTTGCCTTTTTCTCATTTTCTTTGCTTAAAATGCTTTTTTACTAAAAATTTTATACTTTTTCTTTTTAAATGTGTATTTTTTTCACCAGTTTGTAATTTTACTATTTGTCCAATATTTTTTATGATAAAAAAAAATTAATTTTGGCATTTTTTGCCTTCTCTGTCAGTAACTTTATATCCATTTCACCCGAAAGTTATAGTTACAGTGCGATTTTAGGAAATATACCGCCATTCATCAGTGGAATGTTGGAATGTGTGGAATTTGTAGGAGCAAAGGATTTTTTTTAATCTGAGAAATTTCCGTGAAGAAATTCTCAGAATCTGAAACATTTTTACATAGGAAACGTTCTCTGCAGAGTTCAGAAAAATACACACACTGAATAAAAAACTTGTACATAAATGTAAACAAACACAACTAAAAGCAACAAACACATATTTTTATTTTCATATCAATTATGTGTGTATCTAAATTTTTGCGCATTTTATTACACAGCCACGAGTGTTTATTGTTTTAATATTTGCTTGAGTACACGAACATGTATAGTTCACGTATTGTTTGATCGGAACATACTTCAACCACACATGTGCAGCTATACTTTGAGTTCGTGAACTTGTAGGTGTACAGCTAAAAAAAAGTACATGAACGGTAGACATGTAGAGTTCACGTATTGTTTGATCGGAACATACATGAACGATAGACATGTTAGATTGTAGCTATATTTTAAGTTCGTGTAATGCTAAAAATTTAAACTTTTTCTATTAGCGATCGGAAAATGTGTTAAAACATTATTCATACAAGAACTTTATACAGGTTCAAGTGCAGTTAAGTTTTCAGTTCATTTGGCAGTGCTGATTGTGTTAGTTGCAAATATTTCTTTGACGAGTGAAAAAATGGAAAACAATAAAAGAAAAAAGTTTTGTTTTAAAAAATTCGCAACATTTAATGACGAAACAAAAAAATTTACATGTCTCGTTGAAACCTGCAAAAAAGAACTAAGTGCAGGTTGTAAGGGAAATCTTAAACGACATTATAAACTAGTGCATAACGTTGTTATTGATGGAGTGGAGACACTTCCAAAGAGTATTGGTAAAAACAAAACTCTAACTAAATTAAACTTTAGACAGAGACGAGTTCTTAAAATGTTGTGTTGGACTAGTTTCCAAAAAAAATGTGCCGTTTCGTATTTTTGACGACAAAGATTTTTTTAAAAAAATTATAGAGCCCTACGAAGAAAAATTTGAAATAACTATTAATTCAAAAAATATTGCTAATATTCTTGATGACACCAGTCAGCAAATAAAAAGGGCCATAGCAAAGATCGTCGAAAACAAAATGATTTGTTTAAAAATTGACGTTGCCAGTCGGCAAGACAAGCACATTTTGGGAGTAAACATACAATATATACGTGATTTTAAAATTTATATAAACACCATAGGTAAGTTTCGTCTCATAACGTTTCATCTTGTTACACTCATTAGAAAAAAGACCGTTCAAATAGATAACATATTTTGTAAATTTAACGGATGATTTAAATAAACATTTAAGCTAAAATTATTAAATAAATTTGGGAGTTTCCGGATCTGACCCGACATAAACCATAAATGATCTTTGGTTAACGGACATTCCGTTAAGTTTTATACATTTTTTGTCCATTTTACTCTATCTCAATTAGCTCAGCTTTTTTACATAAGCTCAAAGAATGCATTTTTCTATATTTGAGGTAAAATAGAATCGAAAATAGAAGAAAACATTGGTTCAATTGTTTTGGAAGACGTTTTACAGATTTTTGTACTAGCTTTTTCTGTTGAGTGTAGTATTGTTTTAACCATAAACAAATTTTGCACACAGGTATGATTCAACTAAATAAAAAACACACAGCCAAATATTTGAAAGAGGAAATAATGAAATGTCTTGAAAAATACACATCGGACTTTAATGCTTCCCCTTGTTAATCCTAATTTACAGTTTTTCTACTAATTTTTAGTATGAAGTTAGTACCTAGTACACATTTTATTCTATCCCCATTTTACAAATTATAGTTTATTTTACTAATTTTCGTTGCAAAATAATTTACTAATTTTTAAAAACCGATTTGCTAAAATTAACAAAAATATTACTAACTATTTTCTTTTTTGAATTTTTAAATCAGATATTTTTGTAATTAAGAATATTAACAAAAATACAACGAACATCCAATATACTACTATATTTCAACTTTATTTATTAAAAATTTTAAAAAAATTAAAAATTACGGTTAAATTTGAATAAAAAAAGTTTATTGTGGCATTTTACTAATATTTAGCAAAATGTTTTGCTGATTTTAGCAAATCGATTTTTAATTTTCGTTCTACAAAAACTTTACTAAAATTTAGTAACCTTTACAAATTTGTCAACTAATTTCAACATCAGGGCTTAAAATAGACAAATTTTCTGTAATAAGTTTACGTACTTAAAATATTGCTACAATCTAACATGTCTATCGTTCATGTATGTTCCGATCAAACAATACGTGAACTCTACATGGCTACCGTTCATGTACTTTTTTTTAGCTGTACACCTACAAGTACACGAACTCAAAGTATAGCTACACATGTGTGGTTGAAGTATGTTCCGATCAAACAATACGTGAACTCTACATGTCTACCGTTCATGTACTTTTTTTTAGCTGTACACCTACAAGTTCACGAACTCGAAGTATAGCTGCACATATGTGGTTGAAGTATGTTCCGATCAAACAATACGTGAACTATACATGTTCGTGTACTCAAGCAAATATTAAAACAATAAACACTCGTGTCTGTGTAATAAAATGCGCAAAATTTAGATACACACATAATTGATATGAAAATAAAAATATGTGTGGGTTTCTTTTAAACAGTACATTGTGTGTATGATGTGTGTATTTTCTGAACTCTGGTTCTCTGATTCGAAAATTTTTTTTTTGTAAAGAAAAATTCTTAGAATCTGAAACATTTTGTATTGAAAAATTCTCAGAATTGGAAAAAAATGTTTTGTATAGAAAAATTCTCTGTATCTGAGACATTTTTTGTATAGCAAAATGTTCACAGTCTGGGATATTTATTGTATTGAAAATATTAGAAGGAGAACCATGTTTTTGTGGAAAAAATTTTTCAGAATGTGACACATATTTTGTATAAAAAATCTTAAGATCTGAAAGAATTTTATATAGAAAAATGCTCACTAACTGAGACAATTTTTTACAAAATAAAAATTCTCATAGTTTGAGAAATTTTTTGTGTGGAAAAATTTTCCAATTCACAATCTAATAAAAATTTTTTTTTTTTTTGCAAAAATCTAACAATCTAAGAGATTTTATTTTATTATGTAGACATATTGTATTAATCTATTATTCTATTAATTCTCATAGTTTGAGAAAATTTTTGTGTGGAAAAATTTTCAAATTCTAACGTAAAAATTCACAATCTAAGAGGCAATTTACACGAGGCAATTTTTGCATGCAATTATTGTTTGTAGGCAAACGGGGTAGAGAAGCAAGCGGGGTAGCAAAAATTGCACGGTTTTCGTTTTTCAAAAAATTTTTTCACATTTCTTTTTGCTATCGTATTCGGCTTCTAAAGTGTTGTGTATCGAAAATATTTCGTAAAATAAAAAATAAATAATGTGGAATAAAGAACTAGTGGAACTTTTACTTATAAAGTACCAGGAAAATTAGAATCTTTATAATGTCAAAGATCCTGTTTATTTGGACCGGGTAAAACGTTCCAATTCTTTATTCAATATTACCTTAATTATAACACCTTTTTTATTTTAAATTATTACGAATAAATTAAATTTCAACGAATGAACAGTTAAAGAAGATTGGCAAAATAAACGTCAAAAAAAATTGCATGCAAAAACTCCTCGTATAAATGTTCATGATTTTTAGAAGCAACTTTAAAAGAGAATTCAAAAATTGCCTGCAATTAATTTCTTCGTGTAAATTGCCTCTAACAAATTTTTTTTGAAAAAATCTTACAATCTGAGAGATTTTTTTTTGACATAGACATAGACATATTCTATTAATCTGTGAAAATTTGAGTTTTAGAACCTAATAGAACTTATTGAAAAATTTTTAGAATTGGCAACATTTTTTTTTTTAATAAAAACTCGCAGTATCTAAAATATTTTTTGTGCAATATGTTTCTCAAAATATGAAAAAAAAAATTGAGAAAAAATTCTCCGCATCTGACATTTTTTGTAAAGAAAAATTGTCAGAATCTGAAAAAAACTCTTAAAATCTTAGGTTTTTTTTTTTGTATAGAAAATTTTTCAAAATCTGAAAAAAATTTATAGAAAAATTTGCAAAAGCTGAGACATTTTTTGTATAGAAAAATTGTCATACTGTGAAATATTTTTTATACCGAAAAATTCTCAGATTGTGAAATATTATTTTAAAGACATTTTTTTTTTTTGTATAGAAAAATCTTTGATTCTGGCACATTTTCTGAATCTCAGATTCTGAAACATGTTTAGTATAGAAAAATTCTCAGATTCTGAAATATATTTTGAATAAAAAAATATACCTCAGATTCAGAAACATTTTCTATAAAAAATTCCTATATTTTTATTTGAAACGATATTTAATTGATTATATTTTTAGACATTTTTTTTTTTTTTTGTATTAAAAATCTTTGATTATGACAAATTTTCTGAATCTCAGATTCTGAAACATGTTTTGTATAGAAAAGGCTATCAGATTCTGAAATATATTTTGAATAAAAAATATATCTCAGATTCAGAAACATTTTCTATTAAAAATTCCTATATTTTTATTTGAAACGATATTTAATTGATTACATTATTTTAGCGGTTACGGAATCCATTTTTGCTTTTTTTTTTTTTTGTTTTTTTTTTAAATTTATGGAATTTTTAAGGCAAATAGTAAAAAGAATTGTAAATACCCAAACCATTTTATATTTTCTTTGTTATTTTTATTTCAGCCGAAACATACATTTAATAAAGAACTCAAATATCTTCTCATAACTTTGGCCAACTATAGATTACAAATCTATAAAAACATTATCTCCGTTTTAATATATAATCTATATAAACAAAATCCTGCTTTAAAATCTCAAACTATAGTGGTTTGTATTTAAATTTTAAATATTGCTAAAGTTTTAATATCTAATAATTTTTTTCTCTTTCAGACTATATTAAAGAAGCACAAACATTTAATTGATAATGAAATACGTTTGGAGTCACCCAATTTACTTAAAGTCCATGTGGTATTATTGATATTACAAATAATCGAAAAAGCTTTAACGGTGCAACGTATAAAAATTGGCAATAATCGTTTAGAGGCTTTTAAGCATTTAAACATTTTCATTGAAGACTTAGATTTAAATCAATTGCAAGCAAAACAATTGATGTAAGTAAAAAAATGGAATTAAATAGTTAAAGTAATATTAACAAATAACAAATATAATAACATATAACATATCGCACTTGATCAACAAGAGGGTATTAACTCAAAATTTTAAAATTTTCAGTAGAGTCAAAAAACAGTTTATGGATACATTTTAACAGAATTTAAAAATTCAAACATATCATAATAAGCAAATTCCATTTGAAAATATATATACATTGCTTTTGTTTTAAATTTTTCCACTCATTGCAAAAAAAAAATCAATTTTTTGAGTTAATGCCATTTTTTTGAAATTTTATCGTTTTAAATTTATAGAATAAAACAAATTTTATCAACAAAACAGTATCAACTCAAAATACAACCAAATATAAATAAAACAGTTTGATTATTTTTAACATAAATAAAGGCTCAACTCAAAATAATACCTTTTTTATGAAAATATACGATTCATTTCTATTTGAACTTTTGTATTAACTCGAAATAATACCTTTGTGTTGAAATAAAGGTAATCACTACATTATCATGAAAATGGTCTCAAAAGTGGTTTTCGAGATGAGAGAGTAATCGGAATACGTTGAAATTTTTACAATTGATAGATATTGATGTTGTTAGTTGATTTCTTGAAAAAAGTGATATTTTCAAAATTTTGAGTTAATACCCTCTTGTTGATCAAGTGCGATATATATCTATTTTATTATTTATATAAAATACAATGTTTGTATGTTTGTCCTCTATAGACTCTAAAACTATCCAACCGATTTGGCCCAAACCGGTTTCATTTGAAAGGTTATAGTCCAAATTAGGTTTTCGGCTATATTTCAAGTGGGCGTGACCCCTCCCACATAAATTGAATAACATCATATATCTTGACTATTGTGATAGCAAGAGGTTTAAAACATTGCATTATCCCATATGTTACTGATTTGAATAATCAGGAAAAAAATGGGCGGGATCGGACCAGTGGGAGTGGCAGCTCCCATACAAAGTAAATATTTAATATCATATATCTACAGTACTATAATAGCCATAGTCTTAGAAATTTGTGCACGTTGATTATTTGTTAATGTGAATAGTCATGGAAAAAATGGGCGTGATCGGACCAGTGGGCGTGTCAGCTCCCATACAAAGTAAATATTTAATATCATATATCTACGGTTCTATAATAGCCAGAGTCTTAGAAATTTGTGCACGTTGATTATATTATGAATAGTCATGGGAAAATTGGGCGGGATCATACCGGAGGGGCGTGGCAAAATCCAATTTTCATATTGTACCACCAATGACATATACATATATTTATTTTTTTTGCTTTATTTTATTTTTTTTTTATTTTATTTTTTTTTTTTTTTTTTGAAAGCCGTTGTCATGTTTTTCAAAACGAGATATCAAACTCTTAAATCGGTTATGTAGTTCCGAAGATATTTACAAAAAAACCTATGTTAATATTTAGAAAAAACCAATGTTAATCTTCAAGCTATGTTACACGAACACAACAGCCTCATCCGTCTATTCAAAACAGCCCAAGACCAGATGCCGACAGATGAATTTACGGTTGTGATAAGAGCTGACCAGACAGCGGCTGGTGAGCATGAGCGGCGCTTTAATGCACCGGTAATAGGTGACGTCGCAGTTGTTATGTCAGTTGTTTTCAGCTATTCATTTTATATACTTCAGCAAATAAAGGCGATAGAAGGACAAAAAGGCGTTGGGCTTCCCATGAAATTACAAATTTTAAAATGATTTACTAATGTGAATTTATTTTTTTAATTATTTATTTGCGTAAAAGAAATTTCTTGATTTAAAGAATTAATTACAATTAAAATTTGAAGGCAAAACAACATTTGCCTGGTCAGCTAGTAACAAATATTTACAAGATATAACAAAATGTATAAATTTGATTAGATTTTATTATATTAAACAACTGACACCATGTTAACATTGTTGAATTTCTCTTCTATTACAAGCAAAATAAAATTATTCGTTTAAATATTTGTGCTTAATCAGTTGCAACAAATTTAGATAGTTCATGTTTTCGATTAATTTATTAATCAAAATTCTAGATATTCAAATTATTAATTAATTATTTTATCAAAATTCGGATAACTGTTTTAATTTTATTCTAATGACTTATTTTAACTATTATTAATTAGTGAATGAAATTTCCAATCGATTGTTTAAAATTACTGAATAATAAACAAAATCTTGTTTAATTAATATATCGATTAATCGAATTAAACAATTAATCGATTAATTGTTTAATCGACCATTTTATAATTTCTTTTTAATGAACTGATCAATTTTCGATCAGATAATCTTAATTTTTGATTAATTGAATACTCAAACTTTTAATTAATTGCTTAAGCAATTTATTGATTAACCAGATGTTAAATTAACTGATTACTCACAAGTGTAATTAATTAGATTTAGATGTTTAAATCACGCAAGCTTAACTAAGTTATTATTTTTTTTTTCTTTTAAGGGAGGAACAATTATCAAACTACCAAAAACATCTTTTAAACCATGAAGAGCATCAATATTTAAATCAATTTAAAGTTTTTATTACCAGTGAAGAAACGTAAGATTTATAAATTTTATTAAAATATCCAAGTTTTGAGTTTTTGATGTTTAATATTTATTGAATTACTTAAATTTTTATTTAATTCTTTTTGAATTTGTAGAGCCATTATTTTATTTTATTTAATTTATTTTTTTGTTATTTTTAGTACTTCATTAACATTTTTTTTTTATTTAAATTTGAAAAAAAAAAACGTCAGACTTCTTTACGCCTTAAATAAATTTCCGTTATTTAACCCCTACCCAACCTTAATAAACATTAATTATATCATTTCAATTATCTTATTTATCTAAACAAGATAATAAGATAATTCATGCATTTACAATGTGTGTTCTTTTTATGTGTTCAAAAACAAATTTGATTTCATTTATTTTGTTATAATTCTATTATTTAAATTTTCCACACACACACACACCTTAAATAGCGAAAATTTGTCATTTAGTTAACAAAATTTAAATAGCATGTAAAATGTCTTCTTTAAATATGATTTATGCACAAAAGATGACCAGATCATAAATTAAAAATTTTGTAAATGACCAGATAAGCACGTTTATAGAAAATTAATATAAAAAATGAAGGAACCGAGGAATAAAAATAAATATTTGACAGTTTCCTAGCAGCAGACGCTCAATTTATATAAAAAATTAAGCGTATAGTTTCTTAATATAAAAGCAGGCGGCATTTTAAATTATTGTAATTTTTGTTTTTTTTAATAAACAATGTTTTTGACAAGAAAACCATATGTTTTTGGCACTTCGATAATAATTTCGAAAAAAATCGAGGATTTGAGAACACCAAATTTCAATTTCGTGTGATTTCACAAATTCGTTCTAATTGCAAAACGTTCTAAAGTAGGGACATGGGCGATATAGTTTCTTTTTTTATAGAAACATTTTTGAGAATCTACGAAAACCTTTGTAGATGAAATGCCTAACAAGCTGAGCAATATTCTATATTAAAAATGTCTTAGAATCTAAGCATTTTTTTTTTTTTACAAAAAAATGTCTCAGAATCTAAAAAATTTTATATAAAAGAATTCTTAATTGTTTGTTAGATTAGCCTAAAAACGGGATTTTAAGGTCCAATTTATTGTATAAAATAAAAGATTATTCCATTTAATGAATGGTCCATCCTAAAAGTAAAACTAAAAAAAAAAGTTTTTCAGAATCTAATAAATTTTCTTAAGAAAAATATCTTAAAATCTAAACAGTTTTCTATAGAAAAAAATCTCTCCGAATCAGAGCAATTTTTTATAAAAAGTTTCACTGAATCTGAGTAATTTTCTGTAGAAAAATTGTAACACAATTTTAACTATTTTTTATAAATCTGTGAAATTTTCTGTATGAAAAATGTGTCAAAATCTAAGCCGTTTGCTCAAAACAAATGTCTCTAAATATAATCAATTTTGAATAGAAAAAAGTCTATTAATTTTTACAATTGTGAGATTTTATTTGTTCGGTTTTAGATCATGACAAATTTTTCTCTAAATTAACAGAAAAATTATAATTTTTTGATAATTTACTTTGACTATAAGAAAAAAACACAGAAAAAGTTATTAGACACTAGCATGAATGGAATGCATTTTCTGACCCACTACGGTCTTCATCAACATTCTTCGTGCCATTTAGTGTGAATCTAAATATCTTCTATTTAACTCACACGTTAAAGGAATTGGGTGACTTTTAAATCCCACATTACTCTGTGTATTGAGTTAGAATGAAATTTACCATGAACGATTTCTATTTATAGTGTGTTTGTTTTTCTCTAGTCATTATCATAATTGCCAGTTTAACTTTCAGTTAAAACTTTTAAATGGCAATTCTTTTCTCTAATATCATCATATACTATCCATCTACATAAGCATAGCATATCAACAAACATTAAAGATTTTTTTGTTAATACATATGTCGAATAGAGAAAATGTCTCAGAAACAAGGCTATTTTCTATGGAACAATTGTCTTAGAATGTGCACAGAAAAGAACTCGAGTCTCAAAAAATTTTTTAGTAGATTTTATTAAAACTTTAATTAAAATTGGTAAAAATCGCCAAAAAAAAAAATTAAGAAGAAAAAATCGCAATAATATAAAAAAAAGACAAAGTACAAAAAAGAACAAAATTTAAAGAAAGGACCGAAATTAAAAAAAAAACGCATCAAACTTTCTATTCAAAGTAAATTTAAAATCAAATAAGAATTTAATTGCAATTATATTGAAAATAATAGACAAAGTACAAAAAGGAACAAAATTTAAAAAAAGGACCAAAAATTAAAAAAAAAACGCATCAAACTTTCTATTTAAAGTGAATTTAAAACCAAACAAGAGTTTAATTGCAATTATATTGACAATAATTTTTTTTGCGTAAGTAAATTTTTTATTTGAAAAATGTCTTGGAATCTGAAAAATTATCTTAAAATCTTAGCAATTTTCTATAGAAAAAAATTCTCAAAATCTAAGCAATTTTCTTCAGGAAATAAGAATCAAAGTTTTAGTAATTTTCTTTATAAAAATTGTCTTGAAGTCTAAGCATTTTTCTATAGAGAAATATCTCATAAACTGAAAAAATTTTTATAAAATTTAAAAAAAAAAAATCGAAGAACATTTTTAATAAAAAAAATGTGAGGGTATTTTATAGGAAAAAAGTGTAAGAATCTACAAAAAAATCAATAGACAAATCTGTTAACATTGTGAAATATAGACGGAGGAGATTAGAAAAATAAACAAAAATCTAAAAATAGAATATTTGTGTTTGTTAGTGTTGGTCACTTCTGAGTATAATATACAATAACAGAAAAAGCTAATAGGAAAGAAAACAGCAACTTAGCTGCATTAGATTCGAGGCCATACTTGGGTGTGATCGCTAAACGGTCATGACTTGGTATTGCTACGATTGCAATGTAAGATGAGCGCAGGTTTGATTCTTACAGTCGCAGGTTGTTAAAAAATGTATCATATAGAGACAATCTGACAAATTATAAGACACAAATAATAATACAATTTAAATGGAAAATCACTGATTAGCCTGTCCATAAAAAACAAGGAGAAACTAGTCTAGTCTGATTTAAAAATTAATAGTGTTTATAATTTCTAGAGAAAAACGTTTATTCTTCTTCTTAAACTCAACATTTCTAAAACAAATGTTCCTGTTTGGAGTCTTTTTTTGTAAAAAAAATCCTAAATATTGAAAAATTTTTGTATAGAAAAATTCTCTGATTAAAAACTTTATTTTTGTTGTATATCACCTCTGTCCTATGTGACACATTCCCATGAAAGTGAAATCAATACGACTTTTTGGTGCTTTGTCTTTCACATACCCATGTTTATTTTCGATTTACTTTCCTGTTGGAAAGTAGAACGAAAGCACTTTTTTCCTTACAGAAGTTTTTAAAAATCATAAGACTGCTTTATAAGTTAAAATTTAGCATTTTGACCGAAAACATATATTTTCGATAATTTTTTCACTATTATTATTTCGAATTTTATACATATATGGGGATTAGAAAGCACCAAATTTCAATTTCATGTGCTTTTAAAATTTATTCGTATTTAAAAAGTAATGAAACCTCCCCACAAGAAATGGATGACCGAAACTAACACATGCAAATCTTGCATCTTCCTCTAACTTATGAATTTATAAATTAGAGGAAGATGCAAAATCACACGTACATAATGTTTCCATCACTTATTTCACATTGCCCTTAAGAAAATGATAGAAACTTTGTTCTACGCATTGATGGATATATCCATCAGCATTGTCAGTCATTTGACCGGTCATATGACCGTCACTGTTCTTGCTGGGCTAGGACATGGCCCTACAAGAAATGGATGACCGAAACTAACACATGCAAATCTTGCATCTTCCTCTAACTTATGAATTTATAAATGAGAGGAAGATGCAAAATCACACGTACACAATGTTTCCATCACTTTTTTCACATTGCCCTTAAGAAAATGATAGAAACTTTGTTCTACGCATTGATGGATATTTCCATCAGCAGTGTCGGTCATTTGACCGGTCATATGACCGTCACTGTTCTTGCTGGGCTAGGACATGGCCCTACAAGAAATGGATGACCGAAACTAACACATGCAAATCTTGCATCTTCCTCTAACTTATGAATTTATAAATGAGAGGAAGATGCAAAATCACACGTACACAATGTTTCCATCACTTTTTTCACATTGCCCTTAAGAAAATGATAGAAACTTTGTTCTACGCATTGATGGATATTTCCATCAGCAGTGCCGGTCATTTGACCGGTCATATGACCGTCACTGTTCTTGCTGGGTGGCGTATATGAAAAAATTACCGGAATCTGAGATACTCGTATATTTTGTATAGAAAAATTCTAAAATTCTGTAAATTTTTATAAATAAAAATTCCAAAATAGTTTAAAACATTTTTTGCATACAAAAATTCTCAGATTTAATTTGATTTAAGAAAATTTCATATATTTAGGTACATTTTTTTATGAAGAGAGTCTCAGATGCTAAAATTTTAGTGGTATAAAAATCTCAGATTTTGAAACAATTATTTTGTATGAAAATTTTTCGTTTCTAAGAAAATTTTTTGATAGTTTTTTTTTTTATTTTCAAACAAAATAGATTTATTCTTTAAACTCTTAAGGCTCTCAGAGTTTAAGAATTTTGTCTATTGGCAAAATCCACAAACATTTGTTTTAGTAGATTTATCTGGCCACCTCAAACTTATTTGGTCTTGTGTGTTTAATAAAACAAAAAAAAAAAACGATTTTTGTTAATTTCCTTTAAACGCCCTTAAACTGTTTTTTAGAATGATTTAAATTAACGTTTTTTTTTTATAAGCTAATTAACATAATATTGTTAAGTGGATAATAATAATAATTACAAAATATCGATTAAACAGTTCAAGCATTGCTTTGTTAAAAAAAATGTAAAACCCTTAAAAAAACATGTCAGCTCGTAAAACATAAAACTGAATCTACTTCCCAGCAAAAATAATGCAAAGTAGTTCAAAAGAAATAACATTTTCATTACGCACAAAGTATCTACTACTACTGATTTTTCTGATCTAATGCTGGCCTTTTACAAATGTCACGAATGTTCGGTTACAATTCGGTATTTGACATACTCGATTAGAACCGGGAGTTTGTGTCTTTTAACAACTATTCTTTAATCTAGATGTCGCTTTGAATTAGTGGTTTCTGACCTTTAAATATGAAAAACAATGATTACAAAATATCAGACTTAAGAATAGTTTTCTTTCTTTTCAGTTGAACGAAAAACTATTATTTTGCTTTGTTTTTAAAGCTGGAAAACTGTTTAAAAGTTTTTTATTTATAACCTTTTAAGCACTACTACAGATCCGTATTATCACTCGGTAAAAATAAGATGTGACTTGGCATCACACCTTAACCACTAATTAAAAAACAAATTAAGTTCTATGAAAAAGGACACACAAAAATACAATTTTTCATAACCTTACACATAGTACTTTTAATAAAGTGAAGTTTGAGGAATTTGCATTACCTCCGTCCTATGAGAACGCCATGTTAAAATCATGCGTGTTTCACCTCAATTTGCACATCTTTTTCCACTCTTTTTTCGCTGGGTTGTTAACCCATTTTGATAGAACATTTTTGAAAACAGATTTTAAATCTGGGTAATTAAGTCTATTCAAAATAAGGCATTTATTAAAATATTAAATGCATAAATGAAATAAATATCTTTCTTTTATATGAAAACCTAAGAAAAGTTTGTAATAAAAAATCATTAACACAAGGAAGGTTAGTTAGTCCTATATAAAATTCTTAGATTTTCAAAAAGGTTTGTTATTGAAATCTTCTGAAATAAAAGGAAGTTTAAACAAAGGTATAGGTTAACACCATTCCAATGCAGCATCCGCTAGGCAACTTCTTAAGGTGTAGTCCAGAAATCAGTGGTCCACCCTTAAACTTAACGGATAAAGTATTATTGCATACATTATTTATAGGTAAGTTTAGAGCCTGCGTTATGGTTAAAAACAACCTTAAAAGTTTTTTATTTATCTGATTTCAGCGACAAGGAAAAACTTGCAAACTTGTTACTTAACACACGATCATAATTAATATCCAAACAACATCTTGGATATGATATTCTAGTTTAAGGCGATGGACATAATGTGGCATCCTGCAAAATGTCAAAAAAAAAAATTTACTCATAGACAATCAACATCTTGGTCAGAAAATTGTTGCATGCATCAAAGATCAAAAAAATGCCTGTTACAATCTGAGCTGACGCAAATGAGCATCATTTCTGGTGAAGCTGTTACATCAATGCCAGGGGTAAGTCACTTTTTTATTTCATTTGTACAAGGAAAATATTCAAAGCAAAGCTTTTCGACTTTGATGAAACTTTCAAATGTGATTTAAGATCCTTTCATCGCCCTTCCTGTTTTTTTTTCATCTTGAAAAGATAGGAGTAAAACGGGGCAAAAAATGTTTACATCTAAATGAATTATTTCATAAACTCATAAACCCCTTAAATGAACTAAAACACTCAGAAAATTCTTCCCGCTCCAATAGAAAACCAAGAATAAGCTTGGATGGTATTTTTTTAATTTTATTTTGGTAACGGTATTTTAGGGGTAACGATATTTCAGTTATTTTGGTAACCTTATTTTAGGGATAACGGTTTTTTAGTTATTTCGGTAACGGTATTTTAATGATAACATTATTTAACCCTCTATATGGCAAACGATGTTTTGCAACGAAATTCATACCATGTACTCCACTCGAAAAACAAATAATAAGTTCTTCAACAAAATTGTTTATTTTAGTATAGTGTTTATCGTTGCCTAATTTAGGCGATATGAGCCAAAATATTTTAGGGTGCATTTTGAAAACTAAAGCATATAAAAGAGAAGTTTTGAACAAAATTTATTACTCTTACCAATATATAACCACACTCCAAAAACCAATTTTTTTTTCTGCTCCTATTTAAGAAGATATCGCGATTTTCGCTTTTTGGAAAAAGCGAAGTTAGGCGAAAAAGTATCAAAACTTCAATTTATATTGCTCAAACTTCAACGCTTTGCTATTAATACTCATGTCTTCTTTTTACAAAATTTCATAAAAATCCGTCTTATTAGTTTATAAGTTAAGACGATGTCCTTTAGAGGAATCCTGTGAAAATCCTGTGAGTCCTAGGACTAAAGTAAGGACTTATAATTAAAGATAAAGCTCTAATCTTACTTATATTTTATTACAACTTAAATTGGATTTTTAGATTTTTGAAAATTTTTTTTTTTCAAAAATAACTAATTTTTGAAATTTTGATTTTAAAGCTTTCTCGCTTCCAAACCGTGGACGACAAACGAAAAATTTTTTCGCAAAATATTTAGCAAATTTACTTTTCTATCGGAATATATTAATTTCTAAGTATGAAACGCTCATTTGACGCATTTGTGGTAAATTTTATGAAGACTGCCCTGAGGCAGCCTTACCCGTTAGAGGCTTAAGTTATGCAGGCAATGTAAATGATAAAACGATCGTTTTAGCCCCATTATGCCCGAGTTGTAATGACTGGCTAGTTTATTTATTTATTTATTTAATGTCTATAGAACATAGTTCCTTACAGACTAAGAATATCTTAATTTTAATTAAATTAATTTAAAAAAATTAAATAATTATTTAATTATTAAAATAACTACTATAATTTTACAGAATTAAATAGCAAAAAATTTTTAAAATTGGATTTTGATGTATTAAATTCTACAATTTGATTTACATTTAATAAATTGAATTCTCTAATTGTCCTAATTAGAGGACTATTCAAGATATAATTAGAACGATGACAAATTTCAAAAAACAAATCATTGTGACGAAGATGTCTACTGGGTACATTGAACGGAATTTTCTCCAAGAGACTGGAGCAATCAATACTACCATTTATTAAATCAAATAAGAATAGCATTGATTGAATCCTACGCCGAGTTTCTAACGTTTCTAAACCAAGATGCATGCAACGGACTTCATATGTAGGAACTGGATAAACAAAATTCAAATGCGGTAATGCAAATTTAATAAATTTTTTCTGTATTTTTTCAATACGTTTAATATGAATAACTGCATGAGGGCTCCAAATTATTGCACCATATTCTAATTTAGACCTGACATAAGAAGTATACAACAATTTCAAGGTATAGGGATCTGAAAAATCATTATAATTTCTTCTAATAAAAGCAAAAGTAGAGTAAACTTTGGGAATCATTTTTTCCATATGCGGCAAAAATGTCATCTTACAATCAAATACTATTCCTAAGTCTTCAACTTCATTAACAGATTTAACTAAATTAGCACCAATTTATGATCTTAAAGAGCTATTAGGCAATATATCTACAATATTTACAGCGATTTTTTTTGCAGATCTTGTCAGATTATTTCGGTAATGGTATTTTAAGGATAACGCTATTTTAATTATTTCGGTAACGATATTTTAGTTATTTTAGTACCGGTATTTTAGGGATATCGTTATTTCGGTTATATCGGTATTTTACGGATAAAGGTATTTCAATTATATCGGCAACGGTATTCTAGGGATAACGATAGTCAGTTGATATGGTTTCGAATCGATAACGGTATTTTAGCGGTATTGCCTGCCATCCATGGGAATAATTTGCATAAATTTTCGACCAATGGAACAATTTTATCAATATTTGTGAAACATTTTATAAACAACAAGAATTATAATTACCATATCATGGTCTCCATGATTTTTTTCTACACAAAAATAAGGAAATCCTTACTAATACAAAATATGCTTCATATATATAGTGAAACATTTCAAAAAAATAATGTAAATGATTTTATTTTTATTAATTAATAATCATATAATTACAAATTATATACTATTACCCTAACCGAGCACTAGCTAATATCGCCTTCGGCGCGTTGTAGCGAAAACAGACCAGTGCCTCTGGTGGGAATCGAACCCACGACCTCCGCACTGATATTCCAGCACTAGGCTACCGGGGCGCACAAAAACTGATTTTATTTTTTATGAAATGCTTAATAATATAATAATAATAATATAATCTCTTAAACAAATTACGATTTTTGCATATCGTGTAAACCGCGATTTTAAGTTAAAAATTTTTTTTTTTTGAAACACCACAGAATTTTTCTAAATGCACAAAATAAGACAGTAAATTTCCATGAAAACGCCACAAATGTAAAACAATGGTATACATGTGCGAATTTATTTGAAATCAATAAAAAAAAATGTATTTTGAAAATTTTTTTGAAATTTTCCTTATCCTTATATCATCTTTATGTTGAGCGGTTGGTGTGAATATCCATTATATTATTGAGATCGTTGGTATTGAACTTTAACCAGACTGGTGTATTGTATCCTATAGCGGGCAAGTTCGACGTGAACTTTTTACTCGTTTTGTATCGAAAAAATTTATTTTGGGGGAGCAAATGTTCCAATTTACCTCCCCTGAATACGCGCCTTTATATGACAATTTCCGTAATAGATCACCCACATTCATACTTTTTAAAATATTTCGCAAATAATAAAGTCGTTTGTTAAGAAATTTAAATCAAAAACTTAAATTAATTAATCTTGTTTTCGGTATCATTGTAAAAGAAATTGTATTTTAAACAGTTATTAATCAAATTCTAATTAATTATAATTATCATTAAATAAGCACAAGTTAAATTTGTTTAAACCAAAAAATGGTCTTGTATTAACACAAATTGACAGGTTTAACTTATGGTTAAACTTTAAGTGTGGAATCGACCGCATAAGAATGCTTAGATACATTACAATAGACCTTACTTTAGAGTATTCAGGTTTTTAAATAAAATTCCCTAATATTTTTCTGCTTCATTAACACATTTTTTTTTTTTTGCAACTACAGTCTTTCAAACAAATTCCATTCTCTGCCCCTCTTTTTATGTATATTTAACATGTGGACATAAATAATTTATGCTTCATATTCAAAAACAAAAAAAAACAAAAAAAAAACATTTGGAATACTGACTGAATATATTTGTATTCGAAACTACTTAAAAAGTCAATAAACACAAAAAAAAAACGCGCTTAAGTGCAAATCAAGATGATTAACAATTGTAAATGAGACACTAAAGCAAAAAAAAAATCATCTACAATTATTTAAAAAATATTTAACAAAGTAACAACTTTTTTATGGAACAAAGATCTTAATTATTAAAAAAAAATAATTCAAAAGTCAAAGAGATAAAAAGATTTAGACCTGCCAACATTTCTCAAAACAACCAAAGTCTAGGGCTTAAACATAGTTATGAATGTCAAGTTAGACCTGCTAACTTATCACTAAATAACCAAAGTTTTGGACTTAACCATACACTCAAAAAAGATTTACAGTAGAATCTGGTAAAAAGACAACAAAGGTAATAACCGTTAAAATAACTAAAAATTTTAATATTTTTTTAAAATTCTTTATTAGAAGTTTTTCTAATCAGGCTTTCAAGGTCATGGTTTTCAAATGCAAATAAAAGATTATCGCATGGGTTCTACATTCCGAAAATGAAGTGAAAGTGAAACTTCCGCTCAATTTGTGTTCCCAATTCCACATAAGTGATTTGAAAAGAAAAAATTCATTTTCATTTTGTTTCTAGTGGAATTAAAGTGATTTGATGTGTTCTATAAAACAATTTCACTACAAAAAAAGTAATTGTAAAACGGTATTAGTTAACTGAGTGAAAACCCAAACTTTTTAGAAAATAAAATTATTTTGAATATTAAAAGTAAAAAAAAAATCAAACAATGTAAGTAAATGTGATATGTTGTTAATATACGTTTATTTAACTGAAAAAGTGTTGTATTTTTTACGAGAAAACACATGAATCCGTAACAAGAGGCCCCATTTTTAACATTCATGGAAAAAAAAATCTGGTTTGTCCAAAGGTTTTTAGAGGGGCGACAAAACAGTTGAAGACCAGTTGTGGAAGGACTTAGCAAGTACATTAAACAGCTTAGGCCCTCCAGAAAACGATGCAACTGGTTGGAAAAAGGCTTGGGCTGATTGGAAGGCTACCATTCGCTAAAAATTGGCCGAAAATAGAGCAGAGGTAACGGCAACAGGTAGACCCAATAATATCCAACACATATCATCCAAAGAAGATTCAGTTGCCAAACTTTCTGGACTTTATACAGCAGTCGAAGGTGTTCCAGCTGCTAAATCATTCGGGACGACTAGCAAAGGGTAAACAACCACAAATTTATCTACTGAATTGTCAAACTTAGATGGCACCAGTTCCGACAAAACGTGATTTTACAAAAATTAAATAAAAATGACGAAGGTACTGAAAATATAGAAAATGAGGAACCGCAACCGATGATTTCCCTTTTTGATTTCTCTTTTTGGTTTCTCAATTTCTTCGCGACTTCTTTCAAATCTAATCCATTTTGGGTATATGACAGTTTTCAAAACATTACACATATTTGTTAAAATTTTTGACGCTGTACTTCTTTCCACTGCTAGATTGAAGTCTTTTGCGATAATAATAAATAAATACGCAATAAAACTATTTTTTTTATTAAATTTAAACACTTGCGACTCAGTTTTAATTATTGTCTTACGATTTTTCTGGTAGTTCCAAAGGATTTGAACAGTCACGAAGCCTTTTTCTATTTAGATTTTCCGTTCCTTGTTTTTCTTTTTTAATTAAGTACCAGGAAATCACAATTGCGAAACTCATTTTGTATTATTTTAAAAATAAGTATTTTTTTGTTTAATTTTTATTTTTGTTAAAAAATGCACTCTTCTTTATTGCAATTTCATTCACTTTAAAGTGATAATTTGGTTTTATCCCGCACAACTTACAAATGCGGTAAAAACAAACTAACAATGTCGTAAAAAAGTGACAATTTTTTACTACAAACATTTTCAAACAACTGTGAAACTTTGTAAAAACTACTGTATTTTAACAGTTATTTTTTCGATATTTTATAATATTTTTTAATAACAAAAAAAGAACAACTGTAAATTCAGTTAAAAAGTAGTAACCGTTAAAATAACTAAACATTTTGATATTTTTAATTGTTGAAAAACAACTAACAAATGCAGTAAAAACAACTAACAATATCGTAAAAAGAAGTGACAATTTTTTACTACAAACATTTTCAAGCAACTGTAAAAATTGGTAAAACTGCTATTTTTTAACAGTTATTTTTTCTATATTTTAAAATATTTTTTAATAACAAAAAATGTTTTTTATTTCTTTCAATTAGAATTAAAATTTCTATTAACGTTACTCAAGTTATGAGGGTTTTATGCATTGGAGATACAATGACATTTTCTAATTATTTTTTGCAAACTATGCACATATCAATATAAACAAATTTAAACTAAACGAGAATTTTTAAAAACTCGACATAATCTTCTTTTTTTTTTAAATAACTAACAAAAATTAATGTTTTACTGCAAAATTACTGCTTTGGTAGTTGTTTATTGAAATACTAAAATAACTGCTTAAAACAACTGTTACAAAAGTACAGTATTTTTCTGCAGTTGGTTTTTTATAATAGTTGTTTTGTATTATTACCTAGAAAAACAACTATAATTGCAATTAAAACAGCAACTACTAAGTAAACAATTGTCATATAGTAACTGTAAAACTTTTTTGAGTGTAGTTATGAATGTCAAATTTAGATCTGTGAACTTATCTCAATTTAACCAAAAGTTTTGGTCTTAACCATAGTTATGAGTGTCAAATTTGTATGGAAATATTTGTGGTTACAGTTAAACTCTGGTTATTTTTAGAAAAGTTACTTGCCATTATATGAAAAGTTCTGTGTTTAAACTTAATCTCTGGTTATTTTTTAGTAAAGTTACTGGCCCTTGAAATTTATTATATATTTTTTTTTTAATTTTTAAGAGTTTAAATTTAATTTTGATGTCAATTGCAAAAAAATATATCACCGCCAGTTATTTTATTTTTTCAAAAGAAATCATTTAAATTTGTTAAACCATATACAATTGTAATGACAAATAAAAGTAAGATAGATAATATCTAATATAATGCCACATAATACTTTGTGTAGGTGTAAGGTTGTAGAGTGACCAGGTTTTTATAGTTCATTGCTAAAATGCAATTTAAACTTTGTTGCAAAAGCACTACATTTTAAACGCATAGCTTTTGGTGAAATTTGTCGACACGCAGAAAAAAGAGCATCATATTATGATAGTTTAAGAGCATCATGTTATGATTGAAACACGTAACAATCATAAATAATGTGATTCCCATAATCATATTATGTTTCTAGATGATGATAAAATCGTTCTCAGTGATCATAATATGATTAGCTATAATATTGTTTATGATTGTTAGGATCATAATATGATAATTTTTTTGTCGGCAATCATGTTTAATCAAATCTGTCAACTAGATCTATCATCTACAACTTTTTTGTACTCTGAACTAACAGCATCAAAGTGTATTAAAGTTCTGAAATTTTACCATTTTACAGAGTTTTTGATAATTTGTTACAGAAAAAAATTCTACTTTTATAAGTTTTTAGTGAAATAAAGTGTTTTTTATAAAATTAAATTCATTAAAGAATCACAAATTTCTGAAGGCTCAGATGCGGAAACTTTTTCCATTTTAAGGAAAAGTTGAAAAAAAAACAATTCTTTTCTGTGGGATGTTAGTAAACTCATCGCACATTGGAATTGGAAAATTCTGAAGACTCAGATGCGGAGGTTTTTTCCATTTTAAGGAAAAGTTGAAAAAAAAAACAGTTCTTTTCTGTGGGATGTTAGTAAACTCATCGGACATCGGATTTGGAAGACTTTTTTCTATAAAAAAAAACCCCAGAATCTGAGGCATGTTTGCTATTGGAAAATCGTCAGATTCTGAGGACTTTCCTCATACTCATTTTAAAAAAACTTTTTCGTACCCTGAGATTCTAAGGACTCTTTCCTATAGAAAAATCCTGAGATTCTCATTTTAAAAAGACTTTTACGTATGGAAAACCCTCAGATTCTAAGGACTTTTTTCTATATGAAAAAGTCCTTAGGTATAAAGGACTTTTCCTTTACGTTTCTAAGGACTCGTTTCTATGGAAACTCACAAGGAGAGTTTCCCGATGTGTTTTCTCCGATCTTAATAAAACTCGGGTATGTGACAAAGAAGAACAAATAAGAAACACTTATTTTTTTAGCGACCTAATTACACATTTTATTGTTAAAATGTGGTGTCAAAGTTATTGAATTTTTGTATGGAAACATGTCTGAAATTAACTAAACTCAGATTTATTTGTACGCAGCGTAAAACTATAGTTATAGTATATATAGGGCAACACAATTTTTGTTTTTTCAAGTATACTTGAAAAACAAAAATTGTGTTGCCCATATTGCCTATGCAGTAACTTAGGGTTGCCATTTATTTTAAATATTTATAATATAGATGAAAAAAAGCTTTTCAGGCAAAGTCGCATACAAGACGAACAGTTACGAATATCGGAAAAAAGCTCAGACACAACCAATGAAATTAAAAGCCTTAATATACGTAATTTTTAGCTTAACCCAATTATAATTCTTTAACAAAACGCCAGTTTTAATGGTAGTTCAAAATTTTTTTTTTGTATAACAAAAATACCTGCAATTTGGTCGGACATGTTTCTTATACCAGATAATGCGTTCAGCGTTTACATTATAAAATTTGGCAGAGAAACTGGATTTTGGCTTGACAACAACAACATTTTGTAAAAAAAACAAAATTAATAAAGTAACCTCAAACTGAAAATTTTTCTAAAAAGTTTGTTAATTTACTGGCGGATTACAAAATTTGCAAAGATTATGAAAGAAACATTGTTAATTTTGCTGAAACATTGTTAATTGGGGATGACTTTTTGTAGCGATACAACACAGTGTTGTATCGCTACAACCTAATTTTGAACGTAATTTTAAACCAGATTCTCCGACAGTCTAGTTATGAATTTATATGGAAAATCTGGTTTGAAATTACGTTCCATAACCAGATTGTTACCAAAATCCGGTTTTAAACCAGATTTCAGGTATAATGTAAATCCACTATAGGCGACAACGCAGAGAGTCCAATTTCTATTTCTAATTCAATATATAAAACATACAACCCTTTCCATGTAGTATATCAAATACTTTTTAGATTCCAGGAATCGACTTAAACCCGTCTAATACAACAATATTGATATATGTAATTATATGTAATTATATTTTGTTAGATTTTTTGTATTGTTTCGAGAGTTATTTTTACTAATATTGCAGTTACTTTTTTTAATAGTTGATCTAATTTTTAATAGTTGATATAATAACTACAATTTTTAGCCATTTTCATTTGTAGTTATTTTAAGTGTAATTTTTATTCGTTTCTACCATCTTAATTCCCTGAGTGTACAAGATTGAGTTTCTGAAAGCTATACTCCTATTTTATAGTTCATGGTTTGTTGTGCTCAAATCGGCCCAGTAGTTAAGATGTGGTATATGTAAAGGGTGTCCCAAGAAGAACGCAATTTTTAAATCTGGCAACATTCGAAGTGTCATTGTTTGACATTTGAACAATTGTTATTGTTTGCTAGTAGAAGGTACGAGGTTAGTAAAAATGGAGCGCTACACAAATGAACAACGCATTCTCATTGTGAAATTGTTTTACCAAAATGGTGAAAGTTTTGCGGCTACAGTTCGCAAAAATCATCTTCAGTGACGAGGCCCATTTACATCTTGATGGCTTCGTCAATAGGCAGAATTGTCGCATTTGGGGTGAGGAAAATCCTCGAGTGATTCACGAGAAGCAAATGCATCCTCAACGTGTCACTGTGTGGTGTGGTTTTTGGGCTGGAGGAATCATTGGACCTTTTTTTTTATGAAAATGAGGCAGGTCAAGCGCAAACAGTCAATGGTGTTCGGTATCGTGAAATGATAACCAGTTTTTTCTTGCCTAGAATTGAAGAAATGAATGTGGAGGGCATGTGGTTCCAACAAGACGGCGCCACATGTCATACAGCCAGAGAAACAATTCAATTGCTGCATCAGTCATTTCCCGGTCGTGTTATTTCGCGTTTTGGAGATCAGAATTGGCCGCCTAGATCGTGCGATTTAACACCATTAGATTTTTTTCTTTGGGGTTTTTTGAAGTCGATGGTTTACGCGAATAAGACGACGACGACTCAAGCCTTAAAAGAGGAAATTGGACGCTGCATTAATGAAATACTGCAGCATTCATGCAAAACGGTCATTGAAAATTTCATTAAAAGATCGCGTGCATGCTAGCAAAACCGCGGCGGCCATCTGCACGATATATTGTTCCATACATAACCTCATTCTGTCTACTTTACGATATAATAAAGTTTCACGTTTTTTTTTTTAAATATCTGTGTTTTATTTAAAATTTAAAAATTGCGCTCTTCTTGGGACACCCTTTATTACCATTTTTTCGGGTTCGGAACTACTGCGCGTTCCAACTAAGATTTCAAATTTGTCGCTGTACGATAATATTTAAACTTAATTTTCGATTTTAAATGCTTCATCATATTTAGAAAATTCTTCATAAATATGATTATATCTTCATAATTTTTCGTTTCGTAAATATAAATATAGCTGTTAAAAAAACATCGATATCTGATTAGGGTTCTAACCAATTTGATTAACGGAATAAAACTTTGCCCTTCGAGCTAGAGGCCATATAGTGGTCTTTTATTTTTGAAACTTTATACTTGTTGAGAACCAACTTTGCTTAAAATTATTAGCGATTTTCCAAAGTCGTATTGACTTGCCTCCGTTAGTTGTTAGTTGAGGTGACTCCATTGTATCCATTACCCTAGGACATGTCTTTAGACAAAGGTATGTCCCGCTGATTTCATTGCTTCTTTAGATACTCGTAAGAGATTTATTGAATGTACCCAACGTTGGACTCCATTTATAACAAACGAGTGCTTAAGAGCCTTCCCATGCATAGCTTATTCAGTTATTTGTATCGTAACCTGGACTGCAAGTGACTTATAAAATATGTCCTATGTTGGGCGCCATGTACTACGAATAGCTGCTTGGGGACAGTAGCAGCTGTGGAAGTAGTGAAATCATATAAAAATATGCCCTACATTGGGCACCATTTGGAAGTCTATAAGCTTGCCTGTACAATAGGTTGTCCCGAATATGGCACGTTTTCGAGTTGGTAGAAGGAATACAACTCAATCGATGCATATTAAGGAGCTGAATGTAGGAAAACTAAGTAAACTAATCGCTCAACGTTCAAGGAAAATCGTATTCTAGGGATCAAAATAAGAAACTTTGCCGAAGGAACCATACCTCTAAAACGAATTCTGATGTCCCGACTTTTGACCCGTAGGGTAAAATTTTGAAAAAGCCCACTTTGATATTTCAGAAAGTAGGAGGAATCTCTCCAAGATTATGGTAGCTACTTCTTCTCCGGGAGACGCGCTAGCAAATTAATGCATAAATCATCATTCTAGGTGACCGTTAAGGGGTTAAAATTTAAGTTGAAAGAGGCCTTTTTAGCCGTGTGTTTATAGCAAAATGTACAAATCTCGGGATAGCGATATTTCAGAAAGTAGGAGGAGTCTTTCCAAGTTTAGGGTCTCTATTTCTTCTCCGGAAGACGCTCTAGCAGATGAATATATAAATTATATTCGATTGGGTTGGATTCGATTGGGGCACTCTAAATGGGTCAAAAGTCGGGACATCAAAAGTCGGGACATCAGAATTCGTTTTAGAGGTATGGTTCCTTCGGCAAAGTTTCTTATTTTGATCCCTAGAATACGATTTTCCTTGAACGTTGAGCGACTTTTTTGCCTCCATACAAATCGACCCGGCCTATTGTCCATATATGGAAATGTATGTTATTTTCTCTGGTACACACAGAAAAACTTTGCTATTTGCCAACTGAAATCCGGTTACTACGACTCAAATTCGGTTATAACGAATTTCGGTCGGTTGGTACAACTTAACATTAGCTTTCACAACAAAGTTCGGTTAATTCAACAGAATTTAAGTTGCAACATTCAAAATATTCAGAAATCTAATGTAAATATCATTCTACTAACTAAATTTATAAGTTGTTACCATTAAAATGCACTTTTCAGTTCGGTTGGCACTTTATTTCTCTGTGTGTATGTACGAATATTGATGATCATATATGATCATATAAAAAATATATATGATCATATATGGTCTTTTTAAGCGAGTATAGGAAATTTCTAAATATTTTACTAGTAATAAGCCAACAATTGTGAAACTTTTTAGCCTTATTTGGAAAAAAAATTTCGAATTTTTTTTTGGCCAAAATACACTACAACATATAACTTCAATCGCTGCAGGGGAACTGAAGGTCTTTTATTTATTCTTCCCATATTTAGCTCTTTAATACGCGTCGATTGAGTGGTTCCAATTACTTTTTTATTCGGAACACTCTACTGTACAATATGTTTTATATGTATATGCCCTACGTTGGGCGCAAAATAGCTGTTTGTTAGCCAGCGGTAGTTGCAATTGAACAAGAGTTTTCATACCTTCTCTTATCCTAGTAAACAACCATTTCAGTTCCTTTGAAAAATCAAGTAACGTATCTGTACTACACACTGTAGCCTTTTTAAAATCTGGTCATCTTAATTATAAGTCCATTGTTACAGAATGCATTTACAGGGTGCAATGACTACAAACAAATATACCGTTATGTGATATATTGTCCATTCAAAATACTCTACAAAAGTTTAAACTGAAAATGTATTAGCTCAACACATCTTCATTTAAATGTATTAACATACACATACAGAAATCTGTCAAGATTTTTGAGTGTATCACATGTGCATTAACATTTAACTAGAGCTTCTGCTGTTTTTTTTTGTGTTTTGTCCATAAAAAAAATAAGCAAATTGTAAAAAAATTAAAATAATTTCAATAAAAATTGTTGTTGTTTTTTTTTCGGAATTTTGAGTGTGAAATTTCAACAACAACATCAGCAAATATCATCGACAACTATAAGTCGAGTAGTAGTTAGTATAAAGTAGAAACAAACAAATCACAACACACAACAACTTACTACACACTACTAATGACGACAACAACAGCAACAACAAAAAGAACTAAAATTTAACTGAAAAAAAGAAGAAATAATGTGAAAATTATTTAATGTTCGTAGAATTTGCCCGTTAAACGCCAGTCAGATGACGAACTTCATAACGATCGTACACTTGTAAAACATATAGACGAGAACAAGAAAATAAAAGATAAAAGTGATACGAAAAATTTTTAAATTTATAACGGTACTTTTAAAGAAAATTTACGAAAATAAAAACCACTTTTTTTTTGGAAAATCATTTCCTCAAAAAAATATATTCAAAGGCAATTTGTTTTAAATTGTTACAAAAAATTATTTCAACAAAACAAATTAAAAAAAAAATTAAAAAAAAAATTTTTCAAAACCCATTTTTTTAGAGAAATAAGAAAAATGTGTGGTTTTTTTAGATACTAAATTGTGTCCTTTATAAATTTAAAGGATATTTTAAGGTAATATAATTTAAAAAATTCAAATATTTGTAAAAAAATATGAATGAAAAATAAAAAGCGTTTGAAATGTTGCAACACATTAAATGAAGACAAATTTTGTTTAAAGGATTTATAGCAAAATGTCTCCATATTTAATTTTAAAAAGATTCTTCTTCGTCGAATTTAGTCAAATTTTGTTCAAATTTAGTCAAATTTTTTAACAATGACAGAAAGGTAAATAATTTTTGGTCTTGTGTATGAATTCGTTTTTTTGCGAAACTACAATATACTAGAACAATTTTTTTAAAAAGGTCATACGCGTTGGACCTGTTTTGTTACAAATGGCGCCCAACATAGGGCATTTAAAAAAATACTGCAGACGAACTTGTGTTAAACAACGTCAGCTTTTTTAACTAGGCACAATATACGTACGCTAGCCTTACCCATGCATGATCTTCAAAAAATCTAAGATTCTGTGACATTTTTTCTACACAAAGAAAAACTTCTGTATTTTGTTCCCTTAAAAAAAAATCTAATATAAGATTTAAAGAAATATTTTGTATATATCACAGAAAAAACTATTGTCAATAAAATTTCAATTAAACAATTGTTTGATTTCAAACTCACTGTCAATTAAAAGTTTAATAATATCGATTAAATGTTTTAATTAAAAATGAATTTGGTGCAAACAAAAATTACAGTTTTTATAATCCATAATAACACAAATTGAAAAAATCACCAAAATTAAAAAAAAGTTTAATACCAGGGCAGCGACTTTCATGCACTAAAAAATCAAAATAATTATTATCCGAAATATGCTTTTAAAATATGCACTTGAATCTAAACATGCAATAAAAACCAAAAAATATGCATTAATTTTAAAAAAAATAGCACTTCAAATTTGTAAATAATAAATAAATAAATGTCTAACAAATGACAACTAGATCCCATGTTAAGAATTTCAAAAAAATTATTGGTAAAAAATACAGTTTTGGCGATTTTGTCTAATTTTAGCGATTTTTGAAAAAAAAATTTTTTTTTTTGGATTTTTTGTTCAATTTCGCCGATTTTTTTAAATTTAAAGTTGGTTTTTATTATTGTGTGTTTTTTTATTTTAATTGAAACTAGAGTTATGTTTTCTGTTTAATTATTTAAAATTCTGGAGTAGTAAAAAATTAAATTTTGGAGATTTTGACCAATTTTAGCGATTTTTTTATTTAATTTTTTTCCGATTTTTTGCGATTTATTAGTTTTCTGTGTAATTAATTCAAAATTCTGGAGTAGTACATATTAAGACTATTGATGCCAAAAAATCTTCCAGTCTTATAACATATTTTGTCATAGGGAAAATATCTAAAAATTACTGAACTCAAATTTTTTTTATGAATTTCAGATTCTAAATAATTTAATAATTTTTTATTTTGATAATAGAAATATGTGCACACTAGGGTTACAACTTTTTTTTTAATAAATTATTAATAATAGAGTATTTTAAGGGTAACGCCATTTCACTTATTTCGGTAACAGTATTTCAAGGATATCGGTATTTCAGTTATATCGGAAACGGTATTTTACGGATAACGGGTTTTCAATTATTTCGGTAACGGTATTTTAGGGATAACGATTATCAGTTGAAAGGGGTTTGAATCGATAACGGTATTTTAGAGGTATTGCCTGTTATCCATGCTTTATGCCAAAACGTCCATAACATCACATGAGTTTTCAATAGGATAAAATTCTGATAATTGTCACCTGAATATTATTTTTTTTAACATAAGAAAAAAACTTAAAATAATTAGAAAATTTTAATCTAAAAAATGTCACATGAAGATGTTCTATAGAAAGAACTTGGTACAAAACTCCGATGGAAACGTTAATCGCATTAGAAGGTTCCAATTCGAAGAAATTTTATAGAGCCCTAAAAATACAAGCGTTTTTTTTTTTTAATGGGGAAAGCCCTCACGATAAAGGTTCTCTGGCCATTCGTTAAAACAGTAAGGGGATAATGCTAGTTTATGTATCACTACTTTTGTAAAGAGTCACCTACTATTTACCTACTGAACCGGTTATGTTTGCAAGAAATTCGCTCTTGCCTGAAAGCAATCGATCACTGCTCGAGCTTGATAGAGAACCGTGTACTAAGCCTTAGATATTTAAGAAAGGTTCTTGCAGAGCAATGCACTCATTATAATCCATTCATTCTTAAAATAACGAAAACTTTCATAAAGTAATCCGCACTCATAGAAAGAAACCTGTAAAAATATCAAAAAATGCTACTAATAACTAATAGTTAAAAATTACCTTGCAGAAAAAACTGCTAAAATTAGCAAATTATTTTACTAAATATTAGTATAAGAATAGCAAAAATGAATCTGTTGAATTTACAAATGTTTAGTTATATTTGAGCTAAATTTTAGTTAATTGAAAGTAACAAAATAATCTGCTAAAACAGCAAAACCATTTACTAAATATTAGTAGACAAAAAAATCATTAAAAAATTAAAGTTTTTTCTTAGTTTGTTTTCTGCCCTTAAGAAATAAGCAATCTAAAATTTTTTAGCAAACATTTCTGTTGATTTTAGCAAAATAAACTGTTATTTTCATTCCACTAAATTTGAGGTAAATATAACAAAAATTTTGTTAATATCACAGTTTTTGTTTGCTATTTTGAGTCTAGAAATATTTAGTAAAAGTTTTTGTAATTTTACAAAGTAAAATGCTGTTTTTAATTAACTAACATTCTCAACGAATATAACTAAAATTTTGTAAAGTTAACAGATTAATGTTTGCTGTTCTTATTTTATTAATATTTAGAAAAAAGATCTGCTAAATTTCACAGTTTTTTCTGCAAATTTTTAGTAGCCTTTTTTGCTATTTTTACAGCAATTTAAAAATTAATTAATTTAGTTGGGAAGAGATTACATATAGTGTAAATATCTTATTTCTGATTCAGAAACCCTTTTCTCGATATATCTATTATCAACTTCGGTCTACCTGCCAATTTGGCGTATTAAAACTAAAAATGTAAACTTTTTCCTTTTTCTCTATTACGACTTTTTGGCATATGGGTCAAACCAATTATATGCTGACTATTTGCTATTTTCCTTCTATCGTAGGCCAATTCTTATCGAGGTTGGGGCTAGAGAATAAACACATTTTTGAAATAATGAAGATGTTATGAAAAAATTTTCGTAAATCTTCATGAAAAGTTTCATAATATTTATGAAAACTTTATATATGACAAAGTTCTTGTCCAACGTATCTGTTTCGTAAATATGATGAAACTTTTTTCCCTGAGTGTACGATAAATAATTGCACTTGTTCGTTAGTTTATTTTAAGGGTATCGCTATTTCATTTATTTCGGTAACGTTAGTTTAGCGATAACGGTATTTTAGTTATTTCGGTAACGCTATTTTAAGAATATCGGTACTTCAGTTATATCGAAAACGGTATTTTACGAATAACGGGTTTTCAATTATTTCGGTTCCGGCTCTCCAGGATTTTATTTTTTTTTTACATAAAAGTTTAATCAAAATCTGAAAGAAGTAAATTTCCAATTGGGGCTTTTTCGGTCAAAAGTAAAAATATTAACCCGGCTCTCCAGGATTTTATTTTTTTTACATAAAAGTTTAATCAAAATCTGAAAGAAGTAAATTTCCAATTGGGGCTTTTTCGGTCAAATGTAAAAACATTAACCCGGCTCTCCAGGATTTTATTTTTTTTTACATAAAAGTTTAATTAAAATCTGAAAGAAGAAAATTTCCTATTTTGGCTTTTTCGGTCAAAAGTAAAAACATTAACCCGGCTCTCCAGGATTTTATTTTTTTCATAAAAGTTTAATCAAAATCTGAAAGAAGTAAATTTCCAATTGGGGCTTTTTCGGTCAAAAGTAAAAACATTAACCCTATATGGATCAAATTACATAACATATTTATTTGTATCGAAAGAACTTTTTTCTCAATTTAAAAGCTTTACACTCTTGTAATTATAATATAAATTACGTTTTATGGGATTTTTTGTCCCGAGGCCACTAACGGGTAAAGATTTTTTAAATAAAATTAAAGACAATTATAGTGTAATCAAATTTGAGTGATATTTTTCCAAAAATTGTACAAACTTTGATGAAAACATTAAAATTCAAAATAGGCACTTTAGAAAAATCTTTTAAATTAATTAAAAAAAAAAAAGTTTTTGCATTTTTATCAAATTTCTGCGTCATTTTTGATTCCAGACTAAAATGGGTTATTGATATCTGATGAAGTTTGAATTCCATATCTGAATATATTAAAGGAATAAATAAAAAAAATTAAATGTTTCATAAAGTTTTAATAAAAATACATTTTTTAAAAAATGGGCGATTTTTGGACGAAATTTGAAAATCGATTTCTTTCATTTGCAATAAAACTGGGAGTTTATGAAAATCGACAAATCGTTTTTAAATTTACATTCTATTATGCAGTTATTGGGCCTGATTACGGTTGTCGTAGTCGTATTTCGACTCTAGTCGAAGTCGTTGTCGATTTTTATTTCTTTCGGTATTACGTAAATTTTTCGACTAAAAGGACTAAAATATTATGAAGCACTCGTACGACGATCTGTCAAAAACAGCTAAATTATCAAAAATATAAAAAAATGCTAAGTTTGGACTTATTTTTTTAACTTCAGATGAAAAATGTGAGTGCCTATGGCTGAGACGATTGATATTCGAAGAAAATGGCTAAGTGTTGTTTAGCAAAATAACTCCGATCACGTTCAAACTTTTACCTCGCATAGTACTTTTTGAGCTGATTTTAAGAAGCAAAAAAAATTTTGTCGCCAGAGCCCCCTTGCGGCTGGACGAGGCATTAAATTTACAATTATCTCAAAAAGTACACGTCCGATCATTACAATATACACGTCATATCAAAGCTTATTAAAATATCTATTCAATGATGTACGATATGATCCTAGAATTTAACCCATTAAAGCCCAATTCAAAATTTCCTTATATTTATTTGTTTTTTTTTTTGTAAACAGATCACTTTATTAAAAAAATCGCCTATATAAGCATATAAAAACTGTACAAAAAATTAAAGAAAATTTCACAAGGTGTTATTAAAGGTATAATGGACTACCATATCTTTTAAAATAAAAAAAGAGATTAAAGGTTAAAGAAATCGCAAAAATCCACATTGTTTAAATTTAACCTTTGATATTTTTTTTTTGTTTCAAGAGATATGTGGTCATATTGTACCTCAAAAGAAAGCTTAAAAATCCGGCTATCCATTTCTATAAACTTATTAAGTACTTACACAGGCCAATTTTTGAAAAAGCACATTTTATCTAAAAAACTAAAGTAAAAATAAGAAAATTTTAAACCGGCCTTTAATAGGTTAATTTATATTGACATATTGTACACCATTGAAAAGCCATTTAAAACAGCTTTCATACGACATGCATATTGTTATAAACGGACTTGTACTTTTTGAGATACTTAAAAAAACTTTTTTAACTTTAATGTCCAGCCCAGCCGCAAGGGGGCGCCGGCGACTACAAATATTTTGTTTCTTGAAATCAGCTCAAAATTTAGTTTTTGGGGTAAAAGTTTTGAAGTAATCGTAGTTATGTTTCTAAACTGCACTTGTTCCAAATTTTGCCAATTATGTTTTTTACCCTAAAACGTCCTCCAATTTAGCAAACAGCTTCGGTGCTATAATTTTTATTCTAAAAGTATTTAAATTTAATTAAAATTTCATTGAAACTAGCACTTTTTAAGAATTTTTTAAATCTGTCGTGAGAAATAAAATAGACGACTGTTTTTATACATTTTGACAGTCGAAAACGACAACCGTAATACGGAAATTGTAATAGATTTTCAAGCAGTGTCGTACATTCGTAGTTTTCGACAAACGTAATACCGTTTTTTAAAAACGACAAATTTTCACTACGACAACCGTAATCAGGCCGATTATTATAAATTTCGAATTTTCTATTCCAAATGTTGCACTCTAAATTCCCAAAATGGATTTATTTACTCTATAACAGTTTTAAAAGGTTAGAAATAAATTTGTTGAGTTAACTAAACTTAGTTTTTGTTGCAGGCTAAGTTTTTTATTACAGCGAATTTCAAAATTTTCCTTAGAAAAAGTTTTAAAATATTTGTTTCTACCAAACTACGTCATGAAGCGTCCTATCATTTGTTTTTAATTTACAAATCACTTAAATAATAAAATTTTCAATACAATAAATCTCTGTTAATTATTAAAACTAATAAATTCATAAGGATTTTATTAGATTTACATGCATTAATCATAAAAAAGTTTATATATAAAAAATCTTTAAAATAAATATAAAAATATAATAAAAATAATAAAATGAAGTGATAATTTTTAATAAACAATAAAGATAATACCTAAATATAAAATTCAAACAAATCGGTAGACTAAAAAACAAAAAACATATGTTATAAACACGGTTTCCATAACGTAATTAATACCGTAACGTAATTTGTCTGATTAAGTTGTAGGAGATATTGAAAATTTTTATATCTATTTAGTATTGGTCACATGGTGCTTTATTATAATTATGATAAATATATTATGGAAATTATTAAGACAATAGCAGACATAATTAAATGAAGAAATATTGTAGAAGAAATATAATAAACAATGGTATTAATTTACTTTATTTTTATATAGAAAATATTTCAAAATAACATTTGTTTTGATAGAATTATTAAAAAAAAAAAAAGTTCAAAAACGTATGAAATTGTAATGCCAAGGTGTGTCATCGATTCGAAAATGTAAACAAATACGGTAAAAAATTGATTTTATTAGGTTTGAAAAAATTCCCAGTTAAAATTTTAGATCGAAATAATAAATATTTGCACACAGTGAGAATTTCTTGAACGAGTTTTAATGAAAAGTTTTTACTAAGTTTTCTTCACAATGTGAACGAAAAATTTCTTAAACTGTATGAAAAAGCTTCATTGTTTAATGAAACTTTTTCATTTCGTTTGAAATTTTTAATAATTAATATTATATTTTTCATTAAATTTTATGGAAAACTGCATTAATTTAATGAAAAATTTCAATGTACGAGTTCCCGTGACAATAGATATTAGAATGCTGCACAATTCAACATTTTCTGTAAAAATGTCTATTTGCATTTTTCCATGCATTGTTATGTCATGTCAACGCAAACAAGATGTTATGTCATGTTATGTCTACAGGAACATACTGTCGTAGCATGTCATTGACATTTAGCTAAAAAAAAAAAATTTCAATGTACGAGTTCCCGTGACAACAGATATTAGAATGCTGCACAATTCAACATTTTCTGTAAAAATGTCTATTTGCATTTTTCCATGCATTGTTATGTCATGTCAACGCAAACAAGATGCTATGTCATGTTATGTCTACAGAAACATACTGTCGTAGCATGTCATTGACATTTAGCTAAGCTGTTGTGAGATGTTGTGTTTAATAACATCGATTTTTAAATGTTTAATACTGTTTGAACCTACCTGGTATGAAAATATTGAATCACTTATTATTTTAATTCCTTATTTCTTAAGTAAATATTCTAAAAATTAAAAAAAAAAAATCAAAAAATGGAAACTAAAAAAAAAAAAAAACGAAAAAAAAATAAAAATCTAAAAAAAAATTAAAAATCGAAAATTTGTTTTAAAAAACGTTATATTTAAAAAAAAAAATCAAAAAAAATATTAAAAAATCCAAATTTTTTTTATAAATAAATTTTTTTTTTTTAAATTTTTTTTTTTTAAACAAGAGAAATTCGAAAAAAAACCAAAAAAATTTTAAAAAATCGAAAATTTTAAAAAATTAAAAAACTTGAAACCTATTTACGACAATTCTTTAATAAAAGCTTGCAAATATTTCAAGTTTTAAATATTTTGCGATCACCAGTTGTTAGAGCGTACACAAAAAGCATTACATTAAAATGTTACAATAAAAAAATTGCTTTGGAATAAAAAACTGTAAGCAATAAAACTACACTCAAAAAGGTTTTCAGTAGAATCTACTGAAAATTACAGTTAAAACAACTGTAATTTCAGTTAAAAGGGCGACAAAGATAATTACCGGTAAAAAAAGATGTAGTTGTTTTTAACTGTTGGAAAAAAACTAAAAAAACTACTATATTTCAACAAAAAATTTTAGTTTCCATCAATTATAATAAAAATGAATATTTTCAACATCCTAGTTAAAACACAAAGTTAAAATTTCAAAGGTTCTCCAGTTATGACGTTTTGATGTATTAGAGATACAATAAAATTGTCTAAATATTATTTGCAATTTTCAACAATCAAAGCAAATATAAACTAAACGAGAATTTTTCAAAACTTGATAAAATCTTTTATTTTTAAATTACTTCCAAAATTTTACTGTTTGCTGTAAAATTACTGTTTTGGTTACAAAAATACTAAAGCAAATGCTTCAAACAACTGTTAAAAATTACCGTTGTTTTCTTCAGTTGTTTTTTTTTTTATTTTAAATAACTCTCCAAATAGTTGTTTTGTATTATTTCACACAAAAACAACCGTAATTACAGTTAAAAACAACTACTACTGATTGCTACAAAAACAACTGTCATGTAGTAACTGTAAAACTTTTTTGAGTGTAAGGTCTAGTTTAAATAATCGAATAAATTTTATTCGAAATAATTACAGTTTTGCCTGTTTTTATGTCAATGAGTAAATGATTATTTATATTTTTTCCAAAAAAATAGTGTAAAACCTTTTTTATGAAATGTGTGAACGATTTTCTCTATCTACCTAAGAAGTTTTATTTAAATATATTTTTTTCTAAATGCTTAAAAAAAATCCTTGAAAGTAATAACAATTAGAGTTAATAAGTTTTTTTATTATTTTATTTGCAGTTATATAGTACATAATAAGACTACAAATGGTTACAATGTATCATTAACAACACATGCTGCATATGTCGCAGCGTTTAAAACATGTCGCATATAGCTGTTAATGTCGACATTGTAATTTTTCCTGTTGATGACTGTTAAATCAATTTAAAAACTATGCATAGATTTGTCTTCAATTAATTTAACAGTGTTATCTTATGTTATTGTCAAACATGCATAAGCCGCATAACATAACATGACAATAACATTATGTGGTCATGTCGACATGATTTATATGTCAACAGTTGCAGCTCTTTAATAGATATATCTAATGCAAAAATTCATTAATATCATGCAGTTTATTCTCTCAGCGTAGATATTTTTCAGGGGTGACGATTTCTTTCTGTTAAAAAATATCTCTTTAAGGAAAAAGTTTAGATTCTGATATTCTCATATAGTAAGAACTTTTTCTTATAAAAAGCTCTCAGGTGCTCAGAACAGAAAGAAAAGCCTTAGGTTCGAGCACCTTAAAATCAATCAATACCCTTATGTAGTTATGACTGCATCCAAAAGTAATTTTAAATTTTTCTTGTGGCAACATTGGAAAACTGCAAAATCAATTAGTTTCATAAAAAAGTATAATCGTACGTTTCACTAAAATCGTATCGTTTACAATTCGAGCCATAAGGCTCACAAGGAGAGTCTGCCCATGGGTTCTCTCCAATCTTAATAAAATTCTGATATGTGATCAAGGATAATAAATAAGGGACTCGTATTTTTGAAGCGGTCCAAACTAACGTTTAAGGGTAAAAGGTGTGGCAATATCAATACATATTTGTACACTCAGGGAAAAAGCTTTGTCGTATGTATGAAAAACTTCATAAATATGATGAAACTCTTTTAAAAAACAACAAACTGATGACATTCTTCTTCATATTTATGAAATATTTCATATATATGACAAAGAAGTTTCATAACTTTTTATGAAATGCTTCATAAATGTTATTAAATATTTCATAAACAGGATGAAGCAGTTTTATAAATTTTTATTAAAGTTTTATAAATTTTATGAAATGTTTGTAACACTCAAAAAAGTTTTACTGTTACTACATGACAGTTGTTCGTGTAGTAATCAGTAGTAGTTGTTTTTAACTACAATTACAGTTGTTTTTCTATGAAATAATACAAAACAACTATTTTGACAGTTATTTTAAAAAACAACTGAAGAACACTTTTGCACTTTTGAATATTGGTTTGTAGCAGTTATTTTAGTATTTTGTAAACAACTACTAAAACAGTAATTTTGCAGTAAACAGTTAATTTTTGTAAGTTATTTGAAAATTGAAGATTTAATTAAGTTTTTAAAAATTCTCGTTTAGTTTATATTTGTTATTATTAATTTTATTGTATCTCCAATGCATAAAAATGTTATAACGAATTTCGACTTTGCATTTGAGGTAGAAAGTAGGAAATACAAATTTTTATTGCAATTAAAAGATTTTTTTTAAACAGTAGTTTTTACCAATTTTTACAGTTGTTTAATAATTTTTGTTGTTTAAAATTGTCAGTTGTTTTTCCAACATTGCTAGTTGTTTTTACTATATTTGTTAGTTATTTTTCAACTGTTAAAAACATTATTTACGGATGTTACCTTAGCCTTTTTAACTGAAATTACAGTTATTTTAACTGTAATTTTTAGTAGGTTCTACTGTAAAGCTTTTTGAGTGTAAGTATTATGAAACGTTTCATAAACGTTTCATATTATATTTAAAAAATAATAATAAAAGTTAAATGACATTTTCTAAATTTCAAATAAAAAATAAAAATTTCAATAAAAAGCAAAAGCAAAAGTTTATAGTCACAAAGTTTATGAAATAATGGGGGTCTATGAAACATTTGTCATAAATTTCTATAAAACTTATCATCATATTTATGAAAACTTCATAAATAATATGAATAATTGATGACAAACGATTTATGAAACAATATTAACAATATGATGAAACTATTTCCCTGTGTGTATGGATACGTATCTGAAATTAATGAAATCCAGATTTTTTTGTGAATTACTCTAGAAAACAAAAATTTTAATACCAGTATTGCCTATATACGAGGGCGGATCAATAAGTCCGTGACTTTTTGAATGAAACAGTTTTTTTGCAAAAAAAAAATTATTTTTCAAAATAATCTCCTTTTAGCTCAATACACTTAGTCCAACGTTTCTCGAATTTTTGAATTCCTACCAATAAATAGGATTTTTTGAGGGTCCTTAAAATATGCATTTCTAGGCCATATGGGGTCGTTTTTTTTTTTAAATCCTCGTGCATCCCAAAAAACAGTTGCCATCACCTTATTGGCTTTTACTTGGTTTGATTGACGGTTTTTTTCACAAAAAATAATGTTTAATAAACACTCGAAACTCACATTTTTCCATTTTTAAAAAAATCCACGAGGTTGTATGTTTTGAACAGCTGTTAAACGCAAAGTGAATGACGGAACTTGCTCAAAATTTGACAATAGTCTATTAACAGGTGGTACTTGATGGGAGCAGTGTTACATTTCATATAACTACGAGGGAAGTTCAAAAAGGCACGGACTTATTGAACCGCCCTCGTATTATGTTAGGCTTGCCATTTATTTGAAATATTTAAAATGCAGGTGAAAAAGCTCTTCGGGAAAAGGCGCATAAAAACCGAACAATTACGAGTATCGGAAAAAGCTCAGACACCACCTCGAATAAATATAATAGGAATTTTTATACATATTTTTTAGCTTAATGTACTTATAATTCTTTAAAAAACGCAAGTGTCATTGTCACTTAAAACACACGTTTCGTATACCAGTTTATGAACTCTTTTAAAAACGGAAAAGGGGTTCAGAGAGAACTCATCGGATGACTCCTCTCGATAAATATAATAGGAGATTTTATACAAATTTTTTATCTTAATGCAACTATAGTTCTTTAACAAAACGCAGGTTTCATTTTCACTTAAAACACTCGTTACGTATACCAGTTTATGAACTCTTTCAAAAACGGAAAATGGGTTAATTTTTTACCTCACTGTTTAACCCTCTCCTCTATCACATATCCGAATTTCATTAAGATCGGAGAGAACCCATCGGAGGACTCCCCTTGTCAGCCGAATTAAAAAAGCGTTTTTATTTCAATTTGCAAATTACACACTATTGCCAATTTAGCGTTTTTTTTATTTAGTAGATGTTTGGTGTCAAGTTTTAACGGATTTTTTATTGATACTTTATAGTTGCACCAAAAATTGTTGAAAATTATTTGAATTAAAAATTTATGATAACTATTTTTCCATTAGTATAAAAATTTGATAGAAATATATTATTATACTACGTCCCATAAATTGTTTGAAGTTTAATAACATTTTAATGTGACATTTTAAAATCTTATATATTACTTATTTTTATATCTTTAAGTTATAAAGCACACTTCTTAAAGAAAAATCAATCATAAATTTTAATTTAATAAAAAAAATTAAATAAAATTTATTAGAATATTTAACTTAAAAATTTATAACACTCTTATCTAGAGTTACTTTTGAATATAATATAATGAGTAATTAAAAAATAGACAGTGATAAATTGCTTTAAAATCTAAATTTTATATTGAATAAATAAAACAAAATAAATAAAATAAATAACTATGTATTTTATGATTTACAAAAATGTAAATCGAAAGAAAATACAAAAAAAAAAAAATAAAAAAAAAAATACAAATATGATTGTTTTTAAATGCTTTCTACACTGAGAAAATATCTGCATGATATTAAAGAATTTTTGCATAAAACCAATGAAATTGCACTGAAATTTGTCCATTGAAACTTTTCATTCAGTTATTACTAGTTTACATAAAATTGTACGAAAAATATAATATTATTTATTTAAAGTTTCATACACTTAATGAAGAAGTTTCATTAAAAATCTGGTTTCATAAAAAATATGAAAATTTCCGTTTATTTTGTGAATAAACGGAAATTTTCATTGATTTTCATTGATTTACTGAACATTTTTATTATCTTTTGTCCAACAAAGTGCTCTCTATGTATAAATAAATACTAAAAATATTTCTAACTTAAATAAGAATTAGCGTTGCCAGAAATTTTTCATAAAAAATAGCGGCAATGACAAATATACATAAAATTTTAAGATCATACGTTGAGATTCATATAAGATATATTTCTCAAAATCTAAAAAATATGATAACTTTATCCCTTCGCTATATTCTCTGCATACGGATTCACGAGAATACGTGCATTTGATAATTTCATAGCAAGGAAACGATTTTTGAGAATGGAAATTTTCAAACAATATTTCTTTGACACTTTTAAAATGCAATCAATCTGACTACTTTCAGTTGAAATATAAGACAATCTTCTGTAGTATTAATTGCATATTTTATTCACAAAACCTGAGGTTAAACTCTGTGTTAAGCATTTTTTTCATTTCCCAGGTGAAAAAGGTATCGTATATGAACATATATGATCATATATGGAATTGTATATGATCATATATGGGTTTCGCTGGTCATATATGGACATATATGGTGCGATATATGACCATATATGATCTCATATATTTAAATCTATGTTCGGATCCGAAATTTGAGGATATATGGTCGTATATGATAATATATTTTCATATATGCACATATATGATCCATATATGCTCATATATGATCATATACGACCATATATCCTCAAATTTTGGATCCGAACATATATGGTCATATATGAGACCATATATGGTCATATATTGAACTATATATGGACATATATGGCCAGCTATTCCCATATATGATCATATACAAGCCCATATATGATCATATATGTTCATATACGAATCAATTTTCACATGGGTTGGCTCAATTTTTACGGTTTTAGCGAATTTTATCGCTAAACTAGCAATTGACCTTAACACATGGTTGTGCAATAGAACGAGCACATTAGGAAGAGGTGTCTTAGCAAGAAAAACATTATTTTAATATGGTTTGTCATATGGAAAATGCGCGATTTGTCAAAAATTTTATATGGCAACATAGCTTTCCGAAATGAATCCAGAGTCCAACTTTTAGTATGACATGTTAATACCTTTATAAAGTATATGTGTACAAAATCAGCCTGAAATATTTATATTTGCAAAAGTTTGCTTACAAAAACCCTACTTTTGTGACAAATTTGTACCAAAATATAAGTAAGATTGAATCGTTATCTTTAATAATAAGTCCTTATTTTAGTCCAAGGACTTACAGGATTTAATCAGGATTCCTCTAAATGACATCGTTTTAACTTATAAACTAATAGACGGATTTTTATGAAATTTTGCAGAAAGAAGACATTTAGTGTTAATAGCAAAGCGTTGAAGTTTGAACAATATAAATTGAAGTTTAGATACTTTTTCGCCTAATTTCGCTTTTACCAACAACCGAAAATCGCGATATCGCCTTAAATAGAAGCAGAAAAAAAAATAGTTTTTCGAGCGTGGTTATATATTATATATATAAATTCCTGGGATTCCTAGTTGGAACATAGGGCCAGTACAAAAGCTTTCCATTGACTTCTATCTTCGGCTAGTCTTTTTGCTTCTCCCCATGAAGTTCTGGCTGAAAGCAGTTCATTTTCTATTTGGCGCCTCCATGTATTTGCGGGTCTTCCTCTACGTCGGCTCCCCTGGGGATGGGGAGCCGACGTAGCTCTTCCAAGAGCTTTTCTTGTGACGTCGTCATGGTATGACCTAGCCAGTTAACTTTTTCAAGCGGATATCTAACATGATTTGATTTTGTTGGGTTTTTCGCCATAGATCATTATTTGAAATTGTTGTAGGCCAAAAAACATGTAAAATTCTTCGCAAACAACGGTTAACAAAAACCTGGAGTGCATTTGAGTCTTCACTTGTTATGTTCCATGTTTCACATCCATATAGTAAAACTGATATATTGGTAAGAGAAATATTTTTTGTCCAAAACTTTTCTTTTATATGCTTTAGTTTCCAAAATGTACCCTAAAATATTTTGGCTCATATCGCCTAAATTAGGCAACGATAAACAATTTTGTTGAAGAACTTATTATTTGTTTTTCGAGTGGAGCACATTGTATGAATTTCTTTGCAAAACATTGTTTGCCAGTTTGAGGGTTAATTAATATTTTTTTGATTTCAAATCATTTGTTCAGTTCCTATATGAACTACATTAAATCTTTCTATTGATCCCACATTGGGCGCCAAAATAATGTTAATAGAAATGTGTATAGTGTAGGGTGTGAGAGTTCTATTTTGTTGCAATTATTGTTGTTTGACTATTAAAAGTGTGAATTAACCTTGTTATTTACCATTCATTCACATACAAATTTAAACTGCTTCTACTTACTCTCTTCAGCCTATAGACGATTTGCAATCTCAGCTGATTGTAGTCTTCATTTAAGTGTTTTTTTTTTTTTTTTTTTAATATTAGTACCTCAGCCGATTTATTGTGATACGTAATGATTATTTGTATTTGGATTATACAAAAGAATTTAATCAGCAATAAAATGAAATACATACATAAGTAGCTAATAAGTTGTTATTCATTATCAGTATTAATGTTTTAAGACAGAGAGAGAGAAACAATTTGTTAAGACATCTTTAAATAGTACACCATTTCCAAATGGGTTAATTTAGGGAAAAGTACTTTCAAATAACGACTTCGGATAACAGTTATTTTCAAGAGAGAACATTTTTATATAACGTTCACACGTTTTGCCAAAACGAGCGTAAAAGAATAAAGAATATTTGTAATAGAATACATATACACTGAGAGAATTATCTGCGTGATATCATTTATTTTTTGCATTAGATCAATGAAATGTCACGTGAACTCGTTCATTGAAACTTTTTTGAAGTTTTTAATAAAATTTAATAAAAATTTTATATTATTTACTAGAAATTTCATACCACTAATGAAAAAGTTTCATTAGAAATAGTTTCATTAGAACTATGAAGCTTTTTCATATTAGTTTATTGAACAAATTTCATTAAAGCTCGTCTTAGAAATTATCTCTGTTTAGAGTTCGCTGTTCGGTTTTAACCGAAACCGCCGTTTTTCAAGCCTCAAAATCGAAAACCGACAAAAATAAGTCGTTTTTTATTAAATAATTTAACCAATTAAAAAATAAATTGTTTACTACACTTAGAAAATTATCTGCATGATATCAATAAATATATGAAACTTTTCATTAAAATAATGCAGTTTTTCATAAAATTTAATAAAAAATTTCATATTATTAAAAATTTTACACGACTAATGAAAAAGTTGCATTAAAAATAGTTTCATTAAAACTATGAAGCATTTTCATGAATTTTAAGAAATTTTCCATTCACGTTGTGAAGAAAACTTCACTAGTTTAGTGAAACTATTTCATTAAAACTCGTCCAAGGAATTCTCTCTGTGTAGTTTTGAACAATTTTCTTTTACTGATTTGATTAGTACATATACTGATTACGTGAACTGATGAAAAATCCGTGTACTTATTTGTACTGCTTTCTGCAGATTTTTAAAATTTGTACTAGTTGTACTAGTTTTTAACGTTAAAAAAATATATCTTTTCCATGGAAAACTCAAGTTTTTATATATTTAAAATAAAGTTCTAAGAAACTGCGAGATTTTCTATAACGCAAATCATTATGAACCAGATGTTTTTTTTACATTAAAAAATGTTTAATCTGATGGAAGCTGTAACAAAATTGTAGTGTCCGACCGAACAGTTCGGCCAGAAAATGCATTTGGTCTGTATTCGGTATTTTAAAGCATTATGAACAAATTTGGCGGATGGAAAAATGTTTATTCGGCTGATTAGATGCTATTTTGAGTGTCAAATTTGAAGAAAAGTCTGTAGTTAAGCAATGAATTTACTGTTCGGCCTCAGAAAGTTCGGCCAAATTGAAAATAGTTCGGCGGCCGAACTTTTAACTTTATAGTTAAACTTCGGCTTTTCTCTTAAATTTTATACACAAAATCGAATTAAATCGGCTCAACAAACATGTTTCCAATACCAAAATTTGTCAGCATTGCCTCTAGATATCAAAAAACCGACAAAATATAGGTTTTTGGCCGAACTGTTCGGTCGGACACTACAAAATTGCTTTTAATCTAAAAAGATTAATGCTTAGAATCTAAGAGCTTTAATATTTTAAAATTTGGGTGTTTTTAAGAAAAACAAATATTCAGGGCAAAAAAGAAAAAAAATCGTCAGATAAAATATTTTAAAATCTACAGTTTTTTCTTTATGAGAAACTTCTTAGGATATAAGTATTCTTTGAATATAAATATTCTTTGAAAAGAAACGGTTGTTTAAATTTGTTTTTCATTCACAAAAATTTGCTGATTCGTAAATTTTTAATATAAATTTTGGTATATTTCATAATCTCTCGATATTTTTTAAGGAAAAATAGCCCTTAATCTGGCTATAATTCGTCACAAAATTTTAAATTTTTAAAAATTTAGAATGATTTCATATCAGAAAAACAATTATCACCCTATTTGTAATATATTATTTTTTGGCAAGCTTAATTTACCACTATCTTTAGTTATTTCTATTTGTTTGTAAATTATATTTAATGCCATCAGTTGAGTTTCAATAATTATCTTCTAAAAATAACTGAATTTTTATGCATATTTAACTATTTTTAAAATTTTCTGTAATATTACAAAAATCGAAAAGCAACCGAAACAGCGGTTTTTCTTATTTCCAAAAACCGAAACCGCGGTTTTCAAATTATTCGGTTTTTAGCAAACTCTACTTAAACACGTGTTTTCGCTAAACACGTGTTTAAGAACTAGGTGTGAACGCCATAATAGAGTTCATTTACATTTTTGAACAAGTTAGTGCTTCTAATTCGTTCGTATATTTGCAAATTTATTTTATTTGTTAATAAGATTATATTTGTCACTGGTTTTGAATAAAATAAACGTAAATCGGAAATGATTTTTTAAAAAATTTGATTAGTTCCTAAACTAAACGAACTATAATGCCCAACTCTAAAAATAATTATAATAAAATATTTTTTCCATATGGTATGATTAGAGAAGTTTCTTCGTTTGACTTTTGTTTGCAGGTGTAGATCTAAAAATAGAGAATTTTAAACAATTGTAGTACAATCTACAGTTTAATTAACAGATTTACTTGACAACAAATACAATATCATCATTAGAAAGCTGTTTCATTTAATTATATTAACGAGTAACCTCTTCAGAACCGAGATAATTTTATCTATTCTTTTTTTTTTCCTTTTTGGCGGTTCATCAATATAAATGAAAGATTTTAAATTTATTTATACAAATGTTTTATTTTTCTTGATTATAACAAAAAATTCGCAAAATAAAAAAAAATGTTTATGAAAAAATATAGGTTTTAAAAACTTCGGTACTTTTTTTTTAAATTTAAACATACTTGACTTTTTAAAAATAGCTAAATTTATACGGTAAAACTTCGATATTACGAACTTCGTTATAACGAAAAACTCAATATAACGAATTTTTAGCTGAGTCCCTTGAAAAAACCTTTTTATTGCACAGTTTTTCATACAAAAATGCTCTATAGCTATAACGAAGAAATTCTGAGCTATAAAGCCTCTATATAGCGAAGTATTTTTTCAAAAGCCTCTATACAACGAAATTATAATTGAGAAATACATACATAACATTTTAATGTACATACATATAACATTTTAAGTGTAACGAAGTCTTGACCTACAGCCTCCATACAACGAAGTCAGAATAAAGTAAAATTAAATTTTAAACAAAACGGGGAAGTCCCTTTTAAAAACAACGAAAGGTAAATGTCTTTGCAGGTGCATATGTAAAGCGCCACAAATGTAGTCAGTTCTGTTTGGTTCTTTGCCAAAATGAGTGTATTAAAGCGTAAATCAATTTCTATACGAGAAAAAGTATCTATAATTGATGCTGTTGATCGTGGTGACAAATCTAAGCTAGAAATTGCTAAACAATTTAATATAATGCCGAGTACTCTTTCTACAATTTTAAAAAAATCGGGAGATTATTTGCAACACTAAACCTTTAAAGTGCAAAAGATTGCGCCTTGCAGAATATGAAGACGTTGAGCAATGTTTATCTAAATGGTTTAACAATTTCGAAATCAAAACATTCCTTTAGGAGGACCGATGGTAAAAACCAAAGCTAAACAGTTTGCAGCACGTCTGGGACACAACGATTTTAAAGCTAGTAACGGTTGGCTTGATATTTTTAAAAAGCGCCATTATATCGGATTTCGAAAAGTGAGTGGAGAAAATGCCAGTGTTGAAGTTGTTCCGAATGGAAAGCATTGTTACCAAGTTTGTTGGCAGAATATGAACCGCACAATATTTTTAATGCAGACGAAACTGGACTATTTTTTAAATGCGAACAATAGAGTTTAAATTCGAAAAATGCCACGGTGGAAACCATAGTAAAGAAGGATTATCTATTTTATTTACTTTTAACAGTACAGGCTCTGAGAAGAGAAAATTGCTCATAATCGGAAAATCGACTAACCCAAGATGTTTTAAAAACATAAAAAGCTTACCAGTGGACTACACTGCGAACAAAAAAAGCTTGGATGACCAGCGATATATGGCTTGATTACTTACAAAAAATTTACAACGATATGACTAAAGCCAATCGTAAAGTTTTACTGTTTGTGGATAACTGCACAGCACATAAAAATGCTCCATCACTTAAATCCATCAAATTACAATTTTTACCGCCAAACGCAACATCGAAACTACAACCTCTAGAATTTTTATTACATACATAGTATTTTAGTGTAAAATAGAATTTGGACAAAAAAACTGCAGTTATAACAAATTTTTTTCGTATTGCTTTAAATTTCGGTATACACTCAAAAAAAAAGTTTGTAAAGTCAGCAAAAAATTTTGCTGAGTCAGCAAAGTTTTAGTCAGGAGGGTGCTAGCAAAAAAATTGCTAATGTCAGCAAAATTTTTTGCTGAAAATCAGCGAGCTGATTTTTAGCAACATAATTAGTAGATTCAGCAAAAGTTTTGCTAACACTTAGTAGATTAGAAATAAAAAAGCCTTGGTAAAAATTAATAAATTTTTTGCTGAATTTTAGTAGACTGAAAAAATCGCAAAAAAATTGTAAAAAACTTGTAATTTAGTTAATATATTTGCGGAAAATCATAAAACATATTTTTGTGATTCTTTTAAAAATAATTTACAATAATTACGAAATATAAAAATTTTCATTTTCCCACATTGACGACATAAATTAATTTAATATCTGAAAATATATAGAAATAAATATATATAACATAACAAAAATTTTCTTTCAACTACTTACATCTATGGTAGTCTAAATGATGCTTTCTTTTAAAGAACGCAACTGCCGAAGATAATTATAGAAACGAAACGAAAAAATGAACAAAAACAAACGAAACGAAAAAAAACAACCCTTTTTTTTTGCAATAAGAAAAAGGAACCATACAAATCTACCTAAGATGTGTGTCTTTGTCTTTCGCTTTACTCTGTCTATGTTTGTTTGCAATTTGACCACACTAGATTCTTAATCTATTAACATTTATTATAGAAATACATATTAAATTTAAATATTTTCTTTTGTCTTTTATTTTATTAATAGACAATTGTTTTCACAAGCCGGTGACAACGCAAAATTTAAGTTGTTTTAATCCTCAATTTTGTTTTATGTATGAAAAAGAGATACAAAAGTCTTCCATGGTTGATTTTTTATATGTCTTATTAGAGTTGTAGTTTTCAGTATCATTTTCCTCTTCTCTACTACATCTTGACATGCCGCGACATCTGCTTCATTCTGCGTATATCTTTCAATCTGGTTGTCGCCTACACTATTAATGTGCTTATCAGCACAATTTTTTTTAGCAAAATTAATTAGTAAAACATTAGTATATTAGTAAAGCATTAGTATAAAGCAGTTAAGTGCTGAATAAGTATAACAAAAATGTTAGCTGAAAACACGATTTTAGCAAAAAAAATTGCTAAAAAATAGTATACCTGATTTACAAGACGTTTTACTAACTTTTGTACTAACTTATTTTTTTGAGTGTACCAAGTTTTCACAATGCTATGTCTAACGAATCAATAGCTATAACGAAGTATTTTTCGATCCCCTCTAGATACGTTATATCGAAGTTTCACTGTATTTATCAAAATATTTGACGTCACAATCATGGTCTTTTGTCAAAAAAATTATATTGTAAATAAATATTTATTTAAATCATTAGTATTCAATAATTAAACCTAAACATTGACAAAAAAAAAAAAGCTTTCTTAAGAATTTGTTTAAGAATGACGTCGAAAACAAACGGCAGACAAACCCCAGAAATTATAAATTATATGATAATTATAATAAAAATGACAAACCTTAATAGGAAAATTTTTTATTTTCGAATTTGGTATTGTTGTTTATAAAAAATGTTTATAACAAATGTTTATAACTTTTTGTTTACCAAGATACTTAAGATTTATACTACATTTACACTAGAACCAAAAACTTGAAGCTTTTAAAAACTACTTGTATTTACTTGTCAAATTCTATACAAATTTGAAATCAAAAACTAAAAGTTTTTGAAAACTACTAGTTTTTGGTTCTAGTACAAATTTAGTATTAAATTGTTCAATATTTTGTTATAAATTATTACATATGTTTGCTATAATTATCTTAAGTGTTAAATAATAAAATGATAATTTATGATAATAACAAAATATTATCATTTCGAGTACCATCTATAAGTATTTTCGAAACACAAAAAATTTTCTTACTTTTTACACTCGAAAAATAATATCTACTTGAAGTTTTGTTTTATTACCAAGTCTTACAAAATAAACTTTTAAGAATTTAATTTTTTTTTTCGCTTTTACCTTCTTTCAATAATGATAACCTACATTATTTAGAAGGTTATTACCACAAAGTTTTATACATTTCTATTTATTTGTTTGTTTTCAATCGAAATTATATTTTAAAACCACAACAAAATTGAGTGAACGTCATAAATCAAAGTTTAAATTTTAATGTTCCAAAATGTATACACTAACAATTAAATTATGATTTTGAAATATTTTATGATTATCTTAAACTGCCTACTCAGAACATTTAGAAGAATATGAGCAATAAACTTAATAAACCTATTAACTACCTAATCAGAGTGATTTTAAAACCAAACACAGTCGTAAAATTATATTATTATATATACAAGAATGTCTACCCAGTGTACAATTGGAATTCGAAACGACTCATAAACCTTCTGTTAAAACAACTGTAATTTTAGTTAAAAGGCGATAAGGTAATTACAGTTAAAATAACTAAAAATGTAGTTGTTTTTAACTGTTAAAAAACAACTGACAAATGTAGTAAAAAAATAAAAATGTCACCAAAACAACACTTTTTTAATACAAAACACTTTTTTAATACAAGACACTTTTTTAATACAAAAATTTTGAAACAACTCTAAAAATTGATAAAGACTACTGTTTTTAAGTTATTTTTTCGGTATTTTAAAAATATTGTTTAATCAATCAAAAAATCTCTATTTCCTTCAATTACAATAAAAATTTGTATTTCTGACATCCCACTTAAAATGCAAAGTAAAAATTCCAAACGGTACTTCAGTTATGACGATTTAAAAATGGTTGGTAACCGATTCGATATATATATATAGGGTACGAGTAACGCTATTTTATTCCGGTAATGGTATTTTAAGTGTAACGATATTTCAGTTATTTCGGTAACGGTTTTTTTGCTTTTACGGTATTTTACTTATTTCGGTAACGCCATTTTAGTTATTTCGGTAACGTTATTTTATGGATAACGATAGTTAGTTTTTGATTCGATAACGGTATTTTAGCGATTTTGCCTGCCAACCCTGGTTTTAGTGCATTGGAGATGAATGAATAAAATTTTCTAATTATTATTTGCAAAGTATGAACATATCAATAAAATCAAATATAAACTAAACGAGAATTTTTAAAACTCCATATAATCTTCTATTTTTAAATTAACGGAAATGATCTGTTTACTGCAAAATTACTGTTCCGGTAGTTGTTTACTAAAATACTAAAATAACTGCTTCAAACAACTGTTCAAAAATACAGTAATTTTCTTTAGTTGTGTTTTAAATAACTGTCAAAATAATTGTTTTTTAATTTTTCATAGAAAAACAACTGTAATTGCAGTTAAAAACAAGTGATATTGATTACTGTTCACACAACTGTCATCTAGTAACTGTAAAACTTTTTTTAGTGAAGTTTTTTCTTTGCAGATTAATTCACTTTTTGACGCTTAAAGAAAAAATTAGTAAAAATTTTTGATAAAATAACTGAAAGCAAGTTAAAAATTAAGTTGCGGAAAAACTACTTAAACTAGCAATTTTTTGATAAAACAAGTACTATTGATTACTGCTCACACAACTGTCATCTAGTAACTGTAAAAATTTTTTTAGTGAGGTTTTTTCTTTGCAGATTAATTCACTTTCTTAAGCTTAAAGAAAAAACTAGTAAAAATTTTTGATAAAATTACTGAAAGCAAGTTAAAAATTAAGTTGCGAAAAAACTACTTAAACTAGCAAATTTTTTGATAAAACAAGTACCATTGATTACTGCTCGCACAACTGTCATCTAGTAACTGTAAAACTTTTTTTAGTGCGGTTTTTTCTTTGCAGATTAATTCACTTTCTTAAGCTTAAAGAAAAAATTAGTAAAATTTTTTGATAAAATTACTGAAAGCTAGTTAAAAATTAAGTTGCGGAAAAAAACTACTATAACTAGCAAATTTTTTGATAAATATTATTAGAAATACCAGAATAGCAAGCTAAATTTTAATTAATTGAAAATAACAAATTAATCTGGTGAAATTATTAAAAAATTTGCTAAATGTTAGTCGACAAAATAATAATAATAATAAGAAAATAGAAAATTTAAAATTTTTTTTTTTTTATATGAAATCAGCAATCGACAATTTTTAAGGAAATAGTTCTGTTGATTTTAGCAAAACATATTGTTATTTGCATTCTACTAAATTTAAGGTTTATAATCAAAAAATTTGTTGATATTCCAGTTTTTGTTTGCTGTTTTTTAGTCTACAAGTATTTAGACTAATTTTAGCAGATTTAATTTCTATTTTCAATTAACTAAAATTCAGCTTGAATACAACTAAAATTAAGCAAATAAACAGTTTTATTTTTGCTGTTCTATTATTATGAATCTGCTAATTTTAGCAGTTTTGTCAGCAACATCATTTTTCTGTGAGTGTATAGTTCTTTAACGACTTACAAAATACTCTAAATAATAAAATTAACAGATTTTTTTTACTAAATATTAGTAATATAAGAATAGCAAAAATCTGTTGAATTTACAAATATTTAGTTATATTTAAACTAAATTTTAGTTAATTGAAAGCAGAAAAATAATCTGCTAAAATCAACAAAAACATTTACCCTCATGAAATCAGCAATCTACAGCAAACATTTCTGTTGATTTTAGCAAAATAAACTTTTATTTGAATTCTATGAAATTTGAGGTAAATATAGCAAACATTTTGTTAATATTACAGTTTTTGTTTGCTATTTTGAGTCATCAAATACTTAGTGAAAGTTATTGCTAATTTTTTAAAATGATATTTTCAATTAACTAAAATTCACATAGAATATAACTGAAATTTTGTAAAGTTAACAGATTTATTGTTGCTGTTTTTATTTTATTAATATTTAGCAAAAAAAAAAAAAAAAAATCTGCGTAATTTAGCAGTTTTTATTGTAAGGTCATTTTTAACTAATTTTAGTAGCTTTTACTGCTATTTTTAAAGGGTCCGCCAAATAACTTTTTTTTTTGAACTCTTAAACCAATTGGGCTTTGTATGGCGTCATACCAAGGTCTTTATGCAAAATTCGTCTCAATGAAATGTTCAATTGTTGAGAACGACGGTGAATTGATGTTGATGGCGCTTCACGCACACTTTCTGCCACAGCAGCAATATTCTCGGGTGTACGCACTGTTTTTGGCTTTTCACGCTTTGCTTTATCGATGAGGATGCCAGTTTCTTTCACTTTTTTTACAAGATAACGAACATACGGACCATATTCGTTCAGCGGATCTGTCAAATCAGACATGAGCTAAGTGTTACCATTCACGAAATAAGCACTAGTTGAAAAAAAAACGGTAGATGGCGGACCCTTTAGATGTTTATTTCTATTAGTGTATGAAACGAAAATTTGGGAACACAATTATTTAAATTAAAAAAAAAAAAACAAATTTTCGTTTCCTAACAATACCGGACTTAAGTCACTTCAGCCAATTATGTAGCAGCCTTTACAAATTTGGGCATTTTGAAATTTCTTATATTTTATAGATTTTTCTTTTATTTTATAGTCTTTAAGAAGTCATAATTTCCGACCGCTCTGAAATGTGTTTTTGCTAGGATATGTAATACATTTTTTATTATCTTTTAATCATATTTTTTGTCGACGCCTTAGCATGTGCGATGAACGTTAAAATGTGGTAAGATTTTGTTGTCTCAAATACATTTTTGTCCAAGATAAATCAAAGTCCCTATCAAAAACTGTATTTCAACTTAATACCAGAATATTTACTCGCTGCATTACTTTTACTCGCGATGTCCCAAAAGATAAAAATGATTTTTTATATTGAACTTTTTTGTAAGCGAGAGAGCAATAGGTGCCTATTTTTTTTTTTTTTTTAATTAAACCTATCACTTTTGGGACATCACACACACACGCAATGCAACGAGTAAATAGGTTGGTAATGAGTTGAAACCCCGCTTTTTCTGGGTCACTTAAGTAGTAGGTGGTGCCAACTTAAAGTGACATCTGAAAAGATAATCACCCCTATCGTGAATAAAAAGGGAAATGTTTGTTCCCATGTAATTTTCATTCCCCTCAAGAGAAAATTGGTATCGTGAATTTCCCATGAAATTTTATTTTGCTATTCACGAGTGAATGATTAGACAAAGGGAACCAATTTCGAGGGAACTATTATTCTCGATTGGAATTGAGTGAAAAGGAAAACAATTCGAGGGGAAAAATATTCACGATAGGGGTGAATAACTCATGAAAGTAATGTCATAGATCATTAAAAAATTTTATAATTTTATATAATTAAGACCTGCTAACTTATGTCAAAATAACCAAAGACTAAAGCTTAGCCATACACTCAGAATATTCTTACTGTAACTACATGTAGGTCAATCGGGTAGTAGACAATAGTAGTTTTTTTAACTGCTATTGCAGTAATTTTCTATGAGAAAGCGAAAAACGACTAATTTAGACAGTTATTTCAAAAAATATCTAACCAAAAATACTGTACTTCAGTAACAGTTGTTTTGAGTAGTTATTTTAGTATTTTCATAAACAACTACCAAAAACAGTAGTTTTGCAGTAAACAGTTAATTTTTGTTAGTTATTTAAAAAGTAGACGATTATGACGAGTTTTTAAAAATGCGTATTTGGTTTATATTTGTTATTTTTAATATTTTCATAGTTTGCAAATAAAAATTAGAAAATTTCATTGCATAAACGTCATAGCTGGAATACCGTTTGGAATTTGACTTTCTATTTTATGTAGGATGTAGGAAATACATTGTTGGTAATTTTTATGACAAATATAGTAGTCGCCTTTTTGACTACATTTGTAGTCATTTTAACTGCAATTTTTAGTCATGCCTGCCTTCTTAATTTTTAGTCATGTCTGCCTTCTTAATAGTGATTAATGTTAAATTTATATGGAAACATCTGTGTTTAAAGTTAAACTCTGGTTACTTTTAAAAAAGTTACTCGCCCTTAATGATATTTAAATTTTTTAAAGTTAAAACTTTTTTTTTAAATCATGGTTTTTGAATTTTTTTTTAAAGTGTAGTAGCATTTTAATAAAAACTACCCAGCCAGAAAAATACGAACGGCAAAGCATTGGCCCAGTGCTTTCAACGGTGGTATGAGCGTTGGCAGAGCGTTGGATATCTGAAGATTTAAGTGCTTTGCCAACCCCAAAATGATAACACCGGGCAGGGCTGGGCCGTTCCCTTTTTAAAACGTTGGCAAAGCACTGGCAATGAGCGCTTTGCCAGTACCAAAACCATAATTTTAAAACGTTGGCAAAGCATTGGTAGAACAACCAATAAAGTGCTTTTTTAATAATATAATAAGTGCTTTGCCAACCCCAAAATGATAACACCGGGCAGGGCTTGGCCGTTTCTTTTTAAAAACGTTGGCAAAGCACTGGCAATAAGCGCTTTGTCAGTACCAAAACCAAAAACGATCCATAAAGTCCTACTTATTAATTCACTTCAGTAAAGAGTTGTATTATTTCTTATTGAATGATTTTGGTAATTTTACAATTTTACTAAAGAAAGAAATTTGAAAATAAATTTCTTAAGTAAAATTTTAGTACAAAATCTATACTTTGTGCTGACTATACTCCTATTATATTCTTAACTTCAAATCATAAATTGCAATTTAGTTTTGAATTTTTCACTTCTTGTTGTGAACAAGGGATGTGCCACAGTTTTTATTAAGTTAACGGTTGTAAATTTTGTAAATAAGTACTGGCAATGCACTTTTTGCAAATGTTGGGAAAGCGTTCTAAGTCAGTACTGAGCCAGTGCTTTTTTATTTTTACGGTTGTAAATTTTGTAAATCAAGTACTGGCAAAGCACTTTTTACGAACGTTGGCAGAGCGTTCTAAGCCAGAGCTGTGCCAGTGCTTTTATTATTTTTACTGTTGTAAATTTTGTAAATTAAGCACTGGCAAAGCACTTTTTAATAACGTTGGCAGAGCGTTGTAAATCAGTGCTTTGCCAGCACTTTATTTGTTGGATCATTGCCAAATAGTGCTCTGCCAGTGCTTGATTTTTCAGACCATTGGCAATTTCTGGCTGGGTAGTCATTATTTTTGTTTTAAGCAAAAACGGAAAAAATTTTGGCACAACTAAAAAATGTTTGGCAGTAGAATGTACTAAACAACTGTAAAAATTGTACTAATTGTTGGCAACTGTGTGTTTGGATATAATTTCTTCTGGCAACACTAAAAAATATACATACAAAGTCTCGTAAAAATTAAGGTTAAGACGCTTCCGCAAAAAATTGTTAGCATTGTCGACAACATTTTTTCTAAAACGGCCATTTTCATTGTTCCTCTTTAAACAGACAAAGTTAATCTTTTATCAGTCAAGTTAAACTTTTAACTATCACAAAATGCATATGTAAACTAGAAAGATTTCAAAGGTGGAATAACTTTAATCAAGTTGATTAATTTCGCAGTCTGATTAAGCTATACATTGTTGTAATGAGGGCTTTCAAAAACTACCGAAATACTAAATTTTAATTGCGATTTTTTTTTTTTAATTAAAACAGTTTGTGAGTCATCTCTAAGCACGATTTTAAAATTTAAACCATCGAGTATAATTTATTACAAATTCAAAAATTCATATTGTCAATATTTTTTTGTAACGTACTGTTCTTAGAACATCATCAAGAAATATAAAAAATAAAATTTCTTGATAAAAATTTTTAATTTTTATTTATTTGAAGAATAAAAAATGTCTACTACCACCTACTAGTAGAATTGTTATTGAACTATTAAAAATATAAATCCTTACTAGACATGTTTAATGATTCAAAATTAACAACTACCCAGAAAGCGCTTAGATTGGTTATCGATTCAAAACATCGTAAAAATTTTATCAATATGGAAAAATTTTTTATAGCTAAATTACCGTACCAATTTCAAAATATGCTATTTTTAATAAAAAAAAAAAAACTTGGAACTGTTGCCACTATAGCGTCAAAAATAATCAAGGGCTCTTTTTTTTGGGAATTAAGGGAATTTTTGAGGAGTTTATGAAAAAGTCCTAATCATTAGCCCTTTCGCTACAGATTTTCTGTGGCTGTTCAGTTTCAGTACTTTGTTTTACTCTAGACCTTTATATGGATCCCTAGCGGAGAAATTTGGTCTTAAAACTCAAACTATGCTCTTCCCAAATGGGTTAACATTATTTCAAATTTTGTGTTGTTTCTGTAACAAAACTTTCAACAAAGTAAAAACATTTTTGAAGTCTATTTTAAATATTTAAATTTAAAATATTTTTCTAAAAAACCTCAATTTTGTAACACTTTTTAAAATGTTTATATCAACTCTGGTGTAAGCATTTTTGTTTTAGAGACAATTTTTAATAAAAATAATGTAAAATTTTATATTAAAATTTAAAAACAGTCACGTTCCTTAAATATAGTGGCAATTTTCGTTTACCAATCGATACAGTTTTGCAAAAAATATTTTTTTGATAATTTTGACATTTTTGAATAATGTCGTACACAGAAAAACATAAAATCAAATTTTAACTGAATTCGGCTCTAGTAAGTAAATTGTAGTATCAATTAACCCTCTAACGCCTGACGATGACATTTGTCATCGTTTATATAATTGAACCCAAATGCTTCGAATGAGTGTTTTATACTTAGAAATTGATATAGTTCGATATAAAAATGAATTAGCTAAAAGTTTTGCGAAGAAACTGTTCGTATTCAGTGCACTGTTAAAACGCGAGAAAGCTTTAAAGTTCAAATTTTGTAAAAATTAAAAATTATTAATTATTTTTTAATTAACTGAGATTTCCAACAACTAAAACACTTATTTAAGTTGATTTAAAACTCTTGAAAATTAAGTATAAGTAAGATTGAAGGTATTACCTTTAATAATCAGTCCTTATTTTTCTTCAAGGACGAACAGGATTTTATCAGGATATCTCTAAAGGACATTGTCTTAACTTATAAAGTAATGGACGGATCGTTTTGAAATTTGGTATAGAGAAGACAATCAGTAATAGTAGCAAAAATCTAAAGTTTGAACAAAAAATATTGAAGTTAAGATACTTTTTCGCCCTATTTCGCATTTTGCAAAAAGCGAAAATCGCCATATCTTCTTAAAAAGAAACACAAAAAGTTTATTTTGGGATTGTGGTTATGTCTTGGTAAGAGCAATAATTTTTGGTACAAACTTTTGTTTTACTTGCATTAGTTTTCGAGATAAATTTTAAATTATTTTTGCTCATATCGCCGAAAGTAGTCAGCGAAAAACATTTTTTTAAGAGAAATTATTATTTTTTTTTTGCGAGACGAATACATGGTATGAATTTCATTGCAAAACAAAATTCGGGCATTAGAGGGTTAAATTATTTTGTAACTATTTAATTGATTTAATTTCATATCTATCAAAAATTTGATTGAATATTGTTTTTAAAATCAAACAAATTTTTAATAGATTCTATTAAAACTTTAACTAAAATTGCAAAAAAAAAACGCCAAAAATTGCGAAAAAAAAATCGAAAAAATCTTCTAAATTTAAAAAAATCACTATTATTTAAAAAAAAATCGTAACAATTTAAAAATTCCCAAAGTTAAAAGTTGTCAAAATTAAAAAAAATTGCCAAAATTTAAAAAAAAATAGTTAATGAACAAATTAACGAAATCAAAAAAATCACTAAAGTTGAAAAAACAAACAATTAATAGATGTTATTAAACTTTTAAATAAAAATAATTTTGTAATCAAACGAAAGTTCAATTGAAATTTTATTGACAATAATTTTTTTCAGGGTGGACTTTAAAGCTCTCTTAACGAAAAGAAATGCTTTATCAGATGGCCACAAAGCAGTGTTGCCACCAACATAATCGCAAATTACACATGAATCGTGCCAAAATTACACATGAAATTACAAATTACACATGCTTTCTTTTTGAAACAAAATAACGTTTTTTTTTTTGTTTGAATTTTCAAAAAATGCCTTTTTTTGTTTAATTTTTAAAAAAACTTAACGATTTTTTTATTTCATATACTAATTTATAAAGTATTTTTTTTTTTTTTTTAAGAGAAGCAACACTCAGGAAATTCTTCCTATTATTTTATGTGTTGCTTTTTTGAAAAGGGGATAGTGGAGAGATGAAAGGTGGTGAAAGATGAAGGGCTTCAAACATGGCAACACTGTAATTGCGCGAGATGATAAGTCTTAGAACAGTTGTTGCTCGCCACCTGATGTAGACTTGGCGAATTTATTGAAGCTTTTTGTTTCATAGCCCTGATTCATTATTTTACTTCGGTGGGGTTAAGTGCTATGGGAACACCGAATGTGGGTGTAGCGATACATATAAGTGATAGAAAACTCATACATATTATTTTTCTAAATTGATGTTGTCGTCACCGGGAATCGAACCCGGGACCATCCGTGTAACAGTCCAACGCGCTAACCATTACACCACAACGCCCACATGGTCCGCCATTTCTATGAATTCCTTCTTTCGTAAATAAAATCGATGAAATGATATCAGATGACAGTTTATTTCTTAAATCTGTTTTACAATTGTATAAATTGCTAAATATTCGTTCTGCTGCAGCAGATTTGCAAAGTAGGAAATAATCTGTCTCCCAAGGAATTTGTTAATTTAAAAACCTTTTTCCAATATTCTTCCGGATCCATATTACTATGAAGTTCAAATTTGTTAAAATCTAAAAGTGCATGCTGTCGCCATTCATTATCAAGTTGTTGCAAATTATTATTAAAGGAAGAAAATCTTTTTTTAAACAAATACAATGATTGAGGTTGACAAGATTCTGCAATTTTTGGATCAACTATATCCACAATGGTATAAATATCATCACTAAAATCAAATATTGTTTTTATTTGCCGAATTGTCTCTATATAAAACTCCCGACATTGGGATTTTAAAACATCCACTTTTATGTAATTTGAATAAAAAGTTTGCATTATTTGCTTTATTTCGGATTTCATGTTATACAATACTGGCTTTTCTGATTGAAAAAGAATATTAAATGAAGTTAAAATTTCTAAGGCATACGATAAAAATTCGAAATAAATTTTGGTTTTTTCATCATCTAATGCCTGCAACATCGATTCAGTAGTCTTGGAGGGATCTTCAAAAACTTCTAGTCTTAGAAAACTTCTTAAAGATTCATATTGCTCTAAAACACGATTAACTCATGAATGTAATGAAAGCCATCTTGTAATGGCAGGGGATACTATTTTATGACCACCAGTCCGTTGTTCTTCTTTATTCTTCTTTTGTAAGGCTAACAAGTGTACAAAAGAATTTGTATTAGTTGTTTTTTAAAACAAGTGTTGGAAACTGTTTTAAACAACAAAGTAATATAAAAAAATAATGCTCAAAAACGTAAAAATTTGAAATTACACATGAATTACACATGCAGCCAATTACACATGGGCTACACATGAAACGAAAAATTACACATGATATGTGTAATTACACATAAAGTGGCAACACTGCCACAAAGATAAGTGTATCCAAATGGAAACAATATAGCTAAAGGGTTAACTTATTTTCCTAGCAATTTTTGCAAGTAAGAAACTTAGTGTTTCAGGTTTGGCAAACAAAATTGTAAAAAAAAACACTTAAAACAAAATTTAATGACCTAGTCACAAAAAGATTTATAAAACGTTTCCGATATGCAATATTGTCACCGAACTCACCTAAGAGAAACAGTTCGTTGACATGTCCCAAATAAATTCTTTAACATGCTTCATATAAAATTGATTTTTATTATGTGATTAACTTGACCCCAAAAGCACAAAAGTGCTAATTTACCAAATATTGGTTTAGAATATTATTTTTCAGACCTAATATTATACAACAAATTTTGATTAAAATCTATTGACTAATATGTACCTATTTTTAATAAAGGGTGGTTAAACTTTAAGGGCCGATGTTGATTTTGAATAAAACACAAATTATTTAGGAAATTATTGTCATTTATTGTTATTATGATAATATTAGTATTTTTCAATTATGTATGGAACAAAATATCGGCCAAATGGCCGCCGCGACCTCGGCGGCACACCTCCATCCGATGGTTCAAATTTTCGTTGACGCTGAGGCATAATTGAGGTTCTATGCCGTTAATGTGCCGAATTATCTCATCCTTTAGCTCTTGAATTGTTGCTGGCTTATCGATGTACACCTTTTCTTTCTAATAACTCCAAAGAAAGAAGTCCAACGGTGTCAAATCACATGATCTTGGCGGCCAATTGACATCGCCACCACGTCAGATAACGCGGCCATTGAATTTGTCGCTCAAAAGCGCCATTGTTTCGTTAGATGTGTGTCAAGTGGCACCGTCCTGTTGAAACCACATATTGTCCACATCCATATCTTCCAATGCGGGCCATAAAAAGTTCGTTATCATCTCACGATATCGAACACGACGACGAGTTGAGGTGGACGGCTGTTCAGCCACGCTATCGCGAACAGCAGCAATATTTTATGCAGCACGAGCTGTACGAGCATGCACAGGTGTTTTCACATCTACAGACCCGGGTTGCTCAAATTTTTGCACGATTTTTCCGATTGTACGCACATTTGGACGATTAAATTGACCGAAAAAATCACAAAGTGCACGATATGCATTTTGATTTGAACGCCCATTTTCATAATAAGCCCATTTCATAAATAACTTTAACGCGTTGCTCGATTCTGTATCTTTCCATTGTTCAAATTTAGTTAGTCTGAAATTGAGAAATGTCAAATTAAATGCAGAAAAAAACTTGACGTTTAGGTGTGGTTCACATTAAAAAAATTAAAATATTCTTAACCCATTTTAATCCAAACATCGATTCCGTGGGAATTTTTAAATGAAATTTGGTATAAAGATGCAATGGTGCCTCAATAGGATTTTTCTATAATTTTTGTACACTTATTTCGCCCTCTTGTTGGTGTCGTTGTGGTTATGGTTAGCGCGTTGGTTGTAATGGTTAGCGCGTTTTACTGTTACACAGATGGTCCCGGGTTCGATTCCCAGTGACAACAACATCAATTTAGAAAAAAAATATGTATGAGTTTTCTATCACTTATATGTATCGCTGCGCCCACCTTCGGTTTTCCCATAGCACTTAACCCCACCGAAGTAAAATAATGAATTAGGGCTATGAAACAAAAAAAAAAGGTTCAATAAATTCGCCAACTCTACATCAGGTGGCGAGCAACAACTGTTCTATGACTTTTTATCATCTCGCGCAATTACAGTCTTGCCATGTTTGAAGCCCTTCATCTTTCACCAACTTCCATCTCTCCACTATCCCCTTTCCAAAGAAAGCAACACATTAATTAATAGGAAGAATTTCCTGAGTGTTGCTTCTCTTTAAAAAAAAAAATGGTTTAAGATTTTTTTGAAATTAAATTTTTATGTTTTGTTCTAAAGCAAATTTGTGTCAAACTTTAATACACAATTTGATCTATCGGATTTTTACGATTTTTAAGAATATTTTTAAAATATTAGACCCGTTTCACACACGGCAATTTTACTTGCGCAATTCTTGAGTTTATTGAAGAGGGAGGAAAAGAGAATGGAAGGGGGTACAGACTTGCCCGTACTCCAATTTCGTTTTGTGATGTCATCCGCAATTTTCAACACTGCAGGTTGATATACGAAAATTGCTGAAACAAACGTTTCCTGTGTGAACACAAAAGCAATTTCAAAGGAGAATTAAAAAAAATTGCGCAAGTAAAATTGCCTTGTGTGAACCAGGACTTAGTGTTTTTAGAAAAATTTTCAAAATTATAATTTTTTTAAATTTTTTGTTTCTTTTAAGAAAGTTGCTAATTTTTCACATTAAAAAATCAATTTTCTGGTTATTAAAGTTTTTACAAGTTCGTAAAAATACTTGATCCGATCTATTAATTTTACAAAAAAAGCACACACTGCACAACAAATTTTTCTCATTTAAAAATTTTTCCCATACGTCCCTAACTAAATCAGAATATAACCTTTATAACAGCGCACAGTGGGATAAATCACAAAATTTGTGGAAATAATTCGGCCATTTGTTAACTTGTGGTCCGATTGCAATGAAATTTGGAACATGCATAAAAGACATAAAATGGAGTTTAAGTTTTGATTTTGAACCTTCCAGACCCTTTGGGGGCGGCAAAATGGCTGCCCAAAGTTGGGTACTTTTTTCATAAAAAATTTTGAGTGTTTGCCATTTTTTTGTTTCTCATCCGATTTTCAAAATTAGTAATCTTCTTGCAAAGATGAACAAAAAACATGCTTACATGTGTGGGTTACCTCCAATAGTTTCCAAGATATTCCGATTTGAAAATGCTAAATTCCAAATTTTGTCCGACTCAGGTCCAAAGTTTTTCGAATATCGGACGAAAATTGGGACCAATTTTCGTTTTAAAATAACGGTTATTTAGCCAATAAAATTCTTGATTGAAATTAGTTCAATATCTTGTTTCAGTCAAAAATTACATTAGTTTAAAGTAGAAATTAAAAAAAAAAGTAAATTTTGGCGATATTTTCCCCAAAAAGCACCAAACTTCTTATCGCTCCAGACAAATATTTTTCTTCTGAACATATAAAGTATGTATACTTTTCTGGAAGGTCTTTTTATATAAATGCGAGTTGTGGTAAAAAAAATTTTGATTTGTAAATACTTTTCCCCCCATCCGCTTCCAAAGTTGCCATATTTTTGAGGTAAATATCAACTTTAACTCACAGTTAAAAGTTGTGCACGCCTCCAATTGGGTAGTGGAAACCGGTTTTAGATACTCCAACAGATACCTAATGTAGTGTGTAAGTCATTTCCAATCCCCGCTTTAAATGACGACATGGCAGCAACAAACGAAAAAAAATCCCATTTTTGGAATTTTTTTTTTTTTATTTTTAGGAATTGTGGGATTGTTTTCAGAAAATCATAAATTCTGACATTTGTTTCGATTTGTTGACCTTAAAGTCTAGTTAAATTCAAAAAATCATTGGATTATGTCTATTAATAAATATTTTATTGAATAGTGAAAATTTTTATTTAAGCAAAAACTGAAATTTTTACCTTCATATTTGGATTACCCAAGTTTTTGTTTTACCAAGATGGCTAAATTCAACCTTTTTTAAAAAAAATCACAATCTACAGGTAATTTTCTTTTCAACGATACCAAACACTGGTATGTTATGTTCATAACTCCTAAACAGAAAATCTTCAAAAATTAGCCCTTATTCATATATTTCTTCTAATGTGTCCTCGTATTCACATCTGACATAATTGGGTCAGGGTTTTTGTGGTTAAATTTGACCTTTGACATTAAAATATGGCAGACAAATTCATCGCTTTTATTAAATTTTCAATTGAGTTAATTTTACTTTAAAGTCGATTTTTTACAATTTTTCTCAAATCGCTTCCAAAACTATGAACAAACTTTAAACATGACCTATTGTCGTGTTAATCGAAAGTTTATTAAAAAATTCAATAAAATAATTTTAAATATTTTTAATCAATATCATTATTAAATATACCTTACCAATTGTAAGGTGTTGCACCAGAAAATTGGTAAAAATATTAAAAATGTATAACGTCATCAAAAGTTTGACAAAATGGATGAGTTTTTTTTTTTATAACTTTTTGATAAAGATTAAGATTTCTTTTAAAAATGTTGTTGTATGTTTTTTTTAGCTACTAACTAATACTTTTTTAATTGGCATTTGTTCATAATTTGTCAGATAACTAAAAATATTGATATGATTACAATTGCTAAATTAAAGCAATGTTTATTTGGTATACTTTTTAATAGAGTTTTAAACAAAAAATACATATATAAAACAATTTTCTGTAGAATTGCTTTTTAATATTTGTTAAGAATTTCAGTCAATAAACAGAAGTTGTTTAGTTTAAAACGTGATTTTTTATAAAATTCTAATATAATTGAAACAGAAACTGAAATAAAAAACTAAAATTGCGACATTTCAAACGTTTTTGTTTTGTCTACGTTTTGTTAAATATTTAAAATGCAAATGACTTTATTTTAAAAAAATCATATAAATAAAATTTCATTATGGTTACTATTTTATTACCCTTCTCTCGTATGTCAGCCTCCCCACAAAACTTGGGTGAGTGTGTTGAAAAATCCGCCAGTGGTAACGGGAATTTTTCTGAGTGTACTTTTACGAATCCTAATGATACAGTGAATAACAAAACAAATAACAACGCTACAATGATGTCACCAAAGCGCTGGATTTTATTATTAATTTTTTATATATCGTATTTAATGTTTGGCGCCAGTATTTATTTTCATATTGAACATAAATTGGAATACGAAAAAAGGCTACAACAAAGAAGTGAACGTGTTGCTATACATGGTAAGTTTAAAAAAACGTCATCAAAATTTGTATAAAACTTTTTTCAAATTTTTAAAATCTTAAAAAACTCAAGTATTTTAAAAACTAAAATTTTTTGACTGACAGATTTAGACCTGCTAACTTATCTGAAAAAAAAAATATTCGCCCTTAATCTTAATTTGAATTTTTACAAGATGTGCAAAAATATGATATTAAATTTATAATATGCAAAATATGCAACAAAAACTGTCAAAATATGCATTAAAATAAGGATTTATAGCAAAATATGCATTTTTAACAAAATATGCTGAGATGTGCAATAACAAATCGTTGTCATTTTGTTGCAAATTATTTGTTTCGGAAAAGTAGTTGGTCAAAATTTTTGCTACTGACTACAAATATGCATTTGCATGAAAATCGCTGGCCTGATTATGAGTGGTTTAAAAAACGATTGCACTTAGATTTTTTATACAGTAACTACATTCGGATAGTAAACAGTAGTAGTTGTTTTAACTGCTATTTTACTAATTTTGCTATGAGAAAATGAAAAATGACTTATTTAGACAGTCATTTTAAAAAATAACTAACCAAATATACTGTATTTTAGTAACAGTTGTTTTGAGTAGTTATTTTATTTTAATAAACAACTACCAAAACAGTAATTTTGCAGTAAAAAGTTAATTTTTGTTAGTTATTTCAAAATAGATTATGAAGAGTTTTTAAAAATTTTCCATTAATTTATATTTGTTATTATCAAGGAAGGATACCGTAACCGAATCAAATACCGTAAACGTTATATTTAAAAAACAATAACTCTAGCCGTAATCTTTATTTTTATAAAGGATAAAAAAAATTCATTTCGGGCAGTGCTGCCAATTAGTTCAAAAATCGTCAAATTTGGTTGAAAAAATCTTTAAAATCGTCAGTTTGAGAATGAGAAATCGTCAAAAAAATCGTCATTCCGAAAACTATTTACATTTCAGTAAAAAAAATTAAAATTTTACGTTTTAATCACTTTAATTGTAATTATTTCATAATTTTAATGTTCTTTTTTATTAGTTCCTTTACAAATGACTCTGAGTCTTAAAAACACAACTCCCAATACTTATTTCGGGGAATACATAGAATTTTAAAATCACTAACCTATTTTAAAATCTGCAAAATTCATAAAGTTTTAAAATTTTTTTCCGATATTTGGTTTCACAAAATTTGGGCATACTAACAATAAAAAGGGAATTAAAGAAAAATATTGATTTACCTAGAATCAAAAATGTAGAAAATCACTCTTTTTATCAGTGATTTTAAAGAGTTTGGATTTGCCTTTGTAAATATATAAAAAAATCCATTCGAATTTCGTTGTTTTTTAGTTTCAATTAAAACAAACCTTTCAAAATGATGGAGTTTATATTTAGTTGATCATTAAATGGGTAAATGAAGAATTGTTATTCCATTTGAGATCATTTTATCACATTTTCCTTAGATGTTTTAAACAAAAAGAAACTTGATCAAATTTTGTGAGTAAATTTTAGAGAAATAAATTCAAAAATTTAAAAATTCTATTAAAATTACAAATTTTTATAAATCGTCATTTTCTATACAATAAATTTTGTGAAATCGTCAATCGTCATTTTATAATATTTCACTTCAAAAATCGTCAAAATGGAGACAAATCGTCAAAGTTGGCAGCGCTGATTTCGGGTTAATTTCGGTGTTGTACGTTTTTATTTTTGAATATAAAATTTTTTCAGAGAAAATATAAGGATTTTAGCAACGGAATTATATGAAATCACCAATAGCATAAAAGTTAGCAAACAAAGAGAATGGCATCTTTCAGCTACTGAGAAAAATCTATAAAATGTTGTTGCCTTGATGAAAGTTAAAATGAAATTCTTATTTCAAAAGCATTTACAGATTTGCATATTAATCAATAAGCTTAACAAGTTAACTTTGTACAGTATTTCTTTTTAACACACTAAACTTTTATGCTGACATTTAATATACAAATTAATAGGTAATATAAAAAACTTAAAAATAAAAAATCTGTTCAAATATGATTTCTGACATTACGAAAGCTTTAAAGGTAGTTATATAGCAATTGGCATTCTAACACGCTTATACGGCATTTACACTTGATTACAAAACACATGTTTTGCCAAAACGAGTGGAAAAGAATAAAGAACTGTTGGAATAGAATAAAGAGCTTAAATACGGGTTTTGCATTTAGGTCTGAACGTGGCTTTAGGTAGTCATTTGTTTGTTTAAATGGCAATGGAAAATTTACGTTACATTTTTTCTGAGAAAAATGTAAAAAATAACCCACATTAAAAGATTGTAAAGACTTTAACGTATCTAGGTATAGCAAATTTATTAAGTTAAATAAGGATAGAATAAATTATGTTTTTAATTTCTTTTATATCCATTGAACATATATAAAACGTAAACGAGCAATAAAGATATTGTAAAGAAAAATATTTAAAAAAATGTTAACAATTTTAAAATTTCACTGAAATTTAATTTTCCAATGACTGTAAACAATTTGTGATTTTTATTGCTTTAATGTATTAGGTCTTTTAACTAAATGCTGTAGTGAACAAGCTAGGAGTATTATGCATTGCATGATAACAATGAATTTCTGCATTAGATGTATGAAGTGCCACTGGAGACTTTTTATTCAATTAATGCAGTGTTTCATAATATTTAATAAAAGTTTTCATTTTATTTTTTAAAAACTACATAGTACTAATTGAAAAGTTTCACTAAATATATGAAACTTTTTCATAAAGCTTAAGAAATTTAGTTTTTACAACTTATGTAGTCATTTATGTTTATTGTTTTATTAATTTGTTGCTCGTTTTTATGGTTTATGCATTCATTTAAGGTTAGTTATTTTTAACCGCTTCCATAGTCGTTTTTACTACACTTAGAATACTATGTAGGTAAAGACCACTGCAAATATTGTTAAAAACAAATGAAATTTCACTTAAAGAAAGGACGACTTACATTTCAGTAAATTCAACTAACATTGTCACTTGTTTTTTAATGTTCAAAAAATTAACCACAATTGTAATAAAAATGAACCATATATGTTAGTAAATGTTATGTGGGCGTTGTGATGTAATGGTTAGCGCGTTGGACTGTTACACAGATGGTCCCGGGTTCGATTCCCGGTGACGACAACATCAATTTAGAAAAATAATATGTATGAGTTTTTTATCACTTATATGTATCGCTGCGCCCACCTTCGGTGTTCCCATAGCACTTAACCCCACCGAAGTAAAATAATGAATCAGGGCTACTAAACAAAAAGCTTCAATAAATTCGTCAACTCTACATCAGGTGGCGAGCAACAACTGTTCTAAGACTTATAATCTCGCGCAATTACAGTGTTGCCATGTTTGAAGCCCTTCATCTTTTACCACCTTTCATCTCTCCACTATCCCCTTTCCAAAGAAATCAGCACATTAATTAATAGGAAGAATTTCCTGAGTGTTGCTTCTCTTTAAAAAAAAAAACATTTTTTTTATTTTTTAAATAACATAACACTACTGTAAAAAATGAATGTAAAATCATAAAACAGTCATCTGATGTGGTTTGTTTTTTTAAATGAACTACAAGGTTACTAAATCTGTTCTACAAATGATTGACATTTACATTAAAAATAAAAAACTGTATTACAATCCAAACAACTACATATTTTTAAAGCAGAAGTTCCCCAAGTAGTTATTTTATCAATAGTTAAAAATAACTACATCGTTAGTAATTTTTATGGCTAATTCAAAACCTCATTCTTAAATTCAAATTTATTTCCAACAAATTTTGTTTTTGAAATGCTTGTAAGTTTTAGTTTTTCATTTAACAAATCTTTAAAAACAAAGTTCAGAATTACAAAAATTTAACAATGAGTATTTACAAATCCCCATTGTTGGTGCTACTTTAAAAAACATTTTTTTTTTTGTATTTACAAAAATAAACTACGAGACAATATTAAACATTACAAACCGTGTTTTGTAATGTTTTTCTTGTAGTCTACAAAACACTAGAAAGAGCTTTTTTTAGAATCAACACTCAGAAAATTCTTTCTTTTATTTAATTAGTTGCTTTCTTTTATAGGAGACATAATACGGCATTCAGGATAGATTGCAAAACACATATTTAAAATCTTTATTCTAATCCAACAGTTCATTATTCTTTTCCACTCGTTTTGACAAAACACGTGTTTTGCAGTCTAGCCTGAATGCCGTATTATGTCTCCTATAAAAGAAAGCAACTAATTAAATAAAAGAAAGAATTTTCTGAGTGGTGATTCTAAAAAAAAACTCTCTAGTGTTTTAAAATTTGTGAATACACTCAAATAAGTTTGCAGTTTAAATTAACTGCAAATGTAATTTAACTTAAATGATAAATCATTTAAAATCCGGTCTAATTACTTTTCATTTAAATAAAATGTTTCTTGTTATTTATTTTTAAATATCGTTTATATAACTAACAAATCCATAAGAAGAAATGAATAGTAAGATAAAAATAAATGTTTAAATTTTAACTACAGATCAGTAAAAATAAAAGTTATGTTCAGTTATTTGAAATTATTTCAGTTTTTTGTTTTTGTTTGGCAAAAAGTATACACACACACTACACGTGTACAATTTTTTAATTTCCTGTAATTTGAATTGATATAATTTTGTATAAAAACAAAACTATTTTTTAAAAAAAAACACGAATTTATTGAATAGGCGCTGCACACTTCCGAGTCCGCCCTACCAATACAGTGGAGATGGGCCCTAAGTGTCGAGTGTCCCGAGAGGATTTCCATCAAAAGACTCAGTTCCTTCCTACTGAGATTCAGAATTTCCCTCGTCTTGTCCTTGTCCGGGTTGCCCCAGAGAATATTTGTAGTCCTGCCAACACCCGCATTTTCCCAGATGGTCCTATGCATGGTGTCAGCCCAGTCCACCAGCTCCGCCTTGAGAGCTCGAAAAGGTTTAGTGTTCTCCAAACTGACTAATTCCAGGGAAGATCCTCCCCTAGCCAAATCATTAGCCACTTCGTTCCCCGCTGTACCACAGTGTCCCGGCACCCATATAATCTCAATGCGTCCCCGTGAAGAGAAATCGTTAATTTCCCCTTTACACCTGAGTATCGTCATTGATCCCACAGAGTCAATGGTCTGTAAATGGTAGTAACCCAGTAAAAATATTTCGTGGTCTTAGAAGCAGGATAAAACAAATGCGCTGATGTAAGTGCTTACTATTACATAATATTGAGAAGCAGCAAAAGAAACGTATAAAAATAAACAAACAAAAATTTTGAGCTTACACAGAAAAAATTATCAGCCTAAAATATCTAATTAAAAATTTGATTTGAATTTAATTTGTTTCTAAACAAATATTTAATTGAATCAAATATATATTTTAATTGACTTTTAAATATATAAATACATATTTTATTTTAGACGCAATTATCATATTATTTTTTCATACACTGTATGCATAAATAGAAAATTTTCAGTATAAAATACTAAATACATTTGAAGTTAACAAACAAAACAAGAACACACACAAACAGACTCAGCATTGCAAAAAACACACATTCCAACGTATATATCACACACTTTTTTTGTGAGTATCATATTTTTTTTTTGTAGAAGTTATTTATAACTTTTTTTTCCTTCTTAATTTTAATAAAAGGTTTAATTGATAGTATCATTGCCGTGATAGGTGCAAAATCAATTAAAATATTAATTGATTCAATAAATTTTTTAATTGAAACCCGTTTTTAGTTTTTTCTGTGTACTGTTTTCCATAACAAGGATGCAGGTTGTAATGCAGAAAGTTCCATATCGTGGATTATAAACTACCTGTAAACATTTTCCCGAGTGTTTTCTGATTGTGTTTTCGAGTATGAAATAAAAATAATTAGTAATTTAACTGTTTCTGAAGAGCTAGCACGTGGAGCGGTAAAATAAAAAAATAATAATTATAAATTAATTAATTATATGTCGAAAATTTTAACAACAAAAAACTAGTATCTGTAGAATTTTATTTAGATTAAGTTATGTATTCATATCATTACTTTTAATCGTAAAAATGTAGACATTAAATGTGATTTTACTGAAACCCATGAAATCACTGCTTTTTATAAGCTCTGAAATCCGCGTTTATTTTGCGAAAAAGTTATGCTTCCAAGTGGGAATTCGCCATATAAAAATCATATGTAAGCATATGTAAGCAGGCTTGTAAGGGATTCTTTTCGGCTTACTCCCTTAGAAACCTGCTTGCATGTAAGCCGCGTTTTTTACTGGGAAATTATTTTGAACAAATGTATTTATTTGAAAAATAAATTCATGTTCTTTTATTTTTAACTCAACTGAAAACTTTTTTAATTATTTTCGTTTATTGAACCTTATTTCTTATTTTTAAATTTTCTAATTATTTGAGTTTAGGTTTGTTTTTTATATAAAAGATTTTTATTTTCAATATTTCGCTACTCCTTTGTGTAGTATCTTCAGGAAAAAAAAAATATATTTTTAATATTTTGCTACACAAAGGAGTAGCGAAATATTGAAAATAAAAAAACTTTTATATAAAAAACAAACCTAAACTCAAATAATTAGAAAATTTGAAAACTTTTTTATTAAACTACAAATATTCTGAGTGTATATTTTTGGGTCTAATATATTTTATGTTTTAAAGTTAACCACAGGGTTGTGATATTTTTTAAACAACGATTCAATAGCAATTCCAGTATAAGTTAATTTTTTACTATTTACTGACTTGCGTTATTAATTAGATCATTTATAGTTTGTTGAAATATAAAATTAACACATATTTTATGAAGTTTTAAACTCGTATTTAAATTTGCAAAATACTAAAGTTTATTTATAAAATATTACAATAGACACTATAAAATTATTAAGAAACGCACGATTTAAAAAGTAAATTTTACACATTTTTTAATATACAAAATTATTAATCACATGTTTACTTTAATATATCTCGCCTAAAACACCCTCTCAATTTGTCTCAATAAGGGCTGCCAGATCATTTTAGTGAAAAATCGCAAATTTGAAAAAAAAAATCGGCAACATCAAGGGGACAATTCTATAAAAAATACGGTTATCGTCCAAGTTTTGAAGTTCAATTGGCCAATTATTTAATTAGTATTCTAATGCCAATGAAATGTTTTCAAATTGTCATTGATTAGACCAATGGTAATGAAATGGCACCAATGCCCAAAACTACCAATAGTAATTGTTTATAAAAAGTGTTTTGTTTTAGGTAAAAATGATAAAAATTAAAAATTTAAGTTTTAAAAGTATTTACTATTTTATTTAAGTTTTATAACGTATACACTATTTATTCTTGTTTGGTAACTGATTAGTAGGGCTGCGATCTCCATGCGAATACATGTTTTTTGTCGATAATCTAAGAACGATGTCGATCAATTATCTTTCCGAATCAATAAATTTGCGTTAAAATGGCATCGATTTGTTTTTGCATATTTTTGCATATTTCGGTGAAAATGCATATTTTTGCATATTTTGGTTTTAAATGCATATTTTTGCATATTTTCAATTTATAAATGCACAGTTTAGCATATTTTGGAATTTTTAAAAGATTTTTTAAAAAATTTACATATTAACAAAAAAAAAAAAAGTTCTTCAGAAAAATTTCCAAATACACAAAAAAAAAAAATTCTTTTCGAGCTCTTCTTAAAATACAATTTAATATTAGAAAGAGACGCATATACTAAATAACTTAATGTCGCATGCTAACTCATTAATTGATATTAAACTTTCAAATAAAAATATATATGCGAATTAAGCAATGCCTTTAAATCTGATGGTCGAATACTTTATTGCAAAGTTTGCAATAAATCCGTGAGTCACGAAAGAAAGTTTTTGGTAGAGCAATACTTAAAAAGTCAAAAACATAAGGAGCTGCTCGAGCGTGTTACAAAAGTATTACCAATCGTTGCTTAAAAATACAGAGACAACAAATAAGTTTTGTGTGGACTTATGTGAAGCATTTATTTCCACTGACATACCCTTAAACAAATTAAGTAACGAAAATTTAAGAAATTTCTTTAAAACATATATGATCGAGAGTATCCCTTGCCAGTCTACTCTTAGAAAAAATTATGTGGACAAAATATATAACTCCCAACTAGAAAAAATCTGTTCTTTTTTGAAAAGAAAATATTTATGGGTGTCGATGGATGAAACAACGGATATAGAAGGGCTTTACGTTGCAAATGTTATTGTTGAAGTTTTCGATAAAGATAAAGAAGTTTGCAAAAATAAATTCTTGCTTAACGCTATGGAATTGAAAAATGCCAACCATGCTACAATAGCTTGTGCTTTCCATGACTCAATAAATTTGTTGGGTCAAGATTTCGATAAAAAGCAGATCCTTCTATTTTTAACCGATGCAGCTCCCTACATGGTTAAAGCTACCAATGGGCTTAAAATATTTTATCCAAAACAGTTACATGTTACTTGCTTGGCACATGGGTTACACCGCGTTGCAGAGGAAATTAGAAGCCAATTCGATAATATTGATTAATTGGTTTCATACGGAAAAAATATTTTTAAAGGCTCCTTCACAAGTTGCAATTTTTAATTAAATGTATCCGTTGGTTCCCCTTCCACCGCAGCCAGTATTAACAAGATGGGGAAAAATAAGAAAAAAATCCAAAACGTTTTGCAAAAAAAATTAAGGATTTTCAAAAATGAAACATATTTCAAATATTTTTGATTTGGAATCAAATGTGGGATCTGAATTTGAAAATGAATATTGTCCTAATGAATTGGCATCCTTCAAGTATGCTCCTATAACTTCGGTTGACGTTGAGAGATAACTTTTTCATGTACAAAAGTTTTTTGCGTCCGAACAGACAGTTTTTAAAAAATATTGTACCTTTGAATAACAGTAGACTGAATTTTTTATTTGTTTTCTTTTTAATAAAATTAAAAAAAAACGATTTTTTATTTAAATTTTTTAAGTTTTTAGTGCATATTTTTTATTTAGTGCTTAATTTGGACTTGTTAGTGCATATTTTAAGCGCATATTTCGATTTTTTAGTGCATAAAAATCTCAGCCCTACTGATTAGTCATGATGGATCAACTTTTGTTAATATATGAGTATACTTGATAAAATACCGAATATTTATCAAATAAGTACGCAAATATAGGATTTTCCCCCAAATTAGCAAATAATTTTTTTTGTAGACAATTGTAACAAATAATTATAATAATCAATTATAATTCTCTGTTTAAGGCATTGGCATTGATCAGTTCCAATTAAAGCAAAGATTTAATTGGTATTGTTTTTAAGCAATTGTAATGCCAAGGAATTTAATTACCATTGACAAAAAACAATGCCAATTAAATCGTCAATTAATTGGTCCATTTAATTAACTAGTCCCAAGTATAATTTACATTGAACCCCAAAATATGTATTATCGTTTTTCTCAAGTTTTAAAATTTCAAATTCAATTCCAAATTTTAAATCTAAAATTAAAAAAAAAGTAAAAAACGTATTTTGAATTTCAATATGGAGGTAGAATAACGAACTTTGTTGAAATAATTTAAAATTTGTATGTAATATGGCAGATATGTATATAACTCCGAAAAGTGGAGAATAATTGTCAATGGTCTAATGAGACCTAAACACATTTTTTAAAGCCCTAAATTCGTAAAAACTGAAACTTTAATTTTTTAAATTAGAAAGTCACAATCATAATAAATTAATTTCGCAACAATTTCAGTCAAGTTGAACTCAATATTTTTTATGGAGTATGAAATATGATTTACAAAAATCTGCATATCTGGCAGCTCTGCCGTAAAGTAATAAAAAAATTATAAATATTTATAAATTTCAATGTTGATTCTTAATAAAATACTAAATACACGCGCATAATACGTGAGTAAAAAATTTTGCAAAAAGTGTAAATTTGTGAATCTGTTTTAAATTTTTTTATATTTATAACCAGGGCAGCGACTTTCGTGCACTAAAATAATATGCAAAAAATTTAAAAAAATTTTCACTTAAAATTTTTGGATTTTTTAAAAATTTACTTGTTACTCGAGAGCGTTGTTTTAAAAATGAAAAAATGAAATGAAATTCTTTTTTTAATTTTTAATTAATTTTTGCAAATATGCATTAAAATATTCATTTATAGCTAAATATGCCAAAACATGCATTTATAACAAAATATCAGAAAACAAATCGATGAAATTTAGTAGCATATTCTTTGATTCGGATTTTAGTCTACTTACAAACATGAATTTACATGAAAGTCGCTGCCTTATTTATAACATTAAAAATGTTTACGTCTTTTATATTTTATTAATTATAAATCAAAAGAAATTAAATTGCAATAAATACGTGTTAATTGTCAATATATAGGCCGAGTTGACAATACGCTTAAAAATCCAGTTAGTAGATAATGTCGGTCTTTTCTTTATGGTTTTTATAATAAAAATATAAAGTTTAGGGGATTTTTTTTTTTTTTTTCAAATAAAAAAAAAACGTATTTCAACTTTTTTTTATGAAAACACCCTTTCTGTTTGAAGGATATTTTGTCAAATTTCCAGTTTTTATAACCCATAATGACACAAATTGAAAAAATGCCAAAATTTAAAAAAATTATCAAAATTTAAAAATCTCTAAAATTAAGAGAACAAAAACGATGAAATTAAAAAATTCAAATTGCCAAAATTAAAAAAAATACTAAACGCCAAAAATGAAAAAAATAGTTTAAAAAAAAAAATGAAATTTTGTTGTTTTTTTTTTTTAATTTTTACCGTTTTATCCAATTTTTGACGAATTTTTAAATTTTGGCTATTTTTTTTTTTTTAATTTTAGTGAGTTTTTAAAATTTTAGAAGGTTTTTTTCCAGTTTTGGAATTTTTTTTCAATTTCGACGATTTTTTTAATTTGATTATTTTTTTTTTAATATTGGCGATTTTTCAATCTTAGCGTTTTTTTTAGTTTTGGTGATTTTTTTCAAATGTTAGAGTTTTTTTCTATTTGAAAACTTTATTTAATTTTTTTTTCTAATTTTTTGGAATATTTTTCAATTTTGTCGATTGTTTTCAATTTCGGAGAATTTTTGTACTTTGATGTTTTTCTTTTATTCCAGTGAAAATCCTAGTACACGATTTAAAAATGGTTAAAAACAAAAAAAAAATTCTTTTTACGTATTTTTAAAATGTTCGTTATATAGAGTATAAACTTTCAGAATAATTCGTTATATGAATTCGTTATATCGCGTTTTCGTTATACCCAGCTTTGACAGTAACTAGCGTACAATTAATAGCAGAAAAGAAACTACAAAATATAACAGTTAAAAATTGCCAAAATAACTAATGTAATAGCAAAAACAATTGCAAACGAATTACAAATAACTAAAGACGTTGTAAATCGTTCTTGAGTTAGTGTCATATGTTTTATTATTGAGATCTTTCCGCAATATTTTATTATTGAGAACGTTCATTTCACTAACAATAATTAATGAAAATTTATATTAAACTTGATTTTAAATAAAAACTTTTTCATTAAATACACAAAATAATTTTTTTCATATAAGTATGAAACACTACAAGAACGCGATACAAAAAAAGTTTTATTAACTACACTCAGGGAATTATGTAGGTATAATGACTGTTAAAATAACTACAAATGTAATTAAAAAGTCTATGACTGTGTTTTTTATAAAAATGACTAAAAATGTAGTAATTTTAAACTACAAAAGCTGTAAAAACAACCGTTAAAAAGTTCAACTTACAATTAATAGCAGAATACAATTACAAATGTAGTAAAAATAACTATGCAGTTAATATAATATGCAAAACTATTTAATTACTGCACACAGAGAAATAAAGTGCCAACCGAATTGAAAAGTGTATATTAATGGTAACAATTTCAAACGTAAGTGAATACAACGATATTTGCATTAGATTTCTGAATATTTTGGGTGTTGCAACTAAAATTATGTTGAATTAACCGAACTTTGTTATGAAAACTAATGGGAAGTTGTGCCTACCGTCTGAAATTCGTAATAACCAAAATTGAGTTGTAGTAACCGAATTTCACTTGACAAATAACAAAATTTTTTCCTGTGTGTGTGATATTACTACTATTAATGCTTATCAAAAATGCCTATTCCTGAAAAATAATAAAAAATATTTTATTAATAAATTAAAAAATTTAATTAAATTAACGGTAAGTTATAACTTACCGTTTTAATTACTTTTTTATGTATTACTATTTCTTTTATTATTTTTCTTCAGAAGATTTATAACTCTCTCAGTGTTTAAAAGTACGTTCACATTAATCAAATATTTGAACAAAATATTTGTTTACATATCGCACTTGGTCAACAAGAGGGTATTAACTCAAAATTTTAAAATTTTCAGTAGAGTCAAAAAACTGTTTATGGCCACATCTTAACAGAATAATAAGAAAATTCCATTTGAAAATATATATGCATTGTTTTTGTTTTAAATTTTACCACTCATTGCAAAAAAGCAATGTTTTGAGTTAATACCATTTTTTTTGAAATTTTATCGATTTAAATTTAAAGAATAAAACAAATTTTATCAACAAAACAGTATCAACTCAAAATACAACCAAATATAAATAAAACAGTTTGATTATTTTTAACATAAATAAAGGCTCAAATCAAAATAATACCTTTTTTATGAAAATATACGATTCATTTCTATTTGAACTTTTGTATTAACTCGAAATAATACCTTTTTGTTGAAATACAGGTAATCACTACATTATCATGAAAATGGTCTCAAAAGTGGTTTTCGAGATGAAAGAGTAATCGGAATACGTTGAAATTTTTACAATAGATAGATATTGATGTTGTTAGTTGATTTCTTGAAAAAAGTGATATTTTAAAAATTTCGAGTTAATACCCTCTTATTGATCAAGTGCGATATTTGCTTCCAATTGTGTCAAATAAAAAATTATTTTATTTTATGTTCAAACTATGATCAAATATTTGATGGTTTTTATTTGTTCAAATAGTTTTAAATAAAATAAACGAAAAAATATTTGTCGAGCGTTCAGATTAAAACAAATATTTGTATTAAATATTTATTTAATCAAAGTGTAAAAAACATAGATTTATTTAATCGAAAAACTGTTTTTTAAAAAATTGATCACGCGGGATCTCTCTCGGACCTAGCCTATTTATGTTATAAGGGTATAATAATACTTCGTTGGAGCAAAAATGTTGTCCGTTTTGGTCTATCTCGCTTAGTTTTGGAGATACTGGACATTTTAAAATATCGCCATTTTGTAAAATGGCTTTTATCTCGAAAACTAAGCATTATGTCGCAAAATGGACAAAATTTTTGCAAACCTTAACAAAAAGCACCATACCGACAACACAAATGTGTACAGTGTTCCGATTCCAATCATTCCCCGTTTCATTCCATATCGTTCCATTTTGGACCAATGTTCCATTCTGTTATCGAAATGATTAAATTTTTATTTTCACGTACGACAACACAATTGTGTACAGTGCTCCGATTTCAATCGTTCCCCGTTTCATTCCATTTTGGACCAATGTTCCGATCCATTATATGAGTGATTAAATTTTTTTAATATCTATTTACATTTCAGTTTTTTTATAAAGCCTTTTATTAATAAATTTATTAAAAAAATTTATAATTGACGATTTTACCACCTGTTATTTGCCATTGTTTGTTCTTACATTTTTCTTGTAAGATCAAATAAATATTTGTTCAAATCAGAAGAAAATATTTCACACTATGGTTAAGTTTGTCAAATATTTATTTGAATCCAAATTATTTTGTTTGACCAAAATCAGCTGATTTAATGTTTGACACACAAAAATATTTTGTGTTCAGATTAAGGCAAAGAAATATTTCATGTTTTTTTGTCAAATATTTGACTAATCTGAACATACCTTAAGAAAGCTTCTAATTTTAAAAATAAATTTTTTTTTAAGTTAATGAATTAACCCTCTAACCGGCAAGCCCGCCTCTAGGCGGGGTATTTTAAATTGGCCATAAGTTTGTCAAAAAAGTGTTTTATTATAAAAATGTAAGCTATATCGATAGAGAACGAAGTTAGCCACATATTTTGCGAAGTAAAGTTTTGTGTACATGTCATGGTTTGGAAGCGAGAAAGCATTATAGTTAAAATTTTCAGTAATTTCAAAAACTAAATATTTTGAAACAACCACAATTTTCAAAAGTCCTTAAAACACATTTCTGTTAACATGAACCCATTCATATTCCACACAAAGGAAGGTTAAAGCTGAAACTTTTGGAAAATACTCTTAATTTTGTTCCAAGGACATACAGGACTTTAAAAGGATACATATAAAGGATATCATCTTATCTTGAAAACGAGGTGAACGGATTTTTATAAAATTTGGCAGAAATATTATATTTGGTAACACTATCAAAGCTTCAAAGTTTTGTCAATATATATTAAAGTTAAGGTTCGTTTTCGCTCGATTTCGCGTTTTTCGAAAAACGAAAATTGCCATATCTTTTTATCGAAAAGCTCAAAACGACTAATTTTTGGACTGTTGTTATATCTTTGTAAGAAGAATAATTTATGCCTTAACTTTTTAAATTTTATAGGTTTGTTTTTGAGATAGCCTCTAAACCTGTTTTGACCCAAATTTCTCTAAAACAAAATATTATTTATTTCTCGTGCCGAACAAGTGGAATAAATTTCAGTCCAAAAAAGCTTATGCCGGTTAATGAATTAAAAGAAACCGCTTTAGTAATTAAAACAAATTAAATTTTTAAATATGCTTACACATAATCTAGTTTAATAATCAACTTTCGTGATTTATTTTAAAAATATGTGTGTATTTAAAGAAATTAGTCATAATTGAAGACAATTTTAAAGTAATTTTTTATAATATGAAATAAAAAATGTTGGATATATTAGAACAAACATTTTTTTTAGGTTTTATGGTATTAAAAAAATATTTATGTTTGTGTGCAAATATAAATTATCATGTCTCAAATATATATTTTTGTTTTTCTGTAGACGTGAAATTTTTCACACATTTATCTTTGACTTGTGAAATAGTCTTCAATCAAGCATGAAAATACATTTTATACAACAAAACCATTAAATAAAAATTAAATTAATTAAACCAACACATTTTACACTCAAAAAAAAAAGTTTGTAAAGTCAGCAAAAAATTTTGCTGAGTCAGCAAAATTTTAGTCAGGAGGGTGCTTGCAAAAAAATTGCTAATATCAGCAAAATCTTTTGCTGAAAATCAGCGAGCTGATTTTTAGCAACAAACTTATTAGATTCAGCAAAAGTTTTGCTAACACTCAGTGGATTAGAAATAAAAATGCCTTGCTAAAAATTAATAAATTTTTTGCTGAATTTTAGTAGACTGAAAAAAAACGCAAAAAAATTGTAGAAAAATTGTAATTTAGTTAATTTATTTGCTGAAAATCATAAAACATATTTTTGTGATTCTTTTAAAAATAATTTACAATAATTACGAAATATAAAAATTTTCATTTTCCCACATTGACGACATGAATTAATTTAATATCTGAAAATATAAAGAAATAAATATATATAACATAACCAAAATTTTCTTTCAACTACTTACATCAATGGTTGTCTAAATGATGCTTTCTTTTAAAGGACGCAACTGCCGAAGATAATTATAGAAACGAAACGAAAAAATAAACAAAAACAAACGAAACGAAAAAACAACCCTTTTTTTGCAATAAGAAAAAGGAACCATAAAAATCTACCTAAGATGTGTGTCTTTGTCTTTCTTTTTACTCTGTCTTACATGTCTGTATATGTTTGTTTGCAATTTGACCACACTAGATTATAAATCTATAAACATTTAGTTTAGAAATACATATTAAATTTAAATATTTTAGTTAAATATTTTCTTTTGTCTTTTATATTATTAATAGACAATTATTTTCACAAGCCGGTGACAACGCAAAATTTAAGTTTTTTTAATCCTCAATTTTGTTTTATGTATGAAAAACAGATACAAAAATCTTCCATGGTTGATTTTTTTTATATGTCTTATTAGAGTTGTACTTTTTAGGGCCATTATTACAACTTGCCATTAGCTAAAGTTCGGATGTTATCTGACAGATTATTAGTTTTTCGTTATTATAAGTATACTTTAAGCTAAAAGTGACCGATAAGCTAAAGGGAAGATATTGTTGCCTTTAACTTTAAACGTAAGGTTTATGTGTTTAAAGTTACCACATTTTCTGCTCTATAAAGAAGAAGAAGAAAATACCGAATTTCACAACCGAATTTCACAAATTATTGTTTGTTTGTAAACAAATAAATAAAAGTACATTGCCACTACGTATTTTTATAAACCAATTCATAAACCAATAATCGGTTTTTAGTTTGGTGCTGCCACATTATCAAAAATATTAATTTAATTTTATTGGGAAGTTGTAATAACGAAAAACATTATAGCTCACTTTATTCCTCAGTTTAGCTAAAGTTACTTTTTACTAACATTTACTTTAAAGGCAAGTTGTAATAACGGCCCTTAGTATCATTTTCCTCTACTCTACTACATCTTGACATGCCGCGACATCTGCTTCATTCTGCGTATATCTTTCAATCTGGTTGTCGTCCACACTATTAAAGTGATTATCAGCACAATTTTTTTTAGCAAAATTAATTAGTAAAACATTAGTATATTAGTAAAGCATTAGTATAAAACAGTTAAGTGCTGAATAAGTATAACAAAAATTTTAGCTGAAAACACGATTTTAGCAAAAAAATTTGCTAAAAAATAGTATACCTGATTTACAAGACGTTTTACTAACTTTTGTACTAACTTATTTTTTTGAGTGTATATTAAACAACCGTTGTTGTACCTACTCACAGATCGTCATTAGTCGTCAAAACCTCCCGCAGATTTGTAACAGGTCAATCTGTTTAAATTTTTTATATGTAATGAAAAGACCGTTTATTTTGGTAGACTTGAATTTAAATAATACAAACTGTGATATTATTTTTCATCCGACATTAAACTATTTATTTTGAATGTCAATGATATTTTCGTTTAAAAAAAAAAAACAAAAAAACTTTTTCATTGTTTTTGATAATTTGTACTTTTCTGACATTGATAGTATTTTGTATAATGTCGTCACAAATAAGCGCTGATATGTTATTTTTTATGATGTCAAGTTTTACATTAATTTGCTGATCTATGAATGATGATCTGGTTTGATTTAGTGATAAGACTAATTGTAAAATTTAGGTGTGTTTTGCTTACAAAGTAATTGATTTTCATTTAAATTTAATACGACATGCCATTAAATTTGTCAAAAAAAAACGATTCATCCATAGTAAATGACTGTTTTTTTTTTTTAAAGGTATTTGCTTTAATTTTTATTAAACTTTTCATGCAAAAGCCGTTATGGCTAATTGTTTTAAATTTAAAACAAAACACTATTTTAAAATCACACACAGGGAATTACCTACCTTCCCAGGTGAAAATGATAATATATGGTAATATACGAACATTAGAGGTGTTCAGCTTTGTATGGCCGTTTTTTCAAAATGAGTTCTAAAGTCAAGATATTAGCTAGTTTGGTTCCTTTGTGTGTAAAAACATTTAATATGAAGTTTGGTGCCGATTGGATAAAGAAAACACGAGGCGGAAATCGATTGAAAATTGAAAGTGTCCCAACCAGAAAAATACGAACGGCAAAGCATTGGCCCAGTGCTTTCAACTGTGGTATGAGAGTTGGCAGAGCGTTGGATTTCAGAAGATTTAAGTGCTTTGCAAAACCCCAAAATGATAACACCGGGCAGGGCTTGGCCGTTCCTTTTTTAAAACGTTGGCAAAGCACTGGCAATGAGCTCTTTGCAAAGAACTGGTAGAACTTCCAATAAAGTGCTTTTTTAATTATAAAATAAGTGCTTTGCCAACCAGAAAATAGTAACACCTAGCAGGGCTCGACCGTTTCTTTTTAAAAACGTTGGCAAAGCACTGGCAATGTGCGCTTTGCCAGTACCAAAACCATCATTTTAAAAAGTTGGCAACTCATTGGGAGAACAACCAGTAAAGTTGGGAAAGCGTTGTGAACAGGGGCTGTGCCACTGTTTTTATTATGTTAACGGTTGTAAATTTTGTAAATCAAGCACTGGCAAAGCACTTTATACGAACGTTGGCAGAGCGTTCTAATCCAGCGCTGTGCCAGTGCTTTTATTATTTTTACTGTTGTAAATTTTGTTAATTAAGTACTGGCAAAGCACTTTACTAACGTTGGCAGAGCGTTGTAAATCAGTGCTTTGCCAGCACTTTATTTGTTGGACCATTGGAAAACAGTGCTTTGCCAGTGCTTGATTTTTCGGACCAATGGCAATTTCTGGCTGGGGTGTTTTGTATGGGGGAAAAATGACTTTTTTTGGGTTTTTTCAAAAAATTGTTAATATTGAAGCAGTGAAGACAAAAAAAGAGTTTTCAAAAAGATATAAAAATCCAAAATCGGTTAAGAATTACCCGAATAAAAAAAAAACATCCCAGACCACTAATGTGCCAAATACCACTTGATCAAACAATCGAGCCCACATCCTAAACTTTTTCGAAATTAAATACCAAAATATATTTTGTTTTTTACTTACTGGACCCATTAACTGTTAGATATGAAATATTTAATTTTTACGATGTCGGTATGCTATCCTAAGGTGACGTCGAAAACCAACAATATTTTTGGGGTATTTTTCAAATCTCCAATTTCAAATTTTAAAAAATTTTTTTCAACAAAATTAAAAAAAAAATAGTTTCGCACACTAAGGTTTCATTAAGTATAAAATTTAATATAAAAATACCAAAAATTACACATATCCCCCGTTCAATTTAGTAAGGGCAGCTATTTAAATTCGGCGGATTTCGAGGAAAACGTTTTTTTTTTTGAACAAAATTGGATCATAGGGTAAAATTTATCTACTTTTAACAAGTACCAATTAATGCTATTCAGAGTTTTATGAAACAAACTACAAGCACTATATTCTAAAAATTTGGTCAAAATCGAACTACGGCAAAGTTCAAATTTTAAGGTCAAAGGTAAATTTTTTCGAAATTTTGAAGATTTCATGAAATTGATAACGAAAAATCATGTGGTATCTTCGTATTTGAATGAAAGTTGTCTAAATTATTTTCCGTAGTTGGTATTTATTGTTTAAAAAGAAAAAAAAACTTAATTAACCCTTTTGTGCACATGTATATCATTATATATTGTTTCATATATTAGCATTTATGAAGATATAGATAGCATATATAGAATGTATAGAAGCATATATTGGTTCATACATGCAAACAAAAAGTTCATATATGGCAATGTATTATATTATGTATTGAAATATATGCTAAATATTGTTTCATACACGACAACAATTTTATTATGTGAATTCATATGTGATTGTATATTAACTTATATTGGGTATACAAGTTAATAATGTCGATTTGGACAACATATGGCATAACTATCACATATGGTTTGTGTCAATAATAACAAATATGGTATTTTGGAGGGTAAACATCTGTTATTATAATTCAGTATTCGATAGACGCCAAAGTGTAAAACACACTTTTTTTTTCCATCGCTATAATAATGTCGAATTTTGTGCCTAAAAAAGATGTTTTGCAGGGAAGTCTGATAACCTTCTTTCATTTGAATAAAACGGCTGCTGAAAGTTATCGATTGTTGGTGGAAGCTTACGGTCAACATGCACCAACTCAAAAAACTTGTGAACTATGGTTTGCGCGATTTAAAAACGGTGATTTCGACACAGAAGGCAAGGAGAGGCCTGGTCAGCCGAAAAAGTTTGAAGAAGAGGAATTGGAAGCATTACTCCACGAAGATTGTTGTCAAACGCAAGAAGAATTTGCATTATCATTGGGAGTCACACAACAAGCCATTTCACTACGTTTAAAAGCATTGGGATTCCTTCAAAAGCAAGGAATTGAAGCCGAGAGACGTTGAAAGGCGATTTTGCATGTCGGAAATGCTGCTTGAACACTGCAAAAAGAAGTCATTTTTGCACCGTATTGTTACTGGTGATCAAAAATGGATGCATTACGATAACCCCAAGCGCAAAAAGTCATATGTAAAGCCCGGCCAACCAGCCAAATCAACGCCTAAGCCGAATATCTATGGCGCCAAGGTAATGCTCTGTATTTGGTGGGATCAGAAGGGTGTTTTGTATTATGATCTGTTGAAATATGGACCTGTACCGAACACAATTGATTCGTTTGAAGAGAGCAATCAACGAAAAACGACCAGAATATTCGACCAGACACGAGGCCATAATCTTCCATCATGACAACGCTCGGCCACATGTTACAAGGCCGGTCAAAAACTATTTGGAAAACATTGAATGCGAAGTTTTGGCTCACCCACCTTATAGCCCAGACCTTGCCCCTTCTGACTACCATTTGTTTCGATCGATGCAGAACGCCCTACGCTTCACTTCAGAACAGGGTATCAGAAATTGGCTTGATTCATTCTTTACCTCAAAACCGGAGCAGTTCTTTTGGCGCGGAATCTATATGCTACCGGAAAGATGTTATAAAGTAGTGGCTAACGATGGACAATACTTTGAATAATGTATCAATTCATTTTGTTATTATAATAAAAGCATTTTTCAAGCAAAAAAATCGACATTATTAACTTGTATACCCAATATATCGTTGACTTAGATAATGCAATTATTGCTTTAATATATGTTCAATGAATACATTAGGCCGGGTCGTATTCTAGGGATCAAAATAAGAATCGTATTCTAGGGATCAAAATAAGAAACTTTGCCGAAGGAACCATACCTCTAAAACGAATTCTGATGTCCCAACTTTTGACCCAAAGGGTCAAATTTTGAAAAATTCCACTTTGACCCATTTAGAGTGCCCCAATCGAATCCAACCCAATCGAATATAATTTATACATTCATCTGCTAGAGCGTCATCCGGAGAAGAAATAGAGACCCTAATCTTGGAAAGACTCCTACTTTCTGAAATATCTCTATACCGAGTTTTGTACATTTTGCTATAAAAACACGGCTAAAAAGGCCCTCTTTCAACTTAAATTTCAACCCCTTAACGGTCACCTAGAATGATGATTTATGCATTAATCTGCCAGCGCGTCTCCCGGAGAAGAAGAGAGATTCCTCCTACTTTCTGAAATATCAAAGTAGGCTTTTTCAAAATTTGACCCTTTGGGTAAAAAGTCGGGACATCAGAATTCGTTTAAGAGGTATGGTTCCTTCGGCAAAGTTTCTTATTTTGATCCCTAGAATACGATTTTCCTTGAACGTTGAGCGATTTTTAAATCGACCCGCCCTAATATACATATATGTTGATTTTTAACTGGGTATTTAATATTAAATTAATAAGCGATGACTGTATTTAAAATAAAAATAACTTATATTGTAGTCATTTGTAACTATTCAAAAAAAAATAACTACATAATGTAGTTAAAACAACTGACAAAAAAAAAAAAATTACTAACATGAAGCAATTATTTGTATTGTAAAATCAAATGGAAATGTAGTAAAAATTACAAGAGTAAAAATAAAAATTAAAGAAAATCATCAAATTTTATTAATGAATAAAAATGTAAAGAATTTTAATTAATTAGTTTTAAAAACTTACGATTTTAAATAATTTATTTTTTTTTTTTTTTATTTATTTATTTACAGAATATTTAGTTAATCAATTAGAAGATAAAAATGTTTCGACACAAAATGAGATATTAAATCGTATAACAGATTACTGTGGGAAACCTGTTACAGATTATAATAAAGATGAATATGAATACCCTTTACATGGACATTTTATCATTCGTTTTTCTTTGCCTTCACTGTCTGCTCGACAGTGGGTTATGGTAATATATCACCGACCACTACATTGGGACGCATGATTATGATTGTCTATTCGGTTATAGGTATACCAGTTAATGGTATATTATTTGCTGGATTGGGTGAATATTTTGGTAAAACGGTAAGTATTATTGGAATAACATATCGCACTTGATCAACAAGAGGGTATTAACTCAAAATTTTTAAAATATCACTTTTTTTAAGAAATCAACGAACAACATTAATATCTATCTACTGTAAAAATTTCTACGTATTCCGATTACTCTTTCTTCTCGAAAACCACTTTTGAGACCATTTTCATGATAATGTAGTGATTACCTTTAGTTCTACAAAAAGGTATTATTTCGAGTTAATACAAAAGTTCAAATAGAAATGAATCGTATATTTTCATAAAAAAGGTATTATTTTGATTTGAGCCTTTATTTATGTTAAAAATAATCAAACTGTTTTATTTATATTTGGTTGTATTTTGAGTTGATACTGTTTTGTTGATAAAATTTGTTTTATTCTATAAATTTAAATCGATAAAATTTCAAAAAAATGGTATTAACTCAAAAAATTGTTTTTTTTTTTGCAATGAGTGGTAAAATTTAAAACAAAAACAATGTATATATATTTTTAAATGGAATTTGCTTATTATGATATGTTTCAATTTTTAAATTCTGTTAAAATGTGGCCATAAACAGTTTTTTGACTCTACTGAAAATTTTAAAATTTTGAGTTAATACCCTCTTGTTGATCAAGTGCGATATATTTTTTTGCCACTTGTGTTAGTCGAGCTCCAAAGTTGATTAAATGAAAATTTCTAATTTTATTTCAAAATGGCACAACGAACCAATAGAAAGTATGTATAATCTATTTAAAGCACACAAAAAACAAAATAAAAATTGGGTAAAATAGCTTTATCCAAGTTTTTTTTGTAAAAAATTTTTAAGTTTTTATATTTTTCAGCTAAAAACTTGAGAAAGTTTACAAGTTATTGGCAAAAAAAAATGTTAAAACTAACAAAAACTTTTGAAAGTTTACTAAGTTTTTGACTGAAAAATAAGAAAAATATGCATTTTATACAAATAATGTTGGATAGAAATATTTTGCCCAAGTTATTGGCAAAACATTTAAATTATTGTCATGTATTTAAATTATATAAGATTTTTCAGCTAAAAACTTTGTCAGGTTTACCAAGTTTATTGTTGAAAACTTAATCAAACATTTTACCAAATTTTGGATGAAAAGTGCCAAATAACTTTTTTTTTTTTGAAAATGCTATAAAAAAAACTACTGAATATTTTCTCAAATTTCTTTTTTTATTTGAAAGTACAATCCTTCCGGTTAATAATGGAAAATAAATTCATTCAAATGGCTGCCTCGGCTGGCCATGCAATAGCCTACACGATCGGTCCAGTTTTTAAGCACATTATCGATTATGGACCAAATCCGCACCAAACAGTGACTCGTTTTGGGTGTATCGGCTTTTCAATGTATGCGTGCGGGTTTTCTGTGCACCAAATGCGACAATTTTGCTTGTTTACATACCCGCCAAGATCAAAATGAGCTTCATCTGAAAAGATGATTTTTTTTTGGCAAAATCGGCATCTTCTGTAAGTCGATCGCAGGCCCACTTAGCGAAGCGAAAACGCATTGGATGATCAGTTGGCTTCAACTCCTGAACCAATTGGACTTTGTATGGCGTCATACCAAGGTCTTTATGCAAAATTCGTCTCAATGATGTCTCCGAAATGTTCAATTGTTGAGAACGACGGTGAATTGATGTTGATGGCGCTTCACGCACACTTTCTGCCACAGCAGCAATATTCTCGGGTGTACGCACTGTTTTTGGCTTTTCACGCTTTGGTTTATCGATGAGGATGCCAGTTTCTTTCACTTTTTTCACAAAATAACGAACATACGGAGCTGACGGTGCTTCGCTTCTTCCAAAATCCGTACACAATTTTCGCACACAGTCTGCAACATGACCATGATTTTCAAAGTAATGTCGCAATATTTCCCAGCGTTGTTCAAGCGTATACACAACCATATTCGTTCAGCGGAAGGATAAAACTAATTATCTGTCGAATCAGACATGAGCTAAATGTTACCATTCACGAAATAAGCACTAGTTGAAAAAAAACGTTAGATGGCGGACCCTTTATAAATAGAGCTATTTTAATAAATTTATTGGCTAAAATTTTAATGATATAATTTTTTATATTCGTATAACGTGGCAGCTTCTTGGCTGAAAAATTAAAATACTTACAGTGGCGGACAGAAGTATTCACACAGCAGCAAACTTTATTTTTAATCTTTTATATTTTTAAAATGAACCCCACTAGCCGGATAAGGTATTCAACAAAATTGTTTGTTAACTTATAAATTATTAAAATACAACAAAAAACTTATTCTTAGTATGTTATATTATAAGAAAAAACTAAATATGTAATTCAAAGTAATTTTTTAGGCGGACAAAAGTATTCACACAGCTTCAAATGTTTGTACAAAAAATAAAATTTCACATGATTTAATACTTTGTGGAGTAGCCTTTCTTTGCTATGACTTCTTTTAATCTTCTTTGCATAGAATGGACCAATTTCTTCGTAACATCAGCTCCAATATTTTGCCATTCTTGCAACAGAACTTCCTTCAGTTGAGCCTTACTTGTGATATGGCGCTTTTGTACTCGTCTGCCCAATTCATCCCAAAGATGTTCGATTGGGTTCATGTCAGGAGATTGCGGTGGAGTTGGGAGAATGTGAGGAACATGATGAATAACCCACATTCGGACGATATTAGCAGTGTGTTTGGGGTCGTTGTCCTGTTGAAAGTAGAAGCTGTCCCCAAGACCTAGCTTCTCTGCGATTTGGAGTAGGTTTTCGTTTAAAATATTTAAGTATACCGTTTTATCCATTGTACCATCGATAAAAACTAAGTTACCTACGCCTGATGCAGCCATACAACCCCACACCATAACCCCTCCAACGCCATGCTTGACTGTACTTACTACATTGTTTTTTTTCCAATTCGGTAGTCGGCTCCCTCCAAACTCTTATTCTTCCGTCCGATTGAAAAATATTAAATTTGCTTTCATCGGAGAACAATACGCCGCCCCAGAAGTCTTCAGTTTTATTTTTGTATTCTTTTACGAAGTTTAAACGCTTTGTTTTATTAACTTTGCTTATTAAATGTTTTTTTCTGGCAACTCGAGAGCTGTAACCGGTACGTTGCAAAGTTCTACGCACAGTTTTTGGGTGGATTTCTTTGCCCAACTCCTCTAAATATTCTGCAGCCAATTCGGTAGAGGTAGTTTTTGGATTCTTTTTTATTTTTCTTATAATATGGGTTTCTTCTCTTGCGGTCAGCTTGCGCGGCCGACCAGTACGAGGGAAACTTGTAAAATCTGAAGACTCCTTATATCTTCTAACAATGCTGGCTACAGTAAATCGGCTTCTTTTTACTATTTCTGCATATGACTTACTTTTTTTGTGAAGCTCTAAAATAATTGTTCTTTCCGATTCTGTGATTTCCTGTATTTCCCATTGTAATAAATTAACTTAAAACAAAATAAAATATTTGTAACGGTTGTTTTCCACATTCCTTAACAAAAAGTATTGCCATATCAAACAAATATGTTTATATTTATGTATTTTTAAAACTCCAAATTGTAACTGTATGAATCATTTTGTCCGCTTAAACCCGTACTTCGAATTCAATTTTTAATTTTTTTTTTAAATACAACATGCTTAGTGTTAGTTTTTTGTTGCATTTAAATTATTAATAAGTTAATAAACAATTTTGTTAAATACCTTATACGGCTAATAGCTTTCATTTTAAAAATATAAAAGATTTAAAATAAAGTTTGCTGCTGTGTGAATACTTTTCTCCGGCACTGTATGTAATTAAAAAGTTTGCCAATAAATTGAGTGAAATAGCCTTATCTAAGGTTATTTGGAAAATTTTTTGCTTAAGTTTTTTTAATTTGTTAGCAAAAAAACTTGGTAAACTTTATAAAGATTTTGGCTGAAAATTTTTAAAGCAAATAGTTTCGAATAAAGCTGTTTTTAGCCAATTGTCAAAATTGTGTATGTATGTGCAATTTATAGACTCAATCCTAAAATGGTGTCTAAAATAAAGTAGTACCTTTAACCTAAACAAAAAATATTCCAACACATTTCCTATTTTATTTTCAGTTTCAAGCTATATATCATCGTTATAAAAAATATAAGATGTCCAACAATATTCATTACGTACCGCCACAATTGGGTTTAATATCAACAATATTGATAGCTTTAGTACCGGGTATAACACTATTTTTACTGCTGCCGGCCTGGGTGTTTTCGTATTTTGAAAATTGGCCATATTCACTTTCATTTTATTACTCCTATGTGACAACAACAACCATAGGATTTGGTGATTATGTACCAACATTTCAGCCACAACAGGTAAGAATAAAAGTTTGTTTAAAATAAAATTGAATTCAATGAAGTGTTTAATTGATTCAACAATTTTTTTATTTTTATATGTTGAAACAATTTTATTTAAATATTTATTTGTCAATCAATTAAAAGTTTAGTTAAAAATTTGAATTGATTTCAAAATGTTTTGATAAATTTTCTTAATTATTTCTTAAGTTTTAGCGCAATTTTTTTTTTTAATTTTAATAAAGTTTTTTATTGATATGAATAAAATTTTAAATGTAATTTTGAAAAAATGTTAACCAAATTTTGTATTAATATGATTAAAAATTTAATTGATTACAATTGAATAAAATTTTTAATTGTACATATTTTTAAATATTTTAATTGAATATCGGCTAAGATTTGTTTTGTGACGCGATTTTTACTTAGAATTAGTCTTAAATTTTATTTTTTTTTTATATTTTTTTTAAACTTCTTATTTGTATTTGTGCTTTTTTAGCCTCGTGAATTTGGCGGCTGGTTTGTGGTTTATCAAATATTTGTTATAGTATGGTTTATATTCTCATTGGGTTATCTACTGATGATAATGACTTTCATAACAAGGTAAGTTTTGACATTCTTATAGCAATTTTAATTTAGTATTTAAATAATGTAAAACTTAACTTAAACGCTAAATGCTAAATTTACAAATATTTTATAAATTTGTAGTGATTTTATGGAACTAATTTTTTAAACAAAATCGGTTCATAAACCTTCTATAACTTTGTAAAACATTTATGAATCTAGCATTAAATTTTATACTTTTGGTTAAACTTTTGGCGATAAATGATTTTCTTAAAATGTGTTTTAACCCTTTAACCGGCAAGCCCGCCTCTAGGTGGGGTATTTTAAATTGGACATAAGTTCGCCAAAAAAGTGTTTTATTATAAAAATGTATCTATATCGATAGAGAACGAAGTTATCCACATATTTGGCGAAGTAATGTTTTGTATACATGTCATGGTTTGGAAGCGAGAAAGCGTTATAGTTAAAATTTTCAATATGTAATTTCAAAAAATATATATTTTGAAACAACCACAATTTTGAAAAGTCCTTAAAACACATTTCTGTTAACATGAAACCATCTTTATTCCACACAAAGGAAGATTAAAGCTTAAACTTTTGGAAAATACTCTAAGTTTGTTCCAAGGACATACAGGACTTTAAAAGGATACATATAAAGGACATCATCTTATCTTGAAAACGAGTGGACGGATTTTTATGAAATTTGGCAGAAATATTATATTTAGTAACACTATCAAAGCTTCGAAGTTTCGTCAACATATATTAAAGTTAAGGTTCGTTTTCGCTCGATTTCGCGTTTTTCGAAAAACGAAAATCGCCATATCTTTTTATCTAAAACCTCAAAACGACTAATTTTTGGACTGTTGTTACATCTTTGTAAGAAGAGTAATTTATGCCTTAACTTTTTAAACTTTATAGGTTAGTTTTTGAGATAGCCTCTAAACCTATTTTGACCCATATCGCCTAAAATAGGCAACAAAAAAAATTTCGCTAAAACAAAATATTATTTATTTCTCGTGCCGAACAAGTGGAATAAATTTCGGTCCAAAAAAGCTTATGCCGGTTAGAGGGTTAAAATTAATCCAAATTTTAATCAAATTCAAACAGAAGTATGAAATATGTAGATAATTGTTAATGGGGATAAGAATAACTAATATGGCTATAATTTAAAAACAATATGGCAACATTTTTTGCTAAACTTCTTAGCAGGGATGATAAATATAAAGTCTTTTGCATAATCTTAGGGGAAATAGTCTGATAGTTTTCAATTCTTAGATTCTGGGATATTGTTTGGTTTTAAATTTTTGAGAAATGGTCCCAGGGGACACTCACGACAAGTCACAAGGTGTCAAGGGCCAGTGCTAGGTCGAATTTTCGAGATAAACGGAATTGTTCAATTTAACACGGTGTTGTCATAGAAGGAGGAAACTGGACACATTTTAGACAATTTTAAAATAAATATAAAAAAAAAACAAACGCTCGCTCTACTGTCTGAGCTAATGTTGCCTATGTATGTTGGCGGTCTAACAGCAAACTTATATTTTTTGCATGAGTGTTCAAAAGCAAAAGACAAAAATAAAGCAAAACAAAGCAAAACAAAGCCAACAACATAGTAAAATTATGAAAAAATGCAAATAACACACAAAGTTGTAGTAATATGCCATCGGTTGACCTGTTCTTGAAGTAAATTGACTTATTTGTTTGCTATTTTTTTTTATTTTTACTTAAATAGAAAAAATTTTACAAAACCAAAGGGAATTTTATAATCAATAAGGTTACACAAAAATTACGAAACAAAAGACAAATTAAAATTTTTGAATGAAAAAAACACAATTAAAATTAAAAACCACAATAAAAGAAAAAAATTAATTAAAAACCAGAAAATTACAATAAAAATTCATATACAATAAACTGAATTTCCAAAATTGCATTTAGAGAGGAAAATAAATAAAATTTCAATACTGGAAATACAAAACGAAGAAATTCAAAAAATCTGAAATGAAAAATGTGCAAAAATTAAAAAAGCGCTTAAACGAATTAAGTAAAATAATAAAATACTCAAAAATTACATTTATAGTTTAAAAAAATTAAGAATTTTAATTTAAACCAGTCACGAGATACTACTTTAAGGGTAATTGACTACACATATCCCTTGGGGAACTTAAGAAGTAATTTTACTTTTGGAAAAATGTTCACATTTTGGATATTATTCCTTTAGAAGACAGCCTCGAACATTAGACATTCCAAAACTACACTCATAAAAATAAGTTAGTTTAAAAGTCTGTCAAACGGGTTCCAATTCAGTTGTGCAAGTTTTTTCTGTTGTTAACGTTAAAATCAGTTATTTAGCTAAAGTTATTAGTTATCTCATTTTACCTCAAAAACAAAATTCATCCGTATTTGAACTAATTTTTTTAACCTAATCATAATTTATCTTATAGTTAAAACAACTGTAATTTTTAGTTAAAAAGACGACAAAGGTAATTACCGTTGAAATAACTAAAAAGGTAGTTGTTTTTTAACTGTTGAAAAACAACTAACAAATGTAGTAAAAACAGCTAACAGTGTCGTAAAAACAACTGACAATTATTTACTACAAAAATTTTTTAAAAAAACTAAAAATTTGTAAAAAAACTACTGTTTTTAACAGTTATTTTTTAATAAAAAAAAAAACATGTTTGTTATAATTTTTATTAAAAATAAAAATTATGTTTTTTTTCGACCTTTAATTGTGCAATGAAAATGAAAATTATTCAAGTTCGAGGCCATACTCTATATTGTCCTAACAAATAATCTATAGAGTTTTTTGTTTTCAAATATATTATTTGAATTTATTACAGGAATGTGTTGATAGATCTATTTCGGGAATTTTCTAGGTTCCCATCATCAGAACACGTTTTGAAAGCGGTAACAATCCCATGCCAAACATCAAACATTCATAGTTTACTCACTACATGAGAACTAATATACATATGAGTTTGAAGTTAAAGATTATAACCATTGATCAAAAAATAAATTGAAAACTTGTTTGATGTGCAAGATCCACCTCTGGTGGATATTCAATACACGTTTTTTGTTTTTCTCTCCTTTTTATATTTTGTTTAGTTTGTAAACAAAACAGGGGAAGTAAACTAGGCGGTACATTTTTTTTCTTTTAATTTTGTATTTCCTACATCATACTTAAAATTCTAAGTCGAAATTCCAAACGGTACTCCAGTTATGACGATTTTTTGCATTGTAGACACAATGAAATTTTCTTATTATCATTTACAAACTATGAACATACTCGTATCAATTATAACAAATATAAACTAAACAAGAATTTTTAAAAATTAAATAATCTTCGATGCTTAAATAACAAAATTTAACCGTTTACTGCAAAATTTCTGTTTTGGGAGTTGTTTATTTGAATTGCAAAAAGTAAAGTAATTTTCTTTAATTGTTGTTTAAAATAACTGTCATAATACAGTAGAAACTCGATTCTTGCACGTAATGAAAACCGGGCTCGGTGCAAGTTTCGAGGTTGTCGCAAGTACCGAGTATTAATTTCCCATACAAAATAAAAGGCACATTGTACATATGTTTATAATCTAAGTTTAATATATCAATTCAAAATACTTAAGTTCAACGCATTCGTAGATACATATTTTATGTGGAATTAAAGAAATTTAAAATTTTTGTTTGTTTTGTACAAAGTCGCTTGTTCAGTACTACACTGCTTCTTAGTCTCTGGAGCATCATAATATCGTCTAATGAAGCATTGTTTTGCTCCGCCCATTCTAAGCAAATATTGAACGCTGATATAGTCTTCTCCGATATGTAACTTGCTTCGTATTGAGTACCACGTCACCGGTTTCTTCACCATCAGTAAGGTCATCATCGGTGCACTGCTCTTCATTTTGTGCGGTGAGCGCCAAATTAGGTTCAACAATCCATTGCTCAATTTCAGAATATGATATTTGCTGCAATGGTTCTACTTCTTGAAGCAAAGTTGCAATGGATTGAATATTGAATGCATCGTCAGCTAGCTGTAAACGTAACTCTGAAAGAGGAATGACATCTTCATTATCCCAGTCGGATGATTTATTAAACAGTTTTTGAAATGATGACCGAATTGAAGACTCATTACGGGCATTCCACGCATTAGCTAAAAAACATATTCCGTCTTTTAAGGTGATGTTTCGCAAAGACTCGTCTATTGTTTTTCCACGACGTACAATGTGACTTAATAGGCTTTTTTTGTAGTTCAGATTCGTAAGCCTTATAACATTCTGGTCCATGGGCTGTATAAGAGCAGTACAGTTTGGAGGAAGGCACATTACCCAAATTTCACCATCATTACTCCTTAACTCGCCTTCTTTGGGATGGCATGGAGCATTATCAATAAGTAAAAGAGCTCTTTCGGGAAGATTTTTTCCACGAAGGAACTCTTTTCACCTACATATTTAAGAAATTTTAAATTACTAAAGGAATTTTTTTAGGACCAACAATTGACTTACCTCTGGAACAAATGTTCTGTGAAACCATCCTTCAAACAAGGCCATTGTCATCCAAGCACTTTTATTACCTTTGTAGACAACAGGCATATCCGTAAAATTTTTGAATGAACGAGGATTTGCTGATTTTCCAATTACCATTAATTTCACTCTATGATTTCCAGCAGCATTCGTACAAGCAAGAAAAGTTATTCTTTCTTTACTGATTTTATGTCCCGGCGCCGAGGTTTCTTTAGAGCGCACAAGAGTTCTATCGGGCAAAAGCTTCAAAAATAGGCCAGACTCATCAGCATTGTATATCTGCTCCTTTTCCAAATTTAGATCGACAATTTTTTCATTTAGTTTTTGCAAAAATGGGTTAATAGAATCACTCTTATTGGACAGTTTTTCCCCACATATTTTGAGTCGTCGGATTCCATGTATTAGATCTCGCATCTACATTCTTTCTGACAGTCAGGCGGCATTAAGGGCTTTAATGTCCTATGAGGTGTCATCTGGTCTGGTCATGGAATGCATTCTGGCTCTTAACCGACTTGGCGGGTGCAACTCGCTTACCTTAGGGTGGGTTCCTTGTCACGAGGGGCATGAGGGTAACGAGAGGGCAGATTGTCTTGCTAATTGCGGGGCCCGAAGGCCCTTTATTAACCCTGAACCATTCTGTGGTATACCTTTGGGGTATGTTAGGGAGAAGCTCGGGTCGTGGAGGGAATCAGAATTCTCTCTCTATTGGGAAAACTCTCTTGGCCAACGACAGGCTAAGAGATTAATCTCTTTTTCCAGTGCAGGATCGAGGAGACTCTTGTCCCTCGGGAGGGATGACTTGAGTACCCTGGTGTCTTACCTGACTGGACAGTGCAATCTCAGATACCACCTGCGAAAAAGGGGTCTTTCAGACACGGATGAGTGTAGGTTTTGCGAACTAGTAGCTGAGACATGCGAATGTCCGAGGCTTTGTGAAAGGCGTGCCAAGTTTCTTGGCGATCGCTTTGTCTCCCCTTCGGACATTATTAAGGTTTTGCCTAATAGGATTATTGGCTTTATAGGTAGCTTGAATCTTTAGGGTAACTTTAGGCAGCACAAAAGACCTAAGTTGGTCGCGGTGCATAGTGCCATATAATCTAATCTATACTGTACGTTCGTTTATACTAAACACCAAAATACGAGTTTTAGAATTAAAATTTATATGGAATTTTAAAGTCGAAAACTGGAAAAACGAATAAAACGTATTTTGGAGTTCTTAAAGTTTCTCAAAATTACCCCAATCCGTCGTTTGGAAAATAAAATCGTTGGTTTCCTAAAGATTTTTTCAGCAACATTTTTTAAGACACTAACACGAGGCAGAAAAATTGCTAGCTTGAACTTTGCTCGGCATAGCTTAATTTATTCACAAATTTCTAAATCTTAAAAAAGTACCAACTTTGTCATCCCTGCTTTCTTTAGTTTAATAGAGTTAACAATAATCATTTTCATTGCACAATTAAAGGTCGAAAAATATAATGGTCGCGATTCCTATTCTCACTTTCACCGTTCACCCCGATATTCGAATCTTATTATTTCCCTTATTTAAATAATTTGTTCCATTTTTATTTCTGAATTTTGAATATTTGTTGATTGTAAAGAAAATTGGACAATAAAAAATTAATACATTTAAAATATTTGGGAGAAAATTAGGTTAACAAACCGAGGTGAATGGTGAAAGTGAGAATAGGAATCGCTATGAATTTTTATGTTCAATAAAAATTATATCAACAAATATTAAAAAGTGAATTAATTTCTTATGTTTGCACTGAAATTAATCAGTTAATCCACTTTATTAACTTTTCATTCTAAATTGGGTATTAGAACTTTTGGGTAAGGTGAAATATTTGGGTTTCTATTCTTTAACTCTTTTTTGTAAATATTTAATTGTCATATTTTTCATTTTATTCATATTTTTAAAGCGGGTATCCTTGTTTAACTCTAATCTAAATTTTGGCTCTTAAAAAAGTTATCTAAATAAAAAAATATTTTCAAAATCAAAAACTTTTGTTTATATGTTCTTTTCTTTTCGTATTATTTTTTTACACATTTCAGAGGTTTACAAAGTAAGAAATTATCACAATTGGAACAACAATTGTCATCAAATATTAAAGCCACACAACATCGGATATGGAGTGGAGTTACCAAAGATGTTGGCTACTTACGCAGGATCCTTAATGAATTGTATATATTAAAAATGAAGGTAATTATTTGGATAATAATATAACAAATTTCATTATTAAATGGGTTTTATATTAAAACTGGAATGCACTTTTTTGTTTTGTGGCACTTTAGTTGGATTATTTATAAATTAATATCGGGATTCAAGTAAACTTGTATATGCTCTGTATATTATGTAAACCATTATGGGCCCTGAAGTGTTGTGCTGCACTTTTATTAAAATGTCAGTTGAATGGTGAGAAGTATGGGACTTTTCATGAGTCCAGCTAATGTTTAATTAGTTAGTTTCGTTTGTGTTCTATATTTTTTAGTTTTTAATTTAATTTTTGGGTTTCATTTTAAGTTTCTTATAAAAAAATTGTTTACTTAATTACCATGAAATTTGTATATTTTATTAAAATGTATACTTACTCTTAGCTTTTTTACTAGCATAATCGTAAAGGAGGAAGAGTTTAGTGTAAGTATTGACTTACATATGTAAATTTTTCAATACTTTTATCAAAAATGTCAGTCTAACATTACACACAACAACAACAGTGCAAATATGTAAAACAATAAAATACAAAGTTTTTATGAAAACCAACCATCTTAAGAAACTACCCAAAATACTTATTTCGTACCAAAACTATTTCAATACTGTACTGACTTAATGGACGGATAGAAATACTTAAATTGCTTCCAGTCATAACGTATCAAACATAAAAATTAAAAGCGTACAAATTCCGAGAAATTAATCAAGAAAGTAGTGGTAGCAGAAATCAAAAGACCATCTGAGGTATTCTATATCTTACAAAAATTGAAAAGATTTGCGTGGTAAGTGGTCAATTCTTAGGTCCTAGATGCGCCAGATCCCAAAAATAGGATTTATATATAAATGGTGTGAGGTTTTGTCAAAAACTGATAAAGGAATCGGAAGTCAGAAGGTCACAGGTTAATAATTTATCAAGAAAATTGTAAAATTTTTCAGGAAGATAAAGCGTGACTTATAAAAAAAAGAGAAAATGGCGCCCAAAGTTAGGAGCATGATTCCGGAAATGTTTGATTATCAAACAGATTTAGTACAAGCTCCTTAGCAAGCATTATTAAAAGATGAAAGGCGCCAAATGTTGGAAATCTGTAGTAACATTTAGCTTTGTCTGACTGTTTGATTGAACGTTTAGTTGCCGTATCTTGTTTTCTCTTTACGTATCTTAAAGAAAGCCTCTACCTTACTGGAAATATCAGCGTAGGCCAGATAATTACTCTGATTTCCGGAAAGTAAATGGCGCCTAACAATGAAACTAGATCGGACACACACTCCCCAAACCAGCTTTCGATATTGCCAGAATGAGTGGAATCCTCAGGAAAGTCTCAGAATAGGTCGACTAGCTCAGACATGGCGAAGACAAAATGAGACCGAGACAATGAGGCCTTAGCTCTTTATAGGAACGAATGTGAATATAGATCAGAATTCATTGTAATTGTTAAATAGATCCCAACGTTGATTATCTTAGCTTTTTCCGTATGCTTTTGCTAAATCTTATTCTTGACTAAATAACAAAAGATCAAAAAGAACAGAAACTTCGACGTGTTTGATATTTACTCAGAGTCAAGAACAAAACGTAGCAAAAGAATACGGATAAAGCTAAGATCATCAACGTTAGACGCCTCATTCTGAGGAATTTCCTTCAAGAAAAAGTCCTTGGAATTTGAGGGTTTTTTTTATAACAAAAAGTCCTTATTATTAAGGAAAAAACCTACAGAGAGAGTTTTTTAATGACAATTTCCTCAGAATTAGAGGGTTATTGTAGGATAACCTTTTCTAAAGAAAAAGGACTCAAATTGAGGTATTTTAAAAAAGTAAACGTTTTTCGGAGATTAAAATATCATGACCACGAATTAATCCAAAATAAGTTATTATTTTTGAACCATTTTCTTATCATTTTTGACTCAAGTATCTTTTTGGGTAGTTTAATATTAGCAAATATTATTCACTAAACTTACCTTCGTTCTCCTTTCAGCCCGTTTATACAGATGAAGAAGATTATGATGAAAATTTATATCGTTCCATATCTTGCCCAGAACTTACCATGTATAGAGTGGATCCTATACCAATACCCAGCCGTAAAAGAGCTTTCTCCGAGTGCTATGATGCAGCGGAAGCTCGTGCTGAAGGAACACCTGTTACAGTATTTTCCTCTTCCGATACGGAACTCAATAGAATTGATCGCCAAAAATCATTTGAAACAGCTGAAGCTTTTAGACAAACTACCGGATTATTGGCTAAAGTTGTTGGTGCTTTAGCGGCGGTTAAACCTCCAGATGATGAACAATTATCCTTGGGTACGGGCAGTATGTTTGGTGGCTATCATGGTTTTTCCGATTCACAAATATTGGCTAGTGAATGGTCTTTCCCGGGCGCAAATGAAATACCTAAACCTAGGGGAAGAGCTTGTTCTGATTTTAATCTTCAACCCAAACAAATGAATAGACGTTCTACAGTGGCTGGCCACAATGAATGGACTTGGAGTGGTGATAATAATCAAATACAAGAGGCTATTAATGTTAGATGTCGTCAAATGGATCGTGATCGAGAAAATCTCTATCGTAGTAGTTTTGGTTTACCTACCTTGGAGCATGTGGTTAATGTAGATGAGGAGGAGGTGCTTAGGAAACAAACTAGAGTTAAGAAATTCTCTATACCCGATGGTTTTCGTAAACTATTTCCCTTTAAGAAAAGAGCTTCTCAGGCAGACTGTGCCGGGGTCGATGCTGAAAAAGTTGACAAGCGTAAATTTTCTGTGGTTAGTGTACCAGAGACTATACTACACCAACATCCTTCCTTGGATTATTATAGTACAGTAACTGCCAGTGCCAGTCCTACCTATTTCCGTAATGGAAAACCTGTGCAAGCCTCGCAATTACACCCGTCACAGGGTAGTCTTAATGCGCGTTTATCGTCATTGGGTTTGAATAATATTAATGAAAATCAAACTTCTATTGCAAATGGTCAAATACCCGAAATAATTGCTACTAACTCCACTACTAGCAATTCTGCATATCAGAGAAATCCCCAATCGGGAGTACCACGTAAACGTAGAGAATCTGTATATACACAAAATCCAGCTCTAACAAATCGTAGGGGTAGTATGTTTCCTCCAACTGCTCTACAACAAAGAAGAGGTAGCTTATTTACTAACGAACGTAGAGGAAGTACAGTTACAACGGCTGGTTTTTCCAGCCCCCGGCGCCAGAAGAGGAAGTCTTTTCCCCTTGTCTTATAATGCCAATAGAAGACAAAGTATATTATCCTCAACTTCTCAAGAAGAAATGGATGTTTTGGAAAATACTACCTTGGCCGATTTAATTAGAGCTTTGGAAATGGTACATACTCAAGCAGTACTGGATGAGACCACAGACGCTTCTAACGCTGCTACACAATCTGGTGGAGGTCTTTCTAATTTATTCCGTTCAGATAAAAAGAAACGTAAAATGGGTGATGCTGGCTTAGATGCACCACCACTACCACCTATACTATCGCTATTTGGTAATGATAGTAGTACCTTGAAGGCCGCAGCCGCTAATCGTTTATATGCACGAAGATCTACCATAGTAGGAACTTTGCCACAAACCTCACAACAACTACAACAATCTTCAATTATTTCAAACAATACTAGTAATATTTTAACCAGACGAAAGCAATCAACTGTACAGATAAAAGAACCACCGCCTACATATACGGGAAAAGATACAACTTCTACCCAACCGATGTCGGCAACAACAGCGGCACAAACAAAATTCAAAAGACGTTTTAGTGTTAGACCAACGGCATTGCAAATACCACCAGGAAAAGCACCACCTCCTGGAGTTAATATAAATACAGTAACAGGAACTATAGATAGTAGTGGAGCTACAACTAAATCTACACTACAATCCTTAAGTCCTTCTTCACAGACAGTCTTACAAAGACGTCTATCTCTAAGGCCATCACCATTAGCCACTATCAGTAGCAATCCTATCATTACAACAACTTCACCAGATGGTTTGCCAACAAGTCCCACATCCATAACCTTAGCATCATCTCCAAGCAGCACCACACGTTTACTGCCATTACCGCAATCACGTCCTTCAAATACCAGTACACACTCACCATTATCACGTATAGTTCAAATATCAGAAGCTCAACGTAAATCTAGTATGCCCGATAGTCTTGGAGCCAAAAAATCGGAAAAGTAATTGTTTAGAATATGACATTTTTCTTTTTATTTCTTTTTAGTATGCATGAAAGTATTAAATATTATTTAGTTTATTTATTTAGTTTTGACAGTTATTGTCAATGTTGTTTTTTCACAATAGTTTTCAAACTTTTTAAAAGCTCTCAAACTTTTTTTCATAGTTTAATATTTTTATTATAGTTTTGTTATTACTATTTATTTTGTTAAGCATCTATATTTTGTTTCCTGAAAATTGCCAAATATTTTTAAAAAGACAATATTTAATTTTAATATTAGTTTTTAAGTAAATAAAATATATAAATTGTTTTTATTACAAACGAGCAAATATGAACAAATTTTGAAAAAAAGAAATCAATAAATCTTTTTTAAAAATTTCAAACTTGCGGTTTATTGTAAATGTACAATTTAACATACAATCGTTCACAAAATTGTTCAGAAAATATTGCCGATAAGTTACGCTAGAGGTGAAAATATATAACGTGCATACAAAAAGTAGCTTGTAACTTTTGGCCTAAAACATATTTGTATGCAATTTGACATTTTTTATGAGTTCACGGATATAGTTAAGTCGAAACCGAGGCTTTTTCAAAATTTAGATTTAAGGATTATGAAAACATCAGTATTTTTTCAGTCTTCAGCTTTTTCCTGAAAATGTATACTCAAAATTATATTAAATCGGCTCAACGAACATGTTTGTAATATCAAAATTTATCCACATTGCCTCCAGATACCTAAAAATTGACCTAATATCATGTCACTGATCGGCAATGTCACTTTTTCGATAAATTTCAAAATTGTCCTGTCTATGGAGAATTTACATTCTTTTTTCGACTATGGTCTATACAAGGTCTTATTGCCCTGATTCTGTTCGACGGACATACCGTCTTGTTTACAGACGGAAAGAAGTCGAAAATGCTATTTAGTAGTAAGCCGTTTTTATTTCTCCATCTGACTTTTTACAGGTTTGTTGTTATGATTTACGTTATTGACAACTTGCCATCAACAACTAAAGGGTGTCCCAAGAAGAGCGCAATTTTTAAATAAAACACAGATATTTAAAAAAAATCGTGAAACTTTATTATATCGTAAAGTAGACAGAATGAGGTTATGTATGGAACAATATATCGTGCAGATGGCCGCCGCGGCTTTGCTGGCATGCACGCGATCTTTTAATGAAATTTTAAATGACGTTTTGCATGAATGCTGCGGTATTTCATTAATGCAGCGTCCAATTTCCTCTTTTAAGGCTTGAGTCGTCGTCGGCTTATTCGCGTAAACCATCGACTTCAAAAAACCCCAAAGAAAAAAATCTAATGGTGTTAAATCGCACGATCTAGGCGGCCAATTCTGATCTCCAAAACGCGAAATAACACGACCGGGAAATGACTGATGCAGCAATTGAATTGTTTCTCTGGCTGTATGACATGTGGCGCCGTCTTGTTGGAACCACATGCCCTCCACATTCATTTCTTCAATTCTAGGCAAGAAAAAACTGGTTATCAGTTTACGATACCGAACACCATTGACTGTTTGCGCTTGACCTGCCTCATTTTCATAAAAAAAGGTCCAATGATTCCTCCAGCCCAAAAACCACACCACACAGTGACACGTTGAGGATGCATTTGCTTCTCGTGAATCACTCGATGATTTTCCTCACCCCAAATGCGACAATTCTGCCTATTGACGAAGCCATCAAGATGAAAATGGGCCTCGTCACTGAAGATGATTTTTGCGAACTGTAGCCGCAAAACGTTCACCATTTTGGTAAAACAATTTCACAATGAGAATGCGTTGTTCATTCGTGTAGCGCTCCATTTTTACTAACCTCGTACCTTCTACTAGCAAACAATAACAATTGTTCAAATGTCAAACAATGACACTTCGAATGTTGCCAGATTTAAAAATTGCGTTCTTCTTGGGACACCCTTTACAACTACATTTTTTAATTATTTCAACGTCAATTACCTTTGTTAACTGAAATTACAGTTGTTTTAACTGCCTTTTTCTGTAGAGTCTACTGTAAAACTGTTTTGTGCATAATTTTGCAGAAAATACCAGCGAAAAAAATGTTGTGGTGGAAAAAATTAAATAAACAATATTAATAGTAAAATAAAAAAAAAAAAAAAATGGGAAATTATTAAAACAAATTAAACTCTTCATTTATTACTAAAGAAGAATTATTTTTCTTTCAGGAAAACGCAGAAAAACTGGGGGAATATTATTGAAGTTCTTAGTAATTGCACAACTACATTAGTTTCAAGTTAGTTTTACAAAGTGCTAGGAAAAATTTTCTAAAAAAATTCAATATATTTTACAAGAAATTTGTAAAACTAACTTGAAACTTATGTAGTTGTATACCTTTTTAAAGGTGGCCTGATGGAACCTAACATCGTAAATAACAATTTAATACATTTTATGTGTATTTTAATGTAAATTACTTTTTTCTCTTCAGTATTTAATAAAACGTACAACTCATCGGATTTTTTTTTTACGGAAAACGTCAACCAAATAAACTATTTTACAATTTTCTGAATGCATTATGAATTTTAATAAATCATAAATAAACAACAAAATCTTCGGAAAAGGCTTATTGAGCCACCATTGCATCTTTCTAACAAATTTCGTACAAAAAAATCCAACGGAATCGATGAGTGGTATAAAATGGGTTAATAAAGATTGAACAATAATATATCACACAGTTTGAGAATTATTGCCAATAACAGTTTAGTGACAAATATTAGTAACGACTGCTGCAACAGTGTAAACAGTTACAGCTGTTGGATAAAAACAACTGCTATAAAATTTTTGTTCCCCAGTCAAAACAACTACAACTATCCCTAAATGGAATTAATATACCCTTTAAACCAGCTATTAAATACTTAGGTGTCAACTTCAACATGTTAATGAAGTTCAATAATCATGCCAGAATCCTCCTGACAAGGGCGATACAAATTGAGGCTATGTTTTCTGGTCTAATGAATAATCATCACCTCTCACCGATAACAAAACTTCTTTCGTACAAGGTAGCTAGAAGATCTGCGCTTGTTAATGCTTTTCCGATTTGGTTCACCATCTCTCCAACTGTAGCTAAAGAGCTAGATAGAAGTCTTTGAAAAGGAAAGCTATTCAAGAAAATACTCTACCGAATTCATTTACAAGGCGTCTAATGTCATACTCATCTCCAGATATGCGTTATTACTTCAAAAGAAGTTTGTTGAAAATCTTGCAGTTCACGAAAATCACCTAATGAGTGATATATATGAGTCTGAAGCAGATATAAGTTGGTCGGTCGGATCTTACCTATCTGCTGTTGGTGTGCGGTTGGAATCAGTGGATTCTCTCTTGCCATCTACTATAGATTTTTATGTGAAGGATAATCCTGGCTCACATAGAGGCTAAGTTAAAACTTAAAGCCACGATATATTCCCAGATATATTCCTTACTACTTATTATTCCTTGCTAACATATTATTCCTTACTAACTTACTAACTAACATTTATTATCGCAAACATAACTGATACTGCTAATCATACAACCAAAAAAAATTTGTGAAGAAATGTTCGATGCGGTGGTTCAAGCCTACTTTAATATTTTCCAGGTCAACCAAAAAAACGCTCAAAAAAATAACATTCAAATTTCATTTCTAAAACCACTATTTTGTATCGTACAAGTCTAGAATTAAATTCATTAATAAAATCGGTTTAGTAAATTTTGTTAGTTACGCCCATTTAGATTTTAGGTAACGATATACTCTTACAGTAACTAGTAAAACTTACATGGATCTAATAAAAACATATGATGACCACAAAAGACACTGCACATTTGTCCAGAAGGGTAATCTTTTTAATTCTTTAACTTTTAGCTTTACTATCACAAATCATACTCCTTGTCAATTGGGACCACAAATAACATTTTCCAGATTTGCCCAGAAACTATTCATAAACTTTTTTGCAAGGTTCTTTTTCTTGTTCTACTACTTATTTCCTTTAATTTGACTTATCATCTCCTTGTCACGCCGACCACTTCCATCAGGATCCTAGTGGGACCACAAATAACATTTTCCAGATTTGCCCAGAAACTTTTTTGCAAAGTTCTTTTTTTTTTTTTGTTCTACTACTTATTCCCTTTAATATGTCATATCGTGCTCCTTGTCACGTCGCCTAGTTCCACTAGGATCCCATTGGGAACACAAATAACATTTTCCAGATTTGTCCAGAAACTATTCATAAACTTTTTTGCAAGGTTTTTTTTTATCTACTACTTATTCCTTTTAACATGACATATCGTGCTCCTTGTCACGTCAAGTTCCACCAGTATTCCATTGGGACCACAAATAACATTTTCCACATTTGCCCAGAAACTATACATAAATTTTTTTGCAAGGTTTTTTTTTTGTTCTACTACTTATTCCCTTTAATTTGACATATCGTGCTCCTTGTCACGTCGCCCTATTTCGTCGGGATTGTCCCAAAATCTACTTACCTTGACTCCTCTGGAGCAGCTCTTGCGTTGCCAACCATCCAAATTCTCGCGCTGCCAACCCACACCAAATTCAAGGGTATTTTTGCCATGCTATCGGCACGCACGTAAATATATACATATGTAATTGCCATTAAATTATAAATATTATGCTATTTTTAATTCAATTACTTATTTATTTTTGAAATTTTGCATATGGTTTTGTTTGTGATATTCATTCATTTTTTTTAACGCCGTTATTTTTTTTAGTGTCTTGGTAGTTTTGTAAGTTTGTTTCTGCCACGTTGGAGTTTTCTTTTGTAAAATTATGAAATTAGTTTCTAGGCTTGGGCATTTTAGGTTTTTCTAAAGATCGCTCTTTACAGTTCAACTCCTTTCAATGAACTAGTTCGCTCTTCTAGTTCAACTGCTCTTTATCCTAAATTGAGCTGTGCGATACGAACTATTTGAAGTGAATTGAATCAGCTGATGCGAAACAAAATGGGTAACTTTCTATTAAATTTACTATCGGAGAATAATTCAACACTTTAAAATATATTTAAAATGATTGTTAAATCATAAAATGGTGTGTAATTATCCAGTTTTCCAGAGATTATATAAACTCAAAATTGAATTTTTTATTAATTTTCAGTAATTATTGTTTGTTTTAAAGAACTAGGTAACAATTTTTCGAAAGAAAAAAGAAATGAATAACGTCTCCTTTAAACGTTAAAAAAAATTGAGCTGGCAACATTAAAAAAAAAACTCAAAAGCAACATGAAGAAAAGAAATATTACTCAAAAGACGAAAAGAGCGAAGACATAAAAGAGCTAATGATTGTGATCCAGCTCACTAGTTCAAAGAAAAGACTAGTTCGATTGAACTAGTTCGTTCACGAACTACAGAACTCTATTATTTTCCTTTTCAAAGTTATTTTTTATACGAAGTTTCACAATTTCTTTTTAATTTATATTTATTACTTAAAAGTACTCAGTTTTATTAAAACTATCAAACATGGATGAAAGTTCTCAAAGATTAGTTGACGATTGTCTCTTAGGACCCATAACAGATGCACGGACAACGTAAGCAAAATAATTTTTTTTTAATTTAACAAAAGAATTTTTGTTAATTTAAGATTTTTTTTTTCATTCCTTTTATAAAGAAACAAACCCGTCGAACCACAGCCCTCTAAGGTGCCGCTTAAAACGGAAATGCAGGTGCTACGTTTAACTGAGAATGCACAAAAGATGTGTATGGAAACCTTGAAATCCATATATGGTGAAGATTTTCGTTTAGATGATCCCAGCAAATATAAAGATCATGGTGGACGTATGAAATCAATTATCAATTTTAGCTCAACAAATTCAACGTCAACAACGGATGGTTCTAATGGTTTAGAACAACCGGAACAAAGATTACGTAGATATGCTTTATTAGAATTAGAAACTTGTGGTTTTGCTCCCTCGCATTGCCTAGAAGCCTATGAACACTGTGAGGGTGATGCCGATAAGGCGTTATTATTACTATTCCGTAAATATATGCGTGTACCCGATGAGGGAGAACATATATCCGCTTCCTATCCTTTAGATATAACCGAACAGGAGTTATTGGATATGCGTAATGATGAAAAAAAAGATTTAGAAAATATATACGATAAAGCTTTCGAGGAAAAGGAGAAAAATTTAGTATGGAGTTTGAAATTTAAAATAGAACATCTGCTGTTGCATAGTCCTTCAGAGGTACGAAAAGCACGAGAGGCAGCCTTACAAGCTTTAGAGGCGGAGAAAGCTAAAAGAAATATGAAAAAACCAAGATGTCGTAATTTTGATAAATATCAGGCCTGTAAATTTGGTCCAAAGTGTAGATTTGCTCATATACGGCCGGAATTGGAAGATTTGTCTCAAGAAAAACCAGTAAAAAAAGAAAAACCTGATGAGACTGATGCAAATTGCTTTTATTTAGAAATACGATTTCCTCCTTTAACTAAATATCCCTATGAGGCTCCTTATATCTATCTTAAAACCACCTGTCATGATATACCCAGCGAAGTAACATTACGTATAGCTAGAAAATTATATAAAGAAGCTAAGGAATCCAGTCAAGATGGTATACCCTGTATTTATAGTATCTGTGAATTGTTGCAAATGGATGAAAGTCTATCCCAAACCATAGATTTACATAAAGATTGCTTTCCTCGTGCTGACAAATCACTATTTCATATTGAAGATTTACCAGAGGAGTTACAGAATGATAAGAAAGTAGTTAAACTTCCTTCACATTACGAAAAAGGTTTAACTTCCCGGGGTGACAATTTCAAAAAAGATCTAGATTCTTTGGAAAAAGAAGATCGTTTATTATTAAAACGTTTTATGGAAAAACGTAAAGATGAATCTTATACAAAAATGATGTCGGGTAGACAAAATTTACCAACATTTTCAAAAATGTTGGATATTATTAATCTCTTAGAGACCTCTCAAATTTTGGTTATATCGGGAGAAACGGGTTGTGGTAAATCTACACAAGTTCCACAATTTATATTAGATAATTGGTTTATTAAAGCTTCTCAATTGGATAATTCGCAAAAAATGTCTCATGTGGAAATTATATGCACACAACCTAGACGTCTATCGGCTATTGGAGTAGCCGAAAGAGTGGCGGATGAAAGAGCCGAGAGAATTGGCCAAACTGTTGGCTATCAAATAAAATTGAAAAATAAGATATCCTCTTCAACACGTTTAACATTTTGTACTACTGGTATTTTATTAAGACGTTTAGCTTCAGAACCTCTACTCGATTCTGTTACCCATATTATAGTAGATGAGGTTCATGAAAGATCCGTAAAATCCGATTTCTTATTAATGACCTTAAAACGTATATTACCGGTGAGACGTGATCTTAAAGTGATTTTAATGTCTGCTACTTTAAATGCTAATTTATTTTCGGATTACTTTGGTAAAATACCAGTTTTGGATATTCCTGGTAGATCATTTCCGGTAGAACAATTATTTTTGGAAGATATATTAGAACGCTGTGATTTTGTTATGGAATATGGTTCTCCATATGGTCGTCAATTTAGCATAGAAGAGTATGAAGAATTATGGCGTGATTATGAAGATACATTTTATTGGGATGAACAAGGACTAATTATACAATGTGGTTGGGATTGTGATGTAAAAAAAAACAAGGCTCCTCCTACTAAAATTAAAGATGAAAAATTAAATTTCGCCGAAATGTATTCTAGATATTCAGGCAGGTTTAGAGGTAACTTTATATAACACGGGAACTTAATATTTGTTTTATTTTTTTTATAGATTATACTATGAAAACTTGTAGATCGATTTATTTAATGGATCCTATGAAAGTTAATCCTGAGTTAATAGAATCGGTATTAAAGTTTATTGCTGAGGGAGAACATGATTGGCCTAGAGATGGTACTATATTGATATTTTTACCTGGTCTACAGGAAATTCAAAGTGTGCACGATTCTCTCTGTTATAGTAATATGTTTGGTCCCAGGTAAGTGTTAGAAATTTAATTAAAAATCCACATAAAGCATCTAAAAATAAACAAAAAATTGTCCGAAACTTCACGACAATTCTAAATTAAGAAAGAAATAAGAAATTACTGGCCATATTATTGTGATTAAACGAAAATGTTCTTATATCTTGTTTTGCTTTAAAATAATAGATTTTTTGCATATGAAACTGGCCAAATAATTTAAAAAAATTGTTTTAACTAAAAATTACTTCAATAAATGATGTCCGAAACTATTCGAAAACTATTAAATTAAAAGGAAATTAAAAAAAAAAAAAAACTAAAATTAAAATAATCTCTCCGACAAATCGAAATTAAAAGGAATTAAGAAAAATTGCCAAAACTGACCGAATATTAATGAATTAATGTAAAAGATGTTCTTATATCATTTTTTGTTTTTAAAAAATTGTTTTTCGTAGATGATACTGTCTAAATTATTTAAAAGAAATAAAAAATTGGCTTAACTAAAAATGATTTTAATAAATTATGGCTCAAACTAGTCGAAAACTGAAAATTTTAAAGAAAATAAGAAAAATAGCCTAAATTAAAATTAAGAAGTAAATAAGAAAAATTTACAAAACTGACCGAATATTTTAGTTATTTATCGGAAATGCCCTCATTTTCTGTATGCTTTAAAATAACAGATTGTTTGTAGACGAAATTGAACGAATATTTAAAAAAAAAAAAAAATTGGCTTGACTAAAATTTACTTAAATTGTTTACGGCCAAAACTAGTTTAAAACAGTTAATTTTAAATACAGAAAAATGCGAAACTGATAATAAAATAGTATAAATATAAATAATTAAAATTTTTAAAATTTTTTTTTTTTTTTTTTTTTTTTTTTTTTTTTTATGAAGATATTTATTTACAATCTATTTTACAATATTTAGTAAATTTGATCACGTAAATTAACTTAACATAAGTTATTAAGCTTCAGTAAGCTTAATAAACTAATACTAACATTTTGTTATCATAATGTTATCATTAGTAAGGATTGTTTTTACAATATTTATAATATTTATAATATTTAAAATCTTAATTCTTATTTCCTGAATGGTAGGTCTAAAACGTGATGTCGTTTTAGCCTCCTAATTTCCTCCGTTTCGTCTAGTAAAGATATTGCTAATATATTATTGTGATTACTTAGTCTGTCTAAATATCGGGTGCTAAATTTATTTATTTCATCCCTTATAAATGGAATATTAAGATCTCTATGAATTTGTTTGTTAGTCATATACCATGGAGCATTTGCAATAACACGTAGCGTTTTTGACTGATAACGTTGCAATATTTCCACATTCAGTTGTGCCCCACAACTGAAGGCAATATGTCCACACCGGTTTTAAGATACACTTGTAAAGAATAACTTTATTTTCCATGCTTAACTGGGATTTAGATCCTAATAACCACCACATTTGTTTTGTTTTTATGTTCAGATGTTCTCTCTTTGCAGATATATGTTTTTTCCATGTCAGACGTTGATCAAGATGCATGCCTAAGTATTTAACGGATTGAGCTTTAGGTATTTGAGAACCGTTCATGTACAATGATGGACATTCTTCTTTCCTTAAACTGAAAGTGACGTGTTTTGATTTTTCAGTATTAATACATATTTTCCATTTTGTTAACCATTGTTGCAATTCATTCAAATAGTCTTGCACGAAGTTAGATGCTTCATTAGGCGATGTAGATGATGCTAGTATAGCAGTATCATCTGCATATGTGGCTATTGTGATATCACTAGTTACAGGAATGTCAGATGTGTATATGGTGTATAAAACAGGACCCAATACACTTCCTTGTGGGACTCCTGCGTTGATCTCGCATATTTTTGACTTATCATCGCGTACTTTCACATAAAACTTTCGGTCTTCCAGATATGATTTAAGAAGAAGATAAAATGGTGCTGGTAAAACTTTTTTTAATTTATATAAAAGACCTATATGCCATACCTTGTCAAAGGCCTGTTTGACATCTAAAAATACTGCAGAACAGTATAATTTTCTTTCTAGTGTGTCTGTTATTACATTCACTAATCGATGGCATTGCTCCGGTGTTCCGTGCTTATGACGAAAGCCAAATTGATGGTCTGGTATTATATTTTTCTTTTCGATAATGGGTAACATTCTACTACAAAATAATCTTTCAAAAATTTTTGAAAATGTTGGTAACAAACTAATTGGTCTATAAGATGATATAACGTGTTCAGGCTTATTGGGCTTAGGTATCATTATTATTTCGGATTGTTTCCATTGAGATGGAAAATGTGACAGTCTTAATATTGAGTTATATATTAACGTGAGAAACAATACGCTTTTTTTTGAAAGGGATTTTGCTACTATTGGATCAATTTTATCATATCCAGGCGATTTGAAATTGTTGAGTTTAGTGATTTCATCTAGAACTTCTCTTGGTGAAAACGATTTTATTGGGAGATCCATTTGGCAAGGAGTTTCTAAAAAAGTTTTTATATTAGTTTCTTCACTATTGTCGTTAAAATAATTTGGTTGAAATATATTTTCCAGATGATCAGCAAATTCATCAGCTTTATGTTTGCTACTACGACACCATGTTCCGTCAGGTCTTTTTATTGGGACATCTCTTGTAGTCGGTTTTTTTTTAGATATTTCGTTGCCTTCCATAAGCTGTGCTCATTATTATTGGTTGCACTTAAATTTCTTAAAAAGTTTGATAAATTTTCATTCTTAGTTTCAGTTATGCGTTTTTTTAGATGACTGGTCGCTTTATTCAAATTTGTCTTGTCTCTCGGATTCCTACTTAATTGCCAAATTCTTCGAAGTCTTCTTTTATTTCTAATTAAATCTCTAATTTCAGCAGAAATTATAACATTATTTCCATTTTGTGGGGTTGTTTGCGGAGTAGAAAGAAGTGCAGCTTCCTGGATTATGCTTGTAAATTGTTCAACGGCCATATCAAGTTCATTACCTGTTTTAAGCGAAATATTTAGTTGCAAATTTGTATCCATCCAATGTTGAAATGATGTAATATTTGTTTTTTGGTGTAATGATTTTACAAACTCTGGAAACAGTTTGTATATCTGTGTTGTAATTAAGTATAATTGGCGTGTGATCCGAACTTAGATCATCACAATCTAAAATGTCTAAAAAGTTACTTGATATACCAGAGCAAACAAAAAAATCTAATAAATCAGGGATTTTACATGGGTCGCTAGGCCAGTATGTAGGTTTGCCAGTAGATATTGCTTTGTAGTTATGTTTAATTATGCACTTATATAGTTCTTTCCCCTTAGGGTTGTTAATTCTAGAGCCCCACCAGGTGTGCTTGGCATTGAAATCACCACCAACAATGAAGCGTGAACCAAGTTTAGTAAAAAAGTTTTCATAAATTTCAAGAGATATGGTGTGTCGAGGGGGAAAATAGACTGCATAAATGGCAACATTATTGTTGTTGCATTTGATTTTAATGCCACTAGCCTGAATTGATGATGATATTATAGAATCGACTATCTCAAACTTTATGGAAGACTTTATTAATACTGCAGAACCGGCGTGAGCGGTACCATCGGGATGATTAGCTTGTATTAGGTCGTAACCTCTAATATTAAAATAAGTTTTCTCAGTGAAATGAGTTTCTGAAATTAATAAAATGTCAATATATTGTGAAGAGAGAAAAATTTGAATTTCCCTTTTGTGATTGGATGCACCGTTTGCATTCCATGTTGCAATTCTTAGGTTTATTTGCATAGTTTCATCAATATTTGCGACATCATGTCAAACATTTTGTCCATCATACGTTCTAGTCTCTCCAAAAGTCTAGATTCATTATTGCTGCCATTACCTCTAACTGCTTGTGAGTATGAAATGTAATCATCACCGGGATTGTTGTTGTTACCATTAGCATTGCTGTTTTCATTTAAATGGGGGAACTCTCTAGAATTAACTTGAATTTGTTCCGAGAAATGAACAAATTCAAGTTATTGATTTCTGGGATTTGAAGCTCTTTTTTGGTGCAATAATTGCTGATAAGTATTGCATCCTTTGTAATTAGCTGTATGTGTCTGTTGGCAGTGTAAACATGTGGGAGGAGTGTTTATGTCTTTTGTACAACTTGCTGTGGGGTGGTCCGAACCGCATTTCACACATCGAAATGGTTTTCTGCAATAAGATTTTGTGTGACCAAATTGCTGACACCGATAACATTGAACCAAATCATCAGTTTTCTTTGGGGCTTCAATTGATACGATTGCATTACCTATGTATCTTATGTTAAATATGTTTTTGTTGTCAGGGTGAGGTTCAAGGTCAACAAAAAACATTGACAGTGGATGTTTCGTTACACGACTTTTAACATTGACTACATCCCTAACTTGATATACTAACAAAATAAGTTCGGCCTTAATATCAGTAAGTAAAGTCGTATGGTGAATACCCTTAATGACTACTCTATAAGCTCTTTCCTGTTTCAGTTGGTATGTGTGAAAACATATTTTTTAATTCTAAATGTTTAACAGTTTTTCTGAATGAATCACTATTTTTTACCATTAATCTAATTTGGTTGTCTTTCATAGATTAATAATGGAAATCAGTACAAGGTATTACACTACTTATAGATCTTATCATATTACTTATATTTGATACATTAGGAATGTAAATTGGTGGTGGCTTTTCTGATGTATCTTCTTTTTCGGCATTTCCTTCTGGTTCTTTATCTCCTTCCTTTGCCTTTAGGACATCAAATCGATTTCGAGTTGAAGAACTTGGTACGTCTGATAAATTGATTCGTTTACTGTGCTGACTATTAGGTGAAGTTATTAATTTGCGTTTATTTGATGTGCCTGGTACTTGCTGCCAAATACCTTCATTAACATTATCATCACTATCTTCTTCACTTAGAGTAGGCATGTTAGTTGTTTAGTTGTTGCTTGAAGTAGCAACAACTAACAACAGATTATAAAGTTTGTAATTTGTTTGTTTTTTTTTTTTTTTTTAAATATTTGAATTTTAATCCGTTTGTTTGTTTGATATTTTTTGTTTTTGTTTGTTTAAATAATGAAAAGTTTTGCTAATATAGCGCAGTATATGTCTATTCACAACCACGGTTTATTAAAGACTGATTTTTTTTTTTTTTTAAAAAATTGTCTAAAAATTACTTCATTGGTTTATGACCGAAACTTGTCGAAAACTGTTAAGTTGAAAGAAAATAAAAAAAAGACAAAACTGGACGAATAATTTTAAATAAATCAAAAATTGACTTGATTCAAAATTACTTTAATTATTTGTGGCCGAAACTAGTCGAAAACTTTAAATTTGAAAGGAAATAAGAAAATATACGAAACTGGCCAAATAATTTAAAAGAAATAAAAATTGACTTGACTAAAAACTACTTCAATTATTTATGGCAAAACTAGTCGATAACAGTTAACTTGAAAGGAAATAAGAAAAAGGGAGAAACTAGCCGAATATTAAAAAAAAAAAAAAATTGACTTGACTAACAACACTATGCCTGAGTAGTGTGTTTGACAGCTGATCGTAATATTTTACATTTTTAATTGCTTCAACTAAGAAAAAATAAGGTTTAATAAATAAAAATAAAGTTTTAAATATTTAAAATATATTTTTAACACAAAAAAACATTGAAAATTGTATAATTTGGTTCCTAGCAACGTGTTTTTTCTCAAATCTGTTTTAGCTGTTTGCCTTTTTGGTTGTTTTGCTGCTGTTTTTTCTTTTGCTGGATTCCAGTGAAACCGCCATCTTTGCTGTAAAGTACTTACTAATTTATAAAAAAAAGACAAGTAAATAACAGTTATTATGGCTGGTGATAAAAAAGAAATATGTGGTACCTGCCACGCAAACTTTACTAAGACTCTGAGTGGAGCCCAATGTAAAGTGTGTCGTTTTGTGGTTCCATTCAGCCTGCGAAGACATTACTGATGATGAGCTAAAGCTATTAAAGATTTTAAAAACTTATCCTTTGTATGCTCTTGTAAAAATAATCCACCCACAGCTGATGAACGATCTCTACGGGATGAAATTACTATTTTATTGGAAAATTTGATGCATTTATGCGTAGAGGCGATGAAGAGCAGGACTCAAGAAAGTTTTTGCTGATGTTGTTGCAGATTTGAAACGTGAGGTTTCTACTTGTATGAAGGAAATGAAGTCTGATATTATTGATTGCAAAAAACTTCTACTTCTGTCAAAATATCGCAGCTAGAAGTTGAAAATAATGCCTTACACAGAAAGCTAACCTGATCTGATTTGGTTGTGAGTGGTTTGCCTGTGGGCTTAAGTAATCTTGCTGCTCCTTTTATTGAATTAGGGTCTTTTTACAAGGTGCCTGTAAGCCTTCATGACATAAATCATGTGTGCTATATCAACAAGAAGAAGAGGGTGCTGGTAAAGATCAACAGTGTTTTCGTGAGAAATGAAATTATGAAGATGTACTTTAAGGCTATAGTGTTAAGTACCTCGGCGTGACTCTTGACAGATCCCTTACCTGGAATGAACATCTTGACTATGTCTCCAAGAAGGCCACAAGGGCATATTATGCCTGCCAAAGGCTTTTTGGTAAGACATGGGGTCTAAGGCCGCAGATGGTCTACTGGTCGTTTAACACCATTGTTAAACCTATGATCACCTATGCTGCCCTGGCATGGTTGCCAAAGGTTGAACAGGTAGGGGCAAGGGATGCTCTCAAGAGGATCTACCGTCTTATGTGTATTGGCATAACGGTGGCAGGCGGAACCTGCCCGACGGATGCCATGGGGGTTATGCTGGGGATACCACCATTGCATATTTCTTTAATGGAGGCTGCCTGCATAGGATCCTCCAGACTTAGAGAATTCGGTGAACTGAGGGGAGGTGATCTAAGGGGTCACATGAGGATCGCTAGAATCCTAATTGATGACCCGATTACAAAGGTTACGGATAGGAGGTCACCGAAGTATATCTTTGATAGGAACTTTAAAGTGATGCTGTTCGACAGAGCCATGTGGACCAACAGATCCTGGGAGCCAGAGCGGGATTCTCAGGTATGGTTCACAGATGGCTCAAAGCATGCGAATGGTGACTCTGGAGCGGGTGTCTGTGGACCAGGTTTCCAACGGGCCTTTCCCATGGGTAGATACCCCTCCCCCCTGGTGCCTTACCTGACTGGACACTGCAATCTCAGATACCACCTGCGCAAAAGGGGTCTTTCGGACACGGATGAGTGTAGGTTTTGCGAACTGGCAGCTGAGACATCGGAGCATGTTTTTTGCGAATGTCTGAGGCTTTGTGAAAGGCGTGCCAAGTTTCTTGGCGATCGCTTTGTCTCCCCTTCGGACATTATGAAGGTTTTGCCTAATAGGATTATTGGCTTTATAGGTAGCTTGAATCTTTAGGGTAACTTTAGGCAGCACAAAAGACCTAAGTTGGTCGCGGTGCATAGTGCCATATAATCTAATCTAAAAGGCTATAAAGACTTAACCCCTTTTAGTATCTGACTTGGTGAAGTTGACTGAAAATCATGAAGTTACTAATATCCAGGCCGAAACTTCTAACGAATCAGGTTCTCAAAACAATATCAATGCCTTAAGAATTGCAAAACGTGTTTTTTTAATGATGATCATTCACCTGCTGCTGGTAAACTTAATGCTGTGTGTAGACAGCTTTTAAAGGCCAAGGTTATTGCTAAATTCAGGGTCTTAGATGCTGATAAGCCCAAAGTAAGGCTGACGATGTCTGATGGTAAAGAAGTTGTTGCTGATAATACTTACTTTGCTGCTCTGCTTAAGGAAAATGGTTCTACTTAGCAAAAGGGTTTTTATATTGATATATTATTTTTGATTTTCTTTTTTTTTTATTTAACCATAAAACTTTTTTGATTGTTATAGCCTTCTATACTCATTGAATAGGAGTTCCATTGCTCTAAATTTTATTTACAATCTATACTTTATTTTTGTAGTATATTTGATTATATTTGTCATTTATTTGCTTCACTATGAAATATTTTATTTCTGATAGAGCTGATTTAATGATAAATATACTTAATTTATTTTTTTAATACTTTTTGATCTCATTGCTTTATGGTCAGTTGTACATTTATGAATGAAATTAAGTTTGTTATTATGAATTGGTATGATATTAAAAGTTTAAATATAATTGTTCATTTGATTTACATCTCATTGTTCCCCTCCATAATGAAATACTCTATTTTTGATGTCTTCTAATGATAATCTTGCTCCAATAGTTAGTGGTAACACGTACCTTAAGTCATCCTTGCTTCCCTATATGAATCAATTTAAAGTAGGTCACCTAAATTGTCGAAGTATATCACCTGGTGCTAATTCTTTTTAACTAGATGAACTTATATCTATTCTGAGTGGTAGTCTACTCGACGTGTTTGGTATTTCTGAAACGTGGTTAAATCATGAAATACTGAACCAAGCTGTTGAAATTTCTGGGTACAAAATTTGCCGAAATGATCGGCCATATCCTAGCAGGGGTGGTGGTGTAGGAATTTATATTTCCAATAAAATTAAATTTAAAGTTGTTTTTAAGACTATGGAATCTGGGTGTGAGTCCCTCTTTGTTGAGTTGCTTTTGAGAGGGAAGAAACTTTTGCTTGGCGTCGTTTATCTACCGAGCGGAAAGTTACGTTTGAGAGATGTTATCGTGATTTATTTTCAAAATATTCTAATATTGTAGTTATTGGTGATTTTAATTGCAATCTATTCAATACTGCTAAGGCAAAGTTGTTTCGCTGTCTAAGTTTGAGATGTAACATGTCAGTAGTTCAAAATTCGAGACCTACACATTTTGATTTGGGAAAGAGGACTACATCCCTAATTGATTTATTTTTGGTGAGTAATGTTTCAATGATAAATTTCTCTGACCAGGTGCAGTGCCCATCCTTATCGGATCTTATATTTGGTTCAGTTGTTTTTAATGTTGAGCGTTTTCAGGAGTATGTTGAATATCGGGATTTCAAGAACATGAATTGGAATGGTATATTTCAATTTCTAAATGAGTTTAATTTATCTCAAATTTTTTATGCTATGGATATTGACATTAAATGTTCCCTTGTATGCTCTCTTTTCGGGAATCTCTACTCCTTTGTCCTTATTGTTGGGTAAGGGTACAAAATGAATATGATGCTTGGATGAAGTCAAATGAAATTGTGTTAGCAAGATCCCTTAGAGATTTGTCTTTCTCTGCTTTTCAAGCAGATCGTTCCTTTCAAAATTGGAGGACGTACTGTAAACTTCGTAATAGAGCAAAAAATGTTATTCGAAAGTCAAAACGAAAACATTTTTCAAAAATTTTTAATGGCTTGGACTTCGAGAGTTATTAGAGGTTCGGGATGTATTGGTAATGATGATACTGAATTTGAGTGTGATGCTGATAGCATAAATAACCATTTTGTTCATTCGAATTCTAGTCAGCAATATATTAACTTTGATTATTTTTATGATTCTGATGATTTTTTCTCATTTTGTTGCATTAATGAGTTTGATCTTTTTGGGGCCCTTAATAAGTAAGGTAAATTCCAGTTCAGTTGGGGTTGATGGTATTCCCATTAAATTTATTAAATTGGGTTTTCCATATATATCTCAAGTAGTTTTGCACTTAGTTAACACAATTTTTACCACTTCTAAGTTTCCAATGGCTTGGAAGTCGGCCCGTGTGGTTTCCATCCCCAAGACGCGTGTTGTACATGGACCTGATGATCTTCGGCCTATTTCTATACTTCCTGCTTTATCAAAAGTTGTTGAGCATATTTTAAGAGATCAAATAATGAATTCGGCTTCGGTTAGAATTTGTGAGTCACAATACGGTTTTCGTAAAGGTTATAATACTACATCCCTGCTTCTTAGACTTACTGATTATATAAGGTCGAACATTAATCATGATAAGCTAAGCGTTTTGATTTCTCTGGATCTCTCTAAAGCTTTCAATTCTGTTGATTTTGCAGGAAAGATAATGAAACTAAGGAATAAATTTAAATTTTCTAGGTCAGCTTGTAAGCTAATTTTGTCCTCCTTAAGTGGTAGGTCTCAGTCTGTGGTAGTTAACGGTGTGGAATCTGACGTACTTCCTCTATTTTGTGGAGTTCCTCAGGGATCTGTCTTGGGTCCTTTACTTTTTCTTTTATACGTTAATGATCTTCCAGAAGTGACAAATACAGCAACATCTGAAGCATTTTTATTTGCTGATGATGTTTCCTAATGAAGACAATATAAATATGTGTCTTGAAAGTGTTTTGCAGTGGACTACTGATAACTCCTTAGCTATTAATTCATCCAAGATTAAAGCTATGATGTTTGGGCCAACAAATCGTTTTTTCTTTTTCTAAATTTAGATGTATTTTTGGGAGATGATGAAATTCAACTCGTGAATCAGCATAAATGTTTGGTAGTTACACTTGACAGTGAACTCTCGTTTAGATCACATATTGATGCGCTTGCAGATAAAATCTGGGGCTCACTGCGTAGGCTTTACCGAACTAATATTTTCTTGCCCATACATATCAAGCAGACACTGGCACATGCGATTTTAATGTCACAAGTCCTTTATGGCCTTGAAGTAGTTTCTTGTACTGTTAATGTGAATCTTATGAAATTAAAACGTATAGTTAATGCAATTGTCCGGTTTGTATATAATGTTAAACGTAGAAATCATATTTCAGATTATGTTAGGCATTTTCTTGGATGTTCTTTTGACAACTTCATTAAATATCAAAATTTGATTATGTTTCACAAGGTAATGAAGAATGGTAGACCATCCGCTATTTGTGGATCTTTTTTATTCTTTCATTTTAATAGAAATCCCCATTTTGTTCCTCCCAGAATAGTCAGGTCTACTTTTGAAAGGTCCTTTATGGCTAGAATTACCCGTTATTGGAATATATTTCCTTACTCGTTGCGCATTTTTTCGCAATCTTATAATGTTTTTCGCCTAAAACTCTTGGAATATTTTTCCGGTCTAAATTATTGATTTAATTGATACAAGGTGTTTGGCTGTGTTACCTCTAATTGGACTTAATTTCTTTTGCTTGTGAATTATTTTACTATTTGCTTTTTTTTTAATTATTATGGCTGGGAAGAAAATGAGGTTTGTATATTATTATTATTAAGTTACTATTTGAATTGTATAACTTAGGTGTTTTTATTACTGTGTAATATAGTATTTTGGCCTTATTGGCTTTATATTACAAAGCTGAATAAATAAAAATAAAAATAAAATTAAAATTAATTCAATTGAAGGGATTATTGTAAAAACTTGATAAGCCACATTTATGGTTTTATGGATTTTCGCTGTTTTCTAGACATAGATTGATTAATATTTAATATAAGTCTTGCTTAAACACTTATTGCAAGTACCTAGAGTATAAAAGTCCTGTAAAAGTAACATTTTCTGCATCTTTTTAACCTTTTAAAGGCAAAAACAAACTAAAAATTAAATGTGGCTTATCAAGTTTTTGCAATAAGACCTTCAATTGTATATGGCTGAAACTTGTCGAACACTGCTTATTTGAAATGAAGAAAAAAAGTACAAATTGGATGAAAATATTTAAAATGTAATGTTAAAATATATTTTTTACATGAAAGAAATGAGAAAAAATGGTCGAATAATTTAAAAGAAATAAAAATTGGCTTCAGTCTGTGTCAGGCATTTGCCGAGTAAACAACGTTTTTCTCTTGACGGATATTTGACGTGTTATCGATAATTTTATAGTTATCGCGTGTGTATTTGCATAATTTATTTTTTTGTTGTTTGGACAATTTTTAATAGATTATTCTCTTTAACTTGGTATACAACTGTTTTGTAAAAGAGTGTTTTTCTGTGTAACAATATGAACGGGGTTCACCCCCCGAACCACAACAGGTTTAAGGAGCTTGCTCCTGAGGCCGGAAAAGGCAAACCCAACAAAAACAAAAGATTACGCTCAGAAGACTTCGTACCTTTGCCAGGAAAAACTGCTAATGATGAATGTCGACCACGCTTCTTAGTTGCGTCAGCCAGATCACTAAAAGAAAATGCAGAAATATTACCTCTAGCCTCCTACAACGTTTTTCAGGTTGAAAGAGGACTGAACTTTATATCACGTGACCGTTTGGAGGTCAATGAAATGAAGAGTGGTGATCTTTTAATTAAAGTGCCTGACAGTAAAACGGCGGAAAAGTTTTTAAAGGCAGCATATATTGATAGCATCCCTGTAAAAGTTACACTTCATAAAACATTGAACACTACACAAGGACGAATTTTCTCAAGAAAAATCATAAATATAGCAGAGGAAGAGATAATTGAATCTCTTAAAGATCAAAAGGTAATAGAAGTACGCAAAATCACAAAAAAAGATGGAGACAACATAATCGCAACAGGTGCTGCAATTATCACTTTTGATCTATTTTATCGCCCTGAAACTTTAAAACTTGGTTGGGAAAGAGTAGTTGTTGACGAATATATCCCAAATCCCATGAGATGTGTTAATTGTCAGAGACTCGGCCATACAAAGAACCGTTGCAGAAGTGTTGAACATTGCAAAGATTGCGGCTTTCCAACACCTCACCAAATATGTTCCCGCAAGTACTGTTTAAATTGTCAAAATGATGCACACACCTCAAATGATCCAAATTGTCCAACTTTTTGGAAACACAAATCAGTCAACTATATTAGAATAATCGAAAATGCACTACCAGAGAAGCCTGGGAAATTTATAATGACAACCCTGCTACTAATACCCTTAAACCAATTTTAAGAAAAGGTGATAAAACACCAACATACGCACAGATCTTAAATAATGGATCACCAAACAATAAAAATATGCAAACCAAAACAAATCAGGAAAACGAACAAAATATAACATCAACAAATTTAAATTCGACTGTTGAAAAAATGCCACAAAAATCTCGCTCATCAAACAATTCACCCTCAAAACTAAACAACAACAAAGTAAATTCATCTCCTAAAAAATCAACCAACACAAGCACAACTAATAAAACCTCAAATACTACTTTAATTTTACAACAACAAACTATCGATGCTTATGAAAATACAGCAACCCAAATAGAATCACCCAACAACTCATCATTTTTACCAAACTCTTCAAATAACTTTTATACAGATGCAATTAGTTTGGAAAATGACACTTCTGTTAGTGATGACATTTTCATTGAGAATATAGATAACGATAACGATAACACAACAAAACATATGTTTATTGATCAAAACATTTCTGAGGAAATGATTATCAATGATATAAATCAAGGTTTGGACTTAAATAGTCCACCAAGAACAAATTTGAATAACTCTGAAAATAAAACAACACCTATTACACAAATGTATAATAACTTTCCCCAGTTAAATACATTAATTACACCAAATACTTTAAAGAACACCATGCCTAAAAGAGGCAAAAAATAATTTATTTTTATTATGGATATTGGCCTAAACATCACTCTTCTTCAATGGAATATACAAGGATTTATAAAAAATAAATATGCTCTTGAACTTCTAGTTGCCAGGCATAAACCTAATATTATAGCTTTACAGGAAACACATATAATCGAAAAAAATCTACACATGTTACACATGCCTGGATATAAAATTTACCACCATAATAAAGATTACGACTATGCAAAATCGGGAATTGCCCTACTCATTAAGAGTAATATTAACGTCACACAACATGCTACATCTTCGGCAGATTTATTGTTTCAGTCTATTATCATCCGCTGTGGCACAGATCTACAAATAACAAATATATACAAAGAGCATGATTTAAATTTGACAACCTCTATTGTTAACAGCATATCTCTGGCTCATAATACACATCATCTTTTACTGGGCGATTTAAATTCACAAAATGTTTTATGGGGTTCTGCTCTTAATTCTTCTAGTGGGAACATCTGGGAGACTTTTGCAGATGATAAGGGTTTCGTTATCTTGAATGATGGCTCGCCAACTTTACTCAGTACAAGACATACTCTTACCTCAGTAGATGTATCCATGTCCAGTGCAGACTTTGCTCCGGAATTAGTTTGGACTTGCTTGCCCATGCCAGAAGTTGGAGATCACTTTCCCATTAAAATTACAAATAATATAGAGGTAGTAAAGAAACAATTTTCTCCCAGATTTCTGGATAAGAAGGCTGATTGGACTCGTTTTGAAAAAAAGGCATTCGAGGTTGCCCAAAATTTTGAAAAATCTATAAATATTAACAAAGAAGCTGCTCAATTAAAACGTATACTGAGAAAGACAGCAAATGAAACCATTCCAGTTAGTCGTAAGCCAACAACTAAGAACAATCCAGTGTGGTTCAACTCCGAAATTGCAAAATTGTTACAATTAAGAAATCAAGCCTGGAAATTATTTAAAAGACGTCGTACACAGTCTAACGGCATAGAATATAGAAGAGCATGTGCAAAAGTTAAAAGGGAGAGCAAAACCGCAAAGAGACTTACTTGGGAAAATTTTCTTAACTCATTGAATCCTAAAATGGACGTTCGTTTTTTGTGGAATAAAGTAAATAACCTAAGAGCTGGCAGAATTAACAACTTTCCTACCATTTGTATGAACAACCACAACATTTTTCATCCTAAGGAAATTGCCGACCGTTTTGCAAATTTTTGGTGTTCACTTAGTTCAGACGGGGCTTTTGATCCTGAAATTGTGGAAAGTAAGAAAAACCTTGATATTGATATTTTACCTCAATCTAGTCGGCAATATGCATTATTGTATAGTAAAATTAATATCACTGAACTTAACGACATTTTAAGAACATTAAAAGGTTCAACACCTGCCCGTGATAAAATTACATATTCAATGGTCAAACATGCTCCAGATAGTTTAAAGATTCGCCTCTGCGACTTATATAATAATATTTTAGCAAATGGAGTATTCCCACAGGATTGGAAAACGGCTATTTTATCACCAATTCCCAAACCCGGCAAAAACCCTAATCAATTGGAGGGGTACCGGCCTATATCGCTATTACCAGTGCTCTCTAAGATTTTTGAGAAGATTTTAGCTAAACGATTCTGGAAGCATACAAGGGAAAATATTTCCAAATTGCAACACGCTTTTATACCAAGGCATGGAGTACATAGCATTTGTCATCAGTTGGAAGTGATATTAAGGGGAAATTTAAAAAATCGAAAACACAGCCTTGTTCTCTCAGAGGACATAGAAAAACCATTTGATAGAGTAATTTCAACGTACATCATACTTGAGCTAAATGAGTGGGGCATACCCAAAGAAATTTTAAGGCTTATTAAGTCGTTCCTGGATAACCGAAAGGTGACCGTTAAAGTTGACGGATACTTCTCTTCTACATACCCTTTGGATAATGGAGTCCCTCAGGGATCCCCGTTTTCTGTAGTTCTTTACACTATTTATGCAAACTCCCTAGCCAAGGCCATACAAAACCTACCAGGAATTGATTATGTTGGTATTTATGCAGATAATATTTTTGCTATTGCTTCCGGGAAGGCGGAAGTTGTTCGTGCAAACTTAAACAATTTAGACCTTAAAGTTCACAACTGGGCAAAAAGCAGAGGGGCAATTGTTCCAGCTGAAAAAATTGAAATACTTCACGTTTGCAGAAAAACAGAATGCAACCCTAACACAATAAGTATCAGAAACATCGAACTACAGATTGCTGAACAAGTGAGAATATTAGGTATCCATTTCACAAGAAATCTTCTTTGGAACGCTCACGTGAAACATTTGACAACTAAACTAAGCAAAATAAACAACCTACTACGGCTAATTTGTTCGCGAAATAAAGGGCCTCATATTGAAACTGCACTTAACATTTGTCGTTCTTTAACTATTGGTGTGCTGATGCATGGCATCACAATTTACGGTTGGACCTCTAAGAGAAACATGGCTAAACTCAACACTTCCTTAAACAACTGTTTTAGAACAGCTTCCGGATTGCTTCGTCCAACACCAATTCAGTTACTTCGTCTTGAGGCAAATTTTACAGATTTTCAAAGTCTATTTGAGAAGAGCTGTGTCGGCCTGGCATCTAGGTCCATTACAATAACATCGGACGGACTTCATGAAACATTTTGGAGACATCTTAACAATCCTTCAAATCGAATACCGTCTTCAATTGGAAACGTAATTTTTCTTTTGAGGGAAAATAATTTATCAATACCAAGGAAACCAATCACCAACAATAGCGCGGGCGCTATTGTTAGGGTCGACGACAGTTTAAGCGTATTTAACAAGAACACTACAAATCCAATCTGTTTTAAAAAAATGCTGGAGGAGAAAATTTCATCTTATTCACCGACCTTGACTCTTTATACAGATGGTTCATTTCATAACGGTTTAACGTCTTTCTCTATTGTCAATCAAATATCAACATCCCAGTTTGAAGTTGTTAACGAAACTCGTTTGCCTGATTACACTGGTATTTTTACTGCTGAGATTGCAGCAATTAATAGTGCTATTGGTTACTCAGCGCAACATAGAGGCACGACATTAATTTGCACAGATAGCCTTAGTGTCACCAGGGCTCTAATAAAAAATCGCAATGGCTTGTATGATGACCTTTTATACCAGTCTACAAATAATCAAACGTTTATACTTTGGATTCCTTCTCATATTGGGATTAAAGGTAATGAAAGTGCCGACAGCGCTGCTAAGGGCGCACTTCATTTAAACGAAATCACCGAAACACCATGTTTTTCAAAAGCTTTATCAAACCCTTTTAAAAATATACAAAGGCAACATATCCCTCCTTCCATCAGGCCAAATTACAACAAAAATTTTACTAGAAGCCAATGTATTATGTTGGCACTTTTAAGAGTTGGTAAAGCGGTTTTCAATACTAAACATTATTATGAAAAAACGGATCCACTAAAATGTTCTTTTTGCGATGTTGTCCTCACTATTCCTCATATACTCGTTGAATGTCCGAATTCCAAAATTGATGAACCGCTTGAGAAGATACTGGACTGTAGAGCTGACGACAATCTATCTACCATACGAAGAAGTCTACAGAAGCATAATATTCAAAACGTATAAGGCCAATTATCTTTAATTATTTAGATTTAAAACTTTTTTTTTTTCTTTCGAAATACTAAAATTTAATATTAATTTTTTGAGCGCATATGGTCTGGTTACCCGGCGCCTTTTTTGTTATATTTTATAAATTTACTTTGTAAAATATTTTTGAAATAAATAAATAAATAAAAATTGGCTTACCTAAGAAATAATATAATTTCTTATGGCCGAAACTAGTTGAAAACTATTAATTTGAATAAAAAATAAACAAAAAAAAAATAAGTAAAAAACAGAGTAGTAATTGGGATATGACAAAGCCAATTGTGACAAAATTTTGTTGTTGTTTTTGTTTTTTCTTTGATATTTTAAATTTTGAATCTCGCTCCTAGACGAGGACAAGAAATTCTCATTGAGTTTGTGATTTAACATAACAAATACCTCTAGAAATTCTAATAACAAAGTCCCCTGAAGATTTCCTTGGGCAGGAATGAAATCCGGATAGGGACACGCCTACATCAGATTGTTTTTCACAATTTGTTAAATAAGTTTTGGGACTTTAGCACATTTAATTACTATAAATGCAATTAATGTTTATCCCGATGAAAATAAATTTAAATAAAATGTGTTTAAACTGAAAATTAACCCAACTGACTTGCCTCGGCTTAAAAATATTTTAAAAACTTATGGCCGAAGCTGGAATATAAGGAAATATTTTAAATTTTAAGAAAAACTTATTACTACTTTACATAAAAAATAAACCATAACATAACTTTTCATATCCGAAGCTGGTCGGTAACTGTGAATTAAAAAAAAAAAAAACTTAGCCGAAAGTAAACAGAACTGACTTGTCTCATCTTAAAATGACTTTATAAATTTAATGCCGAAACTGGTCGAAAATTGAATAGAACTTTCTAATTTGTTTCGTTATAACACTTATACATAAAAAATTCAACATAAAGTTTTCAACCAGTTTCTGTTATAAAAGGTTTAAGTACTCAAAATTGGAAAAAAAAAATTAGGAAAAACTTTCTATGCTAATTTGTTTCGTTATCACATTTTTACATATAAATAAAACATACTGTTTTCGACCAGTTTCGAATATAAAAATTTTAAGTACTCAAAATTGTTAATAACCGAAACTAGTCGAAAAATTTTAAATATCAAAATCAATTGTACATCAAAACTACATTTTTATATTAAAAAAACAAATTTACATAATAGGCAAACAGATTAATTCAAATTTACAACTTTTAAAAATTCCAAATTATAAAGAAATTAAAAAAATACAAATTGTACAAAAAAAAAACTAAAAACTTTGTTTGTTAAATTTTTTTTTTTAAGAATACATTTCTATTAAAAAATAACTTTTTATAGTCGAATCTTAACAAAAACTCTAATTTTAAGAAAAGTTACAAATTGAGCTTAACCCTCTAACTGGCAAACGATGTTTTGCAACGAAATTCATACCATGTGCTACACTCGAAAAGTTCTTCAACAAAATTGTTTATCGTTGCCTAATTTAGGCGATATGAGCCAAAATATTTTAGGGTGCATTTTGAAAACTAAAGCATATAAAAGAAAAGTTTTGGACAAAAAATATATCTCTTACCAAGATATAACTACGCTAGAAAAACAATTTTTTCTGCTCCTATTTAAGAAGAAATCGCGTATCTAAACTTCAATTTATATTGTTCAATTTTCAATTTGCTATTAATACTTAATGTCTTCTTTCTGCAAAATTTCATAAAAATCCGTCTTATTAGTTTATAAGTTAAGACGATGTTCTTTATAGGAATCCTGATAAAATCCTGTGAGTCCTGGGACTAAAGTAAGGACTTATTATTAAAGATAAAGCTTCAATCTTGCTTATATTTTATTATAAAGAGTTTTTAGTCAACTTAAATTGGTTTTTTCAGATTTTTGAAAACTATTTTTTTTTTTTAATAATTAGGTTTTGAAATTTTACGAAATTTTGAAGCTTTCTAGCTTCCAAAAATATTTAGCAAATTTAGTTTTCTATCGAAATATATTAATTGCTAAGTATAAAATGCTAATTGGACGCATTTGTGTTAAATTTTATGAAGACTGCCCTGAGGCAGCCTTACCCGATAGAGGGTTAAAACTTATTTAGGTAAAATCGCATTTTTATTGATTAATGGAAACTAAAAAATATTTTATAGGTGAAAATTTTCAATATCCTTATTCTCTTTAAAAATAAGAACGAAATCGTACAAAAAACTGGAAAACTTAGTTTGTTAAAGTCACTTTTGGAAAAAAAAAAACATGGCAACACTGTAATTGCGCGAGTAGATAAGTTTTAGAACAGTTGTTGTTCGCCACCTGATGTAGAGTTGGCGAATTTATTGAAGCTTTTCGTTTCATAGCCCTGATTCATTATTTTACTTCGGTGGGGTTAAGTGCCATTGGAACACCGAAGGTGGGCGCAGCGATACATATAAGTGATAGAAAACTCATACATATTATTTTTCTAAATTGATGTTGTCGTCACCGGGAATCGAACCCGGGACCATCTGTGTAACAGACCAGCGCTCTAACCATTACACCACAACGCCCACATTTGTTTCGTTATCCCATTTTTACATACAAATAAAACATACGGTGTTCGACCAGTTTCGATAATAAAAACTTTAAGTACTCAAAATTGTTTATAACCGAAACTAGTCAAAAAATTTAAAATAAAAAATCGATTGTACATCAAAATCACATTTTTATATTAAAAAAAACTACTTTTTATAGATGAAACTTACCGAAAACTCCTAATTCAAGAAATATTACAAATTTTAGTTTTAGGTCAAATCGCTTCTTTATTGATTAATGGAAATTTACAACTTTTAAAAATTCCAAATTATTAAAGAAATTAAAAAAACACAAATTGTACCAAAAAAAATAAAAACTTTGTTTGTTAAGGTTTTTTTTTAAAGAATACATTTCTATTAAAAAGAAATTTTTATAATCGAATCTTACTGAGAACTCTAATATAAAGAAAAATTACAAATTTAACTTAGAACTTATTTAGGTAAAATCGCATTTTTATTGATTAATGGAAATTAAAAAATATTTTATAGGCGAAACTTTTCAATATCCTTATTTTTAAAGAAAATTAGAACGAAATCGTACAGAAAACTGGAAAACTTAGTTTGTTAAAGTCACTTTTGGAAAAAAAAAAAATAAATAACATCAAACTGTGTAGTCGAAACTCACCGAAAATTCAAATTTAAAAAAATACATTTGTATTTACATTTGACTAAAATAATTATTGACTTTAAAATTATAAAACCGAAACTCGTTGGAATATTTCTAAAACCCCTGCTACAATTGTTTGGTTAAAAAATACTTTGTAGTTTTTAGCCGAAACTGACCGAAATATTAATTTCAGTATATACAAAACAAAAACACTTAATATTATTTTTAACTAAAAATATTCCTAGACAAATACAAAAAAATTTGTATAGCCAAAACTGTCCGAATTGTAAAATTTTTGAAAAATGTCGGCCACTTTTCGGTAAACTACATATTTTTTTACTGCTTTTGTTTTCAGTACAAACATAAAGTAATGTAAGTTTATAAAGCTGAAACTGGCCGAAAATTTAAGTAAAGGATTTTGTTTATTTTTTAACAAATCCATTTATTAAAAAAATTTAATAAGAAATTTGTAAAACTTACATACACATTTTGAAACCGAATATGACCGAAAATGAATAGAAACATATGAATCGGTTTAATTTGTATTATAAACATATAATTAGTTCAATTAATTAATTTAAAAAATATATATAGTATAACCGAAATTGACCGAAACGTTTTTGTTTTAATAAACAAACTTATTTTAAATTCACAACATTTGTTTTCCTATTATATTTTCTAGATCAAATAAATACATATTAGTACCACTCCATTCAACTCTATCGAGTGAAGATCAAGCTGCCGTCTTTCGTCCCGCTCCTGAAGGTAAACGGAAAATAGTTTTAAGTACCAATATAGCCGAAACTTCGGTAACCATAGATGATTGTGTATTTGTTATCGATTGTGGTTTAATGAAAGAAAAACATTTTGATTCCAATTGTAAAATGGATTCATTGGAACTTGTCTATGTTTCTCGGGCCAATGCCAATCAACGTAAAGGACGTGCTGGACGCGTTATGCCCGGTGTTTGTATACATTTGTATACACAACATCGTTTTAAGTATAATTTCTTAGCTCAACCAGTACCAGAAATACACAGAGTACCATTGGAAAAACTGGTGTTGCGTATAAAAACGTTGCCCAATTTTGATGGTCTCAACGTAGTAGAGGCATTGGGTCAGACACTAGAACCACCTACAGAAGAAAATATTGTATCAGCTGTTACACGTTTACAAGATATAGGAGCTTTAGACGAAGAACAACAACTTACGCCTTTGGGTCATCATTTGTCCGCTTTGCCAGTTGATGTAAGAATAGGAAAACTTATTTTGTTTGGAGCCATCTTCCAATGTTTGGATAGTATTTTAACAATAGCTGCCTGTTTATCACATAAATCACCATTTGTTAGTCCTATTGCCAAAAGAGCCGAGGCAGAAAGACGTAAACGAGAATTTGCTGTTTTTAATAGTGATCATTTAACTTGTTTTTTGGCCTATACGGTAAGCTTTCATTTACGGATTTGGAATGTATATATTTTTTTTATCAAAAACCTTTTTTTTTTAGAAATGGTTACAAGTTTCTAAACGCAACTTTTATGCTAGCCGTTTTTATGCTGATAAACATTTTCTATCGTTGAAAACTCTACAAACCATATCGGAAGTTAAATATAAATTTTTAGAATTATTGGTATCAATCGGTTTTGTAAACATTAATGTGCCTAAAAAACGCGAAAATGAATTTGATAATATTTTGAAATTGACGGGTAAGTTTTTGATAAAACTTTATAAAAAGAGAAATGTCTCAGAATCACAAGAAAAATCATATTTTTTTTTTATACAAAAATATCTACTTAATCTTGGAAGTTTTTAACACAATGAGCTATAATTTAATATAATATGCTATAATTTGAGAATTTTTCTATACAAAAAATATGTCAGAGTTTAAGAATTTTTCAGTGCAGAAAATATGGCAAAATTGTAGAATTTTTCTATAAAAAAAAAATTAACAAAATCTTAGAATTTGTCTATACAAAATATGTTTCAGAATCTGAGAAATTTTCTAAACAAAAATGTGTCAGAATATTACAATTTTCAAAATCTTAAGATTTTTCTATACAATAAACTTCTTAGAATCTGAAAATTTGTCTAAATAAAAAATGACGCAAATAAATTTCTATATAAAGATGTTTTAAATCTCAAAACTTTTCTATACATAAAAATTATCACAATTATCAGGATACAACAATTTTTTTCTTTAGAAAAAATGTATCAAAATCTTTAAAGTTTTTCTAAACAAAAAATTTCTCAAATCAAAGAATTTTTTGTACAAATTCTGAATTTTTCTATACAAAAAATGCCCTAAAATTTGAAAATTTGTTTATGCAAAAAAGTCCTAGATTCTAAGAGTTTTTCTAAAAAATAATGTTTTGAATCTGAGAATTATTCTATACGAAAGTGTATCGGAATCGGAAAGTTTTTCTATACAAAACTGATCTCAAAGTCAGAGAATTTTTCTATGCTAAAAATTTCTAAGAGTCACAGAATTTTTCTCTACATAAAATGTTTTAGAATCTAGCATTTTATTTGTACAAAAAATGTTTTAAGATAGTAGAATTTTTTAATACAAAAAATTTCTGAATTTCAAAAAAGTCGAAAAAATTATCAGTCCTAGAATCTGAGAATTTTTCTAAAAAAAAAAAAATAACAAAATCTTAGGATTCTCTATACAAAAAATGTTTAAAGATTAGAGCATTTTTCTGTCCAAAAGTTTGATCAGACTCTTAAGAATTTTTATATAAAAATATAAATAACAGAATCTGAGAATTTTTCTATACAAAACAAATGTTTCAAAGTACAATTTTTTCTAACAAAAAAAAAATAAAAAATATCAGAATCTGAGAAATTTTGTATAAATAAATGTCTCAAAATTTTAGAAATTACATACAAATTTAGTTCCCGAATCTCAGAGTTTTTTATACAGTAAAGGAGTTTAAAACCAAAAAATTCTTCTATATCAAAAAAGCTCTTAAAACGTTATTTTTTTTTATACAAGAAATTGACTGAATCTGATTTTTTTTATACAAAAAACAGTTTTAGTATCTGAAAACAGTTTTAGTATAAAAAATTGTTTTAGGGTTGGATAATTTTTCTATAAAAAAATTTATTAAATTTTGAAAATTCTCTCAAAATTTTATGAATTACATCCAAATAAAGTCTCAGAATACCATAATTGTTTATACAAAAAATGTTTCTAAATCTGACAAGTTTTCTATACAAAAATTGTTTTAGAATCTAAAATGCTTTTCTATGTAAAACAGTCTCAGGATTTTAGAATCTTTCTATACAAAAATCTTTTAAGATTCTGAGAAATTCTATACAAAATTCTTAAAATCTAAATGTTTTTCTATACAAAAAATGTTTCATATACTTAGAATTTTTATTTAAGAAAAAATTTTTCTTTTCAAAAAATGTCTTAGAATCTACAAAACGTTCTCAGAATCTGAAAATTTGTATGCACACAAAATGTTTTTCAGATTTTGAGACTTTTTTAAATTTTCTAAACAAAAAATGTTTAAATCTATAGTTTCTAGAGCTCAATTTAGTGTATTTGAGGTGTTTTTGAAAACCCTATAAAACTTTTGAATTCTCCATATTTCCAGGTACTGATTTAAATATCAATAATAGCAATCCTCGTCTCTTAATATCACTCCTGTGTGCTTCGTTATATCCAAATATTGTTAAAATTATGACACCCGAAAGAAGTTGTATACAAACTGCCGGTGGAGCAAGGCCAAAATTAGCCACTGCTCGTGATTTGCGCTTTAAAACTAAAGAAGATGGTTATGTGACCATACATCCCTCCTCTGTTAACTCCAATGTTGCTACATATGTGTCACCCTTTCTGGTATATCACAAAAAAGTTAAAACTTCAAGCATTTTTATACGTGAATGTAGTATGTTACCCTTATCATCTCTAGTATTATTTGCTGGCTCAGATCTTAAATTAGAATTACATGATGGTGATTTCCTGTTCCTGTTGGAAGATGGTTGGATTATACTTAAGGCACATAATCATGAAACGGCTGAAATAATACAATGTTTACGCAAAGAACTATTGAAATTATTGGAAGAGAAAATACGTGATCCATGTTTAAATTTATTAAATCATGAAAATGGTCGTAAGATTATACAAAATATTGTTTATTTACTTTGTCATAGTAATTAGTAAAAAAATTGTACTTTGAATACTAACTGAATTTGACTAAATTTAATTTCACTATTATTATAAAAGAAAATATTTACGTTGAATTAACTTTGCTTATTGTTTTATTATTAATCATTTGTTTGTAAACTCATTTGATTTATTATCACAATTACCCAATTTATCTGCAAATATATCAATCTGCCATCTGGGAAGCCTAGAAGTGTAAAGGTGTACCCTTTAAAATCGTCAGCTTAATAAAAGCTCTTTACAGCGACGCCCGTTGCATAGTTCTCCACGAAGGCCTAAAGAGTAATTGCATTGACATCAGCGTGGGTGTCAAACAAGGCTGCGTTCTTGCCCCCCTTACTTTTCAATGTTGTCCTTGATCTTGTAATGAGACAGTCCATTCCGAACGAGGGCGGTGTAAACTTGGATATCAATGCCAAACTAAACGATTTAGACTATGCAGATGACATTTGTCTTATTTCCCATAACTTCAGCAAAATGCAACGGAAGCTTGACCTAATTAGCTCATATGCTGACACAGTTGGTCTTAAAATAAACTCATCTAAAACAAAATCGCTATGTCTAAACACCGATAACACTCGTCAATTTAAACTTTCTGATCAAGATTTAGATGATGTAAAGGAATATCTCTACTTAGGCTCTATAATTGATAAATCTGGAGGTAGTGCTGCCGACATCCAATACCGACTGAATAAAGCTCGACAAACTTTTGGTTGGCTCGGCAAAGTTTGGTCATCCTCAAATATATCCATAAGAACGAAAGTAAACATCTTTAATTCAAATGTAAAATCAACCTTGTTATATGGATGCGAGACCTGGAACCTGCCAATAAATGAATCTAAGAAAATACAGTCGTTTGTAAATAGATGTCTTCGACGTATCCTGAAGGTGTTCTGGCCGAATATCATCAGCAACGAAGAACTGTGGTATAAAACTCAACAACCACAAATCGCTGAAACCATAAAAATCCGAAAATACAGATGGCTCGGTCACACTTTCCGTAAACCACAAAATGACATCACAAGGAAGGTGCTTGAGTTCAACCCCCAGGGTAGTAGAAGAATTGGTCGTCCGAGCAACACCTGGAGACGAAATACGCTAAGGGAAATTCAAGATGCAGGGTATTCCTGGAACCAAATCAAACACATAGCCGAAGACAGAGCGGAATGGAAAAAATTTGTTGTGGCCCTATGTTCCTCCTAGGAATTTAAAGGATTATATATGTATATATATTTTTTTTTTATAAACGAATAATTAATCCCTTATGCTTTTGTATTTAAAAATAAAACTATTATTATTTATATATTAAAAACAATGGAAATAAACCTAAAACTTGCATAAAGTTTGGTTAATCCAAATAAAGTTGTCGCTATTTTAAGAGTATACTATAGCAACACAATCAAATGCCCATGAATATAACGCCCTATGAATAAAGTAAAATAAACATTAGTTTGGGGGAAATTCACACGCTATCCACGCCTGTCCACCTATAACTACTATGTCCCGGTATTTGTGATACGTCAAATTGTTAAATTATTGTAAATTCTGTTTGTAATATAACATGTTAATTTGATTGTGATATAGTTATTGATTTAACTATGATTTTTTTCTCGGTGTACATCTCTGTGATAGATAATATTTTAGGTTATCTCTTGAATTGAGTTGTCATTTTTATGAAACATGTAAAACTTGTTTTTTTTTTTGTAGGGGTTCGTATAATGTAGCGTTGGCAACCCATAAATTTAGAACTAAAAAGTAAACAACAAAAGAAAGTGAAGAAAAAACTAATAATAATTTTATTTTGGTTAAAAAAAAAATGTAAAATATTAAAATTTTAACAAGAAATTGTGATGGAAAATGTGTTTAAAAGTGTATTTGTGCAATATGATTAACTTGCAACAACAACTAAAAGAAGACATTTTTTAAAAAAATAGTATTACAGCCCAACAAACAAAATTCCGTTTACACACACAAAATTTCCTGAATGAATATAATGAAAGCATACTTAGTAAAATTGTTTACGTACCGCTTTCTGGATCCGTATACGGACCAGCAAACGGGTTGGAAGGTTCATAGAATCGGATTCGTTGAAAGTCCGTCAATGACGGACCGTTTTCGTACCGTTATGTCGTGTTGAAAATGGAGTTCAAAGACCGTCAACGTGCCAATAACGGACCGTTGTTGCGGATGAGGCCTGGTATTATGGGGATTGGTAGATAAATAAACCCAGCGAAAAAGAGTGGAATAAGATGTAGTAAAATCATCACGTATACGGATTCAGATGTAGTGCAAATTGAGGTGAAACACGCATGATTTTAACATGGGGTACATGCCAACGCGAGCTATCTGGCATCACCACAGCAGTGCCGTTGGGGACACGTTACAGTATGGCGCCCAAGCAAATGAGTTCAGTAACCAATAGTCCGGTTTAATTTCAGTACAGGTATGTATATATTTCATCGAAATATACCAACTCTATAGTATACTAGTTTGTTTGTAATAGCCCAACAAGGGGTTTGGAGGGGGGGCCTACAAGGCCCAAAATTGAAGATTAAGTCTTACATTTGAGCGTAGAATAGAAAAGTACGGAAACTTGGGAACATATATCTTCTCGACGAGTTCAAGGGGCAAAATTAAATGAAGGCGTGAAGGCTTTATGAGTAAAAGCACTTCATAGAACTATTATTTTCTATTAGTTTGTCCAATTTTTGTTAAAGTAAATTTTAAAAAATTTTTTAGATTCAGTTTCAGCGTAGGTAAACCTGAGGACGTTGGTGAGCTTTTGGGAATCCTGAAACCTTGAATCTGACACCTATAAATCCCAGGTTCAAGGGAAAACTGTAAACTTAAGGTCAATATCAAGGTGAAAGGAGACCCGAAAGCGCACCAGTTCAGTAAATTTTTTAGCAAATTATTGTTCATAGACCAAGTGGCTCACGGATAACCGCTCGGATCTTGGATTCCGAGGACACGAATATTCAAAGGGTGACTTGACCTTCCGGAAGCTTGGCACAATAAATGATACAGATGTCAATGATACGGAAGGACACGAATTTTTTTTTAAACTTAGTCAATTTTGTAATTATTTTCGTTTATTTAACCTTATTTCTTATTTTTAAATTTTCTAATTATTTGAGTTAAGGTTTGTTTTTTATATAAAAGTTTTTTATTTTCAATATTTCGCTACTCCTTTGTATAGCATCTTCAGGAAAATAAATAAATTAATAAATTTTCAAAAAAATTTTAAAGTTTGAAAAAATTTTTGAAACTTTGAAAACATATTTAAAATATTTGACAAATATTTCTAAAACAAAAAATATAAATAATTAACACTTAAAAAATCTATTGATGTAATATTTGTTATAAATTAATGTAGTATGTGTTTTTTCTTTTGTAATAAATATTTATAATTCTGAGCTAAATTTTCAATATCTATCTTAAAATTAATTCTATTTGTTAGTGGTGTATTAATTATCTGTAACATTTCTAATAAATAATGACGTTTGTAATTATGTTCTGTATTTAAAATTGAAACATTTTCAAAGTCTGGATAGTGATTATATCTTGAACAATGAGAAGATAATGCTGTTTTTTTGTGAATTAATATTTCTATATTTCTGATCTATGTACTCAAACTTTTTTATAACCGAAACTGTTCGAAAACTTGATGTTGAATTTTTTATGTATTAATATTGAGCCATTGCATCGATGAGTGGTATAAATTGGGTTAAAAACGTGATATCACACAGTTTGAGGATTATTGCTTGTAACAGTTTAGTGACAATTGTTAATAACGACAGATGCAACAAAATGTAAACAGTTACAGCTGTTGGATAAAACAACTGATGACAAACGACGAAGTTGGTAAACAAAAACTGAACGGCGTAAAAATTTAAATGAAACACTTGTTGCATATTAAAATATATATTATAAAATATATATGTAATTGCCATTAAATTATAAATATTATGTAATTTTTAATTCAATTACTTATTTATTTTTGATAAATTGCATATAATTTAGTTTGTAATATTCATTCATTTTTTTAACGCCGTTATTTTTTTCTTTTAGTAACTTGGTAGTTTTGTAAGTTTGTTTCTTGCACGTTGGAGTTTTCTTTTGTGAAATTATTTTCGTTTTCAAAGTGATTTTTTATACGAAATTTCACAATTTCTTTTTAATTTCTATTTATTACTTAAAGTACTCAGATTTATTAAAACTATCAAACATGGATGAAAGTTCTCAAAGATTAATTGACGATTGTTTCTTAAGGCCCGTAACAGATGCACGGACAACGTAAGCAAAATAATTTTTTTAGTTTAACAAAAGAATTTTTGTTAATTTAAGATTTTTTTTATTCCTTTTATAAAGAAACAAACCCGTCGAACCACCACCCTCTAAGGTGCCGCTTAAAACGGAAATGCAGGTGTTACGTTTATCTGAGGATTCACAAAAAATGTGTATGGAAACCTTGAAATCCATACATGGTGAAGATTTTCGTTTAGATGATCCCAGCAAATATAAAGATCATGGTGGACGTATGAAAAAATCTTATTGGCAAGATCGTGGCACTTTAATAGTGCAATCAATTGTTAATTTTAGCTCAATAAAGTCAACGTCAACAGCGGATGGTTCTAATGGTTTAGAACAACCGGAACAAAGATTACGTAGATATGCTTTATTAAAATTAGAAACTTGTGGTTTTGCTCCCTCGCATTGCCTAGAAGCCTATGAACACTGTGAGGGTGATACCGATAAGGCGTTATTATTACTATTCCGCAAATATATGCGTGTACCCGAGGAGGGAGAACATATATCCGCTTCCTATCCTTTAGATATAACCGAACAGGAATTATTGGATATGCGTAATGATGAAAAAGAAGCTTTAGAATCTATATACGATAAAGCTTTTGAGGAAAAGGAGAAAAATTTAGTATGGAGTTTGAAATTTAAAATAGAACATCTGCTCTTGCATAGTCCTTCAGAGGTACGAAAAGCACGAGAGGCAGCCTTACAAGCTTTAGAGGCGGAGAAAGCTAAAAGAAATATGAAAAAACCTAAAGAACCACCCAGATGTCGTAATTTTGATAAAGATCAGACCTGTAAATTTGGTCCAAAGTGTAGATTTGCTCATATACGGCCGGAATTGGAAGATTTGTCTCAAGAAAAACCAGTAAAAAAAGAAAAACCTGATGAGACTGATGCAAATTGCTTTTATTTAGAAATACGATTTCCTCCTTTAACCAAATATCCCTATGAGGCTCCTTATATCTATCTTAAAACCACCTGTCATGATATACCCAGCGAAGTAACATTACGTATAGCTAGAAAATTATATAAAGAAGCTAAGGAATCCAGTCAAGATGGTATACCCTGTATTTATAGTATCTGTGAATTGTTGCAAATGGATGAAAGTCTATCCCAAACCATAGATTTACATAAAGATTTCTTTCCTCGTGCTGACAAATCACTATTTCATATTGAAGATTTACCAGAGGAGTTACAGAATGAAAAGAAATTAGTTAAACTTCCTTCACATTACGAAAAAGGTTTAACATCCCGGGGTGACAATTTCAAAAAAGATCTAGATTCTGTAGAAAAAGAAGATCGTTTGTTATTAAAACGTTTTATGGAAAAACGTAAAGATGAACGTTATAAAAAAATGATGTCGGGTAGACAAAATTTACCAGCATTTTCAAAAATGTTGGATATTATTAATCTCTTAGAGACCTCACAAATTTTGGTTATATCTGGAGAAACGGGTTGTGGTAAATCTACACAAGTTCCACAATTTATATTAGATAATTGGTTTTTTAAAGCTTCTCAATTGGATAATTCGCAAAAAATGTCTCATGTGGAAATTATATGCACACAACCTAGACGTCTATCGGCTATTGGAGTAGCCGAAAGAGTGGCGGATGAAAGAGCTGAGAGAATTGGCCAAACTGTAGGCTATCAAATAAGATTGGAAAATAAGATATCCTCTTCAACACGTTTAACATTTTGTACTACTGGTATTTTATTAAGACGTTTAGCTTCAGAACCTCTACTCGATTCTGTTACACATATTATAGTAGATGAGGTTCACGAAAGATCCGAAGAATCCGATTTCTTATTAATGATCTTAAAACGTATATTACCGGTGAGACGTGATCTTAAGGTGATTTTAATGTCTGCTACTTTAAATGCTAATTTATTTTCGGATTACTTTGGTAATATACCAGTTTTGGATATTCCTGGTAGAACATTTCCGGTAGAACAATTATTTTTGGAAGATATATTAGAACGCTGTGATTTTGTTATGGAATGTGATTCTCAATATAGTCGTAAAGTTAGCAAAAAAGAGGAAGAAGAATTAATGCGTGAAATAGAATATGCTGACATAAAAGCAGAAAATGAGGCTCCTCCTACTAAAATCAAAGATGAAAAATTAAATTTAGCCGCCATGTATTCTAGATATTCAGGTAGGCTTAGAGGTAACTTTATATAACACAAGAACTTTTAATATTTGTATTATTTTTTATAGATTATACTAAAATAACTTGTAAATCGATTTATTTAATGGAACCTATGAAAGTTAATCCTGAGTTAATAGAATCGGTATTAAAGTTTATTGCTGAGGGAGAACATGATTGGCCTAGGGATGGTACTATATTGATATTTTTACCTGGTCTACAGGAAATTCAAAATGTGCACGAAGCTCTCTGTGATAGTAATATGTTTGGTCCTAGGTAAGTGTTAGAAATTTAAATAAAAATCCCCATAAAGCATTTAAAACAAATCATCTAAACAAAAAATTGTCCGAAACTTCCCGACAATTCTAAATTAGGAAAGAAATAAAAAATTACTAGCCGTATTATAGTTGTTAAACGGAAATGTTCTTATATCTTGTTTTGCTTTAAAATAGTAGATTCTATTCATACGAAACTGGCCGAATAATTTAAAAGATATAAAAATAGTTTTAACTTAAAATTACTCGAATAAATGATGTCCGAAACTATTCGAAAACTATTAAATTAAAAGGAAATAAAATAATGTTTCCGACAAATCGAAATTAAATGGAAATAATAAAGTTGCCAAAACTGAGCGAATATTAATTTATGGTTATTAAAAGATGTCCTTATTTCATCTTTTGTTTTAAAATAATTGTTTTTCGTAGACGATACTGTCCGAATTATTTAAAAGAAATGAAAAATTGCCTTAACTGAAAATTATTTCAATAAATTATGGCCAAAACTTGTGGAAAACTGTTAATATGAAAGAAAATAAAAAAAAATAGTCTAAATTAAAATAAACTTTCCGACAAATCATGTTTTATGTTTAAAAAAAAAAAAAAACAGATTTTTTGTAGACAAAACTGAACGAATAATTAAAAAAAATTAAAAATTTTCTTGTCTAAAATTTACTTAAATTGTTTATGGCCGAAACAGCTAATTTGAAATAAGAAAAAATACGAAACTGATAATAAAATAGTATAAATATAAATAATTAAAATTTTTAAAATTGAATTTAAAATTATTACCTACTTGTCTAAAAATTCTTCATTGGTTTATGACCGAAACTTGTCGAAAACTGTTAATTTGAAAGAAAATAAAAAAAGACAAAACTAGACGAATAATTTGAATTAAATCAAAATTGACTTGATTAAAAATTACTTTAATTATTTGTGGCCGAAACTAGTCGAAAAATTTTAATTTGAAATGAAATAAGAAAATATACGAAACTGGCCGAATAATTAAAAAAAAAAAAATTTAAATGACTAAACTTTAATTATTTATTTCCGAAACTAGTCGAAAACTGTTAATTTGAAAGGAAATAAGAAAAAAGAAGAAACTAGCCGAATAATTAAAAAAATAAAATTGACGACTAAAAATGAATTCAATTGTATATGACTGAAACTAGTCGAACACTGTTTATATGAAATGAAGAAAAAAAGTACAAATTGGGTGAAAAAATTTAAAATGTAATGTTAAGCTATATTTTTTGCATGAATGAAATGAGAAAAACAAACTGGCCGAATAATTTAAAAGAAATAAAAATTGGCTTGCCTAAGAATTAATATGTTTTCTAAGCTGAAAATTAACCCAACTTACTTGCCTCGGCTTAAAAATATTTTAAAAGCTTATGTCCGAAGCTGGAATATAAGGAAATATTTTAAATTTTAAGAGAAACTTGTCTTGTTGTTACTACTTTACATAAAAATAAACCATAACATAACTTTTTATATCCAAAACTGGTCGGTAAATGTAGTAAACACAACTGACTTGTCTCATCTTAAAATTACTTTATAAATTTAATGCCGAAACTGATCGAAAATTGAATAATTTAATGAATAATCTAATTTGTTTAGTTATCATATTAATACATAAAAAATTCAACATAAAGTTTTCGTTTTGAGTTTGAATTTTTAACGTCTTTTCTAAAAATCATAACTACATTGTAAATTTTCAATTTTCTGAATCAGACTGCGCAGTGTCTGGTATTGAACCCTCGTCAGTGACCCTGTTTTTGTTTTGAATAATGTATTATTTGTTATGTTTTTATTTGTTCGATTGCGTCTATATGAAATTTTCTGTGCAATCACTGACCGTGTTATAGATAAACTGATCTATCGAATATACAAAGGATATATCATAGATGTGGCATCACTTACAACATATAGGAAAACAGTGGACATTAGAGTGAGGTAAGTTTCTAAAAATAGAACTGTTGTGTTGTTGGAGTTGTACTTCTGAGATTATGTATGCAAGAACAAAAACACCGTGTATTGAATAAAACAAGTTTTAATCACAACAAAACTCGACCTGACGATAGATCAGTGGGCTAAAGCGCTCTGTCTAACGTGAAGTGCGAGTGCATGTGGCATTAGAAATCAGTTTATCTATACCACGGTCAGACGCAATCGAACAAATAATACATTATTCAAAAAAACAGGGTCACTGAAGAAGGTCCAATACCAGAAATTGCGCAGTCTAATTCAGAAAATTGAAAATTTAAATGTAGTTATGATTTTTAGAAAATACACTCATTCTACCTTTCACAGTTTTCGAACAGTTTCGGTTATAAAAAAGTTTGAGTACTCGAAATTGGAAAAAAAAACATTAGGAAAAACTTGCTATGCTATTTTTTTTTTTTTTTTTTAAAGAGAAGCAACACTCAGGAAATTTTTCCTATTAATTAATGTGTTGCTTTCTTTGGAAAGGGGATAGTGGAGAGATGAAAGGTGGTGAAAGATGAAGGACTTCAAACATGGCAACACTGTAATTGCGCGAGTAGATAAGTTTTAGAACAGTTGTTGTTCTCCACCTGATGTAGAGTTGGCGAATTTATTGAAGCTTTTTGTTTCATAGCCCTGATTCATTATTTTACTTCGGAGGGGTTAAGTGTCATTGGAACACCGAAGGTGGGCGCAGCGATACATATAAGTCATAGAAAACTCATACATATTATTTTTCTAAATTGATGTTGTCGTCACCGGGAGTCGAACCCGTGACCATCTGTGTAACAGTCCAACGCTCTAACCATTACACCACAACGACCACATTTGTTTCGTTGTCACATTTTTACATACAAATAAAACATACGGTGTTCGACCAGTTTCGATAATAAAAACTTTAAGTACTCAAAATTAACCGAAACTGGTCAAAAAATTTAAAATAAAAAATGGATTGTACATCAAAATCACATTTTTATATTAAAAAAACTACTTTTTATAGTGTAGCGGTCAGTATGAATATTCTTACTTTATACACAATTGAACATTTACGTGTACGCAAACCACTGTACGATTTAGGATGGGGAGAATTTATATCATGCGATAATTTTATTTTGTTGGGTAAATTGGCAGTATTGTATACCCCTTCATATAGTTTTTGTAAGTATTTCAATTGAGTGTAATCTATAGAGCATAGCCAAAATTACACATTCTCTACCTCATTAATCCATGGATATGCTTAAGTATTATTTTTTTTTTCTGTCTGTATATTTCTGATAATCTCTTATAAAGTAAATAACGGATCTATACATTTATTTACTCCCCAAAAATTCAATATAACATTCCACTTGATTGCTTGTTTAAAATTTCTGTACCTTTGAATTCCTCGTGTCATTTAAATTGGTAAAGAACAAATTGCGTGTAAAACAAGATCAGATCAATTTTTTTTATTAAAGTGGTACAGTTAAAAATTTTTGTACAAAATATCAAAACGTGTAATTAAATAACTAGGTCTGAATATTGACCTCAGCCATTCTGAAATAGTTTGGGAATCTTAATTGATTCCTAACGGACCTTACACTGCCTCTTGGATAAGAGGAGTTAATCTGAAATTTGTTCTTTGTTGGAAAGGGATTCTAGTAGGATCAGTACTAGTGAATATTAACATTTGAACTTTGGAGTGTTAACCAACCCACCAAGGAATGCTAACTGACGTACATTTTGGCTGTACAGCCACTATATCACCAAACGAGTTTTTGTGACGCAAATTCATATGATTTTTTGTATTTGAGAGGAAACCCATTGTCAATTGCCATTCATCGATTTTTTAATTTTTTAAATTATTGCTGGGTCCAAACTATTTTTTTGGATATATTGGAAGTTGGCCTAGTTAAAATACATAACGTGTAAAAGGACAAGTAAAGGAAAGAAAAGGAGTCCAGAGTATTGTATTTTGTAATTCAATATTTTGAAAACATTGTTCTTTGGACATTTGTAGAGGTAAAGATCTTGTGGTATCCTAATTTTTTTAGCCAAATTTTGGAAACTCATCGACATCCGGAGGACTGGCCAGCTGATGGACATTAATAAGTGAGTACTGTAAGTTAAATTCTTTTGGGTCTTGTGATCAAAGTTTAAGTATTCGAATAGATTCTGGGTCGAAATCATAAAAGGATTTTGAATCTTGGATTTATTTTGTACTAGGCTAAGATTACAAGACACATTATTTTTTATGTTACCATAATATATCTTTTGCTAATATAAAAATTCCAAAGTAATACCTTAGGTTTCGTAAAATACAATTTTAAAATTTTTGATATTAACTAAAAGCCCATTTTTTCCTTTCTCTTACTCATCCTTTAATTTGACGTCGAATATTACATTTTATACATTACCGTAAAATTAATTAGATTTAAAATTATTGCATTAAGTTCTTAAATTTTCTATCACCAGTTCCTAAACATGCAAGTCAATTTTTTTTGTTATAATGTGTTTAAAGGCTTTCTTACTCTCTATTGAGAATTAGTTTAAACAAATAAGTTTCTGTTGTAAGTTTTTTTTGTCATATTAGTGATGTCATAACATTTTTTTTGTTATGGATATTTCGTTTGCTTTCTTCAAAGCAATTACATTTAATATTCAAATAAAGTAAAAGTTTTTTTTGTTGTAATCATGTCTAACTAAGTTTTTCTCTCTCGATCTAAACCGTCGATCATTGTTATTGTGGGATTCCTTAAATGTATCTTTATGGATAAAGTGAATCTTAGGTAGGGTGGGCAGTAATAAACAGGGCGCACAACATCTGGCCCTTGGTCCATTATATTGTTTACAAAGGATATGTTAGATTCAGTTCGGGGTTTTTAATAATTGCAATAGTAAAATTTATTATATAAATTGAGTTAAACATTTTATTTAAAAAGGCACGTAGTTAAATTTTGTTAACGGCTGCAAAAGACTGGTTGCAAAGACTCACCCCGGTTGCCGACGAGCTAGGCCCTTACCAGTACGTGCCGAGTGCTTCTAGATCTTTTGCGTAGTAGGGTAACCGTTACAATAGATGAAACTTACCGAAAACTCCTAATTCAAGAAATATTACAAATTTTAGTTTTAGGTCAAATTGCTTCTTTATTGATTAATGGAAATTTACAACTTTTAAAAATTCCAAATTATTAAAGAAATTAAAAAAAAAAATAAAAACTTAGTTTGTTAAGGTTTTTTTTTTTAAAAGAATACATTTCTATTAAAAAAGAAATTTTTATAACCGAATGTTACTGAGAACTCTAATATAAAGAACAATTACAAATTGAACTTAGAACTTATTTAGGTAAATCGTTTTTTATTGATTAATGGAAACTAAAAGATATTTTATAGCCGAAACTTTTCAAAATCCTTATTTTTAAAGAAAATAAGAACAAAATGCAAATCGTACAAAAAAACTGGAAAACTTAGTTTGTTAAATAACAGCAAACTTGTGTAGCCGAAACTCACCGAAAATTCAAAACTTAAAAAGAAATACATTTATATTTAAAAATTTGTCCAACAACATTTAACGGCCAAAGTTTACTTAAACAATTTAAGTTCCGAAAACTGACTAAAATAATTATTGACTTAAAAAATTATAAAACAGAAACTCATTGGAATATTTCCAAAAACCCTGCTACAATTTTTTGGTTAAAAAATACTGAACCGAAATATTAATTTTAGTATATACAAAACAAAAAACACTTAAAATTACTTTTACCTAAAAATGTTTCTTGACAAATACAAAAAAATTTGTATAGCCAAAACTGTCCGAATTGTAAAATTTTAGAAAAATGTCGGCCACTTTTCGGTAAACTTCATATTTTTTTACTGCTTTTGTTTTCAGTACAAACATAAAGCAATGTAAGTTTATAAATCTGAAACTGGCCGAAAATTTAAGTAAAGGATTTTGTTTATTTTTTAACAAATCCATTTATTAAAAAAATTTAATAAGAAAATTGTAAAACTTACATACACATTTTGAAACCGAATATGACCGAAAATGAATAGAAAATATATAAACATATAAATAGTTAAATTAGTTAATTTAAAATATATAAAGGCTCCGCCATCTAACGTTTTTTTTTTTTCAACTAGTGCTTATTTCGTGAATGGTAACACTTAGCTCATGTCTGATTTGACAGATAATTAGTTTTATCCTTCCGCTGAACGAATATGGTTGAGTATACGCTTGAACAACGCTGGGAAATATTGCGACATTACTTTGAAAATCATGGTAATGAGCAAGGAGTGGCCGTTACAGTCAATGGCGATCGTTATCGGGCCATGTTGAACGAACTTTTCACAAAAATTGAAGAGGAGGATTTTGGCAACATTTGGTTTCAACAGGACGGCGCTACGTGCCACACAGCCGAAGCTACACTCGATGTTTTGAGCCCTGTTTTTGAAGAGCGCATTATCAGCCGCAGAGCTGATGTCGTTTGGCCACCTCGGAGCTGCGATTTGACACCGTTGGACTATTATTTGTGGGGTGCCGTCAAAGATAAGTGCTACGCCAACAAGCCAGAGACAATTGACGCTTTAAAGGACAATATTCGTGAAGCCATTGGTGAAATAGAGCTGCACACAATCGATAATGTGCTTAAAAATTGGACCGATCGTGTAGGCTACTGCATGGCCAGCCGAGGCAGCCATTTGAATGAAATTATTTTCCATTATTAACCGGAAGGATTGTACTTTCAAATAAAAAAAGAAATTTTAGAAAATATTCAGTAGTTATTTTTTATAGCATTTTCAAAAAAAAAAAGTTATTTGGCGGACCCTTTAGTATAATCGAAATTGACCGAAACATTTGTTTTAATAAACAAACTTTTTTTAAATACACAACATTTGTTTTTCTATTATATTTTCTAGATCAAATAAATACATTTTAGTACCACTCCATTCAACTCTATCGAGTGAAGAGCAAGCTGCCGTCTTTCGTCCTGCTCCTAAAGGTAAACGGAAAATAGTTTTAAGTACCAATATAGCCGAAACTTCGGTAACCATAGATGATTGTGTATTTGTTATCGATTATGGTTTAATGAAAGAAAAACGTTTTGATTCCAATCGTAATATGGAATCATTGGAACTTGTCTATGTTTCTCGGGCCAATGCCAATCAACGTAAAGGACGTGCTGGACGCGTTATGCCCGGTGTTTGTATACATTTGTATACACAACATCGTTTTAAGTATAATTTTTTAGCTCAACCAGTACCAGAAATACACAGAGTACCATTGGAACAACTGGTGTTGCGTATAAAAACGTTGCCCAATTTTGATGGTCTCAACGTAGTAGAGGTATTGGGTCAGACACTAGAACCACCTACAGAAGAAAATATTGTATCAGCTGTTACACGTTTACAAGATGTAGGAGCTTTAGACGAAGAACAACAACTTACGCCTTTGGGTCATCATTTGTCCGCTTTGCCAGTTGATGTAAGAATAGGAAAACTTATGTTGTTTGGAGCCATCTTCCAATGTTTGGATAGTATTTTAACAATAGCTGCCTGTTTATCACATAAATCACCATTTGTTAGTCCTTTTGCTAAAAGAGCCGAGGCAGAAAGACGTAAACGAGAATTTGCTCTTTGTAATAGTGATCATTTAACTTGTTTATTGGCCTATAAGGTAAGCTTTCATTTACGGATTTGGAATGTATATTTTTTTTTATCAAAAACCTTTTTTTTTTAGAAATGGTTAGAAGTTTCTAAACGCAACTTTTATGCTAGCCGTAATTATGCTGATGAACATTTTCTATCGTTGAAAACTCTACAAACCATATCGGAAGTTAAATATCAGTTTTTAGAATTATTGGTATCAATCGGTTTTGTACCCATTAATGTGCCTAGAAAACGTAAAAATGCCAATGATAATATTTTGGAATTAACGGGTAAGTTTTTGATAAAACTTTAAAGAAAAAGAAATGTCTCAGAATCGCAAGAAAAATCTATTTTTTATACCAAAATCCTACTGAATCGTAGAAGTTTTTAATACCAAACAAATTGAACGTCTGAGATTTTACTATGGAAAAAATGTCTTAACCCTTAAATGCTCAACAGCTTCGATTTGAATAAAATTGTGTTTTTATGATATGAAATGCTAAATAAAAAAAAACTGCGTACCAAGATTTTTCAAATAATTTTTTTTACGCTTTTTATAAGCAAAAATCCAAAATTTTCAAAATTTTAAATTGCCCGTTACACAAAAACGGAGAGACTTAGGAACAAAAAAGATATATCATTCAAAAGCTTATATTTGCCTCTTAACGCTAATGCCTTTTATTTAAACTTTCTAAAATTACATGAGCCCTTTTTTCGATATCATAAAAAGCGCAATTCTTGAGTTTTTAATTAATTTTGAAGTTTTTAATTCTTTTGACTTTGATGGTTAATAAAAGGTAGGACTCTAAATATTTATTTATAAATGTATTTTATTAAAGAGCGCTTGAGAGTTCTTAACACCCAGTAAAGTTTTCATTTTGATTAAGCTTAAAATAAAGTCGTAGGAAATTTTTGAATGGTTGTATCTTTAAAGATACTGTATGCATTTAAGGGTTAAGGTACGTTCACATTAATCAAATATTTGAATAAAATATTTGTTTACATATTTGCTTCCAATTGTGTCAAATAAAAATTATTTTATGTTCAAACTATGATCAAATATTTGAGGGTTTTTGTTTGTTCAAACAGCTCTCAAATAGTGTCAAATAAAATAAACGAAAAAATATTTGTCGAGCGTTCAGATTGAAACAATATTTGTATTAAATATTTATTTAATCAAAGTGTAAAAAAGCATAGATCTATTTAATCGAAAAAACCAAAACCAACCAATACTCCATAGGAACAAAAATTTCGTCCGTTTTGGTCTATCTCGCTTAGTTTTGAAGATACTGGACATTTTAAAATATCGTTATTTTGTAAAATGGCTTGTATCTCAAAAACTAAGCATGATATCGCAAAATGGACAACATTTTTGCAAACCTTATCAAAACAAACCCCATGCCGACAACACAAATGTGTACAGTGTTCCAATTCCAATCATTCCCTGATTCATTCCATATCGTTCCATTTTGGACCAATGTTCCATTCTGTTATCGGAATGATTAAATTTGTATTTTCATGTACGACAACACAATTGTGTACAGTGCTCCGATTCCAATCGTTCCCCGTTTCATTCCATATCGTTCCATTTTGGACCAATGTTCCAATCCATTATTGAGTGATTACATTTTTTAATATCTATTTACATTTCAGTTTTTTTATAAAGCCTTTTATTAATAAATTTATTAAAAAAATTTATAATTGACGATTTTACCTCCTGTTATTTGCCATTGTTTGTTCTTACATTTTTTGTAAGATCAAATAAATATTTGCTCAAATCAGAAGAAAATATTTGATAGCTAGTGTTCACACTATGGTTAAGTTTGTCAAATATTTATTTGAATGCAAATAATTTTGTTTGACCAAAATCAGCTGATTTGCTGTTTGACACACAAAAATATTTTGTGTTCAGATTACGGCAAAGAAATATTTCATGTTTTTTGTCAAATATTTGACTAATCTGAACGTACCATTAGTATCCCAGAAATTTTCTATATATAAATTATTTAGAATCTGAGAATTTTTCTATACAAAAAATGTATCAGAATCTTAAGGTTTTTCTTTACCTAAAATGTTTAAGGATAGGAAATTTCTCGAAATAGCCGCCTGGCTATCCGTGAAAATCACAATATCACCGGCCAAGCCCAAGATATTCACCTGCTTAATGCACTCCGTAATCGTGGTGACCTCCGCCTGTAGTACGGTATTATGGTCAGGAAGACGGAAGCATTTGCGTACATTGAAGTCAGCGTCACAGAAGCCCAGACCCGTTTTCCCATCCAGTTTCGATCCATCCGTGTAAAAGTGGATCCCTGGATGGTTCCCCAAGAAGGTCCCATTTAACCATGGGTTCCCTGTCGGGGATTAACGTGTCACAGAGCGTCGTGACAGACTCTTTTGAAATCCTGTTGCAGTCCCATTCTGGGACGCAATGCCCTGACAACTGGTCCAAAATAGTACGGTGCCCGGTAATATGGACATTACTGTCCCATTCCCCGGTAGCCCTTAGCCGCATCATAGTCAATGCGGCCTCGTATTTCACCTGTACCCTCAATTGGGCGAATTGCTAGAATAGTCTCGACAGCCCTAGTAGATGTGGTTCTCATTGCGCCACTAATGCCCAAACAGCATAGGCGCTGTTCCTTCTGTAATAGTCCCACATACGAGCCAAATCTCATCGATGTCCACCATACTACAGATGCGTACGTCAGTATAGGTCTGACAACGCTAATGTATAGCCAGTGTGTCATCCTGGGATTCAGACCCCATTTAGATCATATTGCCCTTCTACAGACGGCCCACGATATGTGGGCCCTCTTTACCCTTTCCTCAATATGGTCCCTCCAGGATAGTTTTCTATCAAGAACAACTCCCAAATACTTGACCCTATCGGAGATGTGAACCGTTTTTCCCAGAAAGATAGGTTCATCAAAATCAATGATCTTCCTCTTCCTAGTAAAAAGGGATATTTCAAATTTGTCCGGATTGACATTTAGGCCCCTGGGCCTAGCCCAGTTGTACGGCAGTTCGAGTGCATAAGATGCCCTTCTACATAGATATCCAGGATTCTCCCCCCCTTAAAAGTATCGCCACATCGTCTGCGTAGGAGACAGGTTGGAAACCTTCACTGGATAGAATCCTCAAGAGGACTATTAATCGTGGTCACCCATATAAGTGGAGATAAGACCCCCCCTGAGGAGTCCCACGGTTAACCCTGTCTCTGATCCCTATGGCCATTTGCCTCGCAATTTATGCACCTATTCCCTAACATATGACCGACCCAGGCTACTATGTCTCGGTGAATGTCAAACTGGTCTAGAGACTGGATAAGCACATTGGTCAAGACATTATTAAAAGCCCCCTCTATATCAATAAAAATTGCCAGAGGGAAGCAGTTCAGATCAAAAGATCTCTCCACATGACAAACCACCTCGTGAAGAGCCGTTTCCACTTAACGCCCCTTCAAGTAGGCATGTTGTCCAAACCTAAGTAATTCCCTAGGAATTTGATTCTTAACCATGTCATTCACTATCCTCTCCATGGTCTTGAGTAAAAAGAAAGTTAGGCTTATCAGCCGATAAGCCTTTGGGTTCGCATAACTCTCCTTTCCCGGTTTACGTATGAAGACAACTTTTGCCTCCTGCCATAACCTTGGAGTGTACGCGAATTTTAGGCACGCAGTGAAAATGTTTACCAGACTTTCGTCGATCCAATCCATGCTCAGCTGTAGTAGAGCTGCAAAGATCTCGTCCGGTCCCGCTACCTTGTAAGGGGCGAAACTGTTAACCGTCTCCCTGGTTATAACCATAATATAGACCGATATATTTCCGCTCGTGGTCGGTACCCAATAGGTTCAACCGTTCGCCCCAAGGTTGTTGCAAGTTGTTGGTATTCTGAAGGTCCAACGTATGCCGCCCTTGGTTCAAGTTGGTTCCCGCCCTATCCACATGAAAGTGTGTTTCCATAAGTATTCTTAACGACTGTTCCATAGTGTACGGTTGTTGCAAGTAGTTGGTCCTCTGAAGGTCCACGTATGCCGCCCTTGGTTCAAGTTGGTCCCCGCCCTATCCACAAGAAAGTGTGTTTCCATAAGTATTCTTAACGACTGTTCCATAGTGTCCGCCCTCCTCCCGCTTGCGTCTACAAGGGCCTCGGGCTGCGTATGGGTTTTCGATAAGAATTTCTTTATCCTTGGTACCCTCGCTCACGATGCCCACTTGTTCACAGAAATGTTTCCACGAGTTACGTTTCGCAGTGCGTATCCTTTTATTATACTCTCTGAGTCTACTGTTATAGTCATCCCAGTACAACCGATCGTTTCTTTCGGCGGGCCCTATTAAAAAGTCTGCAGACATCTCTCCCGAAATTGATCAAATCCCCCGTCAGCCAGGGTTTTTCCCGAGGAGGTCTTCGCGATCTGAGTGGGCAACACTCCTTAAACGTTTCAATAAGGCCGCCCGTTATCCTAACCACTTCCATGTCTAAGTCCGCCCCACTCTCAAGGTGTTCGTGGGGCGTGCCTAGACGGTCCTGCAGTTTATCCCTAATTTGTTCTAGTTCCTTTTAGCCTTGTTCCGGTACGTTATCGGTTCCGGTGGAGGCTGTGCTAGCTTAAAGAGAATGTACCGATGATCTGAAAAGGAATGTTCGTTCGAGACATGCCATTCCTGGATATCATCCACTAAATTTTCGGTGCATACCGTTATATCCAATACCTCTTCTCTTAGTCTGTTAACAAACTTAGCCGTGTTACCAATATTCAGGGTAAAGAGGTTATTCGAGTTTAGAAATTCGAGTAATGCGTCCCCTCGCTTGTTGCAGTTTGTGCTGCTCCAAGCTGTGTGGTGAGAGTTCGCATCACAACCTATTAGAATTTCCTTACCTGTTTGCCTTGCAGGCCGTTACAATTCCCTGGAGTTCTGTCGTTGGTGGTGGAGTCGCCGTATCAGATGGTAGATATAGCGAGACCAGGAACATCTTCTGGCTCCCGTGCGTGAGGACGGTCGCATCTACCGTTGATAACTCTGGGGAGAAAAGAAAGTTTAGATTTTTGTGACACATAATACAGGTTCTAGGCGAGAGCCTGCGTGTACATAAAATATTTGGAAGCTCGGATAGTTTAATCCAGCAACCTTGTCCTTAGTGGTCCAAGGTTCCTGTATTAATACGATATGAATCTTACGAATCTTACAAATGTTAAGTTCTTCAAAAAAATTGTTTATCGTTGCCTAATTTAGGCGATGTGAGCCAAAATATTTTAGGGTCCATTTTGGACAAAAAATATTTCTCTTACGAAGATATCGCGATTTTCGCTTCTTGGAAAAAGCGTAATTAGGCGAAAAAGTATCTAAACTTCATTTTATATTGTTCAAACTTCAAAGCTTTGCTATTAATACTTAATGCCTTCTTTCTGCAAAATTCCATAAAAATCCGTCTATTAGTTTATAAGTTAAGACGATGTCCTTTAGAGGAATCCTGATAAAATTCTGTGAGTCCTTGGACTAAAGTAAGGACTTATTATTAAAGATAAAGCTTCAATCTTACTTATATTTTATATTATATATTTTATAAAGAGTTTTTAGTCAACTTAAATTGGTTTTTTAGATTTTTGAAAACTTTTTTTTTAAATAATTAGTTTTTTGCAATTTTATGAAATTTTGATTTCTTGCTTCCAAACCTTGGACGGCACACGAAAAATTTGTTTGCAAAATTTTTAGCAAATTTAGATTCTATCTAAGTATAAAACGCTCATTTGACTCATTAGTGGTAAATTTTATGAAGACTGCCCTGAGGCAGCCTTGCCCGTTAGAGGGTTAAGAATTTTTCAGTGGAAAAAAATTGTCAAAATTTGAGAATATTTCTGTACAAAAAAATTACCAGAATCTTAGAATTTTTCTATACAAAATATGTTTCAGAATCTGAAAAATTTTCTAAACAAAAATGTGTCAGAATATGAAAATTTTTCTATACAAAATATTTTTCAGAATCTTAAGATTTTTCTATACAATAAACTTCTTAGAATCTGAAAATTTGTCTAAATAAAAAATTTCGCAGAATCTGATAAATTTCTATACAAAAACGTTTTAAATCTGAGAATTTTTCTATACATAAAAATTATCACAATTGTCAGTATTATTCGATACAAATATTTTTTTAAGGATCGAAAATTTTTTCTTTAGAAAAAATGTATACGAATCTTAAAGTTTTTTTAAACAAAAAATTTTTTAAAATCAAAGAATTTTTTATATAAAAAATTACCTAAAATCTGAATTTTTCTATACAAAAAATGCACTAAAATCTGACAATTTTTTTGTGCAATGAAATTCCTAGATTCTAAGAATTTTTCTAAAAAATAATAATACAAAATTGTATCGGAATCGGAGAGTTTTTCTATACTCACAATCAGAGAATTTTTCTAAGCAAAAAACCTGAGAATTTTAGAATCTAATATTTCTTTTGTACAAAAAATGTTTTAAGATCGTAGAATTTTTTAATACAAAAATTTTCTGAATTTAAATTTTTTTTTTTTCTGTTAGAAAAATGTTTTAGGATCGGAGAATTTTCTAAACAAAAAAAATTAACAAAATCTTAGGATTCTCTACACAAAAAATGTTTAAGGATCAGAAAAGTTTTCTGTCCAAAAATTTGATCAGACTCTAAGAACTTTTCTAAAAAAAATAAGAGAATCTGAGAATTTTTCTATACAAAACAAATGTTTCAAAATTTAAAATTTTTTTCTATACAAAAGATTTATCAGAACCTAAAAAATTTTCTACAAATCTAGAAATTATATACAAATTTAGTTCTCGGAGCATTTTTTATACAGGAAAAGTTGCCAAATAAATTTTTCTATATAAAAAGCTCTTAAAATCGTTAGTTTTTTATACAAAAAATTAACAGAATCTGAGTTTTTTTATACAAAAAAAACTGTTTTAGAATCTGAAATGTTTTCTTTACAAAAAAAAATGTTTTAGGATCGGAGAATTTTTCTATAATTTTTTTTTTTTTTAAATTTTTCTATAAAACAAATGTCTCAAAATTTTATGATTTACATTCAAATAAAGTCTCAGAATACCACAATTTTTATACAAAAAATGTTCATAAATCTGACAATTTTTCTATACAAAAATTGTCTTAGAATCTAAAATGTTTTTCTATGCAAAAATTGTCTTATAATCTAAAATGTTTTTCTATGCAAAACAGGATTTAAAAATCTTTCTATACAAAAAATCTTTCAGAATCTGAGAAATTCTATACAAAATTCTTAAAATCTAAAGGTTTTTCTGTACAAAAAATGTTTCATATTCTTAGATTTTTTCTATAGGAAAAATTTGATAAAATTTTTCTTTACAAAAAATATCTTAGAATCTAAGAATTTTTCTATACAAAAAAGTTCTCAGAATCTGAAAATTTGTATGTACAAAAATTGTTTGACTTTTCTTAAATTTTCTAAACAAAAAATGTTTAAATCTGTAGTTTCTAGAGCTCAATTTAGTGTATTTTAGGTGTTTTTGAAAACCCTATAAAACTTTTGAATTCTCCCTATTTCCAGGTACTGATTTAAATATCAATGGTGACAATAATCGTCTCTTAATATCGCTCCTGTGTGCTTCGTTATATCCAAATATTGTTAAAATTATGACACCCGAAAGAAGTTATATACAAACTGCCGGTGGAGCAATGCCAAAATTAGCCACTGCTCGTGATTTGCGCTTTAAAACTAAAGAAGATGGTTATGTTACCATACATCCCTCCTCTGTTAACTCCAATGTTGCTACATTTCAGTCACCCTTTCTGGTATATCAAGAAAAAGTTAAAACTTCACGCATTTTTATACGTGAATGTAGTATGTTACCCTTAGTACCTCTAGTATTATTTGCTGGCTCAGATCTTAAATTAGAATTACATGATGGTGATTTCCTGTTCCTGTTGGAAGATGGTTGGATTATACTTAAGGCACATAATCATGAAACGGCTGAAATGATACAATGTTTGCGCAATGAACTATTGATATTATTGGAAGAGAAAATACGTGATCCATGTTTAAATTTATTAAATCATGAAAATGGTCGTAAGATTATACAAAATATTGTTTATTTAATTGGTCATAATAATTAGTAAAAAAAAAATGTACTTTGAATACTAACTGAGATATAGAAATTGTTTATTAATATTTTTTTTTTTTAATTTAATTTAATTTGACTAGAATCATAAAAGAAAATATTTATGTTTGATTTAACTTTGCTTATTGTTTTATCATTAATTATTTGTTTGTAAACTCATGTGATTTATCACAATTACCTAATTTATCTGTAAATATATTTCTAAAATATATTTTTTTTTTATAAACGAATAATTAATCCCTTATGCTTTTGTATTTAAAAATAAAACTATTATTATTTATATGTTAAAAAAAAAATGGAAATAAAACTTTCGACCTAAAATTTGCATAAAGTTTGGTTAATCCAAATAAATTTGTCGCTATTTTAAGAGTATACTATAGAAACACAATCAAATGCCCAAATTTTGTTAATCATTTGCGTTCAACACTTTATCAACACCTTACCTATGAATAAAGTAGAAAAAACATTTATTTTGGGGAAATTCACACGCTATCCACGCCTGTCCACCTGTAACTACTATGTCCCGGTATTTGTGATACGTCAAATTGTCAAATTATTGTAAATTCTGCTTGTAATATAACATGTTATTTGATTGTGATATAGTAATTGATTTAACTATGATTTTTTTTTCGGTGTACATCTCTGTGATAGATAATATTTTAGGTTATCTCTTGAATTGAGTTGTCATCTTTATGAAACATGTAAAACTTGTTTTTTTCTTGTAGGGGTTCGTATAATGTAGCATTGGCAACCCATAAATTTAGAACTAAAAAGTAAACAACAAAACAAAGTGAAGAAAAAACTAATAATAATTTTATTTTGGTTAAAAAAAAAATGTAAAATTTTAACAAGAAATTGTGATGGAAAATGTGTTTAAAAGTGTATTTGTGCAATATGATTAACTTGCAACAACAACAAAAAGAAATTTCTAAAAAAAAAATATTATTACTACCCAACAAACAAAATGTTCCGTTTACACACACAATATTTCCAGAGGGAATATGATGAAAGCATAGTTAGTATAATTGTTTTCATTAAAATTCTGTGGATTTTATCAAGTTTTGCTTAAATTATGTATCGCACTGTGTTCATTTTGTCTATGCATTTACACGATTTTTCTAAAATATTTTCCAAGTGCCAAGTAGGGCTTAAACGGAATCCGGCTCTGTTTACGTACCGCTTTTTGGATCCGTTTACGGACCAGCAAACGGATTGGAAGGAACATAGAATCGGATTCGGATCCGTTGAAAGTACTTCAATAACGGACCGTTTTCGTGCCGTTATGTCGTGTTGAAAATGGAGTTCAATGTCCGTATGAAACAGATCGTCAGCGTGTCAATAACGGACCGTCTAAACGGATCCGTAGCCGGTCCGTATTCGTACCGTTTTTATCAATAAAAAACGGCCTGAAAAAATACATAAAATTACTCTTCTTTTAAATTTTATACAAATATATTTTTTTATATATAAAGGGTCCGCCAAATAACTTTTTTTTTGAAAATGCTATAAAAAAACTACTGAATATTTTCTCAAATTTCTTTTTTTATTTGAAAGTACAATCCTTCCGGTTAATAATAGAAAATAATTTCATTCAAATGGCTGGCCAGGCAGTAGCCTAAACGATCGGTCCACATTATCGATTTATCCTTTAAAGCGTCAATTGTCTCTGGCTTGTTGGTGTAACACTTATCTTTGACGGCACCCCACAAATAATAGTCCAACGGTGTCAAATCGCAGCTCCGAGGTGGCCAAACGACATCAGCTCTGCGGCTGATTTGAACTTTCGCACACATTCTGCAACATTACCATGATTTTCAAAGTAATGTCGCAATATTTCCCAGCGTTGTTCAAGCGTATACACAACCATATTCGTTCAGCGGAAGGATAAAACTAATTATCTGTCAAATCAGACATGAGCTAAGTGTTACCATTCACGAAATAAGCACTAGTTGAAAAAAAACGTTAGATGGCGGACCCAAAAAAAAAATCTATGGGAAAAAAGCAATAACTATTTTCAGTAAAGGAAATTAATTTGTATAAAAATATAGTGGCATTTAACTAAAAAAGCTTAGTAATTCTTCGTCTTGTATTTATGGCAATTTTAAGTACAAACCCCAGATAATTTAATAAATTGTCCTATATATTTAGATCAAATATGCTATTATTTTATTAAAAATACTTTAATTTATAAAATTAAAAGAAACACGACATTAATTTTAAATAATACATCTTCGAATTAATATTAATTCCTTCGCTTCGCTTCCTTCAAACTAAAACCAAGAATGTCAACAATTTCTAAACTGCAATGACTTGAGCTAAAGAAAATAAAATTGGAAATAAAATTACTATTTTTTAGATTTTTGAGAATTAAAAAAAAATTTTACTACGCAATATTCTTGCGCAACTTTTGCTATTGTGCAAAATATTACCAGTGTGTATGTCATTTTGGAAGGTTGTGCAATATATTGCAAAAAATCAAAAATGTATTCTTATTGCGCAACCAAGAAATGTGAAAAATATTTTGAAGTGTGTTAGGGATATCCACAACAGAGCAAAAGAGTGGTGAGATGTTTTGTGCAAAAGTATTGTACATCTTATTGAAATGTGTAGGTAAAAATGACAATAATACTGACAATAATATTTGCAATAACATAATATTGCAAAGTGAATGGGTATTTTAAGTAAGCTTATATCGTATTCCCTCTAGAAATGTTTTGTGTGTAGATACCTAGTAACGGTATTTGGTATTGACAAAGAAAATACTCCACAAAAGTAAGTATAGGGTTTGAAAACATATTTCCGATTGCAGAAAACCGTATTTAAAAAAATCTATAGACAAATTTTAAAGTTATGACTACACAGGCCTACAAAATTTTAGAGAGGTCAAGACCCTGGGACCAAAATATGCTTTTCTAATATGTATCTTATTCCACTCCGGAAAAATCGTCAGTTAAAATTTTTTTATGTAGTATAAGAAGAAATAAGATATCAGAAAGGTTAAACCTGAGCTTTGAAAGCAATAGTGAGGAATTTCAGATTACACAACAAATTTTATGAAAAGTCATAAGAAGCAATGTTATAACGTCCCGTATATAACAAGAAACCGGGTTTTTCTAAACTTTATGTTAAGATATCTCAAAAGCCTGAAATATGTTTTAGGCCTAGTAGGTTGACCTATATAAAATGTTAAAGGCCTGTGTAGTTATAACTTTTAAATTTGTCTACAGATTTTTTTGAAATATATTTTCTGAAATCGGAAACGTAGTGTTTTCAGCCCCTATACACACTTTTTATGTGGATTTTTTTTTTTTTTGTCATACCTAATTCTAGACCACAAGTGATTTATAAACCATATTACGAGTCGTTCATGGATCCTTACATGGTCTCCACACTAAATATTAACTTTGATATTTTTCTGTCAGCAAACTTCAAATTCAATCGCAGGGAGAATTATATTATGTGTGGACCACACATTACTGTAAGTATTATAAATTATATCAAAATAGTGTTGTTATGATAAATCTCTAAACCAGTGGTCTTCATCCATATCACCCAGGGGACGAAGTTTTTCGGGTATTTTTTTATTCTCTTCGTGAATATTACAACCAGGGTTGCTCAAAGTAAAAAAAATCCTACAAAACAGCTTCCTGAAATGTACCAAAACTACCTGTATCGCTAATCTTTATTACAATATCTTTATATTTTAATATCGTACTGTATTTACCAATGTTGCTTTTATAACTATCAGAAAGCTTTTTTTGGTTTAATTTCCTATCAAAAACTTAAGTAATTGTAATAAATTAACAACGCTACAAAATCTTTCATAAAAAAATCCGTACTCTTTGTTTAAATCGTACTGAACGGCAACCATAATTACAACAATAAATATGTGTGTGAGATAAATGTTTCATTCAGTAGCTAGTTAGCTTTCAACAGAGTAGGAGTATAGCGGATCTTTTTATGTTTTATTTTTGTTTGATACACTGAGAAGTTTTGATAACAAGCTACATAAATGTATGCATGTTTGTTTATATTCGTATAAATATATATTTCTTTACAGCATTTGAAATTAAAATATTTAATGAATATATGGGATGTTTAATGGGAAAACCTTTTTTTTATTTTCTATGAACAATTAGTTTTTAATTTAAAATTAATTTATATTCAAACTTAACCCTTAATTTACATTCTGCAAACAAATAAATTGATACAAATAGTTACGAAATTTTTTTTGCTCTTTTTCTTGCAAAAATACGAAAATTAAAAATAATATTTTATCAGAATAAATTGCACTGAAATCGTATGGTTTTTACAGTAATCAACCAGCATTCCACAATAATATCTGTAATATTAGTTTTAAAATTAAAAATAGATAAAAAAAAAGAAAAAAAAACGTTTTAAAACGTTTTATTGTTCAAAAAACATATGTTCCAAAATATTTTTTTTATTTTAATATTTATACACTACCACATTTTTCTATTTTCAACTTGAGGTATATTTTTAATTGAAAGTATATTTGAATTTTTTCATTTCTATTGATTTATAAAAACATTTTAAATTTTATTGATATTTATTTTTAATAAAAACAAAAAATTAAACGTTTTCCGGGTGATATGGATGAAGACCTCTGATGTACATTATTGTTATTATTAGAGTTGTGTAGTTCGTGAACGACCTAGTTCAATTGAACTAGTATTTTGTTTGAACTAGTGAGCTGGATCACAATCATCAGCTCTTTTAGGTCTTTCGCTCTTTTCCAAGATATATTGATATAGGTAGTTTCACTAGAACAACAACTACAACAAACAACTACAAACAATACAAAAACAACAGGGTTTTGACATTTTAAAATACTCAAGATACAGTCTTTGTTCTGTCAAAACCATGTAAGAAATGTCAAAACCAGGTAAGAGGAAGATAAGCAGTTAGGCTACTAAAACTACCTTATAAATATATCTTGCTCTTTTCGTTCTTTTTGTCTTTTGAGTAATATTTCTTTTCTTTATGTTGCTTTTGAGTTTTTTTTTAATGTTGCCAGCTCAATTTTTTTTTAAACTTTTTTAAAATAATTTTAAATTTTTATAATTACGTACCATTTTATGATTTAACAATCATTTTAAATATATTTTAAAGTGTTGAGTTATTCTCAGAAAGTAAATTTAATAGAAAGTTACACATTTTGTTTCGCATCAGGTGATTCACTTCAATAGTTCGTGTCGAACAGCTCAATTAAGGATAAGAGCTGTTGAACTAGAAGAGCGAACTAGTTCATTGAAAGGAGCTGAACTGTAAAGAGCGATCTTTAGAAAGACCTAAAATGCCCAAGCCTAGTTATTATCAATACAATATTGTTTTTTATCAGTACAATATTGTCCCTGTAATTTTTTGCAACAAAAAAGTCATAACCCTAATGTACATATATATTTTTAAAATTTATATTTTTTTTACGCAACATTTTCAATAATTTCATAATTTCATAATTGTTATAACAATGAAAACAAATCTTGTAAGAAACCACAAAAGAAAAACTCATCACTTCTTTCAGTGTAATGCTCTCATTTTAAGTGTGTTTCTCTTTGTGAAGACCACTGCTCTAAACAACAACATCATGATATGAGCTGTCGCAATACACACACACATACATACATAAAAGATTGTAAACAAAAAATTAATAAAAGTTTATAAATCAATTTAAAGTGATTTTTCAATCGCATAGTTGAAAATTGAATAAATAAACGTACGTCTTTACTCAACTAAAAACAGAAAATTATGAGAAGCCATAATATAAATATGAATACTTGTTCTCCACCCTAAGCATTAATATGAACATAGATAATTAAATTCCGTTGGCGTTCTCGCACATATTTTATCTAACTTAATATCTACTGTTTACATCGTGTTACCCACAGTCTATACTAAAGATAAATATGTAAAAATAAATTGCAGCAAATGTCAAAATTATGTTAAACCTAGTACGGACAACTCAATTATGTACATGAAAAATTTTGAGTTGAGTCACTTTTGAACTGGGTGTGCGATACGTATGTACATATATGTTGCAATAAGTATACTTATCTTACCCGTAGTCTAGAACTAAGATACATTTCAGCAGAATTTAGGAAGCAGTTAAAATGTATAACTGCTTCTGTTATGCTTCTTTTGTGCTTATTCTAATGTTTCCTAAGATTCATATTTTTCAGTCGTGCGTTAAAAGAAGCAATAGCTCTTTGTTTAAAACAATTTATCGCCACAAAAAAATAAAATAAAAAACGTAAAAATAAAGTAAAAAAATAAAGTAAAAAAGTAATTAAATTCTATAAAATTTAATAAATTTTATAGAATTTATTTCAAATTTCAAAGTAATCGTAAAACAACCCTCCTCCTTGAAATTTCGAGTTAACAAAAATACATGTTCCCATACCCTTAACATAGTGTCCACACTAGATATTAACTTTAATCTCAGAGAGAGTTATATTACGTGTGGACCACACATTACTGTTAGTATCATATCTGATATCTAAATAGAATTGTTATAATAAATCTCTAAACAACAATAACATGATATCAGCTGTCAAAATACATACACACATACATAAAAGATTGTAAACAAAAAAATAAATAAACGTCTAAAATTAAAAAATGCAGGAAGAAAAAGTGTATTAAACATTTTTTAACCGTTATAAATCAATTTAAAGTTATTTTTTAATCGAATAGATGAAAATTTAATGAATAATTATGAGAAGACATGATCTACATATGAATACGTGTTCTCCACCCTAAACATTAATACGAACATAAATCATTTAATTCCGTTATCCTGTTGGGGTTCTCGCACATATTATATCCAACGTAATATCTAATGTGGACACCGTGTTAGTTGTAAACTGTGGGTTATACTTACAAGGGAGGTATCTCGACCCGAATTCGCAGATTTTAATGAACTTTGGATATGTTGCAAAGGAGCAAAAAAAAAAGAGACACGTATTTTTTTTTTAGCTCAACTATCTCACGTTTAAGGATTAAAAAGTAGGGTTCAAAATTAATTTGTTTTTGTACGAAAACAAGTCTTTAATTTACGAAAAATAGCTTTATTTGTACGCAGGGTTAAAATACTCAAGATACCCATATTGCCTATATAGTGGACCTAGAGTTGCCACATTTTTGAAATATAGGGGAAAAGGCTCTTCGGGAGAAGTCGCATAGAAAACGAATGGTTTCGAATATTGGAAAAAGCTCAGACACCCCCTAGATTAAATTAAAATTCCTTAATAAAACGCCAGATTTTATGTTACTTAAAACACATTTTTTTGAAAAATAAAAATATTTGAATGGCTTTGTGCATAATTTACTTTTAATGTTACTAATAGAACGTAATAAACCGAAAAAAAAGTAAAATGGGGTAATTTTTGACAACACTTAGACTAGGTTCACACACGGCAATTATACTTGCGCAATTCTTGAGTTTATAGAAGAGGGAGGAAAAGAGAATGGAAGGTCATCCGCAATTTTCAACACTGCAGGTTGATATACGAAAATTGCTGAAACAAACTTTTCCTGTGTGAACACAAAAGCAATTTCAAAGGAGAATTGAAGAAGAATTGCGCAATTATAATTGACGTGTGTGAACCAGGACTTAGTAATGCCTAAACATGAGATTGGGCAGCAAAAAAAAAAAAAAAACACGCGGGCCTTAAATTTTTATTCTCTATAATATATTCGAAGTTCATTAAGGTCTGCCGGTCCAGGTGGGAATACCTCCCCTGTTTGTAATGTTATTTTAATACCCAAAAATATATCCCCTTAAAACTAAAAAAAATCCCTTACTTGGCAGCCTTTTTCATTCTCACAATTCGAAATACACAACAACAAAAAAATAACGAAATCGTATTTGCTACGCAGCAGAGATGCTAGCATTGTAAATTCGGCAGCAGCGCAAACAAAACAAAGGCATTATTTTACTTCGCAACCAGATAAACGCCTCATTCAAGTTGAAATTGTTGAATTGTTAACACATGTTAATATAATAAAAGAAAAGTTGGATTTGTAATCATTTTTAAAGTATAAAATCAAAAACAAAAAAGAAGTCTTTATATATACCCCTACTAAGTAATAATCGACTACTACTGCTATGTATATACATACATATGTATAAAACCATTTTTTAGTATTTTATACATATTTAATAAATTTTTTTTATTGAATTGATTGATAGAAGGAAACATAATTATATAATTTTGCAAAAACACTATGGCCTTTATCATTTTATTGTTAAAAAAACTTAATTATTTGCTTTTTTAACAAAGAAATAGCTAATTAAAAAGTTTTTTCTTTCAATGTATGGGTGCAGCCCAAAAACAACCACATATAAAAAGCTATATAAATCATATGAGTTAGAAAGAGATAGTCAATTTTTTTTCTTTAAAGATAAAGGCAAAAGCAACAACAAAAATCAAAGAAAAAAACGTAAAATTTATAATTACGCGTTGATTTTTTAAATAGAAATTTGTTAAAAAATAGAAAATTTAACATTTTCTATAAATAATTTTATGAATTTTGTTAAACCAATTCTTCAATTAATCTATTTTACCTTTTAATAGATAAATTAAGAATTTATGGCCAAAAAAAAATTCAAGTTTTTTTTGCTTAAAAATAGCAAAAGGGGATTTTGATTTAAATTTAAAGTGTTTAAACAAAAAAGTGTTATTACGTGTCTTTAAAGGTAAAAAAGTAAATTATATGCATTTTTAATTAAATTCATAAATTACATTTTTGTCAACCCCCCTCTCCATTCAATAAAAAAAAACGACGTCATTAATTTTGTATGTATGCAAGAGAAAAAAAAACGTAATATTCAGCCATAACAGTGGCAACTCTATTTTATGTATTTGATTTTGCCTTCTCTTTCACTAATTCAGTCGTCTCTGACCTCTGCTATCAATGCATACATTTAAAAAAAAAAAAACAACACAAATATGGCCGCTTACTAAACTGTTTTTTTTTTTCTCTTGTCAATGACAAAATACAAACAGCTACCAAACAACTTTTGCAAAAAAAAGTCATAAAATGTTTCTATTTTTATTAATCTAATGGTCCCAGCATCGTCATATTCCATAAACAATTAGAGGAGTCAAAAAAAAAAACAATCGCGTATGTTATATATTTATTGAAAATTGTGTATTTTTATATAGAATAATTTTAGAAGGTATCGCATTTTTGAGATTGATCGATATCTGCAACAGTCGCAGTAGCCAGCTCTGCTTTATTTGTTTCTCAACAACAAATAAAATCACAGCTGGCTCTAAAAAGTTTTTTTTTTATTAAAAACGCGATTTTTTAATCATCGACTTTACGAAATTGAAAGTGTTTTATAAAAAAAAGTGTTAAATGTTTAATGAAATTTAAAAAAAAGTGAATATATAATTTTTTAATTCTTATATTATAAATTTTTTCATTTCCCTTATCATTTCTATCTTATTACAGCTTAATCTACCCCGTATTTTTAAATGCAATTAAATATGCCATAACATATTAAAAATTGCATGCAATTCGACTGCAACAATAAATATGTTGTGCGAATTTTTAAGATTGTATGTCATATTTTGTTGCATTTGAAGACACTTGGTATTTCTCTAGAAAAATATGTGGTTCATGTCTGAGCTAAAAAAACAATGTTCATGTTTTTATGTCTGCTTTTAATTCCTGACATGCCATTTTAGCGTTTTTTTTATGTTATACTAATAAAACGGTTGAAATTTATTTTAACGGTTTTGTGATATTGTTTGAACAGACCTTTGAAGAATTCATTTTTAAATATTTAATTTTCAAAAATAATTTAAAACATATTTTGAATTTGTCAATTAACACACAGAAAACATCGTTGCCAAGCAATTGGGAGCATTTCAAATAATAAAGTTTTTCACATAAATGATTAAAAAATACGTAGAAACATGTAAAAACTTGGTTCAATTGAAATTGCGAACATTTTATATGAAATTGAGACTTTTCAATTGAAAATGAGAATCTTTAAACATATTAAAGATTTTTAATTTTAAATTAAGGAAATTTCATACGAATTTAAGAAGTTGCATTTAAAATTAAGAAAATTCTTTATGAAATTCAGATTTTCCATTTAAAACTGGAAAACTTTGAAATGAAAATAATATTTTTTATTTGAAATTGAGAAAATTCGAAATAAAATTTAGATTTTTCATTTAAAAAGTTTTGCACCGTTAATTGAGAAAATTACAATTGAAATTGAGACTTTCCATGTGAAATTGTGACTTTTTATTTGAAATTGAGAAAATTCTGAATGAGAAAAATTCCAAATGAAATCAAGAAAAAAATTGTATTAATAGAATATTTGTTTTAAAAATAAAGCATTAGAAAGTTATTTTTCGGAAAGTCTGATCTATTTTCGTAAACTTTTTTTTTAGATCTAACCTTAATTCCCTGGGATATGCGGTTTTTAAACTTGTATTACATAAAAAAAGACGATTGAGATTTTTAATTTTATTTCAAACGAAAAACTTTTAAATTTTTAAAAAAATATTTTTATTGGCAATTTTTTTTTTAGATATAATTTTTTTTTAAATGGTCCCTTTACTTGGCAACGATTTTCTATTGTTTATAAAAGTGCTTAAAATTCACAAAAATCGCGCAATTTTTATAAAACTAGCTTGAAAATTATGAAGTTGTCTAATTCATAGCACTTATTTAATATTGCAACATAACCTACATCTTTTTTTAATTTGCAATATTTTATTTTTATTTATTTCAAAATATTTCATTTTAAGAAAGAATCAAACAAATACTTTGAAATCGCAAATTAAATATTGTTTCTTTAATTTGCAAGAATTTATTATTTTTAATAATTTTATATTTTTAATTTGTTGAAAGAACTAAATTTATTAAAAACGTTTCCTTTGACAAATATCGGTAAAATAATATGCACGCATTTTTAAAAGAAAATAAGAAACATTTTTGACTTTGCTTTGAAAAAAACATCTGTATAGTTTCAAGATTTTAAACGAAATTAAAGAATAAAATCTATTAAGGTCGAGTTTTGAGGATATAGATTATCTTTAAACTTAGATTAACGAAGTTTTTAAATGGAATACTGCTTCTGAAATGTCGTTTATTTTGTTTTATTATAATAAAAACCAAAATTCTAAACAAGATGACAAAATTCGATTTCGGTTTAACTAAACCAAGTTTAACGAACATAACAAAAACTCGGTGTAAATGTGTTTTTTAACCGTTTAACTGGTTTTGCCGAATGTGATGTGGCAGGCAAACAAATTTAATGGCTCTACATTTTATATAAGTTATAAACAATCCTACTTTTATATTTGTTGCTTTTAATAGAATAACATTTTGTTTTTATTTGCGCCATTCGATTTTGATTCACTTCAAAAGTTTTGATAAATTTTGTAAAATTTGTTTTGCATTTTTTTTTAAATTAATAAACCAGCTAAGAGGTTAAAAATTGCAATCCTGTTTTTAAAAAGCGGACCGAACCATTCCTTCAGAGGAATTATGTGTATTTTGTATTTGTTACAATAACAAAATACACGCAGTTCACCTAGCGGAATTATTCCGTTCACTTTATAAAAGCAGAGGGTAAATAAAATGTGCCGAATTTTTCAGTATAGGTACAGAAAATATATGTCGTTCCTTTGATTTAAAAAACAGCAATAATCTTGTGCAACTTCTGCTATTGTGCAATATATTACCAGTGTGTATGTCACATGGGAAGGTTGTACAATATATTGAGAAAAATCAAAAAGGTTTTGATTCTTATTGCGCAACCATGAAATGTTAAAAATATTTTATAGTGCTTGCCACATTGAGCAATTTTTATATCTCTCCACAACATAACAAGAGTGGTGCCATATTTTGTGCAAAATTATTGTTCATCTTACTGCACTGTGTAGGGAAAAATTACAATAATACTGGCAATAGTATTCTCAATAATATAGCAAAGTGTATGGGTGCCTTAACAAATTAAAAAATTAAATAAAAAATTTAAGGCAAAAACAAAACTATACTCGAAAATTATACATCGAGCGTATTTACGATTGTGTTTTGCACAATAAGCTGTGCTATATTATAATGTAAGCAAAACTTAATTTAAATTTTTTAAAATTAATATTTTAAAATTCACATATTTAAAGTCTGTTTCTAATTCTATTCTTAAAAAGGCAACCGATTATTTAAAATTGTTTCGTTTTAAATTGTAATTGGTTCTATAGACAGTAACAAAGTAAAAATATTTGTTTTTAAAATAAATTTTTTGCGATTAGTTGAAAACATAAGTTCTGTGATATTTTATATATACATTCTATTTATTTATAAAGATTTATTCGATTAAATCTTGTGTCGTGCTGTCAAATTTTTACAATATATAACTTTAAAATACTTAACAAATGCGAATAAATAAATGTATTCAACACTCTTGAAAAAGCTGGAATAAAACCAACGAAATGTCGAGTGAAACGATGGAATAATTTAATTTTTATTTACAATCAAAATATAAAACAGCTGACCATAAATAGCAAGTTAAATGAAAATTTTAAAGTAAAAAAAACTCCTTTGTTAAAACTAAATTTATATCGAAATCATTGTTAAATCAATTATTATATCATATTTAAATGAATATCTTATTTTTTACGAACATTTTCAAAATAAGCATGAATCATTAAGGTAAATATCATTCTAGTTGAAATAAAGTTTTTCGTATTTAAATTAATATTTCAACATTATAGATTTTATTTTCGCATTTCAAAAATCTTTTTTTTACTTTAACGTTGTTTCTGCTTGATTTAACAATTTTTTTCTGTTTGAAGTCATATACCAATTACCAAGGACTGTTATTTGTGACCTAGAACAATAACATTTCAAAATGAAGAAACATGGACATGGTCCACCTTAATATTCAGTACACCATTTGATTCACTTAATCTAGAAAAATTTAGAGTATTTCAATTGAACTACAATTTAAGTTCTTGTAATACCAACGCAAAATATTCAAAAGTCTTTTACAATTTCCAAACTAATTTATTTTAGTGTGAAAATTTGTTACTTATGCCGAATTTTATTTACTAATAACGTTTTGTAAATTCGTTTATATTATTGTTCTGTATTTTGTCAAAATGAGTGAAACTATATTCTGAGAAAACTTAGATTTTTTATTGAGAAACATTAAAATTTTTGTTATTTTAATATTCATTATAAAAGTTTAGACAAATTTAAATATTTGATTAAAAAACATAGTTTAAAAAAAAATAATATTAACATTTTTTATTTCAATTTAATTTTTTTTTTTTTTTTTAATTTCAACTTTTTTTTTTATTACACTTGAATTAAATTTTCAACAAAGAAAAAATTAAAACAAAATATTAAATACAAAACAAAAAATATTTAAGATAACTTACAGTTAAACCAATTTTGAATACATAAAAAAAAATTAACGCGGAGTGCGAAATCAATATTACATTCTCGTGCCATATCATAATAGCTGTGCTTGTATGAATGCCCATCAGTGGGGGATTCACAATCGTGATTTGCACACGATGGAAAATAACTCAGGTTGCTATTCGCAATTTGCCAGAGTAGAGTAGTTATGACGATGCTGAGCTTTTTTCACAAAACGGTAGCGTGAGTACCCAACATTCATACATACTTTTTGAAAACTGTGAGCAGAAAAAAACTGAGGAAATATTGAAGTTCTTTGTAATTATACAACTACATAAGTTTTAATTTAATTTTAAAATTTTCTAGTAAAATATATGCATTTTTTAGAAATGTTTTACTAGGCATGCATATATTTTATAAAACATTTAAATATTTTACTTTAATTCAAGTTTGATGTAATTTTTATTAAAAATAATGTTTTTTTCGACCTTTAATTGTGCAATGATAATGAAAATGAAAATTATTCAAGTTCGAGGCCATACTCTATATTTCTTTATTAAAATATTGTCCTTACAAATAATCTAGAGTTTTTTTAGTTTTCAAATTTATTTTTAACCCTTTCAGGAATGTGTTGATAGATTTATTTCGGGAATTTTCTAGGTTCCCATCATCAGAACACGTTTTGAAAGAGGTAACAATCTCATGCCATTTTACTATAATTTGTAAAACAAACTTAATATTGATGTAGTTGTATAATTACATATCACTTCTATAATATTTTTTCCAGTTTTTTTTTCTGCATTTACTTGTAATTTTCTCAACTTTCATACAAATTTTAAATCAAAAATTTAAATATTTAAAAAACTACTCGTTTTTGTTTGTTTGTATGAATATAGTGTTAATATTATCTAGAATGTTCATTTTTTAAGTTTTTAATTCGAGATAACGTTAATAGATGCCACACAAACACTGCTTATATACATATACTAAATAAATTGTGTATCGTCGGTGATTCGATGAAAATCGCTATTAGGTTTAGTTCGTGTTTCGAGTTAATTTTTTTAAATTTTTTTTTTAATTTAAAACGCGATTTCGATTAAACGTGCATTAGTGTGTGTAAATTTTTTGAATATTATTGTTAATAAAAAATATCCTAAATTTAATTCTTTTAATAACTTTTAAATTACTCAGAGATCCTAAAAATTACAATCGAGAATTTTTTTTTAATTTAGGATTTTTCATATTTGTTTTTAAAGAAATTTATGTGCAAAACCTAAAAAATTGGACACTAATCGAATTTAACCTAAATCAGGCAAAAAAAGTACCGCGTAAACGAGGGTTACCTGTATATGTTTACTTCCGACATTTAAATAATTTTTATAAAAATAATTAAATTATAAAATTTAGTTAAAAAAAATAACATTTCTTAAATAATTAAAATCGTTATGGTAAATATTTATTTAAATTGACATCACTAAACAATGACGCCGTTATTTTGTTTGTGTTAACAACTTTGTAGTATGTCTTAATTTTCTCTCTACAACTTTTAGAACTTATAAACTAAGGGTTGCCAAATTGTTATAAACATGTAAATAAAACTTTCTTATGGTGTAGGCGAGTAGGAGTGGGTATAATTTAAACTCATTAAAAAAGGTTGGTAAAATATAGTGAAATTATTAAATATTTCATAAATATATATAAAAAAAACAAAGCCTTTTGTTATTGTTTTTATAAAGTTAAGCTTTATTATTCTTTGCTATAACGTTTGAAAATTTATTCTGACTCATAGGTCAATTAAAAATACCGGAAAATTAACAAATTCCAAAGAAAATCACTCGAAAGTGAAATAATTACTTATAAATATTTTTAACAATATTATTATGTAATTCTAATTCCTTGATTAATTAAAAAAAGCATGTGATATATATCATAAACCGAAATCATAATTTTATATTAAAAAATTGTTTTAAATACAAATGTTCCCTTGCAGTCATTTATTTCATAATATAAAAATAATATTAAAAAAAAAAAAATATCTAAATTTTAAAAAATGTACATTTTTGTTAAAATCTACTTTATTTTAGAGCAAAGGTTTAAAGGTATACACATTTTTATTAAAACACCAAACATACTTTAAAATAAAAAAATAAATAAAATAAAAATAAGAGAAAACTTAAAATTATAAAAATAAGACACATTTAAATATTTTGTAAAATTATATTTTTGTCTTATACGGTTTTGGAGCATTATATATACATTATTAAAAAAGTTTTCTTTATTAGTTAATCTGATTTGTTATTTTTAACCACAACAACCCCTATTCAATGAAGCATTTGAGCTTATTTAATATTGGGAGGATTCATGAAACCCTTCGTATATGGTGTATGTATAAGTACACAATGCGTATTTCCATGTACGTAACTTAACAATTTTTGCCGCATTCTCAATAGTATTTGTATGTTTTTTCATAAATGTCCCGATTATATCTGTAGAAGAATATTTCTTTATATTTATAATTGAATATTTAATGATAATCATTCAATATTATTATTTATTTAAATTTTTTTAATGTTTGAAATAAATATACATAAAAATATATAGAATTGAAAAAAAAAAATACAAAATAAATTGTGGAATAAACTTTCCGGGTTTTGGTAAAATATTTATGACACTAATTTTATAAAAATGCGATGTTTACACTGTATACTACATTCAATGTATAGTTATCCAGACAAAAAAGTACTATCGACACAGTACTTGCAAAGCGTCGGCGACGGTCGATGATTTGTTGGCAGAACGTTGGATTAACAATCTTGAGAATATTGTCCTGTTACCCGATTGATAACAATGGCAAATCTTTGTTTGCTACCGTTGGTATAACTTTGAAAATTTGGGACTTTCCAAATACCTTAAATTTAATTAATTTTGTAAAATAAAAGATGCTCCCTTTAAATCCAGTAATTCAGTTCGGTCTGATTGAAGGAGTAAAATATGTATAATAAAATATTTTTAATGCTATTAATAGTTGTAATATTGTTAAAAAAAAAAACCGAAGCAATGAATTTTGAGTGTTTACTGTCAAAACACTTGCTTTGCATACAAAATTGTGCTTTTATGGTACAATATTAGTAGTGTCCGACCGAACTCATTTTTTTCGGCCGAAACGAACTTCAGCCATAATATCAATTTATATTGTTTAAAAAAAAAAAAATATAAATTGTTTTTTAGATCAATAAACTTAAACTAAAAAGTTATTAAACAAATTTATAGGTATATTTTTTTAAAAATTCATATTTGGAAAATAGTTGTACTATTTTAAGTACAAAAAAAGAATAAAATATTTGTACTATATTTTATAGTCAAAGAAAAATAGTTGATCGATTTGTAAGTTGATATAGAAAAAAAAACTTAAACTTTAATATTTAAAATTAAAAAGTTTGATATTGTAATGACAGACAAGCAATTTTTCCGCATTCACACCATTTGAATTGCTTCGTCTATCAGAATACAGCTGTCCGGCAACGCTAAAAAGCTGTTCGCTAGCTACACTAGTTGGTGGGGCTGATAAAAATTTTATTGCTACAGCTTTTAAATTTGTAAATGGACTTGAATTCCAATACTCAAATATATTTATATTTCGGGACTTAAAGGATCCGTAATAAACATTTGAATTTCTCTTTCAATAAAATTTTCGTTTGGTTCTGCTACTTCTAAGTCTGGTACTGCATCATGTCTATTCCAAATTGATGAACCTGTTATTCTCTTTTTAGGATTACTTACTACTCGAAATTTTTTTTTATTATATTTAATTATATCGCATTAAATTTGATTATTTGCTTATAAGTCTTGTAGTTATATTTCTGGAAATTTTTTTTTAAACTCTTGGCTTTTTGGAATTTTTTCACACACATTGATATTTAAATATCGTTGTTATTTTTTTGGTATTCTATCATATTCAACGTTGTATTTTTTATGTAGTTTTTTTTGTAAATTCTGAAAAGTAAATATAACTACAGTTGTTATTTTTTGTGCTTTTTATAAATAATCATAAAAAGTTCGGTAGTTCGGCCAAAATTTGGACGAACACCGAACTTGGCCGAACTCCGAAGCCGAGTACTCGGTCGGACACTAAATATTAGTTGTAACTTTGGTAATTTCGCACATGTTGGGTTTCACAAAAATAAGTGTGGTTTGCCAGTACTATTTTTGTTGTATGGTTGAAAATTTCTACCTGGGTAGTTTCTTGTTATTCTGACGTCATTTATTTTATAATAAGTTGATAAATAAGTTAATTTTTTTTTTTATAGAATTTACGTTATTTAACCAAGAAAAATGTATCACAACCCAGTACATATTTTTTATTAGTATTTAACTATTTTGGTTTAAGCGGTTAATACCAAATGTTTTTCTAATAGTTAATTTATAAATTTTTGCATAAATTTAAAATAGTGGCCGGATATTCGCGTCATCTTTGGAGATTAGATATATTATATGACTCATATTTACTCACATTTAAATTTAATTAAATTTTAATCAGCAATAGCTTTGTTTAGCTAGAACGGATTTGAGAGTTTTTGTATTAAACGTATTCCAGATTCCTAATACATATCAAAGTTGTTTAAGATAAAGTTGTTGCCACATAAATGCAGCTAATACCTGCTCTTTCTGAAAACGTAAGATTTTTTTTATATGAACTTATTTAAACTGAATTAAAAATTTCCTTTTTATAGCAATGTATTAAATGAATGATCAAAAATATGAACACCTTAAGTTTTATAGGACTTACATTGAATTCGGACCCTTAAATCCGTAAGATTTTTTCTGTAAAAACAAAAAAAAAAACTTGCAGTGCAGGTGCGCCATCTAACGTTTTTTTTTTTCAACTAGTGCTTATTTCGTGAATGGTAACACTTAGCTCATATCTGATTTGACAGATAATTAGTTTTATCCTTCCGCTGAACGAATATGGTCCGTATGTTCGTTATCTTATGAAGAAAGTGAAAGAAACTGGCATCCTTATCGATAAACCAAAGCGTGAAAAAGCCAAAAACTGTGCGTACACCCGAGAATATTGCTGCTGTGGCAGAAAGTGTGCGTGAAGCGCCATCAACATCAATTCACCGTCGTTCTCAACAATTGAACATTTCGGAGACATCATTGAGACGAATTTTGCATAAAGACCTTGGTATGACGCCATACAAAGTCCAATTGGTTCAGATGTTCAAAAAAAAAAAAGTTATTTGGCGGACCCTTTATACAGATTTTTTTTTTATACTCAATCACTAACGAAATTTTTTTTGTACTCACCTTAGTAAAATTAAGTTTCACACTTCCACCCGTTTAGGATTATCTCAATTTTTTTTTTAGGAAAATATTTGACTTTCAGATTTTGATTAAATTTGGATGTGATAAAGGATACTAAACTAACGAATAAGAGCAATTATTTATCGATCAATCTTACTTAAGGGTTAAAAAGGTGGTGTCCAAAATGACCCCAGGAAAACTAATAAACATATAGGCCTTTAAATTTTTTTTTTTTTTTGGTAAATCGTTATATAGACAAAAGACATTTAATTTGATACCCATTTTTGTATAATTTCTGTGGAATAAATGCGAAAAAAACAAAAAAAAAACTACAAATCTATTTTAATTGTACATACTCTTAAGCTATTAAGTGTTTTTCCTCCATCTCTAGCAGTTTTGCTTTTCGTAAAAATGTGCCTTTAAAAAATGTTTAGGCTTTTTCTCTCTCGCGTGGATGTGCTTTAATGGTCAAAATTTATATAACTACAAAATTTTATAATTAAATTTCCTTTGGAACTATAAGAGAACCAAATGGGATAATATGCTAAAAAAAAGTACTAAAGTGATACCGGGGCACTGCTGTAATTTGTCAAGTGAAATGGTACAAAAGTATTCAATTTTCCATCCCTGTTCCCTACCCTGTCTATATGATTAACAACAAAATTTATAAAAATTATTAAAAATTTGGTTAACCGCACAATTTTTGCTAAATGTCTACTTCTTTTTCATATGTATATTTGCAGGAATTAATTTATTTGTTAAAATTGGCAAACAAACAACAAATTTAATCAATTAAACAAAAAAAAAACCTTAATTGTAATCACAAAAGGATTAATGATCTAACCACAAAAAAAAATGTCTCAATTGCAAATAGAGACTCTGCCAAAGGCAGATGATAAACAAGAAATAATAGCTATAGATGAAGATTTAGAAGATGGTGAAATTGATGATAGTGATGAAGAAGCTAATGATGATGTTGTTATAGTGCCCATCACTACAACAGCTTCAGAACAACAAAAAAACCCACAAAAACTTGCCGCTAATGATACTACAACAGGCAAATCTTTAGCAGCTACAACAGATGCAGTTGTTACTGTTATCGACTTATCTAGCGATACAGCACCAACACCACCTCCTTCAAATCCTTCTTTAACAGCAAAATCTAAAAAACCGTTACCGGTTGATGATGATCATGCTGGCAGTATTGAACATGCCATTGCAAATGCTTTAAAGAAAAAAGGAATTGAACCCTCAATACCAAAAATATTGGAAACTAAATTACAACAAAATGATGATGGTCCGGAGCCAGGTCAAGGACAAAGTAAGAGTAGTCGCAGGCGGTAAACGTAAAAAGCAGCGGGAGGAAAAAGAGAAAGAAAAAGAACGTAATGAAAAGGTAAATATATTCTCTAATCACACTTTCAATTTCCAGGATTGATATCAAAATCTTAAGCTTTATAAAACCAGAATTCAAATCAATATCTTAAGCTTTTTAAAACAAGTTTTGAAATAATAATCCTTGCAATGAAAGTTTTTGGCTTATAACACCAAAATTTCTAAACCTTATAATACCACGATATACATATCGCACTTGATCAACAAGAGGGTATATTAGCTCAAAATTTTAAAATTTTCAGTAGAGTCAAAAAACTGTTTATGGCCACATTTTAACAGAATTTAAAAATTCAAACATATCATAATAAGCAAATTCCATTTGAATATATATATACATTGTTTTTGTTTTAAATTTTACCACTCATTGCAAAAAAAAATCAATTTTTTGAGTTAATACCATTTTTTTGAAATTTTATCGATTTAAATTTATAGAATAAAACAAATTTTATCAACAAAACAGTATCAACTCAAAATACAACCAAATATAAATAAAACAGTTTGATTATTTTTAACATAAATAAAGGCTCAACTCAAAATAATACCTTTTTTATGAAAATATACGATTCATTTCTATTTGAACTTTTGTATTAACTCGAAATAATACCTTTGTGTTGAAATAAAGGTAATCACTACATTATCATGAAAATGGTCTCAAAAGTGGTTTTCGAGATGAGAGAGTAATCGGAATACGTTGAAATTTTTACAATAGATAGATACTGATGTTGTTAGTTGATTTCTTGAAAAAAGTGATATTTTAAAAATTTTGAGTTAATACCCTCTTGTTGATCAAGTGCGATATATAAATATTTTAGGAAATGTAAAACCTCTAATAGAGTCACATTTTTAGCTCCAATATTTTCATAATTATAAATATTATAAAGCTGCTTTATTGTAGATTTTATAATCTACTATTATCTAGATTTTATAAGCCAAGTTTTCTTGATTTTATAAGCCACGGTGAAAGTTTAAATTCTATATTTAAATTTTTCTAGATTTTTATAAGCCATGCTTAACATTTTAATTTTATGTTTTATAATCCACGATTAAAGCTTAAACTTGATATTGAAAAAAAAAAACGCGATTGAAGTTCAAATTCTTTATTTAATAAGCCACGAGTAAATTTTTAATTTTATATTAAAAAATCCCGATTAAAGTTCAAATTCGTTAATTGAAATATAAATCTTTGGCTTTTTGTGGCTTCAATAAATTGTATACTTTGTTAAACTCCGATTAAAGACGCGATTAACATCATTATAATTATAAACAACGATTTTATTTTTCTAAATTTTATAAGACATGATTAAAGTTTAAATTTTATAAGCCACGATTAAAGTTTACATTATTATATTATATAAGCCATGGTTAAAATTATAATTTTATATTTAACAAAACTCGGTTAAAAGTTAAACTATGTGTTTAATAATTACGATTGAAATATACATAAATGCTTGACTTTATATGGCTTCAATTAAATTTCAAATCAAGAAAAATAAATCTACATCTGATGTAACCTTTTTATCCAATTCCTAGACTTTGTTAAACTTTGGTTACAAACGTGGTTTATATCCAAATAATAAACCACGTTTTAATACTTATATTCAGCAATACTTTTGAATTTTTATTTTATATCAAACTTGTAAAGGCTTTATAAATATAATACTTATTAAATTGACGTTGTTAAGACTTTTCAGATTTTTTTTTTTTTATATTTCATCGAAATCAAGACCATGCATACTAGGGCGGGTCGATTTAAAAATCGCTCAACGTTCAAGGAAAATCGTATTCTAGGGATCAAAATAAGAAACTTTGCCGAAGGAACCATACCTCTAAAACGAATTCTGATGTCCCGACTTTTGAAATTTTGAAAAAGCCCACTTTGGTATTTCAGAAATTAGGAGGAACCTCTCCAAGATTATGGGAGCTACTTCTTCTCCGGGAGACGCGCTAGCAGATTAATGCATAAATCATCATTCTAGGTGACCGTTAAGGGGTTAAAATTTAAGTTGAAAGAGGGCTTTTTTAGCCGTGTTTTAATAGCAAAATATACAAACCTCGGGATAGAGATATTTCAGAAAGTAGGAGGAGTCTTTCCAATATTAGGGTCTCTATTTCTTCTCCGGAAAACGCTCTAGCAGATGAATGTATAAATTATATTCGATTGGGTTGGATTCGATTGGAGCACTCTAAATGGGTGAAAGAGGGATTTTTTAAAATTTGACTCTACGGGTCAAAAGTCGGGACATCAGAATTCGTTTTAGAGGTATGGTTCCTTCGGCAAAGTTTCTTATTTTGATCCCTAGAATACGATTTTCCTTGAACGTTGAGCGATTTTTTTGCCTCCATACAAAACGACCCGGCCTAATGCATACTCAAGTCTTCAATTTTTTTTAACTTCTTCAGCCATAAATTAAATATGAATATGTATCAATGTTTTGTGTATTCAGCGAAAACCCAGGGGGTTTTAAAGATTATATTCATAGCTTAGTTGAGCTCCTTTAATTCAGCTAGCATAAAGTTATACCCAAGTCTACATAAATTAAAATTTAGCAGTTTTCGATCTTATTAAACTAAATTTTTACAATTCACTTGATATTTTTTACACAAGCCTAAATGAAATATAAATTTATCAACTTTTGACGTTATTAAGCTTTTATAATTAAACTTAAACATAATAATTACTTGTGAAAAAGAGATAGGATTAAGAAGAAAAAGCATTCTAGTTGAGAAATGAATTGTGCATTGGTATTAGTTAATTCTGTCTCTTCTGATCGAAACAATACATGTGTGTACATAGTGTGACCAAACTCCACTTTAGCTGCAGTCATCGCTGTGTCGACCGTGGCTCAACTCGTTAAGAGGTGAGATTACGATGCATAGCTTGATGCTAAGGCAGTGAGTTCAAATCACAGTACGACACCAAAAAATAAAAAGTTTTTCATATAGAGCAAATTAACAATATAAAATACTTTGTTCAATTGACACATAAATTAACCACTGACGAGTCCCAGGAGGGGGACGAAACTGCGGCAGTCTGGTGTATCCCTTGTGGCCGTAAAAAAATTTTCAATAAAAATGTTTTCTTCTTCTTCCTGTAAAGAGACTAACTAAAATAATAATATTTAATTTAGTTAATATTGAGTTTGTAGAATGTATTAAATGTCTGGGAGTCTTAATTGATTGACTCACGTCTTAATTTTGATCAACATATTCTACTATAAATTTTACGTTACGTCGATTATATTCTTTGAATCTTTATCTACCAATTTATGTAAAAAAGCGCGTTGCGCGTGCACTATTGATGTCCAATATGTTGTATTGTGCTGAAGTTTTTACAGGTGTCAAGGGTCGAGTAATGCGTAGATACAACCTTCTTTTCAATCGAATTATTCGATTTGTGTACAACCTTAAATATCGCGATCATGTTTCAGATTATGTAGTAGATTTTCTAGGATGCAGTTTTAAAAGTTTTATACATACGCGATTGTTAATACATTTTTATAAAGTTTTTAGGTCTAAATGTCCGGAATATTTACTAGAACATTTTGTTTTTTCAAGATCTTTAAGAAACCCTCAATTGAAGTATCCTATACACAATACATCAATTCTTCAACGATCTTTTCAGTACAGGGTAGCTGAAATTTGGAATTCGTTGCCCTTATTACTTAGAAAATTTGACTTTTCTGTCAATGTATTTAGGGTCAAGCTAAAAGAATATGCCTGCTAAAACAATGGTTAAACCTTTTTATTAACAAATTTATTAAATTTGTTAGTGTACATCTGATATTTGAACGCAACTATATTCATTAGGGACATTTTTTAAGAAGGATAAATGAGGAGTATTATATACATTTGGGGTAATTAACGAATGCAGCTTTAGATTAGTGGATTCAGTTAAATTTTTTAATAATTATGCAAACTTAAAAATTACTTAAAAGTTAGTTTAAAAATATAATAATGCAAATATTAAGCTGAACGCTGGATATAAAAAATTAAATAGTGTTTAAAATTATTAAGCTATATTTTAATATTTGTAAAAAAAAAAAGGTGAAAAATGGGGGAAAAAGTCGGAATTTTTATTTTCAGGCAAAATAAAGTTTATAAAGAAAAAAAAAAAACAGCATATTTGTGGATTTGTGATCCAGTTATTGAGCAAAAGAGGTGAAAAGTGGGCATTTTTGCGATTTTTAAGGCACCGGATGCACTTTTTTCGGGTAGGATTGTTCCGCATATTTTTTTCTCCTATTCAATATCTACAACTTTGCTTCAGACACAAAAGAGATATTCCATACGGTATACCGTACAGTTTTCTAAAACTGTGTAAAGGCTTAGCTAATTTATTAATCATTAAAAATGTTAGATTAATGTGTGTGGAAATTTAGCTAAAATAATCAGTTTAGTTTTTAAACAGCTTTCAAATGGTATTTGTAATGATTTGTGTAAACAATTCTTGTAAACTTTAACTTTTACTACTTAAAACATTTTCGCTCGTATTGTACCTATACCGAAAAATGATTCTGATTATGGATACAGACCAATTAGTATTTTTATTTTTTTTTTTGCAACGCAATAAGCCACTTAGGCCAAAGTGCGGTGTTAGTTAATACATTGTACAGATTCATATAAATACATTTATGTTATATGTAAATAGCCGTATATACATAAAAAAATCCCTAAACCCGGATTATAGAAAAAATTCATATGCTCTAATCTTTAACTTCAAGATCATACATAAATTAATTCTCATTTAGTGGGATAACTAGGTTATATGAATGTTTGAGGTTGGCATGAGGTTACCACTTTTTTCAAAACGTGTTCTTAAAATGGGAACCTGGAAAATTCCAATTAATAAATTTGAAAACAAAAACTATAGATTATTTGTTAGGACAATATCCTAATAAAGTAATATAGAGTATGTCCTCGAACTTGAATCATTTTAAGTTTCATTGCACAATTAAACTTCTTAATTGAATTATTTAAAGAAAATTTGATGAATATATCAAAATATAGCTGAATTAGTTTATACTATAGTTTAGTTTATATTATATATTTTTACTTCTTCTTACTATTTAGAAAAAACGCTATGACTCTAACGATCCTTTGGCACCACCCCCATTCGATGATGAAGATGATATGGATGATTATGAAATGTTAAATGTTCGCGGGGGTAGTCCACCTCCTATGACAGCATTACCACCACCTTCCTCACAGTCTATGCATACGTATAAGGATCAATATGAGTCTGAGGATGATACGGGCTCATCATACGATAGCTATGATAGTGATGGTGAAGATAGTAATGGTGAGCGTCGAAGACGTAAACGTAAAAAAGAATCACGTAAACGTAAGGAGAAGAGACAGCGAGACGATGATAAACGTCATGATAAACGTAGTCGTCGCGAATCAATTGATCATCCTCGAGAACCACGAAAATTGGAATTATGTAAATTTTATTTAATGGAATGTTGTGCTAAAAGAGACAAATGCTCCTATATGCATGCCGATTTTCCATGTAAATATTATTATTTGGGTATGGAATGTGCACAAAAAGAGGAATGTAAATTTGCACATGGTGAACCCCTGTCTGAGGAGTTAAGAAATATCTTATTAAAACATTTAGAAACGGCACCAAAAGAGATTTTAGGAAATTTTAAAAGAATGTCAAGAGAAAATGCTTTAGGTATGGTAACAAAAAGGCACGAAGAATTGTGTCGAACATTTAATGTACAAAATGTATGGGCACCATGTTCGGCCAGTTCTCTACCAATACATAACAATCGTCGAAACAATAACAATAAAAACAATAACGATCAACAACAGCAGCAACAGCAGCAGCAAATACAGCAGTTACAACAACAATTGCAGCAGCAGCAACAACTGAATAATAACAATAATAATAATAATTCCAATAATATACCCTCGTTATTAGATATGGTATTAAATCCTCCACCAAATATGGATAATGCCAATAAATCGAATAACACAAATGCGGCTACCGAAAATAAACGTAAATCTAGATGGGCTGATAATACAAATACTCCCAATGTTCCTAATTCCAATCAAATGAATATACAACCACCCTCAAAGTCAGCACCTAAATATTTAGATTTGAAAAATCTTCATGGCATCTTAAGTACAGAACATATTGAAAAACTTTCCCAGCTGGGTATTGTCAATTTGGAACAAGTTAATCAATTAACATTTGGTCAATTAAATCAAATTGGTTTGACTATTGCGGAAATAACGGAAATTCAATTAAATGCTATGAATATGGCTAAATTGGGTGTAGCAGGTGTAACCGGTTCTTCATCTCCCACATTGGCTGTGCTTAATAATACACAGGGTCTGATTAAGTCATCAAAGGCAACTGAAAGTGTGTCAGCAGCTAATAAAGATACTAGGTATGTGCATTTGTTAATTACATTTTCGTTTGCTTTAGTTTAATTTTATTATTTTAACTTTAAAGCTTTATTAAGACCTTCCTTTATTCAGCACACTTAAATTGCCCAATTTGTTTTTTATTTGAATTTTAAAGCTTTATTATGACTATCATGTTATATAATTCACGAAACTTAAAATGTTTAAATCTACCAAAAATAAAAACATTAAATTAATTTTAAACACTTAATATTGTTAAATCAGTTGTGATTAATCTTATTTAGCTTTTTTTTATCATATTTAGCAAATAAATTGTTTAATTCAGCAAACTTTATGTGCTACATTTGCTTCTTTTTTTAAACTTTACTGCTTCATTATGAATTTATTTTTTTAATTCAGCTAAAAAGCCCAATAAAATTCAGATATATCGATAATAGTAAAAAACAGTAACATTAAAATGAAAACATATTTGAACTCTTAACCCTCTAACGGGTAAGGCTGCCTCAGGATAGTCTTCTTAAAATTTAACACAAATGCGTCAAATGAGCGTTTTATACTTATAAATCAATATATTTGATAGAAAACTAAATTTGTTAAATGTTTTGCTTCCACGGTTTGGAAGCGAGAAAGCTTCAAAATTTCGTAAAATTTCAAAAACTAATTATTAAAAAAAAAAAAAAAAAAAGTTTTTAAAAATCTAAAAAACCAATTTAAATAAGATTGAAGCGTTATCTTTATTAAAAAGTAATTACTTTAGTCCAAGGACTCACAGGATTTAGTCAGGATTCCTCTAAAGGACATCGTCTTAACTTATAAACTAATAGACGGATTTTTATGAAATTTTGCAGAAAGAAGACATTAATATTAATAGCAAAGCGTTGAAGTTTGAACAATATGAATTGAAGCTTAGATGCCTTTTCGCCTAATTTTGCTTTTTCCAAAAAGCGAAAATCGCGATATCTTCTTAAATAGGAGCAGAAAAAAATAGTTTTTGGAGTGTGGTTATATCTTGGTTACAGAAATAATTTTTGTTTATATGCTTTAGTTTCCAAAATGCATACTAAAATATTTTGGCTCATATCGCCTAAATTAGGCAACGATAAACAATTTTGTAGAAGTACTTATTATTTGTTTTTCGAGTGGAGCACATAGTATGAATTTCGTTGCAAAACATCGTTTGCCAGTTAGAGGGTTAAGATTTAATAAAAACTTGCCACAAAATTGTTGTTGATTTTTAAGAAAAATTTAATTAATTAAGAAAATTTAATTAATTTTGTCAGCACTAAATTTTTGGCTCCCACGGAATACCACAATATTAAAAATGGTCATCACAAGTGTGAAATCTTCAGCAAAATTAGCCGCTTATGAAATGAACAAAAATTTGGTTTACAATTTCAAAAATTTATACACACATTAATTGTTCTTAGCAAAAATAAAAAATATATGTATATACTCAAACTTTATTAAAGCTCTCATAGTTTAAAACTTCTAAGCGATCAAAGTTATAAGCGCTATGGAAGTAAAAAGTCGACCGATCAAAACTTGAGTTTTCTGTAGATAAGAAATTTAAATATGAATTATGACCAGGAATCAGAAGATCATGAAAATTCATGTTTTTTTCTTTAGTCTGGGAACGGGGTAAACAAAATATGTTTGGGAATCAAAGAGTTTGTATTAAAACGCCATCGATTTTTTAGAGCATATTGTTGCATATTTTTCTATAAATGCATATTTTTGCATATTTCGCTTTAAATGCATATTTTTACTTATTTTGCTTTAAATGCATATTTTTATTACATATTCTCATTGGAACTTGCTCAAAACTGGCACACAAGATCCTAAAAGCCCAGGCAAGATGGGCAAATACTTTTCGCCGATGAAACCAACTTCTATTGCCCACTTTTTTTTTTAAATTTTTGAATGCATTTTTTACTTTAGATAAAACATTTTTTTTCACTAGAACTTGTTAAAAACTAGCACAAGTGATCATCATACCCCAGACAAGATCAACACATACTTTTAATTGAATACGCCTACTTTTACTCCCACTTTTTTGTAAGTTTTTTATTTTAAAATTTGTTAATGTTTTAACCGATTTCGCTTGAATTTACTCTGCATTATTCACACATTCCTAGAAAGGTCGCCACATATATTTATTGAACACGCCCACTTTTTAAAATTAGTAAATACTCTAGGTGTTTTTAAATTTACTATGAATTTTCGCAATACAAATTGCTACTTTTCAACAGGTTTCGCTTAAATTTTACTATTTACGATTTCCCCAGTTTTTTTCTGTGTGTACTGTCAAACTTTTTTTTATTGTGTAAAGTACATATGAAATATATATTAAATAATTAGTTAAAAGTCAAAAAATATGTTTTAAATGACAAATTTTAAATATAAGTTAAAATTTTTTAAAAAGTTTACTTAAAAAATAAAAATTAACCTTAAAAAACTTTAAAAGTATCGAGTATCCATATAAAAAATATCGAGTATTGATTAAAAAGTAACCAAATTTACCAGTACTATTAAAATTTTGTTATTTTATTTTGCTTCTTGATGCGTACTTTATTTGAATTTGTTGACATGGTAAATGATAAATTTTTTGCACATTTTTTTTATATTTCTAATGAATTTTATGGCATGATTTAAGCATGAAATCGATTTGAAGATACCAGGCGAACAAACAATTCAGCAAGCAACAAAAATATTTTTAAACAAAATTTGTTTTTGTTGCTGCTTCGTGTAAAGCTTATTAATGTGTCATGTTACAAATACACATCCGTTCCTTTTATACATACATGCCTCTTTCAACCAAGCAAAAAAAATTTACAAAAAAAAAAACTTATTCCTCCTCGCCCCTTAAGTTACAAACATTTGACTATCCCCCCCCTCGTTGACAATCTATTCGCCAATAAAAAAATATTAAACGTCATAAACAATAAACTGCAATAATATTAATATTGTTTTTGAAACAACAACTTTCGTTGGAATGCATTTTTTTTACAAATTTCTATACTAAATGAATTTTTTTTAAACTATATGAATTTTTTTAGAAATTTTTTACTAGGCTTGTATATATTTTACAAAAATTTGTAATTATATTACTAGAACTTTGTAAAAAACTATCTTTAAATTACACATGTAGTTGTATAATTACTAAGCCCTTCTTAACAAAAAAAAACAGATAAAAATTTTAAATTACATTTTTTTTTAAATCTTAAAAAAATGTGTTAAATTATTGCGAAAAATTTAAATTGTGATTGTATTTAAAATTTTATATTTGTTTGTTACGAATAAACAACTTAAACTACAATCACTCTGAACCCTGTGTTTTCTTTTTTTAAGTTTTTGACTTTCAAATTCCATAAAAATTTAAATCGAATACTTGAAAAAAAAAAAAAAAATGAAAATACGTATTTTTGGTTTCAATGTGAAATAAAAAAGATTGGCCGATTCAACGTCAAATAAAGCTGTTGCAAAAAAAATCACCGTGTACATAAGTTTAGGTACGCACACTCATAGAAATAAACCTATAAATATAGCAGCAAAAGCTACTGAAAATGAGTTAAAAATAACGTTGCAGAAAACACTGCTAAAACTAGACCTTTTTTTTTGCTAAATATTAATAAAATAAGAAAAGCAAAAATTAAACTGTTAATGTTACAAAATTTTAGTTATATTTGAGTTGAATTTTATTTAATTTAAAATTGCAATTTACTCTGCTAAAATTAGCAAAAACTTTTACTAAATATTTGTACACTAAAACAGCAAACCAAAACTGTTATATCAACAAAATTTTTAAATATAACCTTAAATTTAATTTTTGTAACTATAACTTTAAATTTAGAATGCTGCAAATAACAGTATAACTCGCTAAAATCAACAGAAATTTTTGCTAACAAAATTTAAGAAAAATCTAAAAAAAAATAACTAAAATTTTAATTTTTTTACGATATTTTTTATCTACTATTATTTAGCAAAATATTTACTGATTTTAGCAGATTAATTTGTTACTTTCTACTAACTAAAATGTAGCTCAAATATAGAAATAGATTCAACAGATTTATTTTTGCTATTCTTATTTTACTAATATTTAGCAAAACAAATCTGCTAATTTTATCAGTTTTTCTGCTATGTAATTTTTAACTTATTTATAGGAGTTTTAGCAAAAATTGTTTCTATTAGTGTAGCGACTTTAAAAAGAAATTAAAAAAAAACTGCAATGAAAATCATCTAATTTTCCTCTATATTAGTTGCAACTGTCCTTTTTGAATTTTCTTTCATATTATGCAGAATTGTAAAACAAACCATTAATCAATGTATTATTATTAATCAAAGAAAAAAATTTTAGAACATACGAACTAAAAGAACGAACTATTGATATGAACTAATAAGCCAAACTCTAAAAAAAAAAACCTTTACAAAACAAAAATAATTTATTTTTAAAATATTTTTTCTGCTTACTGTTTTTTCTGATAGCCTGGTATTTTAAAACCAGAAAAACCTTAAAAGAATACGTAAAATATCAAAAAATTATATTTTTTTTTACGTAAACCAATTTAAAATACCAGGCGAACAGAAAAAACGGACAGAAGAAAAAAAATATTTTTAAGCAACAAAATAGAAAAATAAATTGCATAGATGATCGTTGTTGTTGGTCTCCTTAGTGTTAAGTTTTTTGTTTGGCACAACTATACAAAAAAAAATTACATTGTCCATATATCGTTGTTGTTGCTCCTGTATGTAAAGCTTATTGTTATTGTTACTAATAACTAAACAGAAATTCATTAACACATGTACACTTATCTCATGTGTGTATTTTGTTGTTGTGACTACAGCTTGCTTTGTTTTGTCCTGCATATTTGTAATAACTACAACGACAGAGTTGTTGTTTTTGTTTCAAAAAAACAAAAATAATCAGCGATGCCAACTTAGTGTTTTTGTCACTATTTATGGCGCTTTTCAATAACCCAAAACGCGAGAATTTTAGTATTTTACTATTTATATATTATTAGTCCCAAATTGTACACTAATAGACACAAATTAGTAAACATTTTTGCTAAAACTACAAAACATTTGTTAAAATTGACATTGCAGAAAAAAACCACTAAAATTAGCAGATTTTTTTTTTTGCTAAATACTAGTAAGCCAAGAATACCAAAAATAAATCTGTTGAATATACAAATACTAAATTATATTGGAGCTAAATTTTAGTTAATTGAAAGTTAAAATTCTAAAATTCTTTTGTAGCGCTTTTTGATCTTGAAAAGTAGGCAACACTGACAATTATTTGTTTTAAAATATATTTTTTCAGCTTGCTGTTTTTTCTGTTCGCCTGGTATTTTGAAACCAATTTTAGGCTTAAAAAGAACATTTTAGAAACGAAAAAAAATTATAAAAAAATATAATTTTTATACCTAAACCAATTTTAAATACCAGGCGAACAGAAAAAACAGCAAAAAGAAAAAATATTTTTTATTTTAGCAAGCAACAAAAAAGTAAAATCAATTGGCATATACTACATACATATAAATGAACGATGTTGTTGATCTTTTTAGTGTTGTTTTTTTGTTTTTCACAACTGTACAAACAAAATTACATTGTCGTTGTTGTTGCTCCTGTATGTAAACTTTACATGTGACAACAGCTTGCTTTGTTCTGTCCTACATATTTGTAATAATTACAACGATTGTTATTGTTTCACAAAACAAAAATTATCTGTGATGCAAACTTACTTTTTTTCCACTATTTATGGTGCTTTTCAATAACCCAAAATGCGAAAATGTTACTATTGGTTACAAATTATTTATTACTCCCAAATTGTACAATAATAGACAAAACTTAGTAAACATTTTTGCTACTAAAAATTTGTTAAAAATTACGTTGCAGAGAAAAACTGCTAAAATTAACAATTTTTTTTTGCTAAATACTAGTGATACAGGAATAGCAAAAATACATCTGTTGAATCTAAAAATATTTTGTTATATTAAAGCTAAATTTTAGACAATTGAAAGTTAAAATTCTAAAATTAAAAATATATGTTAACCTGTCTATTTCTATGAGTATATTTGGGTAAATTGCAAGACTTTTCAACATAAATCTTTATAAATTTTACACCTAACCAAAAAATAAGCTTTTTGTAGCGCTTTTTACTCTTGAAAAGTACTCAACACTGACAATTAAATGTTTTAAAATATATTTTTTCAGCTTGCTGTCTTTTCTGTTCGCCTGGTACATTTTAAAACTAAAAAATTATAAAAAAATATAATTTTTATACCTAAACCAATTTCAAATACCAGGCGAACAGAAAAAACAGCCAGAAGAAAAAATCTTTTTAAGCAAGCAAAAAAAAAATATTTTTAAGCAAGCAACAAAATAGTAAAATCAATTGGCAATACACATACATATATATGATCGTTGTTGTTGATCTTTTTAGTGTTAAGTTTTTTTTTTTTTTTTCACAACTATACAAACAAAATTACATTGTCGTCTTTGTTGCTCCTGTATGTAAACTTTACATGTGACTACAGCTTGCTTTGTTCTGTCCTACATATTTGTAATAATTACAACGATAGTTGTTGTTTCACAAAACAAAAATTGTCAGTGATGCAAACTTACGGGTTTTTCAACTATTTATGGTGTTGTTTTCAATAACCCAAAACGCGAAAATGTTACTATTGGTGGCAAATTGTTTATTACTCCCAAATTGTACACTAATAGACAAAAATTAGTAAACATTTTTGCTAAAACTACGTAAAATTTGTTAAAAATTACGTTGCAGAGAAAAACTGCTAAAATTAGCAATTTTTTTTTTTTTTGCTAAATACTAGTAAGACAGGAATAGCAAAAATAAATCTGTTGAATCTAAAAATATTTTGTTATATTAAAGTTACATTTTCGACAATTGAAAGTTAAAATTCTAAAATTAAAAATATATGTTAACCTGTCTATTTCAATAAGTATATTTGGGTCTAGAAATATTTAAATTGCAAGACTTTTCAACATAAATCGCCTTACTAAAAAATAAGCTTTTTGTAGCGGTTTTTGCTCTTGAAAAGTAGGCAACACTTACAATTATTTGTTTTAAAATATATTTTTTCAGCTTGCTGTCTTTTCTGTTCGCCTGGTATTTTGAAATCAATTATAGGCTTAAAAAGAACATTTTAGAAACGAAAAAAATTATAAAAAAATATAATTTTTATACCTAAACCAATTTTAAATACCAGGCGAACAGAAAAAACAGCCAGAAGAAAAAATAAGCAAGCAAAAAAAAATATTTTTAAGCAAGCAACAAAATAGTAAAATCAATTGGCATACACATACATATATATGATCGTTGTTGTTGATCTTTTTAGTGTTAAGTTTTTTTTTGTTTTTCACAACTATACAAACAAAATTACATTGTCGTCTTTGTTGCTCCTGTATGTAAACTTTACATGTGACTACAGCTTGCTTTGTTCTGTCCTACATATTTGTAATAATTACAACGATAGTTGTTGTTTCACAAAACAAAAATTGTCAGTGATGCAAACTTACGGGTTTTTCAACTATTTATGGTGTTGTTTTCAATAACCCAAAACGCGAAAATGTTACTATTGGTGGCAAATTGTTTATAACTCCCAAATTGTACACTAATAGACAAAAATTAGTAAACATTTTGCTAAAACTACGTAAAATTTGTTAAAAATTACGTTGCAGAGAAAAACTGCTAAAATTAGCAATTTTTTATTTTTTTTTTTTGCTAAATACTAGTAAGTCAGGAATAGCAAAAATAAATCTGTTGAATCCAAAAATATTTAGTTATATTAAAGCTAAATTTTCGACAATTGAAAGTTAAAATTCTAAAATTAAAAATATATGTTAACCTGTCTATTTCAATGAGTATATTTGGGTCTAGAAATATTTAAATTGCAAGACTTTTCAACATAAATCGCCTTACTAAAACATAAGCTTTTTGTAGCGGTTTTTGCTCTTGAAAAGTAGGCAACACTTACAATTATTTGTTTTAAAATATATTTTTTCAGCTTGCTGTCTTTTCTGTTCGCCTGGTATTTTGAAACCAATTTTAGGCTTAAAAAGAACATTTTAGAAACGAAAAAAATTATAAAAAATATAATTTTTATACCTAAACCAATTTTAAATACCAGGCGAACAGAAAAAACAGCCAGAAGAAAAAATCTTTTTAAGCAAGCAAAAAAAAAATATTTTTAAGCAAGCAACAAAATAGTAAAATCAATTATCATATACTTACATACATATATATGATCGTTGTTGTTGATCTTTTTAGTGTTAAGTTTTTTTTTGTTTTTCACAACTATACAAACAAATTTACATTGTCGTCTTTGTTGCTCCTGTATGTATGTTAAAAATTACGTTGTATGTAAACTTACATGTGACTACAGCTTGCTTTGTTCTGTCCTACATATTTGTAATAATTACAACGATTGTTGTTGTTTCACAAAACAAAAGTTATCAGTGATGCAAACTTACGGGTTTTTCAACTATTTATGGTGTTGTTTTCAATAACCCAAAACACGAAAATGTTACTATTGGTGGCAAATTGTTTATTACTCCCAAATTGTACACTAATAGTCAAAAATTAGTAAACATTTTTGCTAAAACTACGTAAAATTTGTTAAAAATTACGTTGCAGAGAAAAACTGCTAAAATTAGCAATTTTTTTTTTTTTTGCTAAATACTAGTAAGACAGGAATAGCAAAAATAAATCTGTTGAATCCAAAAATATTTAGTTATATTAAAGCTAAATTTTCGACAATTGAAAGTTAAAATTCTAAAATTAAAAATATATGTTGTTAACCTGTCTATTTCTATGAGTATATTTGGGTCTAGAAATATTTAAATTGCAAGGCTTTTCAACATAAATCGCCTTACTAAAAAATAAGCTTTTTGTAGCGGTTTTTGCTCTTGAAAAGTATGCAACACTTACAATTATTTGTTTTAAAATATATTTTTTCAGCTTGCTGTCTTTTCTGTTCGCCTGGTATTTTGAAATCAATTATAGGCTTAAAAAAACATTTTAGAAACGAAAAAAATTATAAAAAAATATAATTTTTATACCTAAACCAATTTTAAATACCAGGCGAACAGAAAAAACAGCCTGAAGAAAAAATCTTTTTAAGCAAGCAACAAAATAGTAAAATCAATTGGCATACACATACATATATATGATCGTTGTTGTTGATCTTTTTAGTGTTAAGTTTTTTTTTGTTTTTCACAACTATACAAACAAAATTACATTGTCGTCTTTGTTGCTCCTGTATGTAAACTTTTCATGTGACTACAGCTTGCTTTGTTCTGTCCTACATATTTGTAATAATTACAACGATAGTTGTTGTTTCACAAAACAAAAGTTATCAGTGATGCAAACTTACGGGTTTTTCAACTATTTATGGAGTTGTTTTCAATAACCCAAAACGCTAAAATGTTACTATTGGTGGCAAATTGTTTATTACTCCCAAATTGTACACTAATAGTCAAAAATTAGTAAACATTTTTGCTAAAACTACGTAAAATTTGTTAAAAATTACGTTGCAGAGAAAAACTGCCAAAATTAGGAATTTTTTTTTTTTGCTAAATACTACTGATACAGGAATAGCAAAAATAAATCTGTTGAATCTAAAAATATTTTGTTATATTAAAGCTAAATTTTCGACAATTAAAAGTTAAAATTCTAAAATTAAAAATATATGTTAACCTGTCTATTTCTATGAGTATATTTGGGTCTAGAAATATTTAAATTGCAAGACTTTTCAACATAAATCGCCTTACTAAAAAATAAGCTTTTTGTAGCGTTTTTTGCTCTTGAAAAGTATGCAACACTTACAATTATTTGTTTTAAAATATATTTTTTCAGCTTGCTGTCTTTTCTGTTCGCCTGGTATTTTGAAATCAATTATATGCTTAAAAAGAAGATTTAGAAACGAAAAAAAAATTATAAAAAAAAAATTTTTATACCTAAACCAATTTCAAATACCAGGCGTACAGAAAAAACAGGCAGAAGAAAAAATCTTTTTAAGCAAGCAACAAAAAAGTAAAATCAATTGGCATACACATACATATATATGATCGTTGTTGTTGATCTTTTTAGTGTTAAGTTTTTTTTATTTGGCACAACTATACAAACAAAATTACATTGTCGTTGTTGTTTCTCCTGCATGTAAAGCTTATTGTTTTTGTTACTAATAAATAAACAGAAATGCATTAACACATGCACACTTATCTAAGATGTGTATTTTGTTGTTGTGACTACAGCTTGCTTTGTTCTGTCCTACATATTTGTAATAATTACAACGATAGTTGTTGTTTCACAAAACAAAAGTTATCAGTGATGCAAACTTACGGGTTTTTCAACTATTTATGGTGTTGTTTTCAATAACCCAAAACGCGAAAATGTTACTATTGGTGGCAAATTATTTATTACTCCCAAATTGTACACTAATAGACAAAAAATAGTAAACATTTTTGCTAAAACTAATAAAAATTTGTTAAAAAAATTACGTTGCAGAGAAAAACTGCTAAAATTAGAAATTTTTTTTGTGCTAAATACTAGTAAGACAGGAATAGCAAAAATAAATCTGTTGAATCCAAAAATATTTAGTTATATTAAAGCTAAATTTTCGACAATTGAAAGTTAAAATTCTAAAATTAAAAATATATGTTAACCTGGTTATTTCTATGAGTATATTTGGGTCTAGAAATATTTAAATTGCAAGACTTTTCAACATAAATCGCCTTACTAAAAATAAGCTTTTTGTAGCGGTTTTTGCTCTTGAAAAGTAGGCAACATTGACAATTATTTGTTTTAAAATATATTTTTTCAGCTTGCTGTCATTTCTGTTCGCCTGGTATTTTGAAACCAATTTTAGGCTTAAAAACAAAATTCGTAAAAAAAAAACAAAAAATATCCACAAAAAAAAAATATCATTTTCACTGTCAACAAATTTTAAATGGCCAGGCGAACAGAAAAAACAGCAAGATAAAAAAAAATATTTTAAAACAAAAATGTTTTGGTATTTCAGCAGGCAACAAAATAGAAAAAGTATTTGTATGTGTTGTATAGATCATTGTTGTTGCTCCTGAGTGTAAAATACATTTTTTTTTTTTACTAATGCAAATAAACGAAAATGTATGTATGTACGCATACTTACATACATACATACTTCCACTTTTAGTAATGGTGCTTTGTTGTCAACAATCCCTCCGCCAATCAAAATCCTTTTACAACACCCCCGCACACTCAAACATCATAGACTATAACATGCAATAATATTTGCCCACCTCGCCTACAAACAAACAATGTTTTTTTTCACTATATTAATTTTTCTGGTCTCCTATTACAATTTTTTTTATTTATTGTAGTGCGTCAAAAATAATTTTCATGTGAACACTCAAAATAGTTTGTCGGTAAAAATAAAACACTCACAAAATTTTTACAGTTACCACATTACAGTTGTTTGTGCAGTAATCAGTATGTTGGTTTCCAACTACAATTACAGTTGTTTTATGAAATAATACAAAACAACTATTAGGCAATTATTAAAAAAAAAAACAACTGAAGAAAAATACTGTATTTTTGTAACAGTTGTTTGAAGAAGTTATTTTAGTGTTTTAATAAACAACTACCAAAACAGTAATTTTGTAGTAAACAGTTAATTTTTGTTATTTATTTAACAATAGAAGATTATATCGAGTTTATAAAAATTCTAATTTAGTTTATATTTGTGATAATTAATATGTCAGAGTTTTTCAAATAATAATTAGAAAATTTCATTGTAGAGGTACAATAGAGATGCATAAAAGCGGCATAACTAGAGTAAAAAAAAAATACATATATATTTTTTTTTTAAATTTCTTTAAACACAGCAAAAAAACTTCTAAAAGCAGTAGTTTTTACCAATTTTTAAAGTTGTTTCAAAATTTTTGTAGTAAAAAATTGTCAGTTATTTTTACGACATTGTTAGTTATGTTTACTGCATTTTTTAATTGTTTTTCAACTGTTAAAAATAACTATGTTTTTAGTTATTTTAACGGTAATTACCTTTGTCGCCTTTTTAACTTTATATAAAGTTGTTTTAAATATAATTTTCAGTAGATGCTACTGTAAAACTTTTTTCAGTTAACAGTAGTGTGTCCCAAAATCGTATGGGAATCCCATAGTAAATCGTACAAGCTAATGTACCTAAAATTATAAAAGAGTGTGTCGATCATAATAATTTCAACATCCTAGGACTACTGGAAGGCATTGCACCGCAATCATGTGTGTTGACGATTTCAACCAAAATCTTAAAATTTGTTTATTGCATATTTTGTTATAAATGCATATTTTTGCAAATTTTGCTATAAATACCTATTTAGGCATTTTTGTTGCATATTTTCAAATTAATTGCATATTTTGTAAAAATTTTAATTATTTGGCATGTGATGAAAAGCGATCGATTTTGACGATTTCAGCCAATATCTTAAAATTTGTTTATTGCATATTTTGTTATAAATGCATATTTTTGCAAATTTTGCTATAAATGCCTATTTAGGCATTTTTGTTGCATATTTTCAAATTAATTGCATATTTTGTAAAAATTTTAATTATTTGGCATGTGATGAAAAGCGATCGATTTCGATAACGATCGATTTGATTAAAAATTTAAATTTCAAAAGTAAATAAAAATAACAAAAGAGAATTAAAATTGATTTTAATTGCTTTAATTGCACGGAAATATTTTTTAAATTTAAAACATTACTAAACATTCGGGACTGAAATTTTAAAAACCATCGATTTGATTTGAAATAAACAAAAGAACGCACTTAACATAACATCTAGATCATTTATTAGAAATTTTTTATATTGGATTTTATTGTTTAACCAACGATCTCGAGTAATAAATCAATTTAAAAAAATCCAAAAATTTTAAATGCATATTTTTTTTTTTAGTACATATTTTGAGATTTAAGATTTTTTTACAATCCAAAAAAATTTAAAAATTTATGTTCATATGCATTTTTGAAGAATTATAAACTGTTTATAAAACTAATTTTCATGTAATAATCAATAAAAATTTTATAAAATAATTCTGAATATGGGGGTTTAAACATTTGCTAACATTATTTTTTATGATTCAGCTAATATTAAATATAAAATTTCAAATTTTTAAGTATAAAATTTAGGTATAGTTAAGTTTTTATTCAGCAATTATAAATACTATACAAAAAAATGTCTTAAGCTGCATTTACATTAGGATCGAAATCCAGTTTAAACTAGATTTCGAAATCTAGTGCGTGTATCATTTTATACACTACCATATGATCGAAATCTTGCTTAAACTGGATATCCACTGTAATCTAAATGCTGCGTAAAACATTTATTTTTGAAGAATAATATTTATTTGAATACATATTTTTCGATTCTCTTTAAAGCTTTAAAGTCTTAATCATTTTCATTTCAATATTTTTTTGTTTTTATTACCTTTTTTTTTGTTGTAGTTCTTCCACAAATGGTGATATAGATATGCGTTTTCTTCCCAGCGCGCCACCTTCAACATCAACATCATCAGCAACAGCCAGAGGTCCTGATAAAGATGTTTCCACGTCTTCCAATTCGAACAGCAGCGGTGGCGTAGTCATGGTGGACTATTCACAATATTTAAAAGACTCAAATATCTCCTTTGGCGGAGGAGATTTATGTAAGTGTACTAGTGATTTTTACTTAAAATTGGCGTTGAAACTTTCGACTTTATATGAATTGTTTTAAATTTTAAGTTGCCTGGTTATGTTTTTCTTAATAAAGTTTATCCTTTATATTTTTCTTTAGATGATGACGAAAAAGATGATGAAAAACTTGTCATAGACGATGATGATGATACCAGTGATAATGAAGAGCAACAACAACAACATCCAAAATCTTCGACTTCAAATGTATTAAGCCAAGAAAAAGCCGAGGTAACTTAAATAAATCTTTAGGATCTGATAACTTATCTCATATTAACCAAAGCTTAGGGCTTAACCATAGTTATGAATGTTAAATTTATATGAAAATATCTGTGGTTAAAGTTAAACTCTGGTTATTTTAGAAAAGTTACTCAATGTTTTAATTTTTGAAACTAATTTAATTAAAATTATGTTAAATTTTAGAAAAATCGTTCTGATTTGTATGCTGATAATGGCTTTTCTACAAGATTTCAATCTATGTCCGATGTAACACAAACTTTAAGAAATCCCTTTAAAACGGCCGAATTATATAGTTCAGAGAAATTGGAATTACGAGATCCACGTACAGGAAAATCACAAAGTTCTAATAAAAAATTTGAGGATAATAGAGATGATGGTGCATTTTATGCCTCCAGAAGAAAATATTCAAGAGACAGCAGATCTAGATCACGTACACCCACAAGATCTCAATCGAATACACCGGAAGCTTCGCAATCACCACAACCTTTAGAAATCCTTACAGAGGTAATACCTTGTAAGGATGTCGTATATGAAAGATCATCAATGTATGATTTTAGTTCCCGTTTTGCAGAAGAAGATGAACAACGAGCTTTAAAGACTAAAATGGATAAAGATATGAGATTTTTACCGGGTGGCTTAGGCTCCGATTCAACAGCCTCAGATATTGATTTACGTTTACCCTTTCAACCAATGACAAATTATACACCAGCCACCGAAATTGATGGTTCTATAACTTCTCATTTACCCATTATGTATAAAGTATATGAGATTGAAGTTCCCAGAGCTTCTTATGGAGAATTACGAAAACATTTTAAATCGGATACAACAGATCCTAGACTGAGAAGAATTTTGGGTTTGCCAGAACTATCACAATCAAAAACATCGGCTGCCTTAAGTAGAAAAGTACGAAAAACCAGTTATAGTAGTATAGCCTCACCTTCAGAATCTGAAGAATCATCACCAAAATATTATACACCACCTACCGCCTCAGCGGCAGCATTAGAAGAAAGATTAAAATCCTCCTCAAATTCCATAAGAAAAGATCCAAGAGGTGATCCAAGATCGGTAGATTCTAGATCAGATCCTCGAGCTGATCCTCGAGCTGATCCTCGAGCAGATCCTCGAGCTGATCCTCGAGCTGATCCTCGAGCTGATCCTCGTGCCGATCCTAGACGTACTGATCCCCGTAGTAACGCATTAGCAACCTCAAATACTTCCTCCAGTAACTCCAATACTATTACAACCACCAATTCTTCGGGAGGCCAAAAACAAAATGTTGAAATTAGAAATTTATTACAAAAATCCGAATGGTATAAAAATTTAAATTCTAAATTTAAAATAATGGTTAATCAACAATTGGCTTTAGTGTCTACAGAACTAAAGAAATTCCATCAAGATCCTTTACCCAACAAAATTTTTGATATCTCATTTATTGTAAATAATCAGACATTACAGCAAATTTTAACTAATTTGGGCATCTATATAGATGATAATGGTGAAGTTGCTCATATAGATAATGATAATGAGGAATTTTCAGATGCTTTACAAGATCTGGATGGTGGTAATGTTAAAGCGAACATTAATTTGCCGAATCTATCACAACCTCCACCAAATGTTGGTGCAAATATACCACGAAATAATCCTGGTTTAGATTTCTTAAGAGCTCCACCACCCAATATGGTACAACAAGGACCACCACCTATAGCCTTGGGACCCATGTTTCAGAGACCACCCATGCAGGTAACGCCCTTTAATAGACCATCACTACTGGGTTTACATCCCGCTGCCCAAGGTAATCCTTTAAATCCTTTTGCTAATCCTATGGCTAATATGAATATAGCTTTGAATCCTAATTTTATTGCTGGTGGTCCAAATATATTGGGACCTTTTGGTCCTAATTTTGTGCCTGGCATTGGTATGCCTGCTAATATGCAACAGCAGCAGCGTAATTTCAATAATAACAATCAACGTAATAATCAGCGTACTCAAAATAGAAGAAAAATATAGCATACGGTGGATGCAAATGCTTTTTTAAAAGCTAATGTTAATAATCCCGTACATACTCCAGGCACTTTAGAAGATTCTACTTCTAAATAGTTTTAAACGCCCCAAAGGACCATTTATAATTTCTTAAATAATAATAAGACTTATTAAGACTTATTTTTTTTTTTAGCATTATTTTAAATTAAATTAAAGACTTGTAAATTAAAATTTATTATGCTTTTTCTTTTCATCACATCCCCTTAAACTGTTTTTATTGAAACACTTGAAGAAAATCTTTTCATTAATTTTTATCCATTTAACCTGTAAATAGTGTGTTTGCATTATTGTATATATTTTAAACTTTCCCCCATAATAAAATGAGATCATTAGCTATAAAACTGTTAATTTAATAATTTTTATCAAAATGTACAAGTAATACTGAAAAATATAAGAACCCCCCCGCCCCCACAAGCAAAATAAAAATCATCCTAAGTTGCAGTTATAACATAAAACAGTTTTTTGTTTTTTTAGCAAAAATATGTAGTAAGAAGCAATATTTAAACATTAATTTTAGCTCAGAAAATTGTTAAAATCACATAATGATCAATAAAAATGCATTAGTATTACAACAAAAATTTGTGTTTTTTGTGAAAAAAAAAAAAAAAAAATTGGAAAATTTAAAATTCTTAAAAATTCAAAATTTACTGTATTCAACAGGAAATGGTACTAGATTAAAAAAAAAAAATTTCGAATTCGAAGTTCTTGTGTCTTTTTTTTTTGTATATGAGTCATTCCATGTCAGACCGAATACCTTTTTTACAACACCTCTTCCGATTTACTTTAAATTTGCCAGACGCATTAAACATTAAAAAATAGTTTACCCGTGTTTCCAGAAATAAATGTAATTTTTCGTGGTACTAAAATGGGAAAAAAAAATCAAAACAAAATAGAATCCATTTGACTTCCATTCTAAAATTTACAGGGAATATTTTTCGACTTCTTAGAAGATGGTGGAAAAAAGAAATTAAGTAAAAAAAAACATAATTTTAGAAATAAAAAAAAAAAAAAAATTAAAAAAAAAAATAATTTTCAAAAAGAAGTTTCAAATACCTTTAAAATAAGGTATTAAACTTTAAAATCCATTCACTAGTTTTAAAAAAACATTATTTTAAAAGTTGTCACGTCGGAAGATTTTTCACGATTTTGACGAGTTTAATTTTTTTCTGGAAAGACGTGTAAAATATTTTTAATGAAGAATACGTACTAAATTTTGAAAGACAACGAAGACATCAATAGTGTCCGACCGAGTACTCGGCTTCGGAGTTCGGCCAAAAAGTGAAGTTCGGCCAAGTTCGGTGTTTGGCCAAATTTTGGCCGAATTTGACCGAACTTTTTGATTATTTATAAAAAGCACAAATAAATAACAACTGTGGTTATATTTACTTTTCAGAATTTACAAAAAAAAACTACATAAAAAATACAACGTTGAATATGATAGAATATAAAAAAAAAACAACGATGTGTGTGAAAAAATTTCAAAAAGCCAAGAGTTTAAAAAAAAATTTCAGAAATATACCTGCAAGACTTATAAGCAAATAATCAAATTTAATGCGATATAATTAAATATAAAAAAAAAAAATTCGAGTGGTAAGTAATCCTAAAAAGAGAATAACAGGTTCATCAATTTGGGATAGACATGATGCAGTACCAGACTTAGAAGTAGCAGAACCAAACGAAAATTTTATTGAAAAAGAAATTAAAATGTTTATTATGGAGCCTTTAAGTCCCGAAATATAAATAAATTTGAGTATTGGAATTCAAGTCCATTTTCAAATATAAAAGCTGTAGCAATAAAATATTTCTGATAGACGAAGCAATTCACATGGTGTGAATGCGGAAAAATTGCATTTCTGTCATTACAATATCAAACTTTTTAATTTTAAATTTGAAATATTAAAGTTTAAGTTTTTTTTTTTATATCAACTTAAAAATCGATCAACTATTTTTCTTTGACTATAAGATATAGTACAAATATTTTTTTCTTTTTTTTTACTTAAAATAATACAACTATTTTCCAAATATGATTTTTTAAAAAAATATACCTTTTAATTTGTATTTTGTTTATGTTTAATAACTTTTTGGTTTAAATTTATTGATCTAAAAAACAATTTATATTTTTTTTATTAAAACAAAAAGTTCGGCTTCGGCCGAACATTGATATTATGGCCGAAGTGTGGCTTCGGCTTCCGCCGAAAAAAATGAGTTCGGTCGGACACTAGACATCAATGTAAATTTTTAGCAAAAATCGTGCGGTCTGAGATGGAATGACTCATATGTAGTGTACAAGAGTTAGAACCATAAAATAGAAAAAGAATTTTTATTAAATATTCTTTTTTACAATAGTTATGTGCAAGATTTAAAAATTACACTTTTTTCGAATCGAATTACGTGGTTACCCACCAGAGCACTGACAAACAAGACGGTTTTCCACAACTGAAATGCGGATATGTTATAGAATAGACAAAACTAATAGAAATAGACAAAACTCAATACAAATTAAGTGGGTCAAATAGAATCAGTAAAAAAACAATATTTTTATATTGGAAGCATGTCTTAAATTTTTAAAATTTGACAAAAAAAAAAAAAATAATCAAGAGAGGTTTATAGACTTCGAATAGTAACAGAGTATGTGTGTTTTATTTAAAATTGTAAGCTTTTCTTCATTGTTTTGAATATCAAATCTAGTAAAATCCTGCAGAAAGCAGGATGCATATCAGCATAGTATATCCCTAAAGAAAAAAAGGGTTTACAATAAGAGAAAGGGTTTACAGATCCAACTTAAATATCAAGGGATCGTCGTCAGATTAGCAACTGCAGAGAACGAGCTCTGCACTGTGTAGATTACGGCGTTTCAGCAAATAACTTTTTTGTGTGATTTTGTTGCCTCTAATGAAGTAAAATAAGCATGATTATCGCCTAAAAGATTTTTGAGAATATTTACAGATTTTTTGAAGCGAGTCGCTGAGTTTTTTTTTTTTAATAGGCCGGAACTATTGAGCAGCAATAAGAGAAAAATAAGAGAACAATTTTTGACCTGACGATAGCTCAGTGCGCTTAAAGCGCTCTGTCTAACGTGTAGTGCGAGTGCATGTGGCATTAGAAATCAGTTTATCTATACCACGGTCAGTGATTGCACAGAAAAATTTAATATAGACGCAATCGAACAAATAAAAACATAACAAATATTACATTATTCAAAAAAACAGGGTCACTGACGAAGGTTCAATACCAGAAACTGCGCAGTCTGATTCAGAAAAATTGAAAATTTACAATGTAGTTATGATTTTTAGAAAATGCACTCATTCTTCTCTACCACGTCTTTCACAATTTCATGTTTCATAACATAATTTAATTCAAGAAAAAAATTTAAAAAGAATTTAAAAATATCTGGCCACAAGCATTCATGAGTTGCAAAAAAAAAATGGTAAAACGTCCTAGTTGACAATCCTACAGCCTGCAGTTCGTACGGTTATTGCTCAGTTGCAACTAGAGAGGGCAATAACGCTATGGTTATGGGTGACATTATTATCTACCATAAGCTCGGTCACTTGGACATTGGGGAAGACTGAAAAGGTGTTGCACTGGAGAAACAAATACACGAATACCCGTTCTTCACTTTGAACGACCTCACTCACCAGGATTATAAAAAATTTCGATAGCTCGCCTAAAATCAGGACCTTAATCGAAGTTTTGATAAATTGTTACTAGCTGTAATATCACTTGCTTTAGACACCCTTCCAGAATTAACATAAAACGACCTAACGATAGAATCCAAAAGAAAACATACTATGTCGTCGTCTTTATAAAGTACACCAACCACTTTTTTTCTGGACTACCCACTAATAACGAAAACCGCGGATGAAAAATTGCGAAACATTCATCACTGATAGCCCAACCCCGGACATGAGTTTAACTTCCCACCAGATAATGCGAAACTCGTAGTTGAACGTAACCAAAATCGTCGGACCAACCCGACAAAACTAAGAATAGCAAACAAATTAAAATATATTCAAAGAGCGCATCAGAAACAGAAAGATTTTATAAAAAACTTTAATTCTCAAAAGGTCAAAACTATATGATAGAAGAATACAAACAAAGCTAGATTATGTGGAGCTTTAAATTACGATGCGATTTAATAGAATTAAAGGAAACAAGGTTTTCAACTAGGTCAAAGCTATATTCTTTATGCAATCTTAATTAAATAGAGAATGTACAACATTTTATCGATGATGAATTTAATTATTAAACAAATGAAAAACAAGGATGGAGCAAAAATAATAATTAAGCAAAATTGATAATTCTGGAGGTTCTAGCTTTTCTAAAACTTCGGGTTCTGATGAGATCTTTAGCCAAATCGAAATACTAGTATCAACCTAGCTAATATGTTTGATTTACTTTATTTTGGTAAATATACGGAGTTTGGAAGCTCGTTATAATTTAAAAGAAAAAGCTTTTAATTATATAGAAATTTGAATATTATTAATCAAATATGGGAAAAGAAAAAAAGTATTTATGGAAAACTAAAAATCACCTATCCGACTGACGACTAATGTCAAACTCGTAGGTTATTTGCTTACGTAATACTTATATAATAAGAAAACATATTTTTGTTAAATTTATATATTATAAATGTTAAGATTTCTTTGATCTTCTTTTATTTTATTCTTCTTAGTTTAATTTAAACGAGCTTAAGATAATTTATTTATTAACTACATATTTATTTCCAATATTTCGTCTCCATATCGGGTGACTTCTTCAGGAAACAATTATTACAATAATAATAATAATAATTGTTCCCTGAAGTCACCCAATGTGGAGACGAAATATTGGAAATAAATAATTAATAAATAAATTATCTTAAGCTCGTTTAAGCTAAGTAGAATTTATATATTATAATTAGAAAATAAATAAATAAAATAAATAAAGAACTACTACTACTAAATATTAGTGTCCGACCGAACAGTTCGGCCAGAAAATGCATTTGGTCTGTATTCGGTATTTTAAAGCATTATGGACAAATTTGGCGGATGGGAAAATGTTTATTGGGCTGATTAGATGCTATTTTGAGTGTCAAATTTGAAGAAAAGTCTGTAGTTAAGCAATGAATTCACTGTTCGACCTCTGAAAGTTCGGCCAAATTGAAAATAGTTCGGCGGCCGAACTTTTAACTTTATAGCTAAACTTCGGCTTTTCTCTTAAATTTTATACACAAAATCGAATTAAATCGGCTCAACAAACATGTTTCCAATACCAAAATTTGTCATCATTGCCTCTAGATATCAAAAAACCGACAAAATATAGATTTTTGGCCGAACTGTTCGGTCGGACACTTCTAAATATCAAAGAATAATAAAAATAAATTTAAAAAAATTTTGGATTTTATCAAATTGATTTACAACGTTTACTATTTTTTCTAACTACTTTTACTTTACTAATGACTACATACACGTTTTGCTTAAATTAGATAAACGGTGATGGCCTTTAAATAGTTAACATTTCCGTAAAATTATTTCTGCAAGATTTACAAAGTACTTGAAAAGACAAAGATTTCAACGGTTAAGGAACATAGTCAGATGTTGGCAAGACAGTTCCTTTTGGAATCTCATCGGAAAGGATATCTAAACCATCCTCTGATGGATATAAAACCCTCACCTTACTTAGCATTTCAAAAGAGATATTTGGAACTTTGTTTCGCGATATGATTAAAAATGGTTGCACTGCAAATATTTGGAAAACAGATTTGCAACCAGACGATTTTTCGAGTTTTTACGGTCAGGATTTTAATGTGGACCAGGTAATCAAAAAAATTTTTAACCAAATATGCCTATATAATATGACCGATTGCATAGTTATCGGCCAATTCCGCTATGGAGACCTTTCTTGTAAGGTAATTTAGATGGCGGGATTAAATAACGCCGAATTGTGTTCTGAAATACTGCCAGATTGTTTGGTACTTGTCATTATGTTAATTAATATTCTTGCATTATTTTGGTCGCACTATTAACTTCAGTTAAAGACCCTTAAATAAATTGAATAGCAGAATGAACTAATGACTATTTTGATTTCTTTTTTCACTTTTTCTTTCTCTTTCTTCAAACACTTTTTATAATGGTAAATAATATGTAAACCTAAGTATGCATATTTTTAATTTCTCTACAACACTATATTGTGGGAAACAAATCGTTAAATTTTCTTGGAATTTAACTGTGTTAACTTTAAATTGTTTTTTTTTTTTTTTTTTTTTTTTGTATTCTTTTAAGTTTAAAATCCATCTTTAAGGACAGGGCTATTGTAAATATGTTAAGATTTGAATTTTTTTTAGTGCAATAGAATGTTTGCAACTTTTATTTCCATTAATGTTTAAATTCTACTTTCCTTAATCTTCTAATTTTTTAAACAATATAATTTAAAAACTCAATATATTTAAACTCACATACATTGAGCAGCCATATCATCAGCATCAATGCCAAGCATAGCTAAATCATCCAATTCTTCCTGACGACGATTCTTTTCACTATCTGTGGGAGATGGCGGTGGCTGAGGAATATCGGAGAGATCAATGTCGTTGTTAATGATTTCGGCGATATTTTCTTGTTCTTTAGAAGTTGTTTCTAATTCTACGGAATTATTAATGTCATTAGTAGTTTTCTGTGTGGTTATCTTGTGTATATCTGCCATAGATATTTCTATGTCTTGAGGGTTAACATTTAACTCTTTTTGAGTTTCTTGTCGTTTTTCTTCCATCTCAATGTTATCTTGTTGTTCTATTATAGTACTTTCTTTTTGCGTTTCTAAGTGGGATATTTCAATTTCGGACGTAGCTGGTGGTACTATATTTATATCCATAATATTTTGAGAATTAGCATCTTCTATTTGTATATCAGCGTTCATTGTAGATGGATTTGAGGGTGGTCTATTGAATATCAACGGTTCATTCATTGACATTTGTGAAGCCTCATCTATACTCAATTGTGAAGTTTCTTCTAATGTTACCAAATGTATACCATCTTTGGCTAATTCTTCTGGTTGCATCACAGTTTCATCGTTAATAATTTTAGTTTGTCCTAAAGGAAAAGCAAAAATAGAATTTAGTTTTATTTATTTCGATACCCTAGCCTAAAGGCTAGGTTTAAGTTAAAGTTTTTATTAATTATTTATATCAATAAAATTATTATTATTATTAATTTATCCATTAATAAAATACACGAATTTTTGAGTAGGCCAATTTTGACGCTGGAAGTCGCAGAACTTCTAGATGCTGCAAAATGAGGCTCCAAATTATCCCCATATTATCCATATTAGAATGTGTGGTGTGGATATTATGTTTGTTGATAGTCTCTGATGCTTAAGTCTTTTTATTGATGAGTACTTAAATTTTGGTACCCAAATTTATGCTATATCTGCTAAGGTAACCCTAGTAGGTCTGAAATCACTTTACCGCTTTGGACTGCACCTGCCATTCAGGGTTAAACGTATGATCGCACATGTTTTACATATGTCGCATGGAGGTTATATGTGGTACGTTATCATATAATATTGATAGCCTTGAAAGTGTGCTTAGGAGAATAGTAAGATTTGAGTTTGAAATTCCTCATTATGACCATGTTCGCATAATTGGGGCGGTTAATGAATTTTTGGGCTGTTCCTTTAAACATTATCTTGAATTCCGTAATATGATTTTCTTGTTTAAGATACTTAAATTTAATGTGCCACAATTTTTGGATTCTATATGTCTATTTTTTAGATCTTCGAGGAATATCCACATTGCCTATCTGTTGTTTACTTGCTCAGTTTATGAACGATCATTTCTCGTCAGAATTGCGAGAATTTTGAATCAGTTACTCGATAATTTACATGATTTGACTGATACTTTTAAAAATAGACCCTTGCGTAATTTCCATAGAAATCAATTTCTGAATAATCGGTGATTTTGATTGAATTTCGCTGATTGGGACTACTTTATTCATAATGGTTATGTCATATCTTACAAGAGTGTTTTTTTTTCTCTATTATTAAGGTTGCTATACATATTGTTTTCTTTATTTTCTTTATTTTAATTAATAATGAATTATATTATAATTTAAATATAATTTTTTTCAATTAAAATGAAAATTATTCAAGTTCGAGGCCACACTATATTTTTTTATTAGGATATTGTCCTAACAAATAATCTATAGAGTTTTTGTTATCACATTTATTAATTGACCAATTTCAGGAATGTGTTGATAGATCTATTTCGGGAACTTTCTAGGTTCCCATCATCAAAACACGTTTTGAAAGAAGTGACAATCCCATGCAAACATCAAACATTCATATAACTTAGTTATCCCACTAAATGAGAACTAATATATGAGCTCGAAGTTAACAGTTATCACAATTGATCAAAAATAAATTGAAAACTTGTTCGTTATGTGCAAGCTCTACCTTTGGTAGATATACAATACACGCTTTTTGTTTTTATTCTCTCTTTTTATTTTTACTCTTTTTTTTTTTTAACAAGAGGTAAAGGGTGAGTAAACAAGACCGTAATTTTAATTTATTTCTTATAATTAGTGAAGTATTTTTTATTGTACAATATTACGAATAAATAAATAAAACTTATAGCGTAAAATAATGGAATAGTTTGTGATTTTCTATTTGAAATTAAATTAAGAAAATTAATTAATTGAAATTGGGAAAAAAATAATTAAATATTGAATCATTTCCATTCAATTTCAGAATTTTTACATGAACATTGGAAAATTCGCATTTCTCTTCTTTATTTAATTTTTTTCAACTAAATTTGTAATGATTTCCATTTGACTTAAAATCCCAATTTTATTAGTAGTTTTCTTTTCTTATTTTCTGAAGTTCAATTAAAAAAATCTTAATTTTGAAATTCATTTTTTCATATTTTATTGAAAATCAAAATTATATTTGGAATTTTTCTCAATTTTAAATGAAAAATGTCAATTTCATTTAATAATTTTGCAATTTAAAATGAAAAATTCCAATTTCAATTAAAATTTTCTCAAATTAAAATAAGAAATGTGAATTTTATTTGGAATATTCTTAATTTTAAATGGAACCCCATAATTTAACTTGGAAACATCTTATTTTAAAATAAAAAATGTGAATTTATTATGGAATATTCTAAATTTGAAATGGAAAATTGTAATTTTTTTTGTAATTTTCTTAATATAAAATTAAAAATCTAATTTTTTTTTGAAATGTTATCATTTTAAATGAAAAACTTTAATTTCATTTTTAGTTCTCTCAACTTTAGTAGAAAAGCTCTTAATTTCAATTAGAAATCGTGTAGTTAAAAATAGATTAACTGCCTATTTTCAGTACAAACTTTTGCAGTTTATCAAATTTTTACTAGAATAAAGTTTTAATGTAAGCGAGGCATAAGAATAAGTATAAGAAAAAGAGTACTAGATCAAAATTTCTAGAACATTTTACGATACCAAGGATTAAACATTTCTTATTACCAAATGTTACACAACAAAATATTTGTTCTAAAAATGTTTTTTTATATTTGTGATGATAAAAATATGTATGTGATATAACGACATACAAGGATTCCAAAAGGATGCCTGCAAAGGACATCATCTTAACTTGGAAACGTATGGACAAATTTTTATGAAATTTGGCAGACTATTATTAGCAAAGCCTTTAATTTGAATCAATATATGTTGAAGTTAGTTTTTGAGATTCGATCTTAACCTATTTTGACCCATATCGCCTAAAATAGGAAACGAAAAAAATATTGGTAGGAGAACATATTGTTTATTTTTCGTGCCGAACAAGTGGTATAAATTTCATTGCAAGAAAGCTCAGGTAGGTTCTAGTATATAAAATTAATAAATGAAATGTTTAATAAAAACACACGTTTTTTTTTAATGAGCCATTTATGCCTGGTATTCGGCACTTGTTAACGTTAAAACAAGCGTTTTCAATAAAACTGGGATTGTAATATATGAAAATCGACATATCACTTTTTTAGGGACATAATAATATATACTATTTCTTAACGATATTGAGAAGGAAAAATTAGTCTTATTTCTAAAGTCTGGTGTCTTATCTTTCAATTTTTCTTTTATTTTCTACTAGTCATTGAACAGATTAATAAATTATCATTTCAGACTGAAACTCGAGAAACCGAGAAAACTCTCACGGAGTGAAAACGCATAGGTCGCTTAAATGAGACTGCTCTTTACAGGGCAGTGATGGTAGAAGAGACATCTCTGGAATATACAAACCATGAGTGCATTCTTAGATAACGTAGATCACAAAACAAGCTACCCTGATCTGGATGTTACCTTAATGGATCTAAATGTTAAAAGCTTAGTTCTCATAAGACTTAACAACCAGAAATTGAAAATTATGTGGGGAAAAGAAGTAACCTTAATAATAACAAAAAATGTATCACCTACCTTTAGTTTTCTTTGATGTTTCTCCATCTTCGCCATCTTCATCCTCATCGTCACTATCACCCGGTTTCTTTTCACCCGGAAATATTATATTCAATGCATCTTCTAAATCTTTTGGTAAATGTCCCTTACCAGGTGGTGGTCCTTGTGTTATAGGTTTGGGTACAAATTCCTCAGATTCTTCTACGTCTATACCAGGTGGCAACATATCTTTATCATCTTCGGTGGTCTGTGGTGGCGGTGGTGGTGGTGCCTGACCCATAATATTAACAAATTGTACTGGATCTGGCATTAGATCATCATAGTCTACCATCATACCGGCATCGGGATGAAAAGGTGGTGCATTTCCGTAAACATCTTCCATCATGGCCATTTGTATTTGTGCTGCCGTCGGAGCAAGAGGTCTTGGGAAAGTACCTGAAGCATCTACGGGATACACATAACCAGCTGCTGGAGTATGCTGTGGATCATCTGGTTTCTTTTCAGTTGTATCTCCAGTTGTGCCAGACGCTTGTTTCTTAAATACTGGCATTTTTCCTATAAATGGTAATTTTTTGCCCGTATTTGCCGAAGATGTTATAGATTTGGTTTTAGCTTTATCTTTTTTATCTTTAGCTTCAGCGGATTTCTTGTCTTTTTCTTTATCTTTTTCTGGTACTCTTGGTCTAAATTCTGCTGGTCGTACCACCGGTTTTTCGACACGACCTCCCGCCCGACTACCAGAACGTGAACGGGATCTCGTATTACGTCTACGTCTATCATATGGGGAACGTGAACGCCTTCTCAAAGATCGAGAACGTGAACGATCATTACGTCTATTACGATTATTACGCCAACCTCGAGGAGACATACGTCCCCTGCTACGTGAACGATTACGAACATTACGACGATAATCACGACCACGACTACGACTGCGTGTGGGACTTCTAGTGCGAGATCTTCTAGCATTACGACGATCACGATCATCTCTACGTGTTGTCGAATCCCTATCATGTCCTCCCTTTTCGAATCGATCTCCGACGGCCCTATCACGATCTTTATTTTCTTTTTCATTTTCTATACCACCACCGCCACGCATAGATCCAGAACTTCTCGAATGTTGATCATCTTTAGATTTATTTTTAAGTTTTCCTTTTAATTGTTCAAACAATTTCTTTTCACTTTCACTTATTACCGGTTGCACGGTGTTCCATTGTTGTATAATACAATCATCATTATCAACTTCACCACCATCTTTGTTTCTAACACCTTCTTGTACTACAGTCCATTTACCGGCAATCGGTGGTGGTGTAGTTTGATTAATTTTCAATTGTGGCGGTGGTGGTGGTTGTTCGGTATCATCGTTTTTTATTAATATGTTCTTGTTTGCGCATTGATAGGCGTATAGATACTGCTGGATTGGGATTGTCCAGATCTTTTATATCAATTTGAGACATTTTCTTCTTTTTCGGTTCATCACTATCTGTTGAAGAGGATGATTCACTTGATGAAGACGAAGAGGGGCCACTGCCCTTCCTACGTTTCTTATTGGACTTCTTTTTCTTCTTCTTTTGTTTTTTATCACCCTTCTTTTTACGTTTTTTAACATTTTTATCATCATCACTTTTTTTAGATTTTTTACGTTCCGCGGCTGTGGTAGAAACAGATGTAATTTGTTGGGGCAAAGGTGTAGATTTTTGTTCATTTAAAACAATTTGGCGATCAGCCAACCAATTCACTTCATAATGAGGATTTTCTTCTAGGAAAGCCTATTCCGAAACAAATGTTCAATTATAATAATTATTATTAAGTATAGTAAGTAAAAATTCTTTAGCTCTACTTACATTATAATGATTAGCATGTAATTGTGATTTCAAATGTGTTGAAGCACAATGTAAATCCCCCATCCATGTATTACATAACTTACAAAACCAGGCTGTGGCTGGTACAAAGAAAGTCAATCCTCTAATTGGTGTACGTTTAGTAGGGGCATTTTCATAAGTTGGAAATTGCTGGTAAAATAACAATTTTATTAAGAATTTTTTTTTTAGAATGCAGATACAAAAATGTTACTTACATCTGTTATCATATCTGTATGCCAAGGTGTTTCAATACTTTCACGATCCATATGTTCTTTTGTATGCAAATGATTGAGATAATCTTTAGCTGTTTTGGGAAATATATTGCATGTTTGACACCAATGCATTTCCGGATCATAGAAAACATAATTGAAACGTTCTTTCTTGCTAGGACTGAAATTAAATTGATTTTTTTTATATATAGAGAGAAGAGTACAATCATTATCATTGAACCATAATAACACTTTACACGTTTCTAATTGAAAATTTTATATTTGGACAGACAATTTGTATATTTGATAAAAAACCGGATAGTGAGATATGTTTACAGATTGGGGATTAGAGAACATGTCTCTCCGTTTGTGTTGGATTTTCTTGGTGTTTCTTTTGAGAATTTTATAAAACTGAGGATCTTGTTATTGTTTTACAAGCTAATTAGAGCGAACTGTCCTGGTTACATTGTTGAAAACTTTAGATTTACAAAATCGAGTAGAAACCCTCAGATAGTTTTTCATCGTATACATTCTTCTACATACGAGAGATCATTTAATGTGAGGAAAACTAGAGTCTGGAATTCGTTACCTACACATCTTAAAAGCTTTGTTGTTGCAAGTGTTTTAATAACTCACTATAATTTTGACAATTTACGATTATTTTTCATATTTTTTTATATATTTTTTTTAATAGTCTACTGAATTTGAAAATCTTTTGCTACATTTTGGACCGTTAAACTTTAGTTATAATTTAATTTAGGCATTTTTTTATATATAAATTTATTTAATTATTTTTTGTAAAAATTTATTGTAGAATACGAACCATATTTGGCCCTATGGGCTCGGTTTTTGAATTAATAAATGAAATGAAAATTTGTATATTTGATAAAAAAAAAAGATTAGTTGACTGGTATTTGCAAATTGTTTAAAGAATTTTTTGTTATTTTATTCTAAAGATATTAACTTCTAAGTTATTAGTTAAAGTTTTATACATTTTTTTTTTATCAATTAAACTTCTTGTCGCCCTTCTAAAGCCATCGACACGACATAACTATGTGGCGCCCAACGAGGGCCAACATTTTTTTAATAACTACTAAATAAATATATTCTTGACTCCTGCCGGTGGGATTTAACTATCTTAAGTCCTTAAGGATAGGTACAAATGTGGCGCCCAAGTTGGATCAGAAAGTATTTAATCACTAAAATGTTTAGTTAAATTCAATAAAGGCAGCACTAACTAACTACACAAATTTTTAATTTAAACGATTTCGCTATTTCTAAACCTGATGTTGCACATGATGTCGCACCTAAAAATTCTGTGACTTTCAATGACGAAACTAAAGAGCGATGTTTAAGTTGTTAAACACAATATGAAAGTTCATGTAGGTTTATACTATCAAGGGAAACATTAATGTACTGTAATGAGTTTTCAAGTTTTTTTTTTAATAAATTATTAAGTTTAATTCAGAAAATGATAAATTCATGATATTATATGGCACAGTAAAAACCGATTAAGACGAAATCCAAGGGACCGGACAAATTGGTTCGTTATAAGCTAGGTTTGCATGAATGTTTTGCAAAACATGCTCTTGCGTGCTCTGATGCCAGTTTGGACGAATTCTATACTTTTAATACCAAAAAATAGGATAATTTAATTTTGTCAAAAAAAAAAAAATATAGCCTCCAGGCGGTCAATGGCTTCAATCCCAGCAGTTTTCAAGGAGCCTAATAATAATTGCGCCCAACGTAAGGCAATTTTTTTTTTTTAATAAATTATTAAGTTTAATTCAGAAAATGATAAATTCATGATATTATATGGCACAGTAAAAACCGATTAAGACGAAATCCAAGGGACCGGACAAATTGGTTCGTTATAAGCTAGGTTTGCATGAATGTTTTGCAAAACATGCTCTTGCGTGCTCTGATGCCAGTTTGGACGAATTCTATACTTTTAATAGCAAAAAATAGGATAATTTAATTTTGTCAAAAAAAAAATATAACCTCCAGGCGGTCAATGGTTTCAATCCCAGCAGTTTTCATGTAGCCTAATAATAATTGCGCCCAACGTAAGGCAATTTTTTTTTTTAATAAATTATTAAGTTTGATTCAGAAAATGACAAATTCATGATATTATATGGTACAGTAAAACCCGATTAAGACGAAATCCAAGGGACCGGACAAATTGGTTTGTTATAAGCTAGGTTTGCATGAATGTTTTGCAAAAGATGCTCTTGCGTGCTCTGATGCCAGTTTGGATGAATTCTATACTTTTAATAGCAAAAAATAGGATAATTTAATAATTGTGGAAGCACAATTTTCACAGCAGACGTATGGTCTAGTGGACTTTTTTTCTCAGTATAATCCCAAGAATCAGAAACGCGAAGCGCCCATTAAGATGTTCAAATCGCCCCACCCTAATATACGTGTTTGTCGTTCATTTTAGGTTTGATAAGAAATTAGTATTGTTTAATAATTGAAAATAATGTAAAATTGAAAGAGAAGCATGCTTGAGTATTTGGTAAACCGCTTTAGTTTTGGGCCGTCTAGTTTTAGTATGTCCGAGAATTATTACGCTATATATACAGAACTCGTTTGTGGTCAAAGTATATAGACTATGGGATTTTGTGATTTCTTATAGGGATAGAAACTTTGGAGTGAGTGTGGGATCGTTTAGGAACATTGTGGCCAGTTGTATTTAATATATCATGAGTGAAATGCTATGATTTTATTGAAAATATTAGCTTCTTATTGTTGATTAAGTCTTATAAAAGCTGGCTATAGAATCAAATATTGTTTTTATGATCGGTGTCGTGCTACTAGGGTTTGGGTTGTTTATTTAGGTTTAATTATTAAATTTTGTTTGTATATATTTTTTTTTTTTTAAGTTTAAGTTATTACAGATACATAAATCTTACTCATAGACTACTATGTAATCGTTTGGCCACCACTGGCTTTTAGATTATGAATAAATAAATAAATGAAATGAAGATTATACATCATTAAAATATTCATCCCAGAAGATGTTTAGTTTCTTGCTTATTATCAAGAAACTAAAATTTAACCGCGGGTTTAATAAAAATTATCAATAGAAAATATAATTATATTTAATTTGAGATACATTTTGTTTGTATCCCACAACTTTTTAATTTTTTATAGCAGAAATATAAAAACAAATGTAGATTTCGCTGATTTTAAAGATTTATCGGCCATGAGGAAACGATCTGGAATTAAGTCAAAAATTTCTCAAATTTAATTTTTTTCAAAATCTTTTAAAACTATGGAGTGTAGGCAAATTTGCAAAAGAAAAAAGTCCAACTTTCCCCAATGTGGTAGGCGGCGATGACCTAAATTTTTTTAGATAATCACCCCTATCGTGAATAAAAAGGGAAATGTTTGTTCCCATGTAATTTTCATTCCCCCTCAAGTGAAAATTGGTATCGTGAATTTCCCCTGAAATTGTATTATGCTATTCACGAGTGAATGATTAGACAAATGGAACAAATTTAACGATTGGAATTGAGTGAAAAGGGGAAACAGGTCGAGGGAAAAAATATTCACGATAGGGGTGAATGTATTTTAAAGTTGTAGAATTTCACATTGTTTCATATTGCTGATTTTTTTCGGTTCTTGTAGTATTCTCAACAATTGCGCTAACAATTTATTCATTATTTCTTTTTTGAATTCTTTAATTAAATTCATGAAAATTCGGTCTCATTTGATATCTGTTTAATTTCCTCTTTTCTAAAATTTATTAAAATCTTTTTCAACTTACGCTTTTTGTTCTTGCTTATTACGATCAACATCTCTATCTTTATCCTTATTCTTCATAGATTCAATAACCTTTTTCTTCAAACGTTCCGGTGAACTATCATCATCCTCATCCTCTTTAGTGGCTAGCTCAGTTTCCGATGACGATGATGAATCCGATGAAGATGACGAAGAACTATCTGAAGAGCTCGCTGATGAAGAAGAAGAACTATGTTGTTTTTTCTTACGTGTCGAACCAGAAGCTGATGAACTACGTTCAGTTTGTTGTTGTTTTTGTATAGATAATAAAGCTGTATCTTTAAGAATTTCCTCTTCATCCAGATTTTCCTCATCTTTGTCAAGATTTTCTTCGCCAATGATGCCAGTTAACATATCAATAACATTTTCAATAGTACTTAATTTCTTCTGGATTTGATTCTAAAATTGTATAGAAAAAAACAGAGAAACGAAAAAATAGGTTAATTTCAAAAATCTCTAGAGGAGGTATATCATATTTATTTATGCTTTTTTGATTTTTTTGTTTTTGGGGGAAGAAAATCTCGTAAGGCCAGCTTTCATTTTATAGTAAATCCACGAATCCGAAGCAGAAAAGACATTCCAACATGATTAAAGCCAGGTTATCATCAAGCATCCTTCAGTTTTAAATTATACTTATGTTAACAATACACAACAAATTAATAAATACTTAATAATAACAATAAAAAAGACCTACTTTACAATTTTGTTTTAAAAGAAAATTATAAACAGAACAATTATATACATTTATAGTGTGGTGGGTAAATCCATATAGTTTTGGTGTTTTTTTTAAGTCTTTGTAGAAGGCCTTTCTGTACTGCCCGTTGCATTATCAAACATATATCTTTTTATATATGTCCATTTTTACATTGTGCTCATTGTTTTTTAAAAATTCTATGGTGTATTCATACATTACAACATTTGTAGATTCAATAAGCTAAAGAAAATTTAATTATTTATTCACTAGATTCAATAAAAATATTTTAAATACAAATTCAATAATTCAAAAAACATTGTTAATAAACAACTTTAAGCTTAAATAAAATAAAACTCAAATTTCAATTTAAAACTATACAATCATCATTTCAAAACATACCTGTAACTTTTCATTTTCATCAATAAATCCTTTGGTTGTGGGTGAGGCAGGAGCACCACCAGAATGCAGATCTTTACGTTGTTCTTTTAACATTTTTAATTCCTTTTTCAAAACCGAAGTCTTTTTCAAATAACTGGTGCGTTGCTTTTTTAATTCATCACGTTGATTTTCAGCTTCTTGAGCCACAGCTAAATGGTTTTTAATGGGTAAGAAAAAAAAAAAATAGAATATAGTGTTAATTAAAATCTACTTTACATAAAAAGCATTTGATCAAAATTTCAATTACGAAGTGTTTTCAAAGAATTTTTCTCTAAAACAGTTTTTGTTTTATATCGGACTCTGTTCTGTCATCGCAGTCTTTCCTGGATACATTTTAAACGTTAACAGCTGTGATGCTTTTTTAAAAAGCTTTTTATTACCCCATTGTTTATGTCATTATTTTGATAATTTAAAGAATGTTTAAATTAGATAAATACTACGAAAATTGTAGGTAAAAAAGTTTTTTGGGTTTTTAACATACCATCATGTTGTGGATTTGCTTCTACAGTGCCTGGTGCCTCATCGGGTAAAACGTGTAGGGGTTTTTTAACCGTTGCTGGTGGTGGTACACTAGTGGGTACTACTACCTGTTGTTGAGTAGTTGCTGGTACGCCAATTGGTGGCGGTTGCTGTTGTTGTTGTTGTTGCTGTGGTGGTGGCGGCATTTGTTGCATTTGAGTTTGTTGCGGCATCCATTGTTGTTGACTATAAGCATCTGAATATATTTGAAAATAAATTATAAATAAAATAAATAAATTTACATTTAAAATGTTATAGTAGTAATATGAACTTAAAAATAGATACACAATAATGGAGTACTCTACGCTACAGATTAGATTCAAGAAAAACCGAAATAGAATTATACAAAAAATATTTCAGTACCTACAAAAAAGAAAGGCACCAAAGGCACCTCTTTATGTACTGTGAATCTACTTTAAAAGTTAAAAACTTTAGTTGGTTTAAAGGAAAATATTTCAAAATTTTATTTATATATACCAGAGGTGGACCTTGCACATAACAAACAAGTTTTCAATTTATTTTTTGATCAATGGTTATAATCTTTAACTTCAAGCTCATATATTAGTTCTCATGTAGCGAGTAAACTAGTTTATATGAATGTTTGATATTTGGCATGGTATTGTTTGTTACCGCTTTCAAAACGTGTTCTGATGATGGGAACCTAGAAATTCCCGAAATAGATCTATCAACACATTCCTGAAAGGGTCATATAATAAATTTGAAAACAAAAAACTCTATAGATTATTTGTTAGGACAATATCCTAATAAAGAAATAGAGTATGGCCTCGAACTTTAATAGTTATCATTTTCATTTCTAAAAACATTTAAAAAAAAAAAATTAAACTATTTATTTTGAAAGTGGCGTGAGTCCATTTGTTTTTAAAATAAGATGTAAAGGGTGAGGTTTTCGTTTAACATGTTACTGTTAAACATGTTCAGTTTGGTCTATAATTTAACCATGAATCGACTTACAAACGAACAACGCTGGCAGATTATTGATTTTATTATCAAAATTCATGCTCGGTTAAGAAAGTGCAAATTGTGTTCATAGTGACGAAGCTCATTTCTGGTTGAATAGATACGTGAACAAGCAAAATTGCCGTATTTGGTCTGAAGATCAGCCAGAAGCATTGCAAGAACTGCAAATGCATCCCAAAAAATGCACTGTTTGGTATGGATTATGGGCCGGTGGCATCATTGGACCGTACTTTTTCAAAGACGACGAAGGCAGGAACGTTACTGTGAATGGCGAGCGCTACCGTGCGATGATTACAACTTTTTTCGCCCAAAATGGAAGAGCTGGACTTTGGTAACAAGTGGTTTTAACAAGACGGTGCCACATGCGACACAGCACGCGAAACAATGGCCTAATTGAGAGGCGAGTTCGGTGAACAGTTTATTTCACATTTGGAGCCGGTCAATTGGCCGCATAGACCGTGCGATTTAACTCCTTTAGATTATTTTTTGTGAGGCTATGTTAAGGCTCATATCTATAGGGACAAGCCCGCAACGGTTGACGCACTGGAAGCCAATATTTTAGAATTTATTCGTGAGATACCGGCCGATATGTTGGAGACTATGCCAAAATTAGGCGAATGAAATTATCGTTAAACATTGAATTATATAGATGGTTCTACCGATCCAAATAAAGATTTTATACATTTCTCAAAATTTTATGTGTTTTTTTAAATCAAATCCGAAAGCTCTTAAACCCTTTATAAAGCTTTACATTTCAATGTTTTTAAAACTATAAACGGCTAAAAAAGTGACAAAAAAAACGTAGAAAAAAAAAAGATATATAATATGTCATAAAATTCTTTTAAAATCGAGTAAAAGCGAAACCTCTGGGCAATATATTCTATATAGACAATTTTTTATTTTGTTTTGAGTTTTTAAAAAACTCAATGTTAGCCAATATTTTAACGTATTTCAAGGCAAGGTTGAATTTGTTTTGAATCGTTGTAACATAACTGTTAACCAATTTATAATTTCCTAGTTTTGTGTTTATGATCATTATCCTGCTGATATATAAATTCGTCTTATATGCAGCATTTCAAAAGACCTTAAGGATTCTCATAAACTCTTAGACAGAATGTTAATATAAGTATCAGCACCATCAATTAAGGTCAAATAATTTATCTCAAAAATATTAATCGAATTAAAAATTAAAGTTAAATTACTGATAATCAAATAAGCATTATTTTGTCGTTTTTACATTATTTTTCAACCTACATATGTATTTGGTTTTTATGTTGAAATTCAAACATATTTATGCGCTCAAAGGAATTTCGTTATTTGTCTCTCGAAAACTAACTGTACGATTTTGGCATATTTGTGATCATTGTGCCAAGATTATGGGAAATTGATATATTGCAAGAGGGTGTCCTTTCAGAAATTACAAGAGGAGGTCTGTCTTTTTTGGTGTTCTATATTGTAATAGCAATAATTTAGGATTACCAACGTTTTACACAGAATAAAAAGGGAAAAGTTGGTAAAATGCTTAAAAGAAAAATATGAAAACTCTCTTTGTACTTACCAACTCCCCAAGCTCCTGGAGGAGGATAGGCTGTATTGAATCCAGTAGCCTGAGCCTGCATAGCAACATACGCATCATTTGATGGTACAAAACCTGCCTGAGGTGGTGGTACACCATATTGATTATAACCAGGTGGTGGTCCATAAGCATCACCATATAATTGTGGTGGTGGTGGAGCCATAACGTTATATTGAGGTGGTGGCTGATTAGCATTTGGTGGTGGTTGTGACAATTGTCGTGTCATATTTGGGGGTGGTTGTTGGGGAGGAGAATTAGGTTTCTTTTTGGGAGACCAGCGACCGCCACGTCTGGGTGGCGAGGGGCTACGACTAATAGAACGACTTGAACTACGGCCTCTGCCACGATAACGATCACGGCCACCACCACCACGTCTTGGTGGTGAACGTCGACGATCAGGAGAACGACGACCCACACCATAACGTGGACGCCTATCGGGAGAATAGTCACGATAAACGATTACGTCGCGGTGAAGGAGAACGACGACTACGACCACGTGGTGGTGATGGAGAACGTCTACCACGCGAGGGTGACTTGCGTTTACGTGGTGGTGGACTACCCGAAGGAGAACGACGCCTGGATGAACGTTCAATTGTTGAATTTGTTTTTCTATATGTGCTGCTTTGGGTGGAGCATTTTTCGAGTCTTAAAAAAAATAACATAAAAATCAATTTAATTTTCTTTGAAAATGTTTAAATTAGTATTCGCTTACCAAAATCTACTGTATCAAATTCTGCTCCTGGCGGTCCTGGTGGTAATGTATTATTATCACCTAGGCGCCTGTCGCTTGGTTGTTGCAAGATTAATTCTTCTTCCATATTGCAGGTGTACTCCGTTATTTTATGTTTGAGACTTTTCTGACTTTGCCGGCAGCTGCTATTTGCAAAATGCTGTTTTTAAGCTTAAAAACTCAATACATTCACTATTTTTGATAAACTGTTGTGGGAAACAAATTGTGCACTTAATTTTTGATTGTTTTTAATAATTTTAATAGCATTAAAATTAACTTTTTAGTCAATTAAATATTAATTTTGCCAACGCCATACGTCTACCGTAATTTTTTTTTCCAGTTTTTGCAATACTCTGAAGTTGGCTGCAGTTGAGAGAAAACTAAAATTTAATGTGATGCCATATTTTAATTTAAACATTTTATCACTAAACAGACCCGACACAAGTGACAAAATTATTTAAAAAACCCATTTTTTTTTTCTACGATGTCGTGGGGGTAAGAACTTTCAATTATACATTAGTTATTAAGGAGGCCCTATGCTGCACAGGGAGTTAAGCGGAAATGAAGAAGAAGATTAAGGCAAGCATACACGATCAATATTATTCATCCATTTATCAAAAATCAACCAATCAGAATACTTTGTTTTTAACTACTTGGTTCTGATTGGTTTAATTTAAAAAAAATTATCAATATTGAGTGTAGCCCACTTAATAGACACTGTAGTGTGAATATATTTGTTTCATTCTAATACGAAGTTTTGAAGAGTTGCCAACTACAGTATTTTTGAGAAAAGTTTTCAGTGCTGCCAGACTTTAAGTTTTCGTGTCCGGTTTAGTAGTCTACACACAAAAAAATCGTTGTCAAATAATATTTCAACTAATAAAGTTGTTTCCCATAAATTATTCAATAGTTAAGTAGAAATAAGAAAAAACTTGGTAAAATGTTACTAGTTTTTGCATAACTTTTGTGAATAAACATTATTAGATGAAATGTTTCTAATTACTTGTCATTTTTATGTGTGTATACACTACGCAATATTCTTGTGCAACTTTTGCTGTTGTGCAAAATATTACCAGTGTTGGAAATATATTAGAAAACATCAAAAATGTTTTCATTGTTATTGCGCAACCATTGTGCAATCCACTAGAGAACAATGCAGTAGTGCAATATTTGGTGCAAAAGTATTGTACACAGGGCTGTCAGTTATGACGAATACACGCCAAAACGTGGCGATTTTCAGTCATTTGGCGATTTAATTTTTGAAATGGCGACGGACGGTTTTCTTTGCGTTTTTACACACAAAAAATGATTACCAAAAAACTGGAAATATATCAATTGAACATGACTTTTCTTCAAAAGCTTGATACATTTATCAGAATAAAATTTAAATTGAATATTTTTAATTTAATTATTAAATTTTTGTAAAATAAAGCCATCCAGGCCAATATATATATATATATATTATTTAGTATTGATTAATCTTAAATAAAAAAATATGTTAGGCTATAAAGTATATTTTTATTTAAGATTAATACTCAGTTTTTTATTACTATGTAATAATGTTATTTGACCTTGTGGGCTGGAGTATTATAGATGAATTATAAGTAAATAAATCACCCATGTTTTAATATAAAAAATTCATATGGATTTATAATTAATATATATATCATAATTATATACCATTTACATCCACAAATCCATAGCCATAATATAACATTAAGGCAATAGTCATAAATGCTAAAAAGAAAAGTGAATAAAGTCTCGAAATATCTTGTAAAGTTAATTTTTTATGTTTGTTTTTTTTTTGTTGACGATTTTTTATGTGTACGTAACTTGGAGATTTTTGAGAAATTTTTTGGTACAAAAAATTAAAATTGACTATGCACTTTGCTGTTATGCTTTACGATTTTTTTTTGGGTTTAGAATTCTTAGTTTTAGAATATTAAAAAGTGCTAAAATTGTCAAACGAGTAAAAAGAACGAATTGAACTAGAAGAGCGAATAATGGTGAACTAGGTCATATCGTTCAATAGAGTGAGTATTGCAATTGAACTAGTTCGTACACGAACTACACAAGTCTAGCATTACACATTTTCATTTGAAAAATTAAATTAAAAAAAAAATAAATTTAATAGTTTTAAAACATATAAATTCAAAACTTTAATATATAAAAATAAAAATGTCTATAAATAATAGCCTTAGCATTGCTGTTGTATGCTCCTCAAATATGAATCGTTCCATGGAGGCACATAATTTTCTAGCGAAAAAAGGTTACAATGTCCGATCCTTTGGTACAGGAGAACGTGTGAAATTACCGGGCACAGCCTTGGATAAACCAAATATTTATGAATTTGGTACACCCTACGATACAATATATAATGATTTAGTTAATAAAGATAAACAATAGTAAGTTGGGGATAATTTTTAATTGAGTTTCAAAATTGAAAGAATAATTTTCTTTGTTTTGCTTTTCAAGTTACACTCAAAATGGTTTGCTACATATGTTGGACCGCAATCGACGCATTAAGAAGTTCCCCGAAAGATTTCAAGATTGTCGTGAACAATTTGATATTATAGTTACAGCTGAGGAAAGAGTCTATGACCAGGTATTGGAACACATGGAATCTCGTGATGTGGTTGACAATCGTCCGGTGCATATATTCAACGTAGATATTGAGGATAATCACGAAGAGGCCCTAATGGGCGCTTTCCTTATTACGGATATGATAAATATGGTAAAAATGTTCTACAACAATTCATACAAACTAAAACCACCACTTGACGTGATTGTTCAATGTGGTTGGATGAGAGGGTTTAACAATGGGGGTTTTTCAACGTTGTCAGTTCTAAGTCTAAAGTTGATATTGATGATGGAGCAGTTGAAAAGATATTTTATGGAAAAAATATATTTGAAAACATTGATAAAAATATTTGTTTTAAGTTTCTTTTTAGGTTTTTTTTTTGTTGTTACTTCAAATTATCTAATTTTTTGTTTGTTTCACACGGTTCCGGGATTTGTTTATCAATTTTAAGGTTATGTTGGGGAAGTATGCCAATATAAATACAGTGCACTCGCGAAAATATGAACCCCTAATATATGAACACCCCAAAATATGAACATTTTGTTTCTTCCATTGACTACTCTAAAATATGAACTTAGTGCCAAAGCTTTAAAATATGAGTAGCTTATTTATGTATTTTTAAAGAATTTGATCACCTACGCAGTGTTTAAATCTAAATCAACAGGGTAGTGGTTAAATTTTTATTCAACTGCATTATAATTTGGGGATTTTCCTGGCTGTTTGCTTTTAAATTGTCTTCACCTGTCAATCAAAATTTCTAACATACACGTTTTAGTTAGTGCTCAGATTCAGCTAGAATTACTTATTCGGAAAAACGTTTTTAAAGGTAAATTAGATGCCATTCGCAAATATGAACAATCTTGCAAAAGTGGACTGGCTTGGTTTTAATTAGTTCATATTATCGCGAGTGCACTGTACTTTGATAAATTTTGAAAAAAAACACGATTTGAATAGAAAATGGTGAAATCTGAAACAAATAATTACGAGTTTAATAAAAAATTTGACAACAATTGGATAGCTTTAACTCGTGCCGACCTAAACATTTTTTTTAATAAAAATATATCTTGCGACACATAATTTGTAAACAAATTTGACATGCTGAACACAAATATTTTAATACTTTATAACGGTTTTTGGGATATTGCGATTTGATTTGAAATATAAAAATGACGTTTTTCTTGTTTTCTAGAAATTTGTCAAATATTATCTTAGAACTTTTTGTTTTTGCACTCGAAATAGTACACAAAACATGTTATAATTATTTTTTTTTTTTTGATTAATTTTGGCATTTACCGTAGATAGCTTCTATTGAATATAAGCCCTCGATATATTGAAGTTAATATTTAAGTGGGATCAGAAAACATGTAATTTTTGGATTGTAGTTATATCATGGTAAGATGAATAGTAAATGTCCAGGGACATAACAGTTACAACATTTTTTTTTTCAAAAAATTGTCGAAAATTTCTTAAACATTTTTTTTTAATTTGTTTTTATCGGCACTGTATGATTTTATAGACCCATTACCAAGGACTGTTATTTCTGACGTTACCCAGAACAATAACATTTCAAAATAGAGAAATTAAATTCTTACCGTTTACAAAAATCTGACTTGAAATATTCTTTAAAACTTGTTATTCACTTTTTACAAAAAATTACACTTTATATTGCGTTTTTTTTGAAACGACACTATTAAACCAAGAAAAACGTATGCATTCAAGTCGCAACTTTTTTAAAATAGTGATGTCTGAAATAACACTCCGTAACAGTTTTGACATATTCATGCAACATTATTGTATTTGGGTTATTATATAATTTTTTTATAATTTTATTTATATCAAATTATATTGTTTACTTTGTAAAATTTAGTAGAAATAAATAACCGATTATGGTCTTCGGACTAGGTTATTAAAATAAATAAATTAAATTAAATTAAAAAAAAGTAATCAAAGGTAAACTTAAGAGAACAATCAACATTAGAAAACATTCCCTTAAAAATATAATACACTAAACATTCTATAATTGACACCTACTTGACTCAATTTAAAAAAAAAAAAAACAAGACTCATAGAATATGCAGACAATTAATGCACAATAGGAATCAATTTTTTTTTGTTTTATTTTTTTTGAAATAAAAATTTAAAATTTATTTGTTTTCCAACTTTGAAGGCAAGGTAACAATTAAAGTACTACATGAATGAATTTTTCAGACCTTTAAAGGTGGGTGACAATTAAAGCATAGGGCTTCAACCACAATTGACTTACATTTCGAAAATTTGGCTCAACATTTTTATTAATTTTTCTACCAATTTAGGAACGACCATATTTAACTTATATGAATTTGAAAATATTTTTTTAGATTAAAGAATGAAATTTATTTAATTTATTTGTTTTTAGAAATTATTTTATATTCTTTATTTCTTTTTTTTTTAAATTTCTTTTTCTTGTTTGGAATGATTTTTATTTTATTAAGGGGGGACATTACATTCGTGGCAGAGAAAACAGACCTTTTTTAAAAATTCATAACTCAGTCAAAAACAAACATTTTTCCAACATTTTTATTATTGTAGAGAATTGAACAAATTACAAGAAAAAAAATTCAAAAAAATATATTTTTCACTCCAACATGGTTATATAGAGCTCCAAACTGGAGGCAGAGAAAAAAAAACGGGGCCTCGTGGTTGCAGCGCTGAGAGTCGCAAAAATTGTCCGATCTGGAAAAAAATTACTTTTTTAAATCTTAACAAAATTAGTTATCGTATGACACGAGCTTTTTTTTAAATTTTTTTTTCAATTTTTGGTGATGTTCCAAATTAAAAGTGTGATTTTTCGAAAAAAATCTTGACTTTAAAAATTCATAACAAATCGAAAACAATTAAAAAAAAGCTCGTGTCATACGATAGCGAATAAAGTTTAAAAAAATACAAAAAAAAAAAATTGTCAAAAAATTAACCCGCTAGTGCCGCAACCAGTACGAAAAACATGGTTTCGAGATAAACGCGTTCAAAGTTTGTGAACAAAGAAAAAAAAGGTTACCTTTCATCTGCGAAGCCTGCTTCCTGTATGCCTTCGTTATCTTGTGTTGTGCTGTTACTTACAATCGTTTAGCAATTCGGACTTCTTTTGAAGTTCCATATGCCTTCACTTTTCACCCTTCAAGTAGGTACGAAATAACAACCACCAAAAGACAGGTAGCAAGTAAAACAAGTATATACCAGCTGCCGTACGTAGGTAGCGCGAAAATTAAAAATGCGCTCTCACTAATCCGGCTGTAACTTTTGAACCCGTAGGAATTTTTCCATTAAATTTTTTTCTTAGAATCTTAAGAATATTTACTAAAATACAAAATAATAAAAAAAGTCGATTTCAAAAAACGGCCAATGTCATGTCCCCCCTTAAGTTGGGTACGATTCGTTTCGATTACAAATTAACCAAATTTATAGAGATGTAACTTTGACTTAAGCTACATATAGCCGCATCAATGTATTTTCATACAATCGCTCAGTCCCTTAATTCAACTTTGCTAAATATAGTTGGGCCTTAAGAAAGATAAGAACTAATGAACAATTTTAGACAACGCATTATTTTATATTTTAGAGTAATGCAGAAGGTAAGGTAGCGTATTATTTTATTTTATAAAATAAAGAGGTATCTTTACAAGTACACTCAAATAAAAAAGTATGTAATAGTTATATAAAATTCTGTAAAATTACAGAAAAACTAAAATTTTTAGGACATCTGACCGTTTAGTTAATTTTAGCAAAACGTGTCTGTAATTATTAGTAAAGCAAAAGTAGTAGAAAAAAATTAGTAAGCGTTACCAAACTGTTAATGCTTTGTAAAATCAGACAATTTTTTTAATAAAAATTTATTTTAATGAAAATGAAAATTATTCAAGTTCGAGGCCATACTCTATATTTCTTCATTATGATATTGTCCTAACAAATAATCTATAGAGTTTTTTGTTTTCAAATTTATTATTTGACCCTTTCAGGAATGTGTTGATAGATCTATTTCGGGAATTTTCTAGGTTCCCATCATCAGAACACGTTTTGAAAGCGGTAACAATCCCATGCCAAACATCAAACATTCATATGAACTAGTTTACTCACTACATGAGAACTAATATACATATGAGTTTGAAGTTAAAGATTATAACCATTGATCAAAAAATAAATTGAAAACTTGTTTGATGTGCAAGGTCCACCTCTGGTGGATATTCAATACACGTTTTTTTGTTTTTTCTCTCCTTTTTATGTTTTTTTTTTTTTAAATAATTTTTTTTTATCCTTCGCATTTTCTTCTTATTTAAGATTATAAAAAAAAACTCGGGGTTAAAAAATTATTAAAATATTTTGATAAAATCAATAACGAAAATTAGTAAAAAAAAATAGTAATTTTTGAATAGAAAATAGGAAAATTTTATTACAAAAAGTTTTACAGTAGAATCTACTGAAAATTACAGTTAAAACTGCTAAAAATTCAGTATAAAAGCGAGACAAAGGTAATTACCGTTAAAATAACTAAAAATTTAGTTACGAATGCAGTACAAATAACTACCAAGGTATTACGTTTTTATCAGGCATGGCAGGCAATACCGCTAAAATACCGTTATCTATTCAAAACCTTTTCAACTGACTATCGTTATCTCTAAAATAGCGTTACCAAAATAATTGAAAAATCTTTATCCGTAAAATACCGTTGCCGATATAACTAAAATACCAATATTCTTAAAATACCGTTACCGAAATAACTAAAATACCGTTATTGCTAAATGCTATTATCGAAATAACTAAAATAGCGTTACCCTTTAAATACTGTTACCGAAATAACTGAAAAACCGTTATTCTTAAAATAACGTTACCGTAATAACTAAAATACCGCTACCGATAAAAATATCGTTATCCAAATAAAAAAAAAAAAAAATACCGTTATCACTAAACAGCCGTTACCGAAATAGCTGAAATATCGTTACCATTAAAATACCGTTACCGAAATGAAAGAAAACATCGTTAACCTTACCGATAACCGCATCGAATCGGTTACCATACATGGTTTTTATACATTGGATATACAATGAAATATTTTTAACTACATATAAGCATATCAATAATAACAAATATAATTTTTTTTTAAATAACTAACAAAAATTAACGGTTTACTGCAGAAATACTGTTTTGGTAGGTTTTTTTTTTATATTAAAATACTACTTCAAACAACTGTTACAAAAATACAGAAGTTTTCGTTAGTTGTTTTTTTTAAATAACTGTAATAACAATTGTTTTGTATCATTTTATAAAAAACAACTGCAATTGCAGTTTAAAACAACAAATACTGTTAACTACACAAACAACCCTCATGCAGTAACTGTAAAAAGTATTACAGTTACTACAAGACAGTTGTTTGTGTTTTAACTGCAATTAAAGTTGTTTTTCTATGAAATAGTTAGTAGTAGTAGTTATTTTTTAGCCATATATGGCTAAAAAATAACTAAAAGAATAATAAATAAAATAAATAAAATAAATAGTACAAAACAACTATTGTGACTATTCATGCCGTCATGAAGTGAATTATTTTTGATTACCAGTAAAACCACGATTTAAGTAGCTTCAAAATGAGAGTATCAATTACTCTAGTAGCTTAAGTCGTTAAAAAGATATGGGGAACTATGTGCAGCTACTTTTGTAAAACTATATATATTTTTTTTTTATAAAATGTCATTTTTATGTAAATATTTTTTTACTATGTATATTTAGAACCTTTTTCAGATTTGTATCCATAGCTTTAGATTTCGTAGCGGCATAGAGAAAAAATTTATAATTAATATATCCCGAGTACAAATAATATCATACAATCTTATATAATGCGATCCAGTTTCGTAAAATTTAACCCTCTAACGCCTGACGATAACATTTGTCATCGTTTATAAAATTGAACCCAAGTGCTTCGAATGAGTGTTTTATACTTAGAAATTGATATAGTTCGATATAAAAGTGAATTAGCTAAAAGTTTTGCGAAGAAACTGTTCGTATTCAGTGCACTGTTAAAACGCGAGAAAGCTTTAAAGTTCAAATTTTGTAAAAATTCAAAAAATAATTATTTTTTAATTAACTGAGATTTCCAACAACTAAAACACTTATTAAGTTGATTTAAAACTCTTGAAAATTAAGTATAAGTAAGATTGAAGTATTACCTTTAATAATCAGTCCTTATTTTTCTTCAAGGACGAACAGGATTTTATCAGGATATCTCTAAAGGACATTGTCTTAACTTATAAAGTAATGGACGGATAGAGAAGACAATCAGTAATAGTAGCAAAAGTCTAAAGTTTGAACAAAAAATATTGAAGTTAAGATACTTTTTCGCCCTATTTCGCATTTTGCAAAAAGCGAAAATCGCCATATCTTCTTAAAAAGAAGCACAAAAAAGTTTATTTTTGGATTGTGGTTATGTCTTGGTAAGAGCAATAATTTTTGGTACAAACTTTGTTTTACTTGCATTAGTTTTCGAGATAAATTTAAAATTTTTTTTTTTTTTTTATTAATTAATAATTATATAATTACAAATTATATACTATTACCCTAACCGAGCACTAGCTACTATGGCCTTCGGCGCGTTGTAGCGAAAACAGACCAGTGCCTCTGGTGGGAATCGAACCCACGACCCCCGCACTGATAAGCCAGCACGCTACCAACTGGCCTACCGGGGCGCACAAATTTTAAATTATTTTTGCTCATATCGCCGAAAGTAGTCAGCAAAAACATTTTTTTAATAGAAATTATTATTTTTTTTTGCGAGACGAATACATGGTATGAATTTCATTGCAAAACAAAATTTGGGCATTAGAGGGTTAATATATGTAGTTAAGTATGTCATCATGTATAGTAAGATACAGTTTTAATTGACGAAGTAATTTTCGTAAAACGGCATATTTAATTGTATCTTACAATAGATTGTAATATCCTACTCAAAATTTTAATATCAACTCGAACATTTGCATTGAAAATATTTATTGAAGTTATCTCTTAAATGAACATCACAATTTAAAATATCAAACTCCAAAAGTTTTAGTTTGACATAACATTTTTTAATTGTTTAGCATCTAACATTAAAATTTAACTGTACGTTATATTTAAATTGGTTTATAATTAGGACCATAATATCTAGTCTACTGTAATCAATTTAACAACTTTATTTGCACTGGATTGAATTGTATCAAATCAAATCATATCAAACTCAATGAAATATAATCAATTTAAATACAATACGATCTACCCTTTTTCGGATCAAATTGTATTTCAATTAGATATAAGGCTACATCAATTTTAATACATTTCTTTGTTGCATCATATTAATTTTTTTTTAATCGGGTATATATTTATTTTAAAATAAAAAAAAAAATAGTAATAATTACAACGGTATTTCCACAACCGTAAGATCTAGCAAGGCAAAACTTAAGAGATATCATATTTATATGCCACTTACATATGAAATGAATCTGTATTGTGCGTCACTGTAAATATAAATTTAGATATCGATGAACAGAGATGCTTAGCGAGTAATCAAGCTAAAATGTCATCTGGTAACTGCTGAACTTTTCTGAGTGTAGCATTTATGTGTAGGGCAAGGAAATGTATGTTTTTTCAGGTGGCGAGCAACAACTGTTCTAAGACTTATCATCTCGCGCAATTACAGTGTTGCCATGTTTGAAGCCTTTCATCTTTCACCACCTTTCATCTCTCCACTATCCTCTTTCCAAAGAAAGCAACACATTAATTAATAGGAAGAATTTCCTGAGTGTTGCTTCTCTTTTTTAAAAAAAAAAAAAAAAAAAAAAAAAAGCTAATGTGGACTATATATTTATCCGAGTCATCAAATTTAAAACAAAATGTCATTGATTTGTGAAAGGCGTGGTAGAGAAGAATGAGTGTATTTTCTAAAAATCATAACTACATTGCAAATTTTAAATTTTTTCTGAATCAGACTGCGCAGTTTCTGGTATTGAACCTTCGTTAGTGACCCTGTTTTTTGAATTTTTTGAATAATGTAATATTTGTGGTATAGATAAACTGATTTCTAGTGTCCGACCGAACAGTTCGGCCAGAAAATGCATTTGGTCTGTATTCGGTATTTTAAAGCATTATGGACAAATTTAGCGGATGGAAAATGTTTATTGGGCTGATTAGATGCTATTTTGAGTGTCAAATTTGAAGAAAAGTCTGTAGTTAGTTCACTGTTCGGCCTCAGAAAGTTCGGCCAAATTGAAAATAGTTCGGCAGCCGAACTTTTAACTTTATAGCTAAACTTCGGCTTTTCTCTTAAATTTTATACACAAAATCGAATTAAATCGGCTCAACAAACATGTTTCCAATACCAAAATTTGTCATCATTGCCTCTAGATCTCAAAAAACCGACAAAATATAGGTTTTTGGCCGAACTGTTCGGTCGGAAACTACTGATTTCTAATGCCACATGCACTCGCACTACACGTTAGACAGAGCGCTTTAGCTCTCTGAGCTATCGTCAGGTTGAGTTTTGTTGTTGATTTGTTTGTAGCATATTTTTCAGAGGAATACCGAATACCGGATATTTGAAGGATAGTTCTTCATACATTTTCATGTTAATTTCATATAAAAGTAGGCTTTTTAATTTTGTCTATATCTAAAGCAGATATAGACAGATTTTAATAGAATAATAAAACTTTCTTAGGTTAAAAATCATCTCAAACCAATGCAAACCAAGCCGTGTTTGACTTTTTTAAGAAAAATATTAAGAAAAACTTGATTTTCTCAATTTTTTAGATGAAAATACTGGTTTTTAAACTATTTTATATTAACCGAATAATTTTTTTCGAATAGTAAAAACGTGCCGAATATACTGAATAGTAACGGAATATTCGTCACATCTCTAATATTTTGCTTATTTTGATGAAAATGCATGTTTTAGCATATTTTTTGCTATAAATGCATATTTTGGGCTTTTTCAATGCATATTTTGCATTTTTTAATACATTTTTGTGGATATTTTCATAAATTTATGCCAATATTTATTAAAAAAAAATTTAATTTACTAGGAAACCCGCGAAACAATTAATTTACATAATTATCAGAGGTTTGCATTTTTATTTTAACTACAAAAATATGTGTTTTATACCGATAATGTTGAAATTTTTAGAAACCGGCTTTTAGAATGATTTAAAAGTGGCTTAAAACTATTTGTTCACTGAAATATGGTCAATAATTCAAAATTTCGTTTATTAAGTTTAATTGTAAAAACTACACTTAGGAAATTCTGTTGGTAAAGACGACAGCAATTGTAGTCAAAAACAAATGAAAATTTCATTTAAAAAAAGGACGACTTACATTTCATTAAATTCAACTAACATTGTCATTTGTTTTTTAATGTTCAAAAAATGACTAACAATTGTAGTAAAAATGAACCACATGGTAGTAAAAAATAAACCAAATTTTTTTTTTTTATTTTTTTTAAATAACAAAAAACAACTGTAAAAAATGAATGTAAAATCATAAAACAGTCATTTGATGTGAGTTGTTTTTTTAAATGAACTACAAGGTTAGTTAAAAATTTTATTTGTTCTACAAATGACTTACATTTACATTAAAAATAATGAAACTGTATTACAACCCAAACAACTACATATTTTTAAAGCAGAAGTTCCCTGAGTGTATAAATAAATTTAACGAAATTAACATTTTAACGAAATTAACAAAGCTGAACAATCGGCTCTACTCCGAGAGGGCGACTGACCTTAGGTGGGCTAATGGCGTGAATTGTGTGGTGACAAGGCACATCTGGCCGGCTCTGCATCTGGGGCGAACGAGGGCGCTCCTGTCGCTTTCCAGGGGGAAATCTCTGACATGGTGGCGGTGATAACCGGCCACTGTCTTATTGGCAGGCACGCTCGTAGGTTGGGGGGACGAGGAGGAGGAGCAGAGTATTGAGCACTTTCTCTGTTCATGTCCTGCGCTGGCGCTACGTAGGAGGGCCTCACTTGGATCGGCGTTCTTTTACGATCTTGGGGATCTTTCAGGTGCTGGTATTCCGCACCTCCTTAGCTTCGTAAGGAGCTCTAACTGGTTCAACGGTGGAGTCTGATCGGTAATCCGTCAGTCTCGTGACATCACAACGGACCTCAGAGTCTAAGTCTGCTGGTGCTAACGGAGCCGGCTACCACTCCGACCTAACCTAACCTAACGAAATTACCCTGCGATATTTAATTATTTTTTAGAATTCTATATTGATAGAAGTTCAAATGTTTTGTTGGGGAAAAGTCTTTGGAATCGGATATTGAAAAGTGCCTGAAAATTTACCAAAATTGTAAACAATCTATAATTAAATCGTATCTAAAAATTGAGTATTTTTGTTTTAGCGTAAATAATTTTTAAAAGAAAAACCTTTAAAAATTTTTAAAGTTTCCAACTAAAAATGGCATTTAAAAAAATTAACTTGAGGTGGCACGCAAAATATTTTTTTTGGAAAACATTGGTCTTTTTGGGCACGCACCAAAAAAAAGACTTGCCACCCTGTATTACATTATCTAATCTTTTCGAGTGATTGACCTAGAACTGGCAGCGTAACGATAAGATTTTAAGAACTGTACAAAAAATGTTGATACCATATCTTCTTTACATAGTTTTAATACCATTTATTTTTTTTTTTTATTTCAGATGTCAAAATCTAATGATCTGGATAATGATATTGATGAATTACTACAAGAATTTGAATCAAGGCGTAATAAAACAGTTTTACATTCGGTACTTTTTTACTGACCCTTTTTACGATATGATGTTTGCTTTTTTGTTTTATAACTGACAACAGACTTTTTTTTTAAACAAAAAAAAAATAAAATAAAATAACTAGCAACAACAAAAAACGATACTTTTCTATAAGGTAAAAATACAATAAAATTGTCATTTAATTTAATATTAAATTTAAATATTAAAACTCATGTAATAATTAATTAAAAAATAAAACAAATAATTAAAATCAAGGAACCATTTCTCAAAAATGTAATTTAATAAAAAAAAATATCTAATTTTTTAAATGTTATATTAAAGCTAATAAAACAGTTTTTTGATATTTATAGAAATCTATAAAAAAAATGTAAAGCTTATGATTAAAAAAAAAAAATTAAAATAAATAAAAAAAAAAAAAAAAACAAATATGTACTGTTTATACCAAAATAAAAGATACAAAATTTATTTAAAATATGAATGAATTTGGTTTTATTTTAATTTTTAAAGTTTTTTTTTTTCAAATCAATTATTTTTATTTCCACTTTAACGTGGCATTTAGAAGATCATTCGTTGTTTTTTTTTGATTTTTATAATTATTACCATACACGTAATTATTTATAACATTATCTTTTAATTCATTAATAAGAACTAAACAAATAATTCGCAATGATAAGCAATTTCAAAATGATCATTTTAATAGGCATATGAACTTAATGTACTGCACAGTGGGTTGATGAGCAATAAAAGTAATGTGTGTTGCAATCGTAGAGTACTCAAAAAAGTTTATCAGTAGAATCTACTAAAAATTATAGTTTATAAAAATAAGTTAGTAAAACGTCTTGTAAATCAGGTATACTATTTTTTAGCAAATTTTTTTTGCTAAAATCGTGTTTTCAGCTAAAATTTTTGTTATACTTATTCAGCACTTAACTGTTTTATACTAATGCTTTACTAATATACTAATGTTTTACTAATTCATTTTGCTAAAAAAAAATTGTGCTGATAAGCACATTAATAGTGTGGACGGCAACCAGATTGAAAGATATACGCAGAATGAAGCAGATGTCGCGGCATGTCAAGATGTAGTAGAGAAGAGGAAAATGATACTAAAAAGTACAACTCTAATAAGACACATAAAAAAATCAACCATGGATGGCTTTTGTATCTGTTTTTCATAAATAAAAGAAAATTCAGGATTAAAACAACTTAAATTTTACGTTGTCACCGGCTTGTGAAAATAATTGTCTATTAATAAAATAAAGGACAAAAGAAAATATTTAAATTTAAAATGTATTTCTATAATAAATGTTAATAGATTAATAATCTAGTGTGGTCAAATTGCGAACAAACATATACAGACATCTAGACAGAGTAAAGCGAAAGACAAAGACACATATCTTAGGTAGATTTGTATGGTTCCTTTTTCTTATTGCAAAAAAAGGGTTGTTTTTTCGTTTCGTTTGTTTTTGTTTATTTTTTCGTTTATTTTCTATAATTATCTTCGGCAGTTGCGTCCTTTAAAAGAAAGCATCATTTAGACTACCATTGATGTAAGTAGTTGAAAGAAATTTTTTGTTATGTTATATATATTTATTTCTATATATTTTCAGATATTAAATTAATTTATGTCGTCAATGTGGGAAAATGAAAATTTTTATATTTCGTAATTATTGTAAATTATTTTTAAAAAATCACAAAAATATGTTTTATGATTTTCAGCAAATATATTAACTAAATTACAATTTTTTTTACAATTTTTTTGAGTTTTTTTCAGTCTACTAAAATTTACCAAGGCTTTTTATTTCTAATCTACTAAGTGTTAGCTGACTTTACAAACTTTTTTTTTTTGAGTGTAGACGAGGGCGGATCAATAAGTCCGTGACTTTTCGAGCTTCCCTGGTAGTAATATGAAATGCAACACTGCTCCCATCAAGTACCACCTGTTAATAGACTACTGTCAAGTTTTGAGCAAGTTCCGTCATTTACTTTGCGTTTAACAGCTGTTGCAAGATAAATTTATATAGGTAGTGCTAGTAGAATAACAACTACAACAATAAAAAAACACAATACAAAAAAAACAGGCATTTTGTTGTTGTCTACAGTACACCGAAATGTCAAAACCAGCTATATCTAGACAAATTTTGACATATCAAAGACCAACATACATAAAAAAAAGGTAAGAGGAAGATAAACAGCTGGGCTACTATATAAATTTATCTTGAGCTGTTCAAAAAATACAACCTCATGGATTTTTTTAAAAATGGAAAAAAGTGAATTTCGAGTGCTTATTAAACATTATTTTTTGCGAAAAAAAAACCGTCAATCAAACCAAGGAAAAGCTTGATAAATACTATGGGGACTCTGCACCATCGATTTCAATGGTAAAAAAGTGGTTTACTGACTTTCGCTATGGTCGCACAAGTACAAATGACGCTGAACGTTCTGGACGGCCAATTTAGGTCAATAAAGCCAAAAATGTCGAAAAAATCCACGATATGGTGTTGACCGATCGAATAGTAAATGTGCGTGAGATAGTTGATGCCATAGGCATTTCATATGGCAGTGTGGTTTCAATTTTAAATGATCAGTTGGGTTTAAGAAAGCTGTCTGCAAGATGGGTGCAGCGTTTGCTCTCAATTGGCCATAAACGTAATCGTGTGACAACTTCAAGGATTGTATGGAGTTGTTTAACCGCAATTCGAACGAGTTTTTGCGGCGATTTGTTACTGTGGATGAAACATGAATCCATTACAACACTCCGGAGACCAAGCAGCAGTCTAATGCCCGTAATTTCAAGCAATATTTACCTACCGGTGCTTAGATACCTACCCGATTTTGTTCGTGTATACGGGTAGATATCTAAGCACCGGTAGGTATCTATTGCTTGAAATTACGGGCATAAACAATGGGTTTCTACGGGTGAAGGCCAAGGTAAGTTTGTCGGCCAATAAGGTGATGGCAACAGTTTTTTGTGATGCATAAGGGATTATCCACATTGATTACCTTCAAAAGGGGAACACAATAAACGGCGAATATTATGCCAACATAATGGACCGATTTAACGAGGATTTAAAAAAAAAAAACGCCCCATATGGCCAAGAAAAAAGTTCCTTTTTCATTAAGATAATACACGGGTGCACACGTGTGCAGTCTCAATGGCAAAATTCCATGACGGGCTACGAATTTGTATCTCATACGCCATATTCTCCGGATTTAGCCTCCAGTGGCTATTTCCTGTTTCCAAACCTAAAGAAATGGCTCGGTGGAAAGGGATTTAGCTCCAATGATGAAATTATTGATCAAACAAATGCCTATTTTATGGACCTCGAAAAATCCTATTTTTTGGAAGGGATACACAAATTGGAGATACGTTGGACTACGTGTATTGAGCTAAAAGAAGATTATGTTGAAAAATATTTTTTTGTTTTGCAAAAAAAACCGTGTTTCATTCAAAAATAACTTAGTGACTTAGTGATCCGCCCTTGTATATGCATTTAAAAAAGCGACAAATGTCTTAACTTAAAAAATAACTAAATATGTAGTTATTTTAAAATGTTGCAAAACAAATGCAGTAAAAACAATTCACAATGTCGTAAAAATAACTGAAACACTTTTATTACTACAATTTTGAAACTACTGGCAAATTTAGAAAAATCTACTGAATTTAGCAGATATTTTTCCGGTATTTTAAAAATATATTTTAATAACAAAAATCTATTTTTCTTTCTACAGTCTGCGAAATAACCAAAGCACACAAACTAAAAGTCAATTTTTTTTTCTTGTTAGTAGTATTTATAAATTTGCAAATATTTTATACGTACACTGCATGATGAGTGGAATAATTATTATTCGTGGATTTATTTCTTCGTAGAACGAACTTACCAAAGAATACAAATCAAAAATTTCTTGAAATTATGAAAATTAATTGAAATATTGTTTAAAAACTGTTAATGTTATATCTACTTTCTCCATAAATGAAGATTCTATTTACCGTCATCGTGGAACAAATTCGCGGTTGATGTTCATGTTGTTGTAACAGCAAAAGAGCGAAATATGTAGTTTTAAATGTGTTATGAATTGTTGTTTATAATTAAATATTTAAAGAACGTAAAGGAAACAGTGTCCTGAGGACCCAAGTAAAGGAAGCGGGCAGCTTAGACTGGGTGAGTCCATAGTGACACTGGTTTTAGGTTGGTAGGATCGTTAAGACAACTAAAGAGATGTAAAATATCATGTGTTCCATGTCCGCAGTTTGGAAATACATTTGCAATACAGCCAGAGCGAAGCGTCATCTGACATATGTAGTTGATTTAAAAAAACAAACCACATCAAATTACTGTATTATGATTTTACATTCATTTTATACACTAGTTTTTATTTTTATTTAAAAAAATAAGACAAACAAAAGTTCGGGTTCTGATGAGATCTTTAGCCAGATCGAAATACTAGTATCAACCTAGCTAATATGTTTGATTTGCTTTATTTTTGTAAATATACGGAGGTTGAAAGCTCGTTATAAATTGAAAATAACATAAAAATAATCTCGATGTATATAAAAACAAAAAACTAATATAACTGTAAAAAATATTACTTGAGCCAGAGTACACACTAAACATTTTTTATATAATAGAACATTTTTGGTCTTCAAAGTTTAGTAACGTCATGATGCTTGTTAGGAAAAGACCTAACCACGTGGTTGATTACTAAGAAGACAAGAATGGAGCAAAATTGATTATTAATAGGTTTTTTTGTTAAAGTTCTGCCTATTATATAAGCTCTAGCTTTTCTAAAACTTCGGGTTCTGATGAGATATTTAGCCAGATCGAAATACTAGTATCAATCTAGCTAATATGTTTGATTTGCTTATTTTTGTAAATATACGGAGGTTGAAAGCTCGTTATAAATTGAAAATACATAAAAATAATCTCGATGTATATAAAAACAAAAAACTAATATAACTGTAAAGTTTTTTTATTTTTTACTGCATATGTGGTTTTAAGTACGGATATCATGTTACGAGAGTTTTAAAATTTCCGAATTCGAACAAAACTTTTCGAATCGATATTCATAATAACCCCCCTGGTTTATGTCATTTTATGTTCGAAAATTTTTGTTCGAATTCGAAAATTTTAAAACTCTTGTAAATTGATATCCGCACTTAAAAGTCCAACTTTTTTTACTGTTCGCATTTACTAGATCATTGTCTACAAATTTTCAACATTTTTACCCATTAAAAAGTACTATTAATTACTTTATTTTTAATGTGAAAATTCTGTTCGAATCGAATTTCTTTTCGAATCGAATTACGTAATAATCCCCCTGTATTTTTGTAGTTTGAACCAGTATTTTAGTATTTTAATAAACAACTACCATAACAGTTATTTTGCATAAAAACGCATTTTAAGTCAGTTGTAGGAAATATATTTTTTTTATTGTAATTGAAAGAAAAAAATATTTTTTTTTTTATTAAAAAACTAAAAAAAAATAACTGTTAAAAACAGTAGTTTTGCACTAAAACTTGTCAGTTATTTTTACGAGATTTTGTTAGTTGTTTTTTACTGCATTTGTTAGTTGTTTTTCAACAGTTAAAAATAAATTTGTAGTTATTTTAACTGTAATTGCCTTTGTCGCCTTTTTAGCGAAATTTACATTTGTTTTAACTGCAATTTTTTAGCAGATTCTACTGTCAAACTTTCTTTGAGCGTATACCCTAAATATCGTTTCACAAGACTTGACTTACTAAAATCAAATCGTTTCACTGTGCTAACTTAAATAATGGATTTTAAGCGCGATCACTCTTTCTCTCTCTGCTCATTATACATAATTTAAAAACAAAAAAACAAAATTATTGCTTACCTTTTTTAATATAAGCTCATTTATAAAAAATAATAACTTTTTTACTCTTTTTCTTAATTCTAACAATAATTTTATTTTCGATCTCAAAATTACATGATTCATTAGGGTCGTCCTTATTTTTCAATTTGCGATTTTTGGGGCTGCCCCCCTCTTAAAATATTTGTTTGGATACAAAAATTCACCATGCAAAAAATTAGAGTGTTAGTATAACGGGAATGTGTCCCGCATCGCCCTTGAATATCAGGCCTCCTTGGAAAAAGTTACCAAATATAAAAAAAAAAAAAAAAAAAAATTTTTTTGTCTAAATTTAAAAATGTAATATAATTTTTGTGTTGGGTTCAATAACAACTACTCAGACAAAAAATATTACCTTCCCAGAAAATCGCTAACTTATTCTAACTTGGAGTCAAAAAAATGCGCATATATTTGGGGTGTACCTAAAAGTTACTTTTTTACATTTTTGAAAATTTTATTTAACAAAAACCAAAAAACTAGTTCTTGCTGTCAAATGTTTTATTAAACACATCCCAAATATTAAATAACATAAGTATTACGGATATCCGTTGGCAAAAATTTTTGTTAGAGCATTTTGATTCTAGCGGATTTCAACGTTTTTTTTTAAATTTGTATAGACTTTTTTTTTTTAAGAAGATTTTTGTAATATTTCATCAATGTTATTGTGTATGCTATTTTATATAATTGTAATAACTTTATTATAAAGTATAATTTTTCGTGTTCATAGTTAACCTGTGTTTTCATGGGGTCACAATTGACCCTCGTATTTTAAAGAGTCAAAATTCACAAAGATGACATAAAATAAATTTTTGATTTATGTTTCTAATTGTAATTTATTTACATTTTAGAATTAATTAAAATTAATTATTTAGTATAAATTCAGATATTTGTATTCATATTAAAATTGATTTTTTTGTACATATTCAGGAGTATTTTCGAAAAACGTATTTTTAATTTAATAGTGTAATTTTTTTTCCCCTCAAAATTTTTATTATGGAAAAGTTTTAAGTTCTAATTTTTACTAAATTCACCTACTCGAAGACTAGAAACGGTTAACGCAGATTTTTTAGAATAACTATAAATTGAATTATTCATTTTTTTTATTGTATTTATAAATTTTGCCATAATGCTGCATTTTTCTTACGTGGGTCATATTTGACCCCAGGTTAACATGGGTTAACTATCAACAGAAAAAATAGTATTTTATAATAAAGTTATTACAATCATATAAAAGAGCGTATACAATAATATAGATGAAATATTATTAAAACCTTGTTTTAAAGTAAAAATGTATAAAAATAAAAAAAAACCCTGAAATCCCCGAGAATCAAAATGCTCTAAAAAAATAATTTGCCACCTGATATCCACAGTACTTGGCTTATTTGATACTTGAGATGTGTTTAATAAAACAATTGACAGCAAACACTAGGTTTTTGATTTTTGTTGAATAAAATTTTCAAAAATGCAAAAAAGGTACCTTTGAGGTACTCCCAAAATATTTATTAATTTTTTTGACACAAAGTTAGGGTAAGTTAGCGATTTTCTGGGAAAGTAATATTTTTTATCTGAGTAGTTATGATTAAACCCAACACAAAAATTATTTTATATTTTTTAATTTTGAAGAAAAAAAATTTGTAATTTTTTTTTAAATTATGCCCATTTTTCCAAGGGACCCGTTATGCTAGAACTCTAATTTTTTGCGTGGCGTATTTTGACACCCTAACAAATATTTTAAGAGGGGGGTACAGTCAAAATCTCATTTTATTTTCGCCCATACAACGAAAGAACACCCTAATGATTCATACAAAAGATTTTTTAAATAAAAATATTCAAGTTTTTGGCCAAGTGTAACACATGCATTTCATGACTTAATGATCAGTCTCATAATTGCTGTTGTTAAGCTCGGTAGTCGCTGGTACTCCATTTCAGTTGTAGTGGAATTTTCAATACGATCATACGATTTAACGCGTGTTTTGTTTTTTATATATATACATATATAAAATTAATGACAGCAGAATACTAATACAATTTGTAATTAAATTTACCTTTTGTTGATAATTGTGTTGAAAAATAAACACAAATCGTGTTTAAAAATTAAAATAAAAAAAACAAGAATTATAAAAAATATTGGATTAAAAAAATATTTAAAAATTTTTGTTATACAAAAATGGATTTATTAAAAATAACACCAAATAAAAATGGTAAGTTTTTTTTTAAAGTTAAATATTGTTTTCTATAAAATTCCATTAGTTATCGGCCGGCTCTATATTAAAAGCCACTGGCACAGTGTTCTTCATATTGTGGGTCATTTATATTTGCTGTACTTCACTCAGTTTTATTATGCATTTCACTTTTTTTTTTTTTTGTAATATTTTTTCATTTTGTTAATGATCGCTGATTTGTTTGAAACACAAAAAAAAAGAAGAATAACGTGAAAAATAGAAGTAAAAAATATTTAAAACGGAAACCCAGGGTCAGGGTTATTTGTATATTTGCAAATTATGTGCAAATTTCGTATAGAAGAATTAATCTTAAAAAAAAAAAACTGTACTCAAATTAAACGAAAATTCGGCGGTATGAAACAAGACCCCAATGAAATAAGGCCCCAAAAATTTCGATAAAAAAAAATTGGGGTGTTATTTAATTTTTGGGACTTTATTTAATTTTTTTTTTGGGACTTTATTTCATAATGAAATTAGGCCCCAATATGAGAAATGAAATAAGTCCCCAAATAATATTTTTGGGGTGTTATTTCATTTTCTTAAAAAGCACTATTTTTAAGTAATATAAGCAAATAACCGTTATAATTACTGCATGAATTATCAAGTTATAACTTGATATTTTTTTTTTTTTTGCTCTTATTGCTTTTATTTTTGCTCGAAAACATAAAAATCAAAAAATAACTTTTATTTTTGCCCGAAAAAATAAAAATCAAAAAATAACTTTTACTTTTGCCCGAAAAAATAAAAACCAAAAAATAACTTTTATTTTTGCTCGAAAAAATAAAAATCAAAAAATAACTTTTATTTTTGCTCGAAAAAATAAAAATCAAAATATAACTTTTATTTTTGCCCGAAAAAATAAAAATCAAAAAAAAGATTTTATTTTTGCTCAAAACAATAAAAATCAAAAAAAAAACTTTTATTTTTGCTAAAAAAAATAAAAATCAAAATTTTAAAAAGCAATGCATTTTATTATAGACTAGTTCATAAGGATCAAAATGGTATACTTGAAACAGTTTTCCGACATGTACTTCTAATTGCTTTTTTTGTTTAAAAATTTGAAAATAACTGTTATTTTCGGTCCCTGTTTGATTGTTCTGAGTTCTAGAAAATTAAGTAAATTTGTTTTGTAAGAAAATAAATTTTTTTTGTAAAAATTAATTTTTTTGTTCACACTTTTTTTTTAAAGTCCATTTGTAAACAAACGATTACGTTAATATTTTGTACCTATTTATAATCAGACGACATTTTAGCCCTTTGAGACCCAAGCTCACGATTGTGAGCTTTGATGTTTTTTGCTAAAACTGCAAATATTTCCAATAGTAATAGATTTATTGAGACGAAAAAGTCTATTTATATTTTTAACTAAATTATATTTCATAAAATATGTATAGGGAAAATGTAATACTTTTCAAATTATTTTAAGTTAAACTTGAGAAATCAAAAACTTTTTGCATGTAGCATGGGTCTCAAAGGGTTAAAAGACAACTTGATAAAAAAAAGTTCACTTTAAAACATAAAATAAGTTATGAATGATAATGTGTGTCGGAAATTTTTTGATCTCACTCCTTGGTTTGCAACTGATTCTGTCGTAAAACTTTTTTGAGCGTATAGAACAGGGGTAGGCATATAAATTGCTTAATTGCTTAACCCTTCAGTATCGTTTGGGTCAAAATTACCCAATTTAAAAAAAAACGAAGTTAAAAACTTTTTTTACGTTAAAAGTTTTATTAACGTAAAAAATAAAACATTATAAAAAACTAAATTCGCTTGGATTTTAAATTTTTTGATCAGGATAGGTAAATTGTAGTCTTTTTATTCAAATTTATGTTATAATATTCATATTTAAATGTTTTGTCTGTAGAAAAATCGTGGTTTTAGGTTGCGAGTTTTTACTCCGAAAGCACTTATCACTTTGATCGCTTATAAAGAGGTTTTAACAAAGTTTGGATATATTTTTTTTTGTCAAGTTTCCTACGAACAATAGATGTTTGTAATAATTTTTAAATCGGAGAATTAAATTTTTTAAACATTTCATAAGCGGCTAATTTTGATAAAGATTTCATACATTAGGTGACCATATTTATTCTTGTGGTAATCTGTGGTTATGATTTTAAAATTGGGTCAATGTGAACCAAAAAATACAACAAGTATGACAAAAGGGTTAATCAAAAAGTAAATTACCACGAATTTTTGTTAATTGCTTATTTTAAAGACGTACATACTGAGTTACCAGATTTATATCATGTTAAACACAAATTAACCATATCACAATATTTCGGCAATGAACTGACATATAATTCCGAAATGTGAAAGTATAACAAATAAATATAACTAATACTATTTTTTTTCTATAATTTATGTATATTTTGTTATTTATTTCATTCATGATCAAGTTCAAAAACACACAATCCGTTCGAAATGAATAATGCACAGCACTTGTTATACTTTTACAACTTACAACTGAATATTTAAATTTTCATGTTGGACAAGGGCAATAAATTGTGATTGTAATATTTAATAGACAAATTCAAAAAAAAAAAAAAAAAGGTTTTCGATAGCTAATTATTTATAATAACAAATATAAAATACGTTTGTTAGACACTTTTAGGATTTTGATCTTTGAAATTGATATGTCAAAGATTACGCAAGTAACTGTTAAAAATTTCAGACTTTGGTTCGTTGGCAAACCTGCAAATATAGCAATTGAGTAATAATATCAAATAATCAATCGAATCATTAAAGATGCCCATTTAAAATGTGAGATTAACCTCTGACTTGTTACCTTTAATACCACACAATTTTAAGTGGTTTTAAACGGGAATTTTTAGAAACAAAATTTCGCTGACTTTTTACATTCCGAATTAAAAATCGATTCAGGCATGTATGTAAATAGACAAATTAAAAAAACTGTAAACAAATTTAAATTTGTACAAAAAAAACATCCAAAAGATTTTAAACAATGTTACAATGAATTTATGTTGTGTTAGTAGAATATTTTGTAAATGTGATTTTTTTTTATGTTTTGTTTTTGACCAATTTATTTGAATTTTGAGATTAATAAGGGGTTGCCTTGGGCTGTTTTTGGTCAATAAGTTTTTTTTTTTTTTTTTTTTATATAGATTTAAATAAAACACATTATTTTTATCTATTTTTCAACTCGACGTTTCGTTGGTTTATTCCAACTTCTTCAGGAGTCTTTTATTTATTTTCGTAAAATTCTGGCAACAAAATACAAAAAAGTTTAATTAATTAAATTTTAATTATTATAAATTTTTTAATTAATTATTAATCAATTTGTAATCATTAATAAATTTAGCCCTAATATTAATATCACAGTTTAAACTTACAGTTATTTTACATTGTCAAGATTATTGAAGATTAAAATTAAAAAACTGGACTGTCACGACACAAATTTAATAATTAAAATAAAAAATAATCACGGCACAAACAAAAATATCACAGTTTAAACTTTAATGTTGCAATCACAGAACTAAACTAAAATTTAAATTATTGCAATTGAGTATTGTAACTTGGTGTTGTCTTTATCCTCTTTCGTGTTAATCGTTTTACTAATTCGTTGTTGTATACGAAGGCTTTCTAGTGTGTAGCGTTTATTCTCTTTTTTCTCCTTGTCTAGAATTTTAACTTCTGTAAAATTTGCTACATGCCCACTCTCCTTTATATGCTGCGCTAAAGCTGTGCTTTCCTTTCCTTTGTTTATGTCGGCTATATGTTCTGCTACGCGTGTGCCTAACATTCGTTTTGTTGTTCCTACGTATACTTTTTCACACCTCTCCCTCTCATTGCCATCACATTTAATTTCATATACTACATTATCGATTTTCATCTTGTCTATCTTAGTTTTATTGCACGTAAATAAAGTCCTTAATGTAACATTTGATTTGTGTGTTATTTTTATTTTTTCATCGTTGATCAAGCTCTCTAATGTTTTGCTTTCAGTAAGTTTTGGTATGTATGGTACACTGTAAAAAATCATATCGTTGTTTTTCTTTATATTATCTTTGTTCGTATTTTTATTTTTGCTAATTTTATTAAGTGATTTGTTTATTAATTTATTAGTTAGGAAGGATGGATAACTATTTTGTTCAAAACTTTTCTTAATATTCCGATATTGTTTGTGCGAAATCGTTCATCGCTTATTTTTATAACTTTTTCAATTAAGTTTGTTGCCGTATTCAATTTCATTTGTATTGGTTGCGTCGAGTGGTAATTTATGATCCTTCCTGATGCTGTCGTCTTTGTGTACCAATTTGTTATGAGTTTTCCGTCATCCTTGATTATTTTCATGTCTAAATATGGTATTTGCATGTTATTTTCCTCTTCTACAGTGAATTGTAGTTTGTTGTGGTATTTATTTAATGCTTCTAGAATAACTTTTTTGTCATCCTTATGTATAACTGCGAACAGATCGTCTACGTATTTCGATATAAATTTTAACTTTATATTCTTCGTTTTTAATTCTTCAATTACGTCGTCCAAGAGTGTATCTAATACAATGTCGGCAATTGTTGGTGAAAGGGGGTTGCCCATAGGCATACCATACGTTTGGTGGTAATATTTATTGTCAAACGTGAAGTAGTTATTTTCGTTGAGACAAAATTGTAATATTTTCAAAAATTGTGGTTTAGATATTCTTGTATGTTCCTTTATATTTTCCCATTTGTCAAGTATGTTTCTTATTGCTAAATGAATCGGTATATTCGTAAACAGTGACACCACGTCAAACGATACTAAAACATCATTTTCATTTATTATTACCCCGTCAAGTTTTTCTTTTAACTGCAATGAGTTTTTTATATTGTAAATTGGAGATATTAAATTTCTCAATATCTGGCCTACGTATTTTGCTAAGTTATAGCAAGGAACTTTGAGTGAAGAAGATATTGGTCGAAGTGGTATATTTTCCTTGTGGATTTTGGGTAGTCCATAAAGTTCCGGCGCCGCCGCAGCGTGAGTTGTCATCGCTAACTTCTCGAATTTTGTAATACACCCGGTGTTTTGTAATTGTGTAACTATATTATTGTTAGTTCTTTGTAATTTGGCTGTTGGATCCTCTCTAATAGTTTTATATGTTATTTTGTCTTCTAAAAGCTTATTCATCTTCATTTTATATTCATTTTTAAACATCACTACTGTTTTGTTGCCTTTGTCAGCTGTTGTTATCATAATTTTGTTCTCATTTTCCTTAAGTATTTTCCTCGTTTCTTCGTATATGCAAGTCATAAATCTTTCCTTTTCATTATTTCTCAAGTTTCTCTTATTTTTTTTAATTATTTAAGAGACATGCCAGCAATAAACAACTTTTGTAGATACGTTAAAGAATATCAGAATAAGAAAAACACGGTATATTCGCTTGCACGTACAGTGCACTTGCGATAATATGATCTAATTAAAACCAAGCCAGTTCACTTTTGCAAGATTGGTCATATTTGCGAATGTCTTCTAATTTACCTTTAAAAAACGTTTTTTTAACAAAAATAAAAGTTTCTTATGTTAAATTTTTTATTTATTGTTTATTGGATTAAAAAAAACAATTAATTTTTGAAAAAGAAACAAAATTTAAAAGTTATTTTGCGAAAAATACGTTAAAAATACAAAAAAAAAGCTGTTCATATTTTAAAGCTTTGGCACTAAGTTGTTCATATTTTAGAGTAGTCAATGGAAGAAAAAAAATGTTCATATTTTGGGGTGTTCATATTTTAGGGTGTTTATATTTTCGCGAGTGCACTGTAATTACAACATCCCACTTCAAAATATAAATTGGTCTAAAAAAGGGAAAGACTCTCATCATCCTCGTCAATTCCATTAGATAGAGATTTTTGGATAATTTGTTTAAACGAAATGCCCGTGAAATTAATTTTATAGAATTCCGTGAACTTCAATACAAGCAAGAGGGCTATTTACTTAAAGTGTGCAAACAAAACAGCCAGCATTTTCATATGTGTATGCTGTGACTCCGAATATTCGGACGAAGATTAAATTTTCTCTATTTGTTGTATGAATTTTTCTTTTTATATTTTCTTAGTTTTATATTTTTTCTAATCTCTCTCTTTTTGATTTATCTGTTAATAAACACAAAATATCGTAATAATTTTTATCAATTGGAAATAATTTTTTTTTTATACATTTAAAGGCTTTATCAGCCCGATTATGAATATTCCCTCCGATTTTTTCCTCTGCGGATTTTATTTTCTCGAGAAAAAAATCCTCCTATTCTAAAAAGGCGGGGAAAAGAATAATAAGGGAGAGAGAATTGAATAATAATAATTGAATAATTCATAAAAATGCTATCACAATTCTCCCTATGATTGACATTCATAATACCTAATTTTTTCCGGGGGAAGAGTTTTCCATTTTTGAAGTTCGTTTAGAATAAGGGAAAAGTGAAAAAATCCCCGGGCAGATTTTATTAAGAATAGGGGAACTAGGAATAGGGAAAAAATTCTCACGGAATTGTTATTGAGAATTGGGCTGTACATAAATCCAAAAACACGGTAATGACAGGTCATTAATGTATAGATTATTAAGTAATGATTAGTCATTAGAAATTGCATTACTTTAAAATAAAAAATAATGACTTACTGATGAGTTATAGAAGTGCAAAATAATACAATTGGTTACATAGTTAAGTATCGATTTCATATTTTTTTATTCTAACATTGTATGAATTTGTTTTAAAAGTAGTTATAGTAAATTTTCCGAGATAACGCTATTTTCAAATTTCGTTCTGAGATTTCTTAAAAAAAATAAGCGCTTATTGTGTAACTCCTTGTAATTTCTTATTCTATCATTGTGAGTAACTACTTATTACTTATATAAAAGTAACCACTTATTTTTTCACTATGTGTAACCAATCAGATAACTCATTATTCTCACTTTTTTTTTGGTAAGCGATAGGGTAATGACCACGCATGAATTTTTGAACATCAAGAACAAAAGTAATTAAGAGAGTAAATAGCCTAGTAACTAGAGAATCTCTATGTGCGCTACTTACACGCATAATTACTCGGAAATGTCTGTTTTTGCTGGGTATCTATTACACGACTTAAAAAAAAAAGCCCCTAAATATGTATATTAAAGTAATTCACAATTTAAGTGACGCGCGTTACTTTATTAATTTAAAAAAAGTACTACTGTTTTTTATAACAAATCTTTAATAAAATAATACTTAAAAAAATTTCGATTTGCGGGGGTTTAAAAAAAATCGTGAATTTGAAACCCTTACTCAAGATAGTCTAAGTCCCGGTTCACACACGGCAATTTTACTTGCGCAAGTTTTCTTCAATTCTCCTTTGAACTTGCTTTTGTATTCACACAGGAAAAGTTTGTTTCAGCAATTTTCGTATATCAACCTGCAGCCAACTTCGTGTTGAAAATTGCGGATGACAAAACAAAACGGAATTGGAGTACGGACAAGTCTGTACCCCCCTTTCATTCTCTTTTCCTCCCTCTTCTATAAACTCAAGACTTGGGCAAGTAAAATTACCGTGTGTGAACCGGGACTAACTTTATTATTTTACTACCAAAATTATGTGAAAAATTACCCTTAATCGGGAAACTTCTAACCAATTTATAAAAAGCGCGTAAATTGACGTAGTCGATCGTGGTCGAATTTGATTAAATACTTGCCTCACTGTTAACATTTTATATATTCTAAGTTATGACGTAGTTTAATTTCTGCGCTCACCTTTAATTTGAACTTTCTAAGTCAAACTTCTAAATAGTATATGTATTTTAAATCGTACTTTTAAAAGCTTTGATGACTTAATTATATTTTAAGCCTTAATGGAAAGGTATGTAAATATTTAAATGCTTGTCATTCAACTGTAAATATGTAGATTAAGTAAATCGTACACTCAAAAAATTTTGACAGTTACTAAATGACAGTCGCTTGTGTTGTTTTTAGTTGTTTTTAACTGCGATTCCATGATATAATACAAAACAACTATTAAAACAGTTAAAAAACATTTAAAAAAATTACTGCATTTTCGTTTGAAGCAGTTTTTTTGGTATTTATTAAACAGTACTTTTGCTGTAAACTGTTAATTTTTGTTAGTCATTTAAATATGCAAAACTTCCTTGAATTTTCAAAAATGTTTGTTTAGTTTATATGTGTTGTTTCATGGTTTGCAAATAAAAGTTAGACATTTTTTTTTGTTTCTCCAAATCATAATAACTGGAGTACCACTTCTAATTTTGACTTTAAATTTTAAGTAGGAGGTAGTTAATACAAATTTTTAATTGTATGTTTAAAATACCGAAAAAATAACTGAAAGTTTTTACCAATTTTGTTAATTGTTTAAAAATTTTTGTTGTTAAAATTTGTCAGTTATTTTAACGACATTGTTCAACAGTTCAACATAACTACATTTTTAGTAATTTTAAAGGTAAGTGCCTTAATCGTCTTTCCAAATGAATATACATTTGTTTTAACTGTAATTGTCAGAAGACAAACTTTCTTTATACCTTTACATTCGGTTGATAAACCACAAATATTATCATCATAGCTCATTTTGGGTTAAGGTGTATCGTAGTTATTACATATATAAATTGTAAAGAGAATTCATTGAATGAAGCCGGTTTACATCGCAATGCTTATAAACTCATAAATTTATATTTGAGGTGTAAATAATAATACAATCCATTTTTTGTTAAATAAAATTAAGTTTCATTAACGATCGCAAGACGTCTATTTATAACATTGTGTCTTGAAAGCATTAAAATCGACTATATTTGCAGGACTCCACTTGGCTTGGCCTACGATCGAAGGAAAATTAATATTAATATTGGTCATTAACTAACAGAGGGACACGTCAGAGATTCACTGGACATTTTTCAGCCAACATTTTCAGATATATAAAATAATGGTTCTTTAAGAAATCTTTGTCGATATTAAATTAACGCCATCTACAAATGAGGCTGCTAGAGGAGACAAAACAAAGACATATTTTTTGGAAACAATTGTGGTTTAAATTAACTGGCAAATTTGTTAATTTGAGAATCACAATTTTAGGTTGAAAAATTAGTTCAAATACGGATGAAATTTTTTCTTGTGGGGAAATAAGACAATTAAAAACTGTAGCTAAATAACTGATGTAAACGAAAGCAACAGAAAAAATTAGTTCAATTGGATTTGAAACCGTTTAACAGACTTTTGGAATAAATCTTTTTTATGAGTGTACACTTAGGAAATTATGTTGGTAAAGACGACAGCAATTGTAGTCAAAAACAAATGAAATTTCATTTAAAAAAAGGACGACTTACATTTCATTAAATTCAACTAACATTGTCATTTGTTTTTTTAATGTTCGAAAAATGACTAACAATTGTAGTAAAAATGAACCACATGGTAGTAAAAAATAAACCAAAAATTTTTTTTTTTATTTTTTTAAATAACAAAAAACAACTGTAAAAATGAATGTAAAATCATAAAACAGTCATTTGATGTGAGTTGTTTTTTTAAATGAACTACAAGGTTAGTTAAAAATTTTATTTGTTCTACAAATGACTTACATTTACATTAAAAATAATGAAACTGTATTACAACCCAAACAACTACATATTTTTAAAGCAGAAGTTCCCTGAGTGTATTATTGCAATAAAAACTAGCCATTATTTATATTTTAAATAAAGACGGAATAAATTTTGGAATGTATCATATACGATCGATGAACTCATTTTTACACCGATAAAATTTCTTGGACGAGTTTTAATGAAATTTTTTCACTAAACTGATGTAGTTTTCACAATGTGAATGAAATATTTCTTAAAGTTTAATGGTTTTAATGATATTATTTTTAATGAAAATTTTTCATAAGTCGTATGCAATTTTAATAAATAAAATGAAAGTTTTCATTAAATTTTTTAAAAAAAACTGCATTATTATAATGAAAGTTTCAACGCGCACTTCATAGATCTAATTCAAAAATTCATTGATATCATGCAGAGAATACTCTCAGTATAGAAGAGAGATATATTTTCGCATTTACTCATCGACATAACTATCAAAACTTTCGTCTTTTTCAGGTTTTTAAATCATTTTTAAAGAAAGGTCCCATTTAAAAGGGCATAATTTTATTTTTTTCAAATACTTATTTGGCAACTCTGGTTAACAATTTCTAACTATTTTTTATTTTTTGTATTCAATATTATGAATTATTTTATAGTTTTAAACCACTTAATTATCTTTATCCAGTAAAAAACATTGCAATTTAACGTGGTTGAAAACGGAACAGTTGGTCCATAGTAAGTTAAGGAATGTCAACCGGTCAATTCTATGACGAATATGAGTCCAAGACTTACTCATTTTTAAGAATAGTTTTTTATAATTAGTTCAAATAAATATTCTAAATAAAAACAAATTTATTTTAAAAGGCAGATTCATGTAATTTTATATACAAGGTAAAAAAAAATGGAAAAATTGAATTTGTCATAAATGGAAATTTGTTCCACAATTTGTTTTGTATTTTTATTTCTATATATTTCAAAATTTCAAATTAAAATAAAAAATTATTTTGATTGTTTATCATAAAAAATTCTATTTTATATATCGTTGTCTTACATTTAAACGGAGCTATCTACAATATAAATACACTGTAGATAGCTGCTTTTGAATATGAACCAACGATATAATGATTTTTTTTTTTTACAGAAATAATCTTGACATTTATGAAGAAACTAAATAACGAAAAATGTATATATTATCTCTGTCAAAGACAAGTGTGTATACAAAATCAAATGTTTTCAATTTTTTAATTGTTTGTGGAAATTTTATTTTCATTCTCAACTTAATTCTCATTTATTTTAACAAATGGGATATATAAGTGTTTGAGTTTGTGAATGAGGTAGCCACTGCTTTCTAAACTTGTTCTGATGATGGGGACCTAGAAAATCTCCGAAATGGAACCATCAACAGATTCTTGAAGGTAGTCAATTAATAAATTGAAAACAAAAAACTCTATAGATTATTTGTTAGGACAATATCCTAATAAAGAAATATAGAGTATGGCCTTGAACTTGAATAAATTCATTTTCATAACAGAATTATAGGTCAAAAAAACATAATTTTTATTTTTTTAAATAATAATTATAACAAACTTTTGAAAAAGACAAAGTAAAGTCTTAGTTTATATCCCCTCGCAATCATTGTATTTTATTTTAAAATAAAAGTAACAAAGGTGGAATATAAACGAAAAATGTATATATTATCTCTGTCAAAGACAAGTGTGTATACAAAATCAAATGTTTTCAATTTTTTAATTGTTTGTGGAAATTTTATTTTCATTCTCAACTTAATTCTCATTTGTTTTAACAAATGGGATATATAAGTGTTTGAGTTTGTGAATGAGGTAGCCACTGCTTTCTAAACTTGTTCTGATGATGGGGACCTAGAAAATCTCCGAAATGGAACCATCAACAGATTCTTGAAGGTAGTCAATTAATAAATTGAAAACAAAAAACTCTATAGATTATTTGTTAGGACAATATCCTAATAAAGAAATATAGAGTATGGCCTTGAACTTGAATAAATTCATTTTCATTTCGAAACTAAATAATTCTATTTAAAATGGGGCAACAATATTTTATCTACGCACCTGCAAATACGCATTGTGTACTTATGAACCATATACGAAGGGTTTTATGAATCCCATCAATAAATTTGTGAATTTTTTTAAAAAATGTATTCCGCAAACAACTTTTCCTCAAAAATTTTTATATTTCGACAATTTTCAAGTAAAGAAATATTAGTTTTTTTTATTAATATGATTGTTTTTAATACTACATTTATACTACAACCAAGTCAAGATGGTGCCCTTTAGAGGAATCCTGATAAAATACTGTGAGTCCGTGGACTAAAGTAAGGACTTATTATTAAAGATAAAGCTTCAATCTTACTTATATTTTATTATAAAGAATTTTCAGTCAACTTAAATTGGTTTTTTAGATTTTTGAAAACTATATTTTTTTTAAAAATAATTAGTTTTTGAAATTTTACGAAATTTTGAAGCTTTCTCGCTTCCAAACCGTGAACGGCACACGAAAAATTTATTTGCTAAATATTTAGCAAATTTAGTTTTCTATCGGAATATATTAATTTCAAAGTACAGTAGAAACTCGATTCTTGCACGTAATGAAAACCGGGCTCGGTGCAAGTTTCGAGGTTGTCGCAAGTACCGAGTATTAATTTCCCATACAAAATAAAAGGCACATACAACTGTTTAGAACCTAAGTTTAGTATTTCAATTCAAAACACTTAAGTTCAACGCATTCGTATAACAGTAGATACATATTTTATGTGGAATTAAAGAAATTTAAAATTTTTGTTTTGTACAAAGTCGCTTGTTCAGTACTACACTGCTTCTTAGTCTCTGGAGCATCATAATATCGTCTAATGAAGCATTGTTTTGCTCCGCCCATTCTACGCAAATATTGAACGCTGATATATATAATACAAAAAAGTTGAAAGTATCGAGTTCAAAATTTTCGGATGTCGCAAGTACTGAGTGCGTAATGAAAAATATTCCTATGTTACAAGAATCGAGGTGTGCAAGTATTAAGTATGTGCAAGAATCGAGTTACTACTGTATAAGACATTCATTTGAAGCATTTGTGTTAAATTTTATGAAGACTGTCCTGAGGTAGCCTTACCCGTTAGAGGGATAATATTGTGAGTGTAGTTATTTAAACAACAGTTTTTTGTAATTTCCATCTAAATAATTCCCTGAATGCAATAAAATCGGTTTTTTTTGGACCATAAAGAGATTTTTAATTCTGTTGCAGCTATAAAAATATTGTTCCTTCCGAAAGTGGGTAATAAGTGGAATTTTATCGGGAGTTATTTTTTTAAATTATCAGTTAGTTTGAAGTACAATATTAGTATTTATACAACAATCTACCCACAAAGACTTGCGATAGATATTTTCATTACCAATCATTCCAATAATACGCCGCCTTCCACTAAAAATTATATAAATTTAGATTCAATTTAGTATAGGTTCACCTTTGAAGTGTTTTAGTACATATTGTGGAAAGTACTTAGGTACACTTTTACCTATTAATGCATTTAATTATTGGTTTAAAGATGTATAAGTGTTTAGATACTTGTATTAATTGTCATGTAATAGTTTTGTTTTTATATATTTTTGCAAAACTTTACAAAAATAGCGAAAAATTTTGCAGCAGAATTTAATTTTTTTGAATTCATTACATATGTGTGCATTATTATGGAGACAAAAATAAAATTCAGTTTATAAGTTTCAAAGTCAAGCTCAGAAAAGTTTTTAGTATTTCCTATAACATCGTAAGATACAGACATTTGAGTTAGTAAAGAAGAATAAAAAAAAGAATAATACAATATTAACAATAATTTAATTGAAGGTGAATTTCTTTTTGTCCCAATTTTAGTAGAATCAGTGAAAAAAAGTATTAATTTTTGTTTTATTTTATCGTTAATAGGTCATGACCTAGATCAAGCCAACGGAGAAACTCTGGAACGTATAATTAAATCTTTAAAATCGCCCACCATGGTATGTGAGGGCACCCATTTTGAGGGCCAAATACCTCACACCTTTGTTATATTTGGCGCCTCTGGTGATTTGGCTAAAAAGAAAATCTATCCTACTCTTTGGTGGCTATATCGTGATAATCTCTTGCCCAAACCGACCAAATTTTGTGGTTATGCTAGATCCAAGCTAACAACGCAAGATGTAAGAAAATCTTGTGAAAAATTTATGAAGGTAAGAAGTTAAAATGTGAATATTAATTATGGTCAAAGTTTGAAAATCTAATTGACGTCAATATAAATTGCGTTGTGGAATTATAAAAAATTGAAATTTTTAAATTGTCAAGTAAAGTTTTATATTTTACAAAAATTTAAAGAATTTTATTTCGGAAAAGTGGCTAAAAATTGATCAGCATAGAAGACAAAAAAACTAAATTTATTGTTTATAAAGTAAAAAAATTTTGAAAAAACACAAAAAAAAAACAAAAACAAAAAGCTTGCAAATATAATACTTTTTTCAAGAAAAGTTCAAACTTAACCCTCTAACGCCTGACGATAACATTTGTCATCGTTTATAAAATTGAACCCAAATGCTTCGAATGAGTGTTTTATACTTAGAAATTGATATAGTTCGATATAAAAGTGAATTAGCTAAAAGTTTTGCGAAGAAACTGTTCGTATTCAGTGCACTGTTAAAACGCGAGAAAGCTTTAAAGTTCAAATTTTGTAAAAATTCAAAAAATAATTATTTTTTAATTAACTGAGATTTCCAACAACTAAAACACTTATTTAAGTTGATTTAAAACTCTTGAAAATTAAGTATAAGTAAGATTGAAGTATTACCTTTAATAATCAGTCCTTATTTTTCTTCAAGGACGAACAGATTTTATCAGGATATCTCTAAAGGACATTGTCTTAACTTATAAAGTAATGGACGGATCGATTTGAAATTTGGTATAGAGAAGACAATCAGTAATAGTAGCAAAAGTCTAAAGTTTGAACAAAAAATATTGAAGTTAAGATACTTTTTCGCCCTATTTCGCATTTTGCAAAAAGCGAAAATCGCCATATCTTCTTAAAAAGAAGCACAAAAAAGTTTATTTTTGGATTGTGGTTGTGTCTTGGTAAGAGCAATAATTTTTGGTACAAACTTTTGTTTTACTTGAATTAGTTTTCGAGATAAATTTTAAATTATTTTTGCTCATATCGCCGAAAGTAGTCAGCGAAAAACATTTTTTTAAGAGAAATTATTTTTTTTTTTGCGAGACGAATACATGGTATGAATTTCATTGCAAAACAAAATTCGGGCATTAGAGGGTTAAGAAAAAAAATAGTTTATGGTTAAAAAACAGCATTTTAAGTAAAAAATCTTAAGAAAAAGCAATTTAAAGCTCAAATTGGAATATACAAAAAAGCTAAAAAAAAAACACAAATGGGTAAAAATAAAGAAGCAGAAAAGTAAAAAATGCTAATTTATCTTGTCTGTGGATTTTTAACCTGACAACTGTTGGGCGCCATTATTTTTTCTGAGTTTATCAAATATTATTTTCTTTTTCTAGGTCCAACCCCACGAACAAAAACGCTATGAAGATTTTTGGTCTATGAATGAATATGTTGCCGGTAGTTATGATGGTCGTTTGGGTTTTGAAATGTTACAACAGCAAATGGAAGCTATGGAAAATAAAGGCGTAGCAAATCGTATATTTTACTTGGCACTGCCACCATCTGTATTCAATACAGTGACGGTACATGTTAAGGATATATGTTTATCGAAAAAGTAAGTTAAAGCCGTATTTTCTCCCGGGGACGGTCAAAATTAGGCATAGATAACACATCGAAACAAGTTAAAAGCTCTAACAAGTAAGTAAGCAGTTTTGATGGGTTTCCACTGATGGCGATTTAATTTGGATATGTGATGAAGGAAACTTAATAATTAACGATGTGTATCTCTAAGGATTTAAGGGTTAAAATGTGCGGTCAAAAATTAACCAAATTTTTAGATTTCTCATGTTTGTTTGTTTTAAAGAAATGTTATATAAATTTCTTATTAAAATAATGGCATTTTGATGATCCTTAGAAAGGGGTACTAAAAATATTAAAAGTTCTTAGAAATCCACAATTGGGTTAATAAATCCACGATTGCATTCATAAGAAGCGTACATAACTTCATTTAAAAATTCACGCTAAAACTAATAAGAGGCCCCACAATATAAACAAACCGAAAGTACCTTTCGTCGTCGATTATATTCATAAGAAGACTGCATACACTCTGGAAATTAAGAAGGTAGAAATGACTTAAAATTACTGTTAAAATTACTACAAATGTAGTAAAAAAAAACCATGACTGCATTTGTCAAAAAATTGACAAATCATGTACTCATTTTTAACTATTTATAAAACTACAATGGTAGTAAAAACGACGGTCAAAAACAACTAACCATAAATGAATGCATAAACCCTAAAAACGAGCAACAAAACAATAAAAACAATGAACATAAAACGACTACATAAGTTGTAAAAACTACTATTTTTAACAGTTATTTTTTCGGTATTTTAAAAATATTTTTTGATAAAAGAAATATTTTTTTCTTTTAATTACATAAAAATTTGCATTTCATACATCCTATTTAAAATGCCGAGTCAGAATTCCAAACGGTATTCCAGTTATGACGTTTTTATGTATTGGAGATGCAATGACATTTTGTAATTATTATTTGCAAACTATGAACATATAAATAATAACAAATATAAACTAAATGAGAATTTTTAAAAACTCTACACATTCTTCTATTTTTAAATAACCAACAAAAATTAACTGTTTACTGCAAAATTACTGTTTTGGTAGTTGTTTATTAAAATACAAAAATAACTACTCAAAACAACTGTTACTGAAGTACAGTATTTTTGGTTAGTTATTTTTTTAAATGACTGTCTAAATTAGTCGTTTTTCATTTTCTCATAGACAAATGACTACAGTAGCAGTTAAAACAACTACTACTGTTTACTACCCGAGTAACGTGCATGTAATTACTGTAAAAATATTCTGAGTGGAACTTCCTTTAGAAATTAACGATTGGATTGATAAGAGGCCTAGAAAATCACGATAGAATTGATAAGAAGCCTACATAGGCTTCTTTATTAATTCAAGAGTAAGAAGCCTACAATTAGTGCCTACCGAAATTAGCTTTGGAAACCGCCGATTGAATTGATAAGAATAAGTGCCTACCGAAAGTTCATTTAGATATCCACGATTGAATTGATAAGAATAAGTGCCTACCGATAGTTCATTTAGAAATCCACGATTGGATTGATAAAAACCATAAATAGATTCCTTTATTAATCCAGGACTGGATTGACAAAAGCCATACACAGATTGCTTTACAAATCCACGATTGGATAGATAAGAAGCCTACATATGTTCTTTTAGAAATTCTCGATTGGATTGGTAAGAAGCCTACAATAAGTGCCTACCGAAAGTAGCTTTTAAATAATAAGAACCCTACATGAAGTGCCTACCGAAAGTAACTTTGGAAACTTACTATTGAAATAATAAGAACCCTACATTAAGTGCCTACCGAAAGATCCTTTAGAAACCACAATTGAGTTGATTAGAAGCTGTCAATAATTGAATACGGAATGTACCGATAGAAACCTAAAATTTGATTGATAAGAAGCTTACGAAAAGCTTCTTTAGAAACCCACTATAGGATTAATTAAAAACATATGGAAAAATATTTTAGAAATCCCCGATTGAATGGATTTTAACCTATTGAAAGTTCCTCTAAAAACTTATATGCCTACAGAAAGTATCTTTAGAACTCCACGTTTGTATTGATTTGAATCAATTAATTTTACGAACCCCGCGACTAGGTTAATTTAAAAGCCTAAAGTAAGTACTTTTAAAACCAACGATTAGGCTGATTAAAAGCTTGATTGAAATCATAATATGTGATATTATAAACTCAATGTAAATGCCCTTTTGGTAAGAATCCTAAAAAAAATATTAATTCTTCAAAACATAGCCTCGATTACATTTTAAAGAAATACACTAACTCTCAATAATACTTAAATGTATTTGTTCTTTTTTTTTGCAGAGGATGGAATCGTGTTATTATTGAAAAACCCTTTGGACGTGATGATGTTACCTCCAAAGAACTTAGCGATCATTTGGCATCACTCTTCCATGAAGAACAAATCTATCGTATTGACCATTATTTGGGCAAAGAAATGGTACAAAATCTAATGACTATACGTTTTGCTAATAAGATTTTAGGTTCCACCTGGAATCGTGAAAATATTGCCTCAGTTTTGATAACATTTAAAGAACCTTTTGGTACCGAAGGACGTGGTGGTTATTTTGATGAATTTGGTATTATACGTGATGTTATGCAAAATCATCTATTGCAAATTTTATCACTGGTAGCTATGGAAAAACCTGTGACATGTCATCCAGATGATATAAGAGATGAAAAAGTTAAAGTATTGAAAAGTATACCATCGTTAACATTGGATGATATGGTATTGGGTCAGTATGTAGGAAATCCCGAAGGTAAGGGAGAAGCTCAAAAGGGTTATTTGGATGATGCTACAGTTGATCCTAACTCTACTACTCCCACTTATGCTTTGGGTGTACTTAAAATTAATAATGAACGTTGGCAAGGCGTTCCTTTATATTAAGATGTGGAAAGGCATTGAATGAACGTAAAGCCGAAGTACGCATACAATATCAAGATATACCCGGAGATATTTTCGAAGGCAATACCAAACGTAATGAATTAGTTATACGCGTCCAACCCGGTGAGGCTTTGTACTTTAAAATGATGACCAAATCCCCCGGTATTACCTTTGATATTGAAGAAACTGAATTGGATTTAACTTATGAACATCGCTATCGAGATTCCTACTTACCCGATGCCTATGAACGTTTAATTTTAGATGTTTTTTGCGGTTCACAAATGCATTTTGTTCGTTCTGATGAGTTAAGAGAAGCTTGGCGTATTTTTACTCCCATTTTACATAAAATTGAAGATGAAAAAATTAAACCTATTCCCTATGTCTATGGGTCACGTGGTCCTAAAGAGGCTAATCAAAAAATGAATGAACATAATTTCAAATATTATGGTTCTTATAAATGGCATGGTAATAATTCCTTTAATAAATCACAATAATCTATAAGACTTATTTATACACTTTGTAATTCATTTACATTTTTGTACAAATTTTTCTTACATTCTTTATCATTTTTTTCTCCTTTTTTTTTGTAAACAATTTAATAATTTAACATACTATCCCATTTATTATAAAATTCTCATACATTTTTTGGACTAATGGTTGTTTTTTTATTTAAATCTTACTTAGTTTCGAAGTAGAAGCAAGAGAATAACGTATCAGTCTTGTAATTAATAAAAGGAGTATACGAATAGTTGTGTAATCTTTTTCTCGTACAAAGAGTTCAATGTCAAGTATAGAAGTAGAAAATTTATATTTTCTACATAATTGTTTACGATTTTACTTGACAACTCTTTCAATGCATAGAAAAAAGACAAAACAAATGTTTCTTTAACTTTTTAAAAACATTAAATTGTCTACAGATACGTTTTATTACTCTACGAACAGACTAATGAAGACTTAAATATATATAGTTTTTTTTTTATACGAAAATATTAAACTTTAACGAATTTGTTTAATAAAAATTGTAAAAATTATTAAAACTTTTTTTTTTGTTGTCATTTATACACACAGGGAGAAAATTTCATTAAAACTCGTCTATGAAAGACAAGTTTTACTGAAATTTATTACTAAAAAAATGAAGTTTTCTTCACAAGGTACTAAAAATTTTCTTTAACTTTATGAGAAAGCTTCATAATTGTTATGAAAATATTTTTAATGAAACTTTTTCATAAGGCGTATGAAATGTATTATATTGTAAAATGAAATGTTTCATAAAATTGTATGAAAAACTGCAATAAATTAATGAAAAGTTTCATTGGACGAATTCCAGTGACATTTCATATATCTAATGCAAAAATTAATTGTTATCATGCAGATAATTCTCTTAGTGTAGTGGATTTTAGTAAGATAAGTTTACTTGATGCTGATTTTATATCCAAGAGATTTGTAGGCTTAACAGAATTAACTTTATGAGAAAGCTTCATAATTGTTATGAAAATATTTTTAATGAAACTTTTTCATAAGGCATATGAAATGTATTATATTGTAAAATGAAATGTTTCATAAAATTGTATAAAAAACTGCATTAAATTAATGAAAAGTTTCATTGGACGAATTCCAGTGACATTTCATATATCTAATGCAAAAATGAATTGTTGTCATGCAGATAATTCTCTTAGTGTAGTGGATTTTAGTAAGATAAGTTTACTTGACACTGATTTTATATCCAAGAGATTTGTAGGCCTAACAGAATTAGGGTCCAACTACAACAGAAAGTACGACTTACATTTTAGTAAATTCAATTAACACTGTCATTTGTTTTTTACTTTTAAAAAAATTAACCACATATGCAGTAAAAAATAAGCAAATATTTATTTGTTTTATTTTTTTAAATAAAAAAAAAACTACTGTAAAATCATAATACAGTAATTTGATGTGGTTTGTTTTTTTTTTAAATAAACTACATATGTAGTCAAAAATTAAATTTATTATACAAATAACTATTGTTTCACTTAAAAATAAAGATTACTGTTTTACAACTCAAACAGCTACAGTAATTTTTAACTGTTAAAATTCAAATACAAATTACAATAAAAACTACTAACTAATTTATTAAAATGTACTGTACAAATAATGCGAATTTTTTAAAACTCAACACTCAAAAAGTTTGTCGGTAGATTCTACAGAAAATGACAGTTAAAACAAAGGTAAATGGATTTGAAAAGGCGGGTCTTAATACCCCATGTGAAAATCGAAATATATATGAAAACTTATGATCATACATGGGCTTTTATATGATAATGCATGGGAATCGCTCCGATATATGAGACTGTACATTAGGTTGCCCCTTAAAATAAAGATTTGTCGGTTTTCGTTTATTACACCCTCATTAAATTTGCATTAAATGATTCCAAATGAAGAAATCGTGTCAAATTTCATCCGAAAATTGCTCATTTTTGAAAACAGTGTATTTTTTTATAAAAATTCATGGATGGTAGCCAATTTGATGCGGTTAAAGTTAAGGGTAATGCCATTTTTATTTTATTTCAGTAACGGTATTTAAGGGGTAACGATATTTCAGTTATTTCGCTAACGGGGTTTTAGCGTTAACGTAGTTTTTCTTATTTCGATAACGTTATTTTAGCGATAATGGTATTTTAGTTCTTTCGGTAACGTTATTTTAAGGAAACCGGTTTTTAAGTTATTTCGGTAACGGTATTTTGAGAGTAACATTATTTTAGTTATTCCGTTAATGTCCGAATTACAATGACTTACTTTATGATCAAATTTTGGGAAGATATTTTACAACGATTATTTTTTCTAATCTTGTCAGATTAATTTGGTAACGGTATTTTAATGATAACGCTATTTTAATTATTTCGATAGCGGTATTTTGAGGGTAACGTTATTTTAGTTATTTTCGTAATGTACTTATATTTCTATCCCTATTATGCCCGCATTCCAATGACTTACTAGTTTATGATCAAATTTTGGGAAGATATATCTATTTACAGCGACTATTTTTTCTTATCAGATTATTTTGCTAACGGTATTTTAAGGATAACAGTATTTTAGTTATTTCGGGAACGGTATTTTACGGATAACAGTATTTCAATTATTTCGGTAATAACGATAGTAAGTTGAAATGGTTTTGAATCGATATCGGAATTTTAGCGGTAATGCTTGTTAAAAATTCTTAAAATCCGAAATTTTGACAAATTTAACTTTTTTATTCCATTTATTCATTTAATATATTTTATATCAAAATTATTCAGACATTGAATTCTGACCTCATCAGATATCATTAAAACACTTTAGCCATGCAAAAACGTGTTTTTTTAAATTAATTTTAATTTTTTTAATGCATAATTTTGTTATAATCATGTTTTGGAAGTTCATGAAACTTAATTTAAATTATGACTACAAGATTGTAAAGTTTTTAAATTGATCAAAAAATACCCATTTAAAAAAATTACGATTTTTCACTTTCGACTAAAAAAAGACATACTAGGTAATTTTCCCAGAACTTTTTTTAGATTTTAATTAAATTTGGATATGTGATAAAGGATACTAAACTATCGAACAAGCGCAGTTCTTTATAGTCCCAATCTTATTCTTAAGGGTAACAAATGTCCTCAGTTTTCTTTTTCATTTCAAATCCGTTTCAAAGCCGTTTTGATTTGATTTCAAATCCGTTTCATCAAATTAAATTGAAAAAATCGCTTAAATTGTAAGAAAAATTGTTAATAAAAAACAACAAAATGGGGTAAAACAAATCTCAAAAATTGCTATAAAAAATAAATTTAAAAAAATCTAAAAATGATAAAAACGCTTAAATTGCACAACTGAAAAAATCGGTTAAATTGTAAGATAAATCGTTAATAATCGTTAATCCTTTTCATGAATTGAAATTGAAAAATTGCTTAAATTGTAAGAAAAATCGTTAATATAAAATTTTTATGAAATTAAAAACAAACAAAAAACAACAAAAAGGGAAAAAAAATCTAAAAAATTGCTATAGAAAAATAAATTAAAAAATCTAAAAATAAGAAAAACGCCTAAATTGCAAAAAATGCAAATCCTCTATATTAAAAACCCACGACGAAACTTCGAAAAAATCGCTTAAATGAAAGACAACTTTACAAAAATTCTTTAATTCCGTTTTAAAGAATCAACATTGAAAAAAATCGTTTAAACTACAACACAAAAAATATGCTATTATTAAAAATTGCTGAAATTGCAATAATAATAATAATTTATAACCTCCTCCGTATATATACAAAAATAAAACAAATCAAACATATTAGCTAGGTTGAACTAATGTTTCGATCTGACTAATGTTCTCATCAGAACCCGAAGTTTTAGAAATGCTAGAGCCTCCAGAATAGGCAGAGCCTATCAATAATCAATTTTGCTCTATTCTTGTCTTCTTAGTAATCGAACACGTGGCTAGCGTCTTTTCCTAGCAATGTTACCCAACTGATGTTACTAAACTTTGAAGACCAAAAATGTTCTATTTATATAAAAAAATTTGCAGAAACTTAAATTACACAAACCAACACAGGTAAATTTTAAAAATCGCTAAAAAAAATTTAAAAGCCGCTAAATTTAAAACAAACAAAAAAAAAACGACAAAACTTTGGCAACTTTTGAAAAATTCTCCGTTTAAAAGGGCTAAAATTTAAAAAAAATCAATAAAATTTAATCACTGATACATAAAAAAATTAAAAATCGGTGAAATGTCAGACAACTTTACAAAACATTTTCGGGTCCGTTTCAAAGAACCAAAATTGGCAAAAAAAAAAAATAAATTATTGAAATTTCAAATTATATATTTTAAATAAATCTTAGTTATATTTGACTGTTAAAAACAACTAACAAATGTAGTAAAAACCAAGCAATGTCGTTAAAATAAATGAACATTTGTTGGTACAATAGTTTTTAAATAACTGACAAAATTTGCAAAAAAAAATCGATATTTTAAAAATTGGTTTTAATAGAAGAAATTGGTTTTAATAGAAAAATTGGTTTTAACTATAAGAATTAGTTCAAATACTGCTGAAATTTGTTCTTAAGGTAACATGAGATAACTAATAACTTTAGCGAAAAAACTGATTTAAACGATAACAGCAGAAAAAATTAACACAATTGAATTGTAATCCGTTTAACAGACTATTGAACTAATTTTTTCAAAACTAAAAATATCAAATTTAAACTAAAAAGGAATTTTTCAAAACTCAACGAATTTTTTTTTTATTTTCTGAACAACTACGGAAATTTAACTATCTACTGCAAAAATACTGTTTTGGTAGTTGTTTATTATAATTCTGAAAATAACTGCTGCAAACAACAGTTACAAAAATACAGTATATTTATTTAGTTGTTTTTTTAATAACTGTCATAATAATTTGTTTGTATTATTTTAGAGAAGAACAACTATAATCGCAGTCAAAAGCAATAACCACTGATTAAAACACAAACAACTGCGATGTGTAAACTTTCAAACTTTTTGAAAAAATTTCCGACAAAAATTGTAGGTATCATTTTCAACAAAAGAATTTGTACAAAATCAATTTTTATACAAATAATTTTTATAATTGAAAATAAATTAATTTAACGGTATTTAAAGTTATATTTCCGTTTGTTTCATTTAATGATAAATCAATGTAGCCATATCGTTAACGAATGTTTCGTTAAATTAAAGCTTCTTTTGAAAAAGCTCTCTTTGCGGCATTTTAATGTGCTGCCAATTTCTATCCTTTATACAGGCAATACTAATATTTTTAAATTATATGCTCTACGCACAGTTGCAATGAGAGACGAATAGTGAAAGGACATGGTTTTTTAATAAAGACAACGGAACACGGAACGGAGTGTTTTTTTTGTTAAGAATAATTGTGTATTGTGTGTTTTCATTTTGGCTTACCAAGAAATTAAAGAAAATTAATGGAAAAAAATTAAAGAAAATTGGATATTCAAGTTAAATTATAAAAACCAAACCTAGTTTTGATAAATTTAATAAATTATATGAAAAATTTCTTGAAATTTGTAGAACAAAATCATTCAAAAAAATTTCTACAAAGAAAGGAAAAAAGGTGTCAACAATTTTTTTTTTTGTTCAACAAACATTAAAAGGATGAGCACGAGTTACAAAGGAATTTTACAAAACAGGATTCGTTAAGTTTTCGTTTCATTTCCCCAAAAAAATAAAGGGTGGTGGAAGAAAATGTGCCACTGACCGTATCCACAGTAATTGTGGCTTGTCTGTGTTGTTGTTTTTAACATCGTACTCCTCAACGTTATTATTGCTGTTGTTATTATCCTTGTTAGACTCCTTTGTTTATCCTTTCCTTCGCGAGTGTAAGTACGTGTGTGTGTGTGTGTGTATATGAGAGAGTGTTAATTAAGAATGATAGCAACAAATAAATCCTTAAAATAATAATGTTGTTATTTTTTGGCAAAATATAAAAAAAAAAAACAAATACTATAAACTATTAAAAAAAAAAAGCTTTAAAAAACAAATATCGTATTTGTTCTTAAACCGAATTCCAAATATTTATTTAAGTTCCTTTTGTAATAAAAAAGAAAACTCGCATTAAACTTAAAACAAAAAAAAATCGCCATTATGGATTCGGTATTTGTTTATGAAACAGAACATCCTGAAATACATAAAATGGATTGGCAATTTTTCATAAAGGTAAGTATCACTTACAACAAACATCATCATCCTCATCTTTAACATCACCTCTGGCATCATCATTGTACACAACATCAGCATCTTGTTCAGCACAGGAAAAAAACAGGGTCAAGGATAATTTCATATATCCGTAAACACTTTTTATATACAATTTACGGTTACATATTGTGGCAACGCGGCATATTCAAAAGAAAAAGATTTACTCTTTGTAAATCATATGCAGCAGGGTTGTTTTTTTGATTTTATTTTTTTGCGTTTTTTCTTATACTTTCTTTCTTGAGGCTTAATTTTGAATTAGAATGTTGATGTTAAACCATATGATAGCACATAATGTACAGGTATAATAACTTAAGTTCAGATGTTTATATAAATGACCCGATTTTATGCTACATATTTTAAATTTTTTAAAAGTAACGAATTTATTTAGATGACCGTTACTGGATTTGAACTGTAACTATTTCACAAATATGATAAAATATTATTTTCTGAAAGGACTGCACTCAAAAGATTTTGACAGTTGCTCCATGACAGTTGTTTGTATAGCAATCAATAGTTGTTGTTTTTAACTGCATTAACAGTTGTGTTTCTACGGAATAATACAAAACAACTTGTATGACAGTCATTAAGAAAAATAACTAATAAAAAATGTTTGAAGTAGTTATTTTTAATATTATAATAAACAACTACCAAAACAGGATATTAGCAGTAAAGAGTTAATTTTTGTAAAATTCTTTTTATGCCCTTCATCCCACTGTTCAGCAGGGTATATATCAGTTTGTCATTCCGTTGTAGATAAACGTTGTCTAAATAATAACGTCATAATGCTTGTTAGGAAAAGTCTCTAGCCACGTGTTTGATGACTAAGAAGACAAAAATAAAGCAAAATTGATGACTAATAGGTTTTTTGTTAAACCTCTGCCTATTATGGAGGCTCTAGCTTTTCTAAAACTTCGGGATCTGATGACTAGTATCAACCTAGCTAATATGTTTAATTTGCTTTAGGAAAAGACCCTAGCCACGTGTTTGATTACTTAGTAGACAAGAATGGAGCAAAATTGACGATTAACAGGTTTTTTTTAAAGCTCTGCCTATTCAGCAGGCTCTAGCTTTTCTAAAACGTCGGCTTTTGATGAGATCTTTAGCAGAGAACGAAGCCGACATTAAATTGTCGCCGGCGACGGCTAATCAAAAAATATTCTCAGCGGCGGCTGAAAGTCGACTAAAGCCGAACAATTTTCGCCGGCGGCGGTTAAACGAAAAAAAACTCGGCGGCGACTAAAAATCGACTACGCCGATGGGTAAAAATGTATATAATTTAATTCACTTATTTATTTGTAATCTAAGCAAATTTTACAAAATTTCATGTATTCCAATATGTGTCTATCTTTTATGTATAGACTACCAAAATGCTTCCAATATTCCAATAAATCCGTTAGGTTTACTTGAACCTTTGCCATTTTTTTTATATCAAGTCTTCATAATATGCTATATCGGCAGATTTGAAATAAATGTATTTACATCAGTAGAAGCATCTGAGTTAGAATCAGAATCAGATGAAATTGTGGGATTAGCTTGTGTAGTATGAAAAAAGTTTTTTATATTTTTTTGAGCTATTGTAAGATTTGGAAAATTTACTTTTTCTTTTTCTAGTGAAGCGCAATATAACGGCACATTTTGCAAACGCTAGTGAATTCATAAGGAAAACCTATGGTTGCCAGATTGGTGGGTACTAAAAGCCGGAAGAAGGCGGAGGATTCTTAAAATAATATGATTTTTTAGTTAAACTGAATTAGATAAAAAAAATATCGGCTAAGCTGATATAGTCGGCTCAGCTGATATAGTCGGCTAATATTTTGTAGCCGAAATTAGCCGCTCAGGTCGGCGGCAGCTCGAGTACCTAAAAAGTGATCGGCGGCGGCTTAGCCGCGGCTATTAGCCGATCGGCTTCGTTCTCTGATCTTTAGCCAGAAATACTGGTATCAACCTAGCTAATAAGTTTGAAGTGCTTTATTTTTGTAAATACAGGTATCCCTCGATTTACGCGGTACTTTATTTGCGCGGTTTCGATATAACGCGATTTTATAATAGTGACCATTTTTCTGTATAACGCGTTTTTTTTACGCGTTTTTAGTATAACGCGATTTAAAAATAGTGGCAGCCCTCTAATTGCGCGCATTACACCATTTTTTTTAAACATTATCAGCTGTTTGCAAAAAAGAAGAGGTTAAATTTAATTTGCAGTGTAAAAAAACTTTAAAGGTAATAAAAAATAAACAATTTGCTGTGGTTTCGATTTTCCTAATGATAATGTTGTTATTCCGTTAACAGCGGAAGTTGCTCAAATACTACAAGTAATTGAAACATCTGAATTATTTGAAAACATTGTGGATGAGGATATATTGGAGATGATAAATGATGTTCCAGAATTGACAGAACAAGATCTCATTGAATTAGCCACGGACCCCGATGAATTAACTGAAGACGAAAATGATAGTGAGGATAATCCAGATTTTGATTCTTCTAAGTTAAAAACTTTTATACAAATGGCTCAGGATTTGATAACATTTTCCACTGATAATGACCCTTGTACAAATCGATCAGATTTATTTCAGTGTTCAATAAAAAAATCGTTGGCATCATACGAAGAACTTTTAAAACAACAGGAACAGCAAAAAAAGCAAAAGCGCATAACAGACTTCTTTAAAGTGGACGAAGACGTTAATTGTGACCAAAATTCTGAAGACGTTAACTATGACAAAGACTCTGAAAAAGTAGTCTCTGACGAAGATACTGAAGATTTTAACTATGACGAAATCTGTGAAGATTAGCAATATGTATAATATTTTATATTTTTTATGAATTTTTTGTTTTGTTTTTATTAATTTATATTTTGTTGATTTAAAAAGCCGGAATGAAGTTTTTTTTATAAAATTTTTGTTATTTTTTGTTAATTTATAAATTTTGAATTTTCTTTCAAAGCTAGTTTAAATATACTATTTTTACAAATAATATTTTGTTATAACTATTGAAAAGTACAAATAAAATAAATTGAATTTAAATTATATTAATAAGCTTTTCTTTTAACACGGATTTTCGGTCCCAAATTTGAATTTTGTATGAAGTTAGTGTTTCAATTTGCGCGGTTTATTATATTGCTGGTCCCAAAACAGAATTTTGTATTGATATAGAACCTTTATTTATGCGGTTTTGAATTACGCGGTTTTCTTCCGGTCCCAACGTGCCGCGTAAATCGAGGGATACCTGTATACGGAGGTTGAAAGCTCGTTATAAATTAAAAATAATGCTCAAAACTTTGCACATCTTCATGGAATCAAATCTAAATAGTATGTGTCATCTTTCAATCGAATCGAATACAATTTTCGCATATCCGTCAAAAAAATTTATTTTGTATTTTTTGTGAAAATGTTAAACTTTTATTTTGCAGGAAATAAAATAATTTCCCTAAAACTGGGGAATATAATTTCCATAAAACGCAACTATATTTAGCAGTCTTTCAGTAAAATATAAATACTACATGTGTTCCTGAAGAAAGTTTTAGTCTGGAGACAAAAGTCTTGCTACCTTTTTGATCAAAAATTTACTAAAATCACATTTTTTTATAGTTTACAACTTTAGAGGCGTTTTATTTTAAGCGTTAAAAATTATATTGCATTAAGGTTTTTTTTTTGTTTCATTAAATATCACCAACACTTTTCTAAGCAATCGGACGCAATTTACTTTTTTCATTGCCAAAAAACCGGACCAGGTTATTGTAAACATTCAAAATTTTGATTTTCAAATGCGGATAACTTTTGAACTTTAAGAGATAACCCACATGAATAAGCGTATTTATTGTTGGAAATTACAAGCAGAATACAAATGTATCATTTTTGAAAATCGGTTGATAAATGTGAATTTGGCAAGCTCTAAAAATTTTTGGAATACCCGAGTTGTCCTAATTTGGAGTCCAATTGATCAGCGCCTGATGGATCTAATCTTCTTTGAAACTATAGATTGAAATTACGTTTTTAAACGATTTTTCTGAAAAAAATACTGCTTTTCGACAGTAATTGTGAGTATTTTTAGACCAAAACGCATTTAAACTATTTAAAATTTTTGGAGAAAACTTAAAAAATTAATTAAGTTATTTCAAGAAGTTATTTCGATATATTGTCCCGAATATATCGAAAAACAATGTTTTTTAAAACTTTAGGTTAAGATATCTCGAAAACCTGTTGTAATAGAGAAATTCTGATTCAGATTTAGAGCTCATCAAACCTTTCGAAAAGTATACTCTAGTCTTAGGGTTAAAAAACTTGTAAGCATGTGTAATTAAGTGGTTTAAAACCCATAAAATAGTTTAACATCTTGCCTACAATCGTTTATAAAATTATAGTATATAATTACTATCTAGAGTTGTCAAATTTTTATTAAAAAAATAAATGTTTGGCTTTTTCGATGGGACCTTATTCAAAAAATTATTTAAACACTTAAAAAAGCCTAGGGAAATATTTCCTAATATGGCCCTACTAAGTGGAGTCCTATAATCTATAATGACAACAAATTAACAAAAATTATCGAAAAACCAAATTTAAAAAATCGCAAAAAAATTAAAAATCTCTAAATTAAAAAAAAAACGCTTAAATTAAAAGGAATCGCCAAAATTTAAAAAAATCGTGAAAATTAAAAAAAAAACGCCAAATAAATTATTTAAATTTTTTCAAATTTTTCAATTTTATTATTTTTTTTAAAATTTAGATATTTAATTGATACTACAATTTCCTTAATAGGACCAAATTAGTTAAACTTTTAATTAAATTAACAAATATTATAATTGAAACTCTATTTTAGGTTGTTCTGTCTATGTCGATGACAGATTAAAATTTTAAATTATCATAATCTCATCTAAATAAATGTTATTCAAAAAATTTTGATGGAAATTTAATTTTTCAGTTGATACTTTTTTAAAAATTCAAAGTTGACATACTTATCCATTTGACATTTTATACAATCTGTTAACATTTCATTCATGATTTAAGATTGCTAACAAATCTCAAACATCATTTATATTTTGACAGTGTAAACTAAAGAAAAATAGGAAATATCTACAGATGTATTTTTCAAAGAACATATCATTAATGACATCGTTTGTAAGAACAACACGTCTTCTGCAATTTTGAAATATACGAGGGCGGTTCCAAAATTAGCCAACCTGACATATAGATAGCGGAAGTAGTTTGAAAAAAATTAGTTTTGTGAAAAGTAGCAACCTTATAAAACATATGTTTTAAGTTTAAGGCGCCACGTTGTTTAGTGTTTTTTTTGGGCCATCAAAAATAAACAATCTTAGTGAATTTGCAAACATGAAAAAACTGTTCACCGTTATGTAATCAATAATTTCATTTGAAATGTTTCAGTTCAACCCATACACTAAGGATATTATGTAGGTAAAGACGACAGCAATTGTAGTCAAAAACAAATGAAATTTCACTTGAAGAGAGGACGACTTACATATTTCATTAAATATAACTAATATTTGTCATTTGTTTTTACTGTTCAACAAATTACTAACACTTGCAGTAAAAATGAACCACATATGTTAGTAAAAAATAAACAAACATTTACTTTTTTTATATTTTTTTAAATAACAAAAATCGAAAAAAAAAAGAAATTAATGTAAAATCATAAAACAGTCATTTGATGTGGTTTGTTTTTTTAAATGAACTACAAGGTTAATAAAAAATGAAATTTGTTCTACAAATGACTGACATTTACATTAAAAATAAAGAAACTGTATTACAATCCAAATAACTACCTATTTTTAAAGTTCCCTGAGTGTATTAAAGCCGAGCTAGATTGTACTCTGGGCGAGTCTGCTCCTTCGTTTACTACTATAAAATATTGGGTGGAACAGTTTAAACAGTTCAAATTGAGGTGTCCACACCAGAAACAGTTAAGAAAATCCACAATATTGTATTGGCTGATCGTCGGCTGAAATGATAGTCTTTTCAAAAAGTGCTATACGTCGCATATTGACCGAAAATTTGGAGATAAGAAAACAAAAACAAAACACAAAAACATTGTCTTGAAGATTTCAATAGAGCTGGCCAAAATAATGAATTAAAGTTCGAATTTCTTCATCACGCACCTTAATGGCCAGATTTAGTTCCCTCGGATTATTTTCTATTACCAAACTTCAAAAAATGGCTCGGTAAAAGATTTGACAACAATTAAGAGGTGGAGCCTGTGGTTGATGGCTATTTTAAGGAGCTAGACAGTTCTTACTATAAACAGGGTATCGAAGCTATTGTATATCGCTGGAAATAGTGTATCGAGCTAAAAGCAGATTATGTTAAGAAATAAAGAATATTTTCCCAGATTTATTGTTTTTTCTTTGTAAGGTCGGCTAATTTTGGGAACGCCCTCGTAAGTTCCCATAAACAAGTAAATTTTCAAGAGGTCATGTATACTTAAATCTTAAAGACAATCAAAAATTACCGATAATATATTTTTAAACCGGGTAAACCAATATTTTGAGTTTTTATAGAAGTTCTCATCTAATAAGGATTCTTCAAAGAATTTTTATATCGAATTTTAATTTAATCTTCTTTTAAACAGTTTAGTTTTTGTAATTATCCATTCTTTGTAATTATTTAACACTCACATATTACGTACATAAAAATGTCCTTATTCCACTTATTTTTTTAACAAAAAACTTTTTTATCTGAATTTAATTTTATTTTTTTTTCTATGAGAATAACTTATTCAAGCCAAACAAATGCATTAGTGTACTTCCTTGAAACAAAAGGCAAAAAAGAAATACTTATATTACAAAGAAGAAAACAAATCGTTGGCTGTAGTTGTTTGTGGTTTATTAAAGCTTCTATACATGTAAAGACATCCAATAATAACAACTAACCCTTCTTTAACACCCTTTACAATATTATTTATGAAAAATCTATTTCAATTATAGAAAATTTCTTTAATATTTAGAAACAAACAAGCGAGTTTTCAGATAAAACAATGCCTAACAGTGCTACATTTCAAATTGTTTGGTGTTAAAAAAAAAAAATGGCGCCCAACGTTGCTGTTTAGTAACAAACTCGATCGAATCTTCTCAGAATAAACTAACGAGCAAGATTTCAACTAAAGCAATGCCTTAAATGGCGGCTTCTTAATTTAATTGATGGAAAACAATTGGCGCCCAACGCTGAGGTTTATTATCAAACTGATCAAACCTTATCATAAGAAACTAGCAAGCGATATTTAGATAGGGCAATGACTTAGAGTGCAAGATTTCTAACAAAGCAATGCCTTTAATAATGGCTTCTTAATTGTTTTGATGCAAACCAACTGGCTCCCAACGCTGAGGGTTATTATCAAACTGATCAAACCTTATCATAAGAAACTAGCAAGCGATATTTAGATTGGGCAATGCCTTAGAGTGCGACTTCTCAATTTTTTTGTGTTAATCGAATTTTATTAGATTTATTATATGTTAAACAAATGGCGCCCAACGCTGCACTCATGAAAAAAGTGCCAACCGAATTGAAAAGTGTATTTTGGTGGTAACAACTAATAAATTCAGTTAGTACAATCATATTGAAATTTGACTCCTAAATATTTTGAGTGTTGCAACTAAAATTCAGTTGTATTAACTGAACTTTGTAGGGAAAACCAATACTCAGTTGTAGCAACCGATTTCTAGTCGTAGTAAACGAATTTAGGTCGTAGTAACTGAATTTAAGTTGGCAAAAGGCAAAACAATTATCTGTGTGTTATGTTTGCTAATAAACTTATTGAACCTGTGTCCTAAAATTTTGCAAAGCCTCATAATGGGCCTAAATATAAAGATCCTAGACAAGCGAATCGACATTTAGAATGTCCATTGAGAGCAGGGTCGTAGCCAAGGGGAGCCCCCAAACTATTTAGAATGTACTTATGGAAAGACACATTTTGGTATTTAAAAATTAATATAGAAAAATGTTTACAAAATTTAAAGATTGTTGTTATTGCTTAAAAAGTTTTCGAAATTCTTATTCGTTTTGAAACTTTTTTAATCCTGGTTTTAGTCTAGCAAAACATTTAATTGGAAAATAAAACTAAAAACTCTAACCCATTTGGTGACAAAAAAATGGAACGTTAAAATTTTCATTTCAAACTTAAGAAAAAACTAAAATGTTACAATTTGCAATATTGCTGGACAAAGAATATTTTAATATTTTATTATATTAATATTAAAAATTAAAAATTAATTTAAAGAAGAAAACAAAAACAATTTTGTTGCAAAATTATTCTAAAATTTCTATATAGTTAAAAAAACGGAAATAACTTTTCTAAGTTTATTTAATATATAAATCATTTTGTAACAAAGGCAATATTTTAAGAATAATTTTTCTGTTTGAAATTTTTTTTGTATTATCATAAAATTTCCTAATAAACCAAATGAAACTAAAAAAAAAAATTAAAAAAAAAATCAAATATTTTCTAAAAAAATGTTTATATTACAATATAAATTAAAATGTCATTGTCTTTTCCGGAATTCGAACCCGGAACCCTCTGATTGCTAGGCAAGCATGCTTCCTTGCAATCCCCATACGAAATATTAACATCTTGTTACCCGTGAAAACGAACTCCTAATTGGCATATTTTTATTACAGATCACTTCTTGTTGATGTAATGAAACAAGTGATTCTTTTAGAAGTTTTTCCATTTATTTTTGCTGGGTTATGTTAAATAACATTTTCAGTTAATTTAAACTGCAAACTATTTTGAATGTGTTTTTATTTGCATCTACAATTCGCATTAAAGTTACTTCATGTACTAACTGAAGAACTTTTTTCAGTGTGATTTCAAAATTGTTTGAAACTATTTTTGTTTAAGAAATAACTAAAAACGTAGTAAGATCGTAAGAATTTCCTGATCGATGAACTATAAACCATAACAATTAAAAACAAAAAAACTGGAAACAGTGCATTTATCACAGCAAATGTTTGAGTACATGAGCAAAAACTTGCGATTCCCCCCTTTTTTGTTGTAAATTTTTAATGCACTAAACAGAATTGTATAAATTGTGCTTATACTAGATATTCCAACTTTACCAAGGGCATGAGTTATTCATTGGTGGTATGGTGCTTTGACTTTTTTTGCATTTTCTGCTCCAAATTAAATTTCTTTTTATTTAGTTTTCGAGTATTAGAAAGAGAAAAAAAAAACAACCAAACGGAAAAACTTTGTAAAAGGAACTAACAGTTTTTTGCTGTTGTCTTCTATTCCCTCTAAACTCTATGTAAAAAACTGTTTTTATTTGCATCTACAATTTGCATTAAAGTTACTTCAAAACAAAAAAACAAATTTTAAGATTGACCCACTTTTGTGTTGTAGTGTAGTAGTTTGGCGTCGATGTTGTCTAAATTTCTAGTTGTTTGATGTTGTAAAGGGTCCGCTAAATAACTTTTTTTTTGAACTCCTGAACCAATTGGACTTTGTATGGCGTCATACTAAGGTCTTTATGCAAAATTCGTCTCAATGATGTCTCCGAAATGTTCAATTGTTGAGAACGACAGTGAATTGATGTTGATGGCGCTTCACGTACACTTTCTGCCACAGCAGCAATATGCCCGGGTGTACGCACTGTTTTTGGCTTTTCACGCTTTGGTTTATCGATGAGGATGCCAGTTTCTTTCCCTTTTTTCACAAGATAACGAACATACGGACCATATTCGTTCAGGGGAAGGATTAAACTAATTATCTGTCAAATCAGACATGAGCTAAGTGTTACCATTCACGAAATAAGCACTAGTTGAAAAAAAAAGTTAGATGGCGGACCCTTTAGATATGCTCTGATGCAATGTTAGCTAGAAGAAAAGGGAGGTGTCCCTTTCTGAATATTGGCCATTTAGAAGTCAAAAAATTAAGAAATGGTCATAGTTTTTAACTTTCAGATCCAAACCGATAAAAAAATGGGGGTAACTAGACTTGGGCGATACATTTACTAAAAAGGCTATTTCCATACCTCTGCTTGGTGAAAAGTTGTATGGCGGTTTACAAGTGAAACCAAATTTTTTTTTCAATAGGGTTTAAGTGCCGTTTAATGGAATTACGAGTAAGTTTTGAGAATGGTATTTAAAAAACGGTTTAATTTTGTACAATAATGGGGTACGAACATTAGATACTTATAAGAAATTGACATTAGTGCTGAGAAATTCGATTACTTTTCTATACTCGATACTACTCAATATTTTTAGTTTGGATTTTCAATAATACTCGATACTTTTAACGGGTTTTAAATTTAAAATACACTTTAGTTGTTTGCAAAAAATTTATAAAAAAAATGTTCACTTTTATTGAAAATTTTAATTTTAAAAATATATTTTTAAACTTTTTTACAAAATATGCAATGTTTTTTCTTTAAACTTTTTTTCCTCTAGCAGAGTTGTATTTTAATGCTAATTATTTTAGCGGAGTCGCATTTTTGTATTGTTTAAACTCTTAAAATATCGCGTAGTTGCTTTTAAGTATCGAGTATCCAAAAAAATAGGCAAATACTCGATATCCACTACTTATACTTTTACCACCACTATTTGACATACATTTTTGAAAATGCATGTTTTTTCGTCTGAAATTCAATATTGTATTTGAAATTGTCTAGCATATTGCTTAAACTGAGTTTCTTAGTAAAAGACGCATTCGAGTCGAAAACGCATGTTTTAATTTTTAACGCAAACATTTAATGAACTGTTTAAAAATTTTGGCAAATTTCACTGTTTTTTCGAATTTCTTTTTATAAAAAACATGATTTTGAGAGCATACCCAGCAAAAAATAACCAGGATTTGGAGAGCAGTAACTACATTTGTATGTAATAGCGCTTCGCCGCCTTGCATACTATAAAGCAATTGGGGAAGGCATTATGTAGTGCTTCCCAAAATGCCTTCTTTGAAGCAGTGAATAATGCTTACAATGAAGCGATAAGAATAAGCATACCATTAAGCATTAATGTTGTCGACATACAAAAAAAGCGCTTCTTATTGCCTAAGAAGGCATGAATTTATTGCTTGTAAGAGCACATGAAAGAAGCGCTTTTCACCTGCTTAAAAGATACATACCAAGTGGGATATCGCGAACAAAAATCATGCCTTTTGGATTTGCTTTGGAAGCGCTTCGTAATTAAATAATGCCTACCGGAAGCGCTTCTGGGTAAGCACTATTTTTTGCTGGGTAGTTAGGTATCTACAGTTAAACCTAACCGACTTTTAAACTAATTTTTTTTTATGAGTGTAGGAAAAAATTTTGTTTTTAATATCAAAAATGAGCTATTTTAAAGATATAATGTCGAAAAGATTTTTTTTTTTTGTTAAGAAACTTTAAGAAACAAATTAGTTGACATTGATTTACTAACAATTCGTGCATTTTAAATTTGCTTTTGATTATACCATAAAAGAACAACCCACTGTTATAAATGGCATCCAATGGTAATTAATTCACCTTCGACGATCCGATTTAGGCAAAACTTAACTATTATTTCTCCTAACCTTTTCTTTAATATATTGTATATAGAGAGGAACCAATCCCAAAATATATTAATTGAATTGTTAGGAAATTGTGGAGCTTCATTAATGGTATGTTTTTTAGAATACCTTCACTTTTGGGGTCTAGTTATGTACCCTATATTTAAAGTGCATACAAATATAATGCTGGCTGGCTGGCTGACTGACTCTGCCTGACTGCCTGCATCCTTACTACCATTTCATTTCTCTGTTTTGATAGTAATCAACACTAGTTTGAGGCCACACAATAAAAGCGGATGCTATTATTTATTTTGTTGTTGACATTTTCTTTATAAAGTATTCTCTCTTGATTACATTGGATGATATGTATGACCCATTGAACTCGTGAAATAATGGTTAACTTGTTATTATATTTTGATGACATAGAAGGTTTTTAATTAAATCTGTGATAGAATAGATGCTATAAATGATGGAAAGGTTTTTTATTTTAAAGTATCATAGACTAGCATTTTTTTTAACTGTTTTGTTTTAACTACACACAGAAAACAGTTTTGTAGTTGCAACCGAATTATTTGCCAACCGAATTTTTATGGTTCCACGTACTATCACTATTATTAAATTTTAATACTATTGTAACAACCGACATTTATTTACAAATTTCTAATTTTTATTGTAACAATTGAATATTTTATGTTCATGGACTATAATATTCTATAAATAGATTCACATATGCGTTCAACAAAATTTTTTTTATTAATAAAAAAATTGTATGCCTCGAACCGGCGATCTTCCGTTTGTCAGGCAAGTACTTTACCTATAGACTAAACCCAATTTAAATGTTTTTTTTTTTTAATTTCAAACTTGAATATTTTCTAGTTTAAAATTTAAATATTTGTCTAAAAATAGATTTGTACACTCACAATATTTTTTCCGTTAAGACAACTGAATATACACAATAAATTAACTTAAAATCAGTTAAAAAAAAATGACTACTTACTTTTCGTTTAAAACAATTGTATTTTTAGTTTATTTTGAACTGTTGAAAATTAATTGACAAAATCAATAAAAACAATAGATTGTTTTCGTTTATTTTAATTCTCAATATAATATAAATAACAACTTTTTGTTTTAAATAGAAAATTTTAACTGAATATTTTAACTATTACCGAAAGTCCGGTTTTTGTTTATTTTGTTTATTGAATAACAGACAGAAAGTTAAAAAATATATTTCTTTGGTTATTTTACTGTATATTCCATTGAAACAACTTTACCGATTAAATTTTTAAATAACTGTTGAACTTTTATGGAAAAGATCTTGTGAGTGTAGTATGTACAACAGAAATTCGGTTGCTGATTTCAATATTTTTTAGAGTTACCAAAATTATAAAAAAATTAATATTGTATATTATTTTAAAATTATTTTATTAATAAAAACTCTTATGCCGCAACCAGGATTCGAACCGGTGACCTTCTACTTGTCAGGAAATGCTTTACCTCTAGCCCAAACACAATTTGAATTTGTATTTTCAAATTTCTACCAGGAATAGTTTTTTCTTTTAAGTTTAAATACGAGGGCGGGTCAATAAGTCCATGACTTTTTGAATGAAACACAGTTTTTTTTGCAAAAAAAAAATTATTTTTCAACCTAATCTTCTTTTAGCTCAATACACTTAGTCCAACGTTTCTCCAATTTTTGTATCCCTTCCAAAAAATAGGATTTTTCGAGGTCCATATGGGGTCGTTTTTTTTTAAATCCTCGTTAAATCGGTCCAATAAGTTGGCCTAATATTCACCGTTTATTGTTTTTCCCTTTTAAAGGTAATCGATGTTTATTATCCTGCGTCCATCTCAAAATAACTGTTGCCATCACCTTATTGGCCACGATTACGTTTATGGTCAATTGAGAGCAAACGCGGCACCCATCTTGCAGACAGCTTTCTTAAACCCAACTGATCATTTAAAATCGAAACCACACTGCCATACGAAATGCCTATGGCATCAACCATCTCACGCACTTTTACTATTCGATCGGCCAACACCATATCGTTTTTCGACATTTTCGGCTGTATTGACCTCAATTGGCCGTCCAGAACGTTCAGGGTCATTTGTACTTGTGCGACCACAACGAAAGTCAGTGAATTACTTTTTTACCATTGAAATCGATGCTGCAGAGTCCCCAAAGTATTTATCAAGCTTTTCTTTGGTTTGATTGACGGTTTTTTTTTCGCAAAAAATAATGTTTAATGAGCACTCGAAATTCACTTTTTTCCATTTTTTTTGTATGTTTTGAACAGCTGTTAAACGCAAAGTAAATGAAGGAACTTGCTCAAAATTTGACAGTAGTCTATTAACAGGTGGTACTTAATGGGAGCAGTGTTGCATTTCATATAACTACGAGGGAAGTTCGAAAAGTCACGGACTTATTGATACGCCCTTGTATAAATGTCTAAAAATAGATTTGTACGTACAACAGAAATTGGGTAGCTAATCTTAATATTTTATTAGACACAGTTACCAAAACTAATAAAAAACTTTATATTATTTTAAAATTGGTAAAGAAAACTAATATTTTAGATAGAGTGATTCGATTTTAACTGCAAATATTTTATTCAAGGGGTAAAATCTCTGAAAAGTGTTGGTGGTTTTTTCAATATTGATTAGGAAAACCAATATTTTGAATGATGTGACTGTGTTTAGGTTAATTTTATATATTTTCTGTTTACAATATAGTTTAATTATTCTGACGATGAATTTTAAGTACTTACAATTAAAATTATTGAATAATGATTACATTTTGTTGGCTACCATGGAATTCCAACCAATTTATTCTCTGTGTGAAATAGAGAAGTTTTAATAAATTATTATCCTTGTGAAGTTAAAAAAAAATTTGAGGAGCTAGGAAGCAATTAAGGTATTGATTATTCATTGTTGACCGGGTAAAAAACCTTTTAAAAATATATTAAGCTTATATTATCGTAATAACACTTATTGAAAAAGATGCTCTTCATTTTCGACTCCTTTATAAAAGGACCATTATAAAAACCTTCATTAATAGTTATCCAATATTTCTTAATTTTCGACTCCATAATAGTAAATTCGACTCCATATTACTAAATTCGTAGTCATCATTCACTTAAATATTTGTTTGTTTTATTATCATTACAGGGTTTCCTAGAGGATCATCCATGTACCAACACACCACCTGACACTATGTACGCCCTATTATGGTCAATGTGTGCTGTATTTGGTATAGTTTTTGTTCTTTTGGGTAAGTACCTTTTCGAATACAAAAAATTACCTAACAACTAACATGGTGGAATACAAATACATACCATAACATTTGTATTGTATATAATTTGGCACAAAGTTCACCCTACTATATAAAATAGCCTGAAGGTCGTTTCTTGACACATTCACAACTGGTGTACAAGATAATTTTGTGTGGGCAGAAATTTAAAGAATTAATTGTTTTGAAATTAATTGAAAGATTTTCAATTTCATATGGTTTAAAAAGTTTTGTTTCCATTAAATTAATAAATGGTCCCGGAAAACGGCCCACCAACATAATTCTTAAACCAAATATGAGCTAATACTGAAATTTTTTTTCGGACATAAAAATAATAAGACCATGGCGTACTCAGAAGAAAGTTTCAACAGAGTTTCTCTGGTGAAGCTTTTCGGTGTGATAGGGAGACGAGGATGAAGTGGACGATAGGGAGAGAAGGATGAAGTGGACGGCCTTAGCCGATTGTAGGATATCTCAGACATAATGGCCGCTACCTAATCTAATGCGAACAAGAACTCTTTTTGATTTTGGTGTTCGGACAATGAGTTTGTTTATAGGAATTTTCAAGGGCCACTGTGTGATAGGCAGAATTGTTATTCGCTAGCTTCACTACCGTGCGGGTCACTTAAGGAGCTACTGGGACGAGGACAAAACAGAGCAGCATCTGTTTTGCGAGTGTCCGGGATTGAAGGAGCAGCGACTCAGACATCCAGATGATATGGAAAGTATGCAGGATGTATGTCTAGTTTCGCGGACTTTTTGAGGTTATTTCTCACTCTATATGACCAAAGGAATATTTACTGACCCAATAGAAAAATCTACCCTTCCTGCTAAAATTTTCCCAAGAATTTCGTCATTGCCAGAATCAACCGTTTCTCAAACTTACGAGAGTAATTTAAAAGCGATTTTATCGTGCCGATGTTTTTTAATCATGTCGGAAAACTGAAAATTATTAGCGAATCCCCACATAATCTCAGTATTCAAAGATAGGGAAAGCGTAGTTAAACATAATTTTGGTAATTTTTTGGATACTAACAAGGAAGATACACAGAGATCAAAACATCGGTTTTAATGAAACTTTTATATGTTGTAAAAATAAAAGTTTAAAGCTTTCGTTTTTTTTAATTTGTCCTAACTTGGATTTTAAAGAATTTTCACTAAAGCCCTTTTTGGTAGTTTGTTTCTTTGTTTCTTTGTTTCTTTGTTTCATTGACGTGCGCCAAAACTCTCCTTTGTACAAGGTCCAATAGCTCCAAAATAGACTTTGGTTTTTTGATCGTAAATAGGTAATATAAAAAAGAGATCGAATTAAGTGAAGTATTTCTTACACCGTTTCAGGAAATTAAGGCACTTAAATACTTCTTTCAAATACGTGCTTAAATTTTGAATCTCGCTCCTAGACGAGGACAAGAAATTCTCATTGAGTTTGTGATTTAACATAACAAATATCTCTAGAAATTCTAATAACAAAGTCCCCTGAAGATTTCCTTAGGCAGGAATGAAATCCGGATAGGGACACGCCTACATCAGATTGCTTTTCACAATTTGTTAAATAAGTTTTGGGACTTTAGCACATTTAATTACTATAAATGCAATTAATGTTTATCCCGATGAAAATAAATTTAATTAACAAATATGCAGGTGCTTGTGCAAATTTAAATGTAACTGACACTAATAGAAAACATATGATTTTCTATTGTTGATTTACTTGAATAAACGTCACTACATTGCTAGGTCTGTCAAAAAAACAGAGTAGTATTTGGAAGATGACAAAGCCAATTGTGACAATTTTTTGTTGTTGTTTTTGTTTTTTCTTTGATATTTTAAATTTTGAATCTCGCTCCTAGACGAGGACAAGAAATTCTCATTGAGTTTGTGATTTAACATAACAAATATCTCTAGAAATTCTAATAACAAAGTCCCCTGAAGATTTCCTTAGGCAGGAATGAAATCCGGATAGGGACACGCCTACATCAGATTGCTTTTCACAATTTGTTAAATAAGTTTTGGGACTTTAGCACATTTAATTACTATAAATGCAATTAATGTTTATCCCGATGAAAATAAATTTAAATATCAAACTTAATTTTCGGACCTCAGGGCACATTGGGACCTCAGAGCACATTGGGCTTTGTGTGCATTAAAGTCTCGACCACATTTGCACGACTCCACTTGGAGATTATAGAAAGGTCTGATTGAGTGTGTCATTCATAATCTACCTTTTTCCTATAGCCTCCTTAAGGCTTGGCATACGATTGAAGGAAAATGAGTAGATAGGGTTAAAGAAGGTCATAAAGAAAGACAAGAAATAGGGAAGAAGAAAGAAAAAAAAAACCTTTCGGTATTCCTAAATTCAGCTTAAACTCTTCGGAAGAGCACCTATCTATCACAGGAAGTTATTGCGATTCTGAGAAGGCCTTGAAATAAACAATTCGCTTTGAAACAATTGCGCAGTGGCACAAACGTACGAAACATCGAGAGCAACCACTTTTCTCTCACCAAAACGGGGGATAGACCGACTCCAACGCTCCGAAAGGTACGCTGAAAGGTCTCCCGTAGAACGCCCTATACGAAAGTCATACCAAGTCATGCTGTCGATAGCGAAAAATTGTTAGATAATTTACACGATGACTCTAAAACAATATATTTATCACATTCGAGAGCGCAGACTATATTGCGATTGGGCGATCATTTTTAGGGGTTACTTGACGCAACATTTTTACGCATTGGCAAACTTCCACAATTGGCACCCTTAAACAGATTAAGATTTAAAACATTAAATTGAGCAATACCGTCAAGATTGGGTGCCAAATTAATAAATAAAAAAATTCCCTGACGATTACTGTCGTACAATAATCTCAAAGCATAACATAATAGCTAAGAGTTCACAAGATTTATATTTAAGTAAAAAATAATGGTACCTTGATATTTGTATCTTTTAATAGTATAAAATTGTGCCTTTCATTTGAGCAATTACATTATTGGACTGATTGTTCCAAAGTTATACTAAATTTTGTAAAATTTTGAAATCAATAAGCCAGTTAAGAAGTTAATATGACTTCTAGTCTGTATTTTTTTAGTAACCCTCCTGAATTTAATTTTAGTAAACCCCTCTTTAAGTTTTAATTAGATCTTAATGACAGAGTACCATTTATAGAAACAAGGATTGCACTCATTTAGAACACTGACTCTTCAGAGTAATTTAAACTAACTGAAGTCCTTGTACACATAATGTTTAAATGTAGGTTGGCATGATTTAATGAAATAATTGTGTAGTTAAAAGTTTGAAATTTATGAGCATTTATGTTATGTATTAATTAGCTAATCCTTAATAATAAAAATATTATTCTATTATAATCATTATTATCTTTTAGGTTATCGTTGTTTACGAGCTGTGGGTTTTCTAACTGGAGCCTTCATTGGCATTAAGGCGGTAGCTATGATGCGTCTCTATGTTACAGGATATTTGGGTGAACCAGCAGATGCCTGTTCATCATTGGTGGGTGGTTTAATAGGAGCGGTATTAGGTTCTACATATCCAATAGCTACATTCTTTATAAGCGCTTTTGCGGGTGTTATTATAGCGGGAGCAGCTATGGCAGTGTGTGTTGCTACTATGCCGGATAATGAATTTGGTGTTAGTTTTTGAATTGTGTATTTAAATTAAAATCATTTTTGTGTTAATTATTTTTTTCTTTATTAGCAAGCTGAAATCACTGTGGCTTTAATTGGTGGAGCTATTATTTGTTCAGTTTTAACTCTCTGCAGTGCTAAATATATTACAATACTAACGACAAGTGTAGTAGGTTCAGCCATGATTATATGTTCAATTGATTTCTTTTTACATGGATTAATGTTAACCAAATGGGTGAGTAGATTACTTTTAAGATAAACACATGGCACCCAACGTGGAGCCTTAAACTATGGTCTTGAGTATTGTACACCTTTTGTAACTGTAATTCAGAAAATATCGATTGGAATTCCGAATATTGAAATTCAGAAATTCCATTTAAGATCCAGAAAACATCAATTAAAATTTAGATTTTCCATTCGAAATTCAGTCAATTATACCATTTGATTCGATTCGATTTACCATATCCAGTGAAACTCAGAATTTCCGTTAAAATTCAGATAACGTCAATTGAAATTTAAGAATTTCCATTTGAAATTCAGAAAATATAAATTTAAAATCAGATTTTCCTTTTGAAATTCCAAAAATATCAAGTGAAATTCAGAATATCCATTTGAAATTCAGAAAATATCATTTGAAAATCGTAAACTATCATTTTAGAAACTCATCAATTGTAATTCAGAAAATAACAATTAATATTCAGTAATATTTATTGAAATTTAGAAAGTATCACTTGAAATTCAGAATATATCAACTGAAATTCAGAAAACATTTTATTTCAGTTTCAATTAATATTTTCTAAATTTCAAATGATCTCTTCTAAATTTCAAATGATATTTTCTGAATTTCAACTGAGGTGTTTCTGAATTTCAATTAGCATTATATTTTCTGAATTTCAAATGATATTTTCTGAATTTCAAATGATATTTTCTGAATTAAAAATTATATTTTCCAAATTTAAAATGATATTTTCTGATTTCAAATGGATATTTTGAATTTCAATTGATGTTTTCTGATTATCAAATAGAATTTCTGAGGTTCAATTGATATTTTTAAAATTTGATATTTTCTGAATTACAGTTGCAAAGGGTATACACACAGAGAAATGAAGTGCCAACCGAATTGAAACATGCATTTTAATGGTAACAACTATTTTGGGTGTTGCAACTAAAACTCAGTTGAATTAACCGAACTTTGTTATGAAAACTGACGTTCAATTGTACCAACCGACTGAAATTCGTAATAACCGAATTTGAGTAGTAGTAACTGAATTTTTGTTGGCAAATAGCTAAATTTTTTTCTGTGCGTAGAAATTATCATTAAATTTCAAATGGGAATTCTAAACTTCAATTAATATTTTCTGAATTCCAAATAGAAATTCTGAATTTCCATTGACATTTTCTGATTTACAATTGCAAAAGGTGTAAAACTATTAGTTAGTAAACTCTAACTTTTTGTATAGATCTTTGATATGAAACCTCATCCTAATCCACCGGCCTGTTATGGCGGCATATTAATATTTGCCTGGCCCGTCAGCATTATCATAGGGCTAATGATACAAAGTTTTATCACTGCCTGGGGTATTGATCATCGAAAGAGAGTCTTTCAAAAACGTCATCAACAATTACAGCGTATGCATACCAGGCCTAGAGAAACACGCGAAGAAGCAAGACAACGTAAATTCCGTTATTTATATCAAGTTCGTACCGCCAGAGGTGATATTATATCACAGGTAAGTTAAAAAAGATAAATCAAGTGAGAAATTATATCATACACTCGTAGAAATAGATAAAGCTACTAAAAATTAGTTAAAAATGGAGTTGCAGAAAAATTTGCTAAAATTAGGATATTTTTTGTTTGCTAAATATAAAAATAAGAACAGTTAAAATAAAGCTGTAAACTTTAAACATTTTTATTGATATTCGAGTTGAATTTTAGTTAATTGAAAGTAGCTATTTACTCTGCTAAAATTAGCAAAAACTTTTACTAAATATTTTTTACTAACAAAAACTGTAATATCAATACATTTTCTATATTCGACTTAAATTTAGTACAAACAGTTTATTTTTTTCTAAAGTCCATAGAAATGTTTGCTAAAAAATTGTAGATTGCTGATTTCAGAAGGTCAGAGTTTTATTCGCATTAGAAAAAAAGATCTAAAAAAACTCTGATTATTTTTTTGTCTACTAATATTTAACAAATTTTTTTTTGCTGATTTTAGCAGATTTATTTGTTACTTTTAATTAACAAAAATTTAGCTCAAATATAGCTAAATATTTGTAGATTCAACAGATTTATTTTTGCTATTCCTATCTTATTAACATTTATCAAAAAAATCTGCTAACTTTAGCAGTTTTTTTCTGCAACGTCATTTGTAACTAATTTTTAGTGGTTTTAGCAAATTTTTACCAATTTTTTTTTTTCAATTGGTGCAATTAAAACAGATTTTGTAATATTCAATTTCGTTCGCCATTTCAGAATTTTGTTTCGGCTTTACAAAAACGTATACAATTAAGCGGCACTGAAACTCCTTCAGAACGTTCTTTAAAAACTAGTTCCAATGAACGTAATACCTTTCGCAGCGATCGTACTCATTTCACTACTATACCACCCGATTCGGATATGTTTGATAAAATTGAAATAGTACGTGATATAGCATAACACTCGGTTTATAATTATATGTAAAGATTTTCAAAATATCATTACATATACAATACATAAATTTATACATGCTTAAGCATGGTTGTTACAAAAAAGAAAATATAAAATGAAAAAAAAAGATCTATTGAACAGCTTTATATTGATTGGTTTCCCTTAAGGAAACCCCAAACAAAATCAAGAAACACTCAATATGTTTTAGATGGTTTTAACCTTAAAAAAAACTAAAGAAATTTAAATTTTTCTTATAATTTACAAAAAAAGTGATTACGCTTTTAAGCGATTTTTATTAAATATACTTTTCAATATTGTTTCCTATTATTTAATTTTAATTTTACAAAAAAAAAAAAGAAAACTTCTATAATTAAAGAAAAATATTCCTAATTTATAAACAGGGATTAAATTTAATTTCTAATTAAGTATTTACTAAACAAAAATAAATTACTAAAAAATACCAAAGAAGAATTAAAATTAACAAACTTTTAAGTTTTAATTGTGTTTAAAAACTTGAAATTGTACTTTGAATGCTTTGGGAAAAAAATATTTATGTACACTCCGGTTCACTTATTTAAAGGCATTAAAAAATCTATGTTCATCATCCTGTATCTTTTCCAATTTTTAACTGATTGTAATACTATAAAATAGAATTGGAAGCTAGACACCTTTAGATATAAAAAAATTATGCCAATAGTGGATTTTTACCTTTACAACTTTTTTTTGAGCAATTTATTAAAAAAAGTCCAAAACTGTGCTATTTTTTTTGATTCACTTGAATAAAGGCACTTTATTATTTATTTATAATTTTTAAAGTAAGCGATGATTTTTCGTAGGGAGCGTTTGTTTATTACAATTTATTGCATCTTAATAATTTTACAAGTCAAAATGGCAAGAAAAAAATTTTAAATTTGTCGGAAAAAATTAAAATCGATGTTTACCGTTCTGAAGGTTATTCTAACCGCGCAATAGCTCAAAAAATTTGACGAAGCCCAACAGTTGTTGACAATTACATTAAGGACCCGGAAAAGTATGGAAAAAAATTTAAAGGAAAGGTTTAATTGTCTTTATCTGCGTATGAGAAAAGAAAAATCATAAGAATTGCATCTAATTCTGCCTTTTCCTTATCAAAAATAAGAGCTCAAGCTGGAGTGAAAGCGAGCAAGTCAACAGTACGCAGTGAAAGCGAGCAAGTCAACAGCGGCTTCAATTCGCAAGAGACTACATGGTATGTGCAGCAAAGAGGTCATGTAAATGACTGGAGAACCGTAATATTTACGGATGAAAAGAAGTTTAATTTAGATGGGCCTGATGGCTACAACTATTATTTTCATGATCTGCGGAAAGAAAAGCGATTTTTGAACCGACATCACAGCCGAGAGTGCGGCGTTATGGTGTGGGGTGCTATTACGTACTATAGCACCATCGATCTTGAATTTCAAAGTGCAAAAATGACTGGTGCAAGCTATAAAACGTTATTGGAATCGGCTTTTCCGAAGTTCAGTGAACTATTTGGTCCCATATCTTGGATATTGCAGCAGGATAATGCTCCTATACATAACGCGAGAGTAGTTAAGGAGTTCATTTCAAGCCAGAATGTAAATATTCTTGATTGGCCACCCTATTCTCCTGATCTAAACATTATTGAAAATGTCTGGGGTTAGTTATCTCGTAAAGTCTATGTAGGAGGAAGACAATTCGATGACAAGGAGTCACTAATTCAGGCCATTAAGGATGCTTGGTATCAAATTTCGTTGGATTACATTAATTCGTTTTATCTGTCAATGAAAACCCGTATATTTGAAGTTATTAAAAACAAAGGTGGTTGTACCCACTACTAAGAACTCTTTAATAAAGTAAAATTAATTACAAAACAAGAAAAACCGTTCTTCATTAAATTTAATTAAAATGCCTTTATCCAAGTGAACCAAAAAAAATAGCAATTTTTTTAACTTTTTTTGATAAATTGCTCAAAAAAAGATCTTTAGATAAGAAACTGCTGCTGCCAGGATGTTTTTTATATCTCAAGATGTCTAGCTTCCATTTTCATTTTATAGTTCTGCAATCGGTTAAAATTGCAAAAGATACAGGCTGCTGAATATGGAATTTTTAGTGCCTTTAAATAAGTGAACCGAAGTGTATGTAGTTAAAATGTAGGCATATTTTTAGTATAACTTTTAAACCCCATATGCATAATCATTTTATAAAATTTATAATACGTTTTTTAAATGATTTTATTATGAACATTTTATAAGAATTGTTGCAGAAAGTTTTCCAAAATTATGAACTTTTCACAAACTTGATTTAATATTTTTGCTTAATTTTTCAAATTAAATAGAATTTTTTGGGTTTAAGAAAATTCCAAATGAATTTGATGTGTCGTATGATGTTACCCAACCTTGGACGACTTTTTTTTATCAATTATAACACTTATCGATGTTTTAATTGAGACAATTCGTATAAAATCTTGAGAAACAAAAATAAAATTAGAAATTAAAAAAAATTGTTTTAAATCCAATTTTTAGGGAAACTCAAAGCAAAGTTAAAACAATTTAGGATCAAACCATAATAAAAATGTCAATTTAATAATTTAAAGTCGGAAAAAATAATCAATTTCCTATTTGCAGCCACATTTTATAAATTTTTTCTTAGTAACTGAGAGTATTGCAATCTCTTTATTTTCTAAACTCTTTAATCCTTACTACAATCAAAAATTAAAAATTTTAGGAAACTGTTATCCGGAGTTGCCAAATGATTATTTGAAGAAATCAATTTTTGATGCGACTTTTTTTTAATTTTTTAAAATGTATTACATTTTTGATTGTTATGATTTGAAAATTCTACGCTTTATTTTTAAGATAATAGATGGTCAATTGCACACAATTTTTAAAAATCTAACCGATCGAAAAGATGCTAAATTGTATTCCGCTTTTACTGAAAACATTAATATAGACTAGTTTTTATAGAAATAAAACTACAATTAGGCCGAGTTTTTATGACGTAGATTATCTCTAAACTTAGATTAACGAAGTTTATAAATGGAAAACTGCTTCTGAAATGTGGTTTATATTGTTTTATTATGATAAAGACTAAAATTTTCAGCAAGATGAAGTGGATCCTACAATTTTTTGTTATTAAACTCGGAATTTGCAGACAAAGTTCGTTGTCGGTTTAACGAAACCGAATTTAACTGACATCCCAAAAACTCGACCCTATAAAAATTATAATGACAATTTTAAAAACTTTTCAAAAACCACGATATTTTACCAACAAATTCTAAAAATTGCATAACATTTTTGAAAATCTAACCGAGTGAACCTTGATTTTTTTTTTTTTTTAAACATAAAGCCGAAAAGATGCTAAAATGTATTCCGCTTTTACTGAAAACATAAATATTGACTAGTTTTTATAGAAATAAAACTACACTTAGGCCGGGTTTTTAGGTTGTAGATTAGCTCTAAACTTAGATTAAAGAAGTTTATAAATGGAAAACTGCTTCTGAAATGTGGTTTATTTTGTTTTATTATGATAAAGACTAAAATTTTCAGCAAGATGAAGTGGTTCCGAAAATTTTTTTATTAAACTCGGAATTTGCAAAGTTCGTTGTCGGCTTAACGAAACCGAATTTAACTGACATTCCAAAAACTCGAACTTATAAAAATTTTAATAACAATTTTAAAAACTTTTCAAAAACCACGATATTTTACCAACAAATTTTAAAAATCGTTAAACTTAAAAGAATAATATTTCATATTTTTGAATAAAGATTTGTGCAACAAATTATACAAAACTACATTTTTTTTAAATATCTTCAATCGTCTAATGCTCATATTCTGTCAAAGTTTCAACTTTGGTTCCTAATATTTTCACTAGAGGGCGCTTTAAGGGGTAAAAAAAATACAAAATTGTAAAAAACGAAAATTGCGTTTACCTTGGAATTTTTTTGAATATTTCCTCTTCAGTATAGCCAATTAATTTCAATTTATGATTTCAAATTTTTTTTTTTTCTCATTTGCGATTTTTTAAATATCGCGGTTATATTTACATCATTTACCATTTGCATATTTTGCTTAATTTATTTTGCATATTTTGCTTAATTTTTCGAAATTAAACCGCTAAATCATGCAATTTTTTTTAAGATTATAAATCTACACCAAATTATCTTTCATTTGAATATAATCATGTCGGTGTTTGTTTCAGGATATTTTACCGGTATTGCAAGGAATTGAAAATTTAGCATGTTTAGTAAAAACAATTTACAATTTTATCACTATGCGTGAACTAAACATTCCACTAGACTTATTTTTGTATTAAAATTCCAATTCCATTGAAAATATCGGGAAATAATTAGAAAAGAAAAAAATTTTATATAAAAAATATGATATGAATTTTGAGCTAAATCTACCTTTTTTATTGACGACGAAAGTTTGCCTGTTATTTTATGTTTTTAGCAAGATTTTCTTGTAAAAGAAGTACAATTTTTGTATTTATTTCATAATTTTTTTAAGTCAAACCAACATATTTATGCTAAAACTATAAGGCAACAATGTAGTTGTCTACCTTTTAAATTAACGGTAGTTGTCTACCTTTCAAATTAACGTTATTTTTAGGGGAATTTGTTTTTAAATTAATTTTAGTTTTTTTTTAAATCAAAACGCTAAAATGCCGAACTAAAGCTGGTCCTTATTTATAACGATATTTAAAAAAAAAAATGATATCGGGACTAATAACGGTAGGGACAACCAAGCGTATTTTGAAAAGAAAGCATTTTCAAACTTTGAAAACGAAATTTTCAATTTCAAATTGCATTATCTTTGCATTAGTCATCGAAATCCTTATACATACATATTTACTAACATATATTTTACAGTAATTTAGGTAGTCACTTTAAAATTAATACGATTTTTTTTTTGAATATTTAGAATTAAACGGTTTAAAAAAAAATAACTTGCATTTAATATAAATGTTGGCATTTATTTTTATAATTTAGAAGATCTTAATTTTGAATTGAGCAAAAAATAAAATAAAAAAAAAAACAATAAAGTCCTGGTGAATTTAAATTTAAAACACTTCCAAAATGAAAACAAAAAAAAAATAAATAAAAAATAAAAATTGTAAATATTAAAAAAGCATTTTATCTTTAGATTAAGAATAAATAAAATTTAGAAACAAAAAAAAAATATTGAATATAAAAATTGCTCATTAAATATAAATAAACACAAAAAAATAAATAAAAATTATAATTAAGAAATTATAAAGTTTAAAATGAATGATTTAAAAATAATAAAAAAACTAAGTAAATCGATTACGATTCATTTAAAGTTAGCATGCACACTGAGATAAAATATTCAAATTATTATTTAAAATTAAAAAAATTAAAAATCGATTTAAAAAAATAGATATTATAAAATTTACAATTACCAATGTTTTGCAATTCAAAGTGAAATTAAACTCTATATCACAATTTAACAGAATTCTCACTTTTTTCGATTTCTTTTTTAACTTTTTTCAATCAATATTTTGCAAGCTTAAATTTCAAAAGGAAAAAAAAAATTTTAATTGATAAATACATTTTGCACTTGTTCAACAAAAGGGCCATAACCATGGCAAAATCATTTAAAGGTAGACTTATAGGAAAACACGTGGTCGGCTAAGTATTGTTTTGCCGTATGTATGCGGCAAAACCTATGCATATACGGCAAAACAATACTAAGCGACAATACGACATTCTCTTCATTGAAAAAAATGTAAACAAAAACGTACCCCAAAATGTTAAACAACTCAAAAGAAAAAACAAAACTACATTAAATTAAATTTAAAATCAAATCAATTTGTTTAATATTTGAGATATTTTTGTAATTTACCTCTATTAAATTCGGACGTTTTTTTTTTTTTTTGAGTTATCAAATGTAGATGGCGGTATAAACAATACACAAATTGCCAAGTTATAGAAAGCGTTTAGCCCGAACGCTTGAAAAAAGTATGCACCACAATTGTTGAGAGGGTGACTGATGAAAACGTCTTCCAGTGGGCGCAAGAATCGCCTTGTAAAAACAAGCCAGAATCACGCGCTCAATGAAGTAAGCACCCCGATGGTAGGTCGGGATTATTGTAAACAAACCGATGGGCATTGAAAAATGCCTACTTCCACAGAATACCTCTGTAACAGTGAGGGGTTGTGTTGACAACAATTAACGTTAACTTCAATTAACGTTAACTTCAAAAAATTTTCATTTTTCTTTCTTTTTTTTCTTTTTTTCCTTTTCTTTTTTTTATAAAATTTAAAATGATTAGAAAAATTATAAAAGGTTAGACATATTCGATTCTTTAATAAAATCAATTAGGTCTAATAAGTCCTCTTTATTAAATGACTTAAACAAGTCGAGAAGACAAATATATTTATCAAAAATTTTATCATAATACTTGTCGCAAAAAAAATCAAATGGTTGGCATTTTCAATAACACCACAAGAATCACACAGGTTGCAGTCAATTGCATTTATCCTCCATAAATATAGTTTGTCATAGGCATGACCAGACATTAAACGGTTTATTAGCTTAGTTTCGCCAGGATCGATTGAGAGCCCCCGGTACCAAGGCCTCTCTGGAATGTCAGAGTTAAAAGAGAAAAAGAACACCCCCTTACTTCTAGAAATCTCCGAGTAAGAGAGATTCCATTCCTCTTGCAGAGAATTACGAATTAATCTCAGTGCCCAATCCGTCGAATAATCCACATTTATAGGAGCACCATTGTCCAAAGCCAATCTGGTCAATTCTTCAGCCCTTTAATTCTGATGTTGGCTTAAATCATTTAATCCGTGATAATATTTGTTATTATTGTTATCATTTGTTGCTAACATAATAGCGGTTTTTATTCTTGGTGTTATATTTACTTCGTGTTTTATTTACTACGACTTGTTAACTACAAAGCGTGAGTGTCTTTTTTGATGTATGTTAAATTTATACGCCAGCTGATTTTTGTTGTTCGCCACATATGTATTAAAAATGATTTTAATTTAAGAAAAATGAAAAATTTACAGAAAAAGAAAACATCACAAATTTGTTACTGCAAAATGCAAAATGCTTTCCTTTTAAACTGGGTTTTTTGATATTTTTTATTAATTTTTAAGTTTTTGCAATTGTTAACACAAAATACATTTTTTTTGACGGCAGAAAAGTCAGCTGTTTTTTTGCTGATAAATTTATCACGCGTGTTTATCACAGTTTTTTGTGTGGTATTTTGCCACAGCGTGGAAAATTTTAGAGCAATACATTTTGTCGGTGATTGCACAGAAAATTTCATATAGACGCAATCGAACAAATAAAAAAACAACAAATATTACATTATTCAAAAAATAATGAATACCAAGAATGAATACCGCTAATGTTTATTTTGAGTTTCGTTTTATTTGTTATCGTTTGAATTTCAATTTAAATATTGTTTTTTTTTTTATTTTTATTTGAATTGTAAACAATATTTTAAATACTTTGATGCTTTTTTTTTGTTGATATTCAGGGGTGTGCAAAATATTGAAAATTATATGAACTCTCCCTGGTAAGGTTGCCGTTATAGTTTTGCCATGGTCATAACTAAAAAAATTTTAAAATCCATTTTTTGCAAGAAAACGACATACAGTGGTCATCTCTATCCACTGTAATGGCGTCAAACAATCAAAATTTCTCAATTTCCTTCAGATCAAGATATATTTATATAGGTAGTCTTACTAGAACAACAACTACAACAAACAACTGCAAACAATACAAAAACAACAGGGTTTTGACATTTCTTTGTCCTGTATCTTGAGTACAAAGAAATGTCAAAACCATGTAAGAAATGTCAAAGCCAGGTAAGAGGAAGATAAACAGCTGGCCTACTAATCCTACCTATATAAATTTATCTTGCTTCAGATATTATATTAGTTTCCAGAAAATTTTAAAAATTAAATGTTTTCGAATTGTTTACAGTGTGTATTAAAACTTTTTATATATAATTTTAGTTATTTTCGTAACTTTATACCGTACCAAATAAATAAGAAAAAACTATAAAAAAAAATAATCTTGAAAAGTTCAAAACTATTTTAATTTAACATTTCAAAAAGATATGCATTTTTTTTTTGTGTTATCATTAACAAAAACTATATAATTTTATAAGTGAGATCATCAGTACAAAAATAAATATTTATGTTTACTATAATTTGTTAAATTTATTGATTTATTTTTTAATAGTAATAATAACACTGTGCTACACAGAAAAATCACTCGACAAATGACCTAGTGTAGATTGTAAGTCTAGATGAGTGTATTACAAAACCCGGTTTGAGATGTTGCAATATACCCTCAAATTTTCGAGATATGTACCGATAAAAGAGAATTTTTTGAGACATTTATTAATCAGTCATATTCTAAATTCAGTATTTCTAAAAATATATACTAAAAAGGCAACAACTAGTCTAGTCTGATTTTAAGAGAAAAACATTTATTCTTCTTCTTAACCTCAACATTTATTAAATATACTTTCATTATACAAGTTTGATATAATTTTTATTAAAAGTAAAAATTATGTTTTTTCCGACCTTTAATTGTGCAATAAAAATGAAAATTATTCAAGTTCGAGGCCATACTCTATATTTCTTCATTAGGATATGTCTTGATTATGATATGCATTAGGATATGTATTGTGTATTGAATATCCACCTTGCACATAACAAACAAGTTTTCAATTTATTTTTTGATCAATGGTGATAATCTTTTACTTCGAGCTCATATATATATTAGTTATCATGTAGTGAGTAAACTAGTTTATATGAATGTTTGATGTTTGGCATGGGATTGTTACTTCTTTCAAAACATGTTCTGCTGATGGGAACCTAGAAAATTCCCGTAATAGATCTATCAACACATTCCTGAAAGGGTCAAATAATAAATTTGAAAACAAAAAAACTCTATAGATTATTTGTTAGGACAATGTCCTAATAAAGAAATATAGAGTATGGCCCCGAACTTGAATAATTTTCATTTTCATGCTTTCTTTATATTTTTAATATAAATAGGTAGAGATTTTTTAATAACAATTAACCTTTTCAACTTTTACGAGGAATCTTCGAATCTGCTATTAAAAATTGACAAAGTTATTGTACCTTTTCCATACATACAATAATTAAAATTTTATTTTTTTTTTATAACTTTTTTAAACTCAATAAGGGTTTTTTTCGCATCAAAGTACTTTGTCAAATTTCAACCGATTTTAACAAATGAAGGTTCTATTTACCCAAGAAAATACTAGCTTTAAGAAGTAGAAGTTGAAAAGTTAAAAAAAAAAATTGAAAATTTCAATTGTGATAAAGAAAATAAATTTATAAATATTTTTATAGAAAAATTAAATTTTTCAGCTTAATTCAAGGGTAATGGGAACAATTAAATAAAAATCAGTACAAATGTAAGGAAATCGTGTTTCGGTTTGTGTCGGCAATGGGGGCCAGAAAAATGCGTTACAAACCGAAACACACTTTCCCATACATTTGTACTGATTTTTATTTAATTTGTCTCATTACCCTTTATCTAAGCTAAACAATTTTAGTTTTCTATAAAAAAAATTATTTTCCAATAAAAAAAAATGTTTTTTCAATTAAAAAACTAGTTTTTTTTATTATCTTTGGAAAACAAGGAATTCGATGTATAAAATTAAAAATCTAAATCGATACGTTTATTTTTATATTCTGAGCCTGAGTCATCTAAATCGATTACCATCTCTAATGTTTCATTTGGAAATCTTGCTTAATTTTCATTTCTTGACACTTTTAAACTGCGATCTTCGTCCGGGTCATTATTTTGAAAAATGTCCACGGCGTTTTCAACTGCATCGATATCAACTGTTCCGCTTCACATTGTTTGTGTTTAAAAAAATCGGGTTTAGACAAACATTTTCATATTAAGCCAAGCGAAGCCAACTGAAACATAAACGACCAACTTCGAAATCACAGAAAATATTTAAACGGCACAACTTCGAAACTATGCAAATCGAAGCGGCACACAACCGGGTATTATAGTGTATTAATAATATAAAGAAAGTATCCGAGTAAAAAAAATTATATATAATTATATATATATATATGGTCCAATATATAACTATATCTGCCTTATATAATTATAATAATAAAATTATAAATACCCATTTTTCGAATATAATTATATCTGATTATATCATATTTTACAGAATTATATATAATTATATCCACCAATTTCCGTATATAATTATATATAATTTGATATGGCTTATATAATTTTTTTCAATCGGGGAGTTACAAATGTTTAATGCACCAGTCGCAAAAATACTCTTTTACCGTTATCTCGAAAATTTGAGGGTATATTGAAACTTCTCTAACCGGTTTTGTAATACACACATCAAGAGTTGTAATACACACATCAAGAGTTGCAACCTACACTAGGTCACTTGAAAGGTGTTTGCAATTTTTTGTAGCACCATGTAATTTAACAATTTACACACAAAATAATCATAGCCAAGAAACTAGTAAAATATTATTTAACTAAACATTTTATTTCGTATAAATTATTTGAAAACTTTTTAAAATTTGCCAAATTTTTAAATAATTTATTTTAAAAATCTTCATAAATTGATATTTTATTAGGTTCTAGGTAAACATTTTATTGAATAATATGAAAAAAATTATATAAACAATTTAAATTACATATATAAAAAACCATAAAGTTATAAAAAAAAACATATTTTTCTAAGATAAAAAACTAAAACATATTAATCTTTGCTATAAAGCTATATTGAATTTGTAACGTTATAATCCGTATCCTGTATCTTTAAACTTTGTTTAAAAAAACTGAATTAACCCAATGTCTTTTATGTATTTAAATGTCTTTTTTTTAATCAACTTAAGTGGAACTTTTTATTAATATTTTAGGTAAAAAGTGAATATTTTTTTCTTTATTCAAATAAAAAATAAAATATGTATGTATACATTTTAGTGTATAATAGCGAAAAAAAAAATAAAATTTTGTAAATTTAAGAAAATATTTAAACAGCAGATAAACTAAAAGACATGGTTTAAATGAACTACAAAAAATATTGTAAATTAAAAAAAAAATAAGTATAATGCCAAACAAAATTATAAATAAAAGTTTAAAGAAAAATAAAATAGTGTGTTTTATTTAAATCTGGAACTTTTGATTAAAATAAGTCTTTTACAATTCGTAAATATTTCCTGAAGTTTTTTTTTTTAATTTTAAGAAAATAAGTGAAATTGAATGCCAAATGAAAGATACTTAAAAGGCCTCTCTAGTGGTATACAAGACATGCACAATTATTGTTTAGGTTGTTTATAAGTACAGATTAAACACCCTTAAGTTAGGTAGGTGTAGGTGTGCTAAGTGCCCTACGTTGGGCGCCATTTAAACAATCAATTTTAGTTGCAATTGGGATTTTCTTAATTTTATATGAAAAATCTTAAATCTTAATTTTAAATTAGTTAACAAGGAAGGCATGTCATGTTTATCTCATAAATAGGGAGCAAATAAGTGTGGTAATAAAATTAGGTTTTTATGTTTTTTTAAGAAAGTTTTAAGTTCCTTTCAATGAATTTAAGGAAAATTGGATATCAATTGAAAGATATTTGAAAGGACCATCTGGTGGCATACAAGACATGCTCATGCTCTATTGTTTGTGCTATTTAAAAGAACACACAATCTTGCTAGTTTTGGTTTAAGCCGATTTTCCCCGAAGCGTTATTTTCATCTACATTTCTACACTCAGGGAACTTCTGCTTTAAAAATATGTAGTTGTTTGGGTTGTAATACAGTTTCATTATTTTTAATGTAAATGTAAGTCATTTGTAGAACAAATAAAATTTTTAACTAACCTTGTAGTTCATTTAAAAAAACAACTAACATCAAATGACTGTTTTATGATTTTACATTCATTTTTTACAGTTGTTTTTTGTTATTTAAAAAAAAAAAAAAATTAAATTTTGGTTTATTTTTTACTACCATGTGGTTCATTTTTACTACAATTGTTAGTCATTTTTTGAACATTAAAAAACAAATGACAATGTTAGTTGAATTTAATGAAATGTAAGTCGTCCTTTTTTTAAATGAAATTTCATTTGTTTTTGACTACAATTGCAGTCGTCTTTACCTACATAATTTCCTAAGTGTAATATTTTAAATGAGCGCCAGCTCTGGATACAAACCATAGGCAATATTGTTATATTTTTTAATACTTTCTCTATGTACAAATTATTATAAGTTCCCATTTATAGAAATTTACGTTTTTACTTCTCCAATTTACACACCAGACATGAAATTGTGCCAATAAAAAAAAATACTTTTCCGTTGATTTTTCTCTCTAAATTGACGATACCTTATGAAAAAATCTTAGTTCAATTTAAATTGACAAAACTTTAAACTTTTTAGTTAGTATTCACGATAATCGCGTTTTTAGCTGCATCAATAAAGTACTTTAACTAAAAAGGAAGCTCTCTAATATTGTCGGTATATGCCAGTGTGGAAAAGCATTGCCATATAAGTGGTAAGTAAATATTTAGTAATGGCAAGTACTTACAATTGTCATTACAAATCTCATTACTTTTATATGAGGATGTAGCTCAAAATAATGGCACCTCATTACTAAACCCCTTACGAAAAATATGTGGTTACCTATATGCTTTCCAGTATAGATAAAAATAATGAGTCTAAAAATTGACTTAAAAAAAAACTAAATTTAATAAAAAAAATATTTTTTTATTGAAAAATTTTTTTTTTAACAAAATTTGCACACACTGGTTTCGAACCTGGGACTCCAGGATGTCAGTCAACCGCTCTACCATCTGAGCTATCTCGACATGTTATGATTGATAGATAAAAAAATATAAATGTGTTTCTTGCACAAAATGTCATTACTTTCCAGCTTACAAAAAATCAAAAATAAGTAGTTTTATATGTACTTGCTAGAGTTGAAGAAATCATGATTATAAAGATAGATTTTCAAAAAGTTTTAAGATCATTACTTTATATTTAAAATAATGATAAAAATAAGTATTTATGGGTAACGCATTATTTTTTGAATTGAAATAATGGTAAAATTAACTAGTTATTAGTGTGCTCTTATTATTTGTATTAAAGTTACGCAGAGAGTAAGCTGGTGTCATTACTGGTAGTCCGAAAAGTAATGATATGTCATTACCGTTTCTACCCTGGGATGTGATAGATAAAACCCAATGTTTTCAGATTATGAGAATATTTCTGTAGGAAAAATTTATCAGAAACTTAAAATTTGTCTACAAAATTTTTTTATAGTTAAAATTGCTTCGATGTTTCTATTGGAAAATTATTTACAATTTTTCTACAAAAAAATTGTTTATTATTATGACTTTTCTATAAAAAAAATTCCGCAAATTCTGAGGAAATTTTCTATGGCAAAAATTGCACCGAATCTAAGATTTTTTTTTCGAAAAAAAAATGGCTTAGTCTGACAATTTTTCTATAGAAAATTACTTAGAATCTATAGGAAAAATGGCCCAGAATCTGAGAATTTTTCTATAGAAAAATACCTCAGAAGCTGAGAATTTTTCTAAAGGAAAAAGTGCTTAGAATCTGAGAATATTTGTATAGGAAAAAATGCTCAGAATCTGAAAATTTTTCCATTGATTAGATTCTTTAAAAATCTGGGGTTTCTTATAGAAATAACTCAGAATCCAAAGGGTGTTAAATACGAAAATACATTATAATCTTTTTCTATAGAAATATTTTTGAAACTGAGTATTTTTCTATCAAAAAAAAAAAAAAATCAAAACATGGTTTTTTATGTAGAAAAAAAAATTACACAGAATTTGAAGAGATTCTGTTGGGACAAATGCTCAGAATTTAAATATTTTTTGTATGGGATATAGTGTCAAAAAGATTTTCGTATGTATCCAAATACTATTGCCAAAACAAAAAAATGTTTATTTAAAAATTGTTAAAAAATCGTTCTTGAGAAAAATCGCAAAAAATCCATTAAAAAATAGCTTAAAATGAGAGAAAAAAACGCCACAAATCAATACAACATTTCAAAAATAAACCAATAAAGTGAAAATATACCAATGTGAGAAGTTGCTAAAATCATAAAAATCTAAAACAAAAACAAATTAATAAAATGGTAAATGCGGTAAAATTGGAAAAACGACAAAATTAATTAAACTTGCTTAGATAAAAGAACCCAAAACAAAAAAAATTTTATTTAAATGTTGTTAAAAAATCGTTCTTGAGAAAATTCGCAAAAAATCCATTAAAAAATAGCTTAAAATGAAAGAAAAAAACGCCACAAATCAATACAACATTTCAAAATAAACCAATAAAATAAAAATATACCAATGTGAGAAGTTGCTAAAATCATAAAAATCTAAAACAAATTAATAAAACGGCAAATGCGGTAAAATTGAAAAAACGACAAAATTAATTAAACTTGCTTAGATACAAGAACCCGCAAAAATAAGGGGCAATCGTTAAAATGGGGGAAAAACTCAATACAAAATTTAAAAAATCGTCAAAAGTTTTAGAAAATCGCTAAAATCAAACAAAAAATTTTAAAATAAATCGCTAGAATTGGAAAAACGACAAAATCAATTAAAAAATGGCTGCAATAGCTAAAATGGGGCAAAAAATGTAAAAAGTGTTAAAAAACCGAAAATTTACTACAACGAAAAGAAATTGTACGCAATAACATTTTAGAAAAAAATACACCAAAATTGTAAAAAAAATTCAAAGTATGTAATGAAGATTACAAAAAAATCGATAAAATTAAAAATTCTACAAAAATTTTGAAAGTATGAGCAAAACAGGGAAACTCGTAAATAGTTATTAAAATTCACAAAATAAAATAAAAACAAAATGGAAAATCCTGCAAATTTATAAAAAAAAATCTTAAGGATTTTCTGTAAAATTATACAAAATTTGAAAAATTGCCTTAGGAACAAATGCTAAGAATTTAAAGATATATTTTTTTTTTGTACAGAAAAAGTGTTCTCTGAGAGATTTTTATCTGTACCTAAATAATATTTGCAAAAAAAGTCGCCATTTTATGTAGTTTATTTAAAAATATATATTTATTCAATAACGTGTATTATATACACACAAAGCAAGCAAACACTTTAAAAGTTGTAATTAATAACAATCAATACAATATAGAAATATGTATAAAAAATTAGTGTCCGATAGTAGTCTTCGGCCAGAAAATTTGTATTTTTTTTTTTTGTCGGTATTCGGCATTTTAAAGCATTATGGACAAATTTGACGAATGGAGAAATGTTTATTGGGCTTTTATGATGCTATTTTGAGTATCAAATTTTAAGAAAAGTCCGTAGTAAAGCAATGAATTTAATATACGGGCAAATCAGAAAAACTTTAACCTTACCTTAACTTAGGATTTTTCCTCAAATTTTTTAATCAAAATCAAATTAACGCGGCTCAACAAATATGTTTTCAATATTAAAATTTGTCAACATTGTCTCCAAATGCCAGAATACCAAATATCGTTTTCGGCCGAAGTCTTCTGTCAGACACTAATACAAATATATGATACGATATAAAACGATATAAAATATAAAGACAACATATTATAATAATTTGTCTATACACTCTTAATAATTCATGCATAAAAATACAAATTTAAGGTCAAAACAACGAAAACTTTTGTAAAATTTGTTATTTTGACAAGTTTTTCGCATGGATTATTATCAACGTATATTTTATATTGCAATTACTAATTAGTAAAACACTTTAAAACTTTGGTCTAACTAAAAAAAAAAAAATATAAATAATGTAGAAAAAATTGTATCAAGGATTCTCATAGTAACTCGTATATTGCTCGTAAACTTTGAATATATACAAGTCATATTTTTTATGTTTACAATGTTTACGAGTAATATACGTCATTATATGAAACCCCTTATATTCTAGTTTGTCTGGATGGTAAATAAAATTCTTTACGTAATGTTGTACTGGTAGTTGGTAACATAAACTCATTATCGTCACCATGTTTATTGGAGACCTCGCGGGTGACAGAAGTTAAAATATCCATCATATGTTTTCTAGAAAGATAGTTATAAATTTAAACATGATTCTTCTAACTTAAACTTAAACTGCTTAAACTACTTACCGATCACCCCATTTTTGTGTTAACTTGCATAATGATTCAATAAACCAACTACCTTGTATAGTATGACGTAAAGCTTCTGTACCCGGTATGGAAGACATGGCAATTAACATATCAGCATAAGAATCTGGTTTAAAATCTGTTATTGAATTTGTTACACTCTATAAAATAGGAATTGTTTTACGTAATTTAGGTTTGATCATTATTTTTACAAATACTTACCGTATCTAATTTTGAAACATATTTTTGACATGCTTGTATTATAAGCATTTTAGGTTTGCCTTTTAAATTATCAGCTGTCATTATTTCCTTAATATCAGCAATTTTAACGGGTATGCTATTGCAACCATAAACTACACCTAAAAAGTAATAATTTTTTTTTTTATCATAAAATACAAAATACGTTCCCACATTTGATACATTTAAATTTCGATTTAAATAATAGCTATATAATTATCAGATAATCTTTTGTTAAGACTTTTGAAAAGTTAATTTTTCTGATTAAATATCGTTGAAAATGAAATTGTCTCTTGATGTTGTTATTTGTAAAGTTAATTTTTCTGATTAAATCCCATTGCAAATGAAATTTTGTCTTAATTTTGTTATTTTCTAGCAATTATTTCTTACCTTCCATTCCATGTGATAATATACACACGATTAATGAGTCTCTCATTAAACTTCGGTTTACCGTTTCACGTATATGATGTGATATTTCTATGTGGGTTAGGTTATTAAAAAGTATTGGCACATAACCGAATGAAGAAAAAAGTTCTTTAAGTTTATCTCTATCAACATCGGTACCAGCACGTTGAGGTTTAAATTTAATTTCGGGTAAGAGATTCTGGAGAAAAAAATAATAAAATGAAATATTTTTTAAAAATTTTAAATTGCTTAATTATAGTAAAAAGTCAATTAAACAATTAATAAAAATTGCCATTAAACGGAGAAATCACTTAAAATATTAAAAATCCCAACTACTAATAAATACTGTTCGTTATAATAAATACACTTGCCGAATTGGTAAAACAAAAAAAAAGCTAAAACCAATGGAAATTGATAAAGGATAAGAAACCGCTAAAATGGGGGCAAAATCGCTAATAAAAATTACATAATCCATCAAAATCGATAATTTAAAAAAATTATGAAATTAAAAAAAAAACGCTCAAATTAAGAAAAAGACATTTTAAAATGGATTCAATTGAAAAAAATTTAAAAAATTTTAAATTGTTAAACTCCAGAATTGAAAAATCGCAAAAATTAATAAAAATAAAAAAATCGTCAATAGAGAAATCGCTTAAAATATTTAAAATCTCAACTACTTGTAAAAATCGCTATGATGAAATAAACATGGTTAATTTTTAATAAAAAAGCAAATAGTTAAAAATCGCTAAAACTTCAGAAAACGAACAAATTAATAGAAATTGGTAAAGGAAAAGAAAAGAAGCCGCTAAAAATTAAATAATCCCTCAAAATCGCAAAAATTATCAAATTGGCAAAAATCGGTTAAATTGAGAAAAATCGCTAAAATTCATTAAGAAAATTTATTTAAATGGAAAAAATCGTCAATATATGAAAAAACGCCAATATCAATAAAAACAGCATCTTAAAATAAAGTGTCTTGAACTTATTTTTGGATACCCGATTGAAAAAAATTATATAAGCCATATCAAATTATATATAATTATACACGGAAATTGGTGGATATAATTATATATGATTATATAAATAGATTTATATATGGGGTCATAGCACCATATAAACAAATTTTTGAATAATCGACCGCATATATAATTATATATAATTTATTTATATATAATTATATATGATTATATATAATTATATATAAATATATTTAATTATATATAAATTGTTTTACTCGGGTAGTCAGTTAAACTTTGAGCACTTGGAGCATTTGCTCCACATGTTAAAGTGCCTGGCCAGTGTTGGTCCGTTTCTTTTAATCTGACTGGGAAATTAATAAAAAAAAATTTGCATAAAAATCACAATAAAATCGAACGATTTCATCTCTTTCATTGAAATTGGTGGAAGTCCTGGTAGGAAACCTTATTTGTAAGCTAAATGTTGTATAGCATCCACAGAGACGACAAAAAAAACTAAACTCAATTTAAATATTTAAAGCAAAAAATATTGTAAAAAAAGAAACAATCTTTATTAAAAATATATAAAAAAAAAATTTTTTAGTTAAGAGTTTAACAGGAAGAACGAGAAATTTTTTTAGGTTAACCGATTTTTTTAAAAGTCATATGGCAACCATGACATTATAATAAGACACAAATAATAATACAATTTGAAATGGAGATCACTGATGACGCCTGTCCATAAAAAGTCAGAAACTAGTGTAGTCTGATTTAAAAATTAATAGTGTTTATAATTTTTAGAGCAAAACGTTTATTCTTCTTCTTAACCTCAACATTTCTAGATTGTAGATTATCTTTAAACTTAGATTGACAAAGTTTTTAAATGGAATACTGGTTCTGAAATGTGATTTATTTTGTTTTACTATAATAAAGACCAAAATTCTAAATAAGATGAAGTAGTTCCGACAATTTGTTGTCAATAAACTTGGAAATTACATATAAAATTCGTTATCGGTTTAACTAATCCGAGTTTAGCTGATATCCCAAAAACTCGGACTTAATTATCTTTAACCAGTAAAAAAATATAACCGTTTAAAATAACTGGGTCGAAAAGGGACCTAACTCTGTCAATAATGAGTTAAAATAATGCTTTCGATAATGACCAACATTTTTAACCAGAAAAGGTTGTTCCGGCAAAATGTTTGTTAGTAATCTTGGAAATGGCTGACAAATTTTAATATTCGATTTAACTTCGCTTCAAATTTGAAAAAAAATATGTATTTAAAACTTGAGTTTAACTTACCTTAAGTTTTGGATCGGTTTCCTCATAAAATTTACTTTGATTTATAATCAAAATGTAACCAGCTTTTTCCTTACTAACAGCATAACGTTCTGGAGCATCATATTCATCTTCTAAAGAATTATTTTCAACATCATTAACAGGCTCCTCTTTACTATTATAAGATGCTACCATTTCTTGAGACATAACAGCACCTGAATCTTTAAAAGTGTGACTTTTATGTTGTGGCACATTGGATGATGGCAATGGCGTGGATGATGATGCATTATTGTATGAAGTATATACATCTTCAGTATTTTGATTAATAGTTTCAATAAGTATGGATGTCATAGAATCCAAATCATTAAATTTAAAATATTCAATAAGTACTTGAACATTAGTCTCCCGAAGATTTTGATCACCTATAGAGATGACACGTTTAGTCATCCAATCAAGAAGAAATACCTCTAGATAGGAGGTATCATAGAAACGTAAATGTTGCGAATCATTTGATAAATGTGTATCATTTACTTTAGCAATAAGTCGCCCGGCTTGGGTCGGAGATAATCTTTCACTTATTTTATACAAGGCCTTTAGTAAAGGATGAATATAGGAACTTATTTCGGGTATATGTGGCAAATAGTGTTCGTGTATCTCCTGATACACAAACCCCAATTTACGTAAAACTCGTTTTGCTCTTATAATAGCTAAAGCTTCTATAATATGTACTTTCCAAGAATTTGGATTTATTGTAGCATAGTTTCGTAATATATCGCTGGTTACCACTGGGCCTTGTCCATGTTGTCCTTTCCCTTTTGGTGGATTTTTTGATAGCACTATTAGTTTTTGTAATATAAATTCACTATGTCCCCTTTCGCGACCATATAGTAGAAATCCTAAAGATACCTAGAATTATGAAGACTTCTATTAGTCATGGTTTTTGTGTTCCTTAATTTGTTATCGTCACTTACCAATTCATAAAAGCATAAATCCATTTCTACATATTGCAAATCTTCTATATTTATATCATCAACTTGATCTATAAAAGATTTAGTTCTGGAACTCATTTTTTAAAAAAATATGATGCTTATAATTCACTTTAAAGTTCTCGGAAATTTAATATTCAAAAAAAATAAACAAATAATGTATCAAAGCGTTTGAAATGTAAAGTGGAATGATAGCAAAGCTTATTTTTGTTTATAATAGGTCAGTTGCACGTAGTTATCGCAAGTACCTTGTGGAACACAATTCACGCGAAAAACCACAATTTACACACAATTTTGAAAATGGTAACGCTTTATGGCTAAACTTAGAATATAAATGGCACAATTTCGCGGATTTTTATTAATGCAGAGAAAATTTAATAAATTAAAAATTTAATAAACAAAACTATTTAAATAAATATTCAATACGCATATTCTTTAAGATATATTAATAAACAAAGACTCATATGCTTAACCCTGTAAGGTCATTCTTCGTTGAATCGACTACGCAAGACGTATGATCTTTACACAACAAAAATAAGAATGACTTTCTAGGGTTAAGGGGCAATTCACAAGAGTGTAAAATCAACTTAAAAAACGTATAAATTACCTAAGTTTATTGTATAGAATACAACTTGAAAAAGTTATTAAATAAAACTACTGACATTTCGTCGATTGATTATTGGAGAGCCGCACCGACCAAAAACATTTTTGCGAGAAAAACGATAAAGAAAGTTTCCAACAAAATTATTAAATTTCTACAAGATAGGTTTTCTTTTTTGTTTGCTATATCTATAGCTGCATTTATTATAAACAATATTGTTAATTTTTACGCCTTTTTGCGCTTATTAACAATTTTTTAAAAAAAGATTTTTTTATTATATGGCCTATAAGCCGTTTTTATCACAATTTTATTGTTTTTCTTTCAAATAGGTCAAAAGTTTTTTTTTCTTTTAACCATTATAAAACTAGGTTGTCATAGTGCAAACCAATGCTTAAACTTTTTTATCGTTTTTGGTTTTATATGCGTTGCTTATTTCAAATGTGTCAAACCAAGATTGACGAATAATGTTTTTATTTTTCTATAGAAAGTTTGACTCATTGGCCAAAAAGTGGTCAATACACCATACCAATGTTAAGAAATTTGTAAAAATAGGGATACGCAGCACATATGCGGCTGGATATTTCCTTATTGATACGAGGTATATAAAAACGGATTAAAGATTTAGAAAGAGGACTCATTAATCATATATAATCAATTCCTAACTCAATTTGGCCAGAAATGGTCTATAGGTCTCACCAATATTCATACGACGATTTATATTTTAAAAACTTTGTAAACTTGGCATATATTCTTTTGTATGTGAAATTCCATTGTTATACTTTATTAAATAGATCAGTTTTATTTTGTTCATTTTATTCATATGTAATACTTCGTAATCCCTTTCGATACAAAAGCCCTTTATTTAATTTTATTTAATAATATGAATTTGTTTATACTTTTTGTATGAAAAATTAAAGAAATATAAAATATACCTAACTTACAACACATATTACAACAACCAACCATAGGAATGTTGCAGAAGTAATAATGCTACTGGTGGCTATACGACTGACAATTCCAGACAAGAAAAAGCTAAAAAGGAGAAATACAATAAAATAAAAATTTATTAAAATTAGCTTCAATTTTGTTTGAACGCAAATACATACCAATTTCAAATAATTCACACTTTGTACATTCCATTTACAAATTTTAAGTTTTTATATTCGAAAAAAATATAGACTTTGTGACATGTGAAAAAACACCATGTCACAAAGTCTATATTTGCCGTTTTACCATTTTTCAAACTAAATAGTTTTCTTTTATATATCAGTCAAGTAAACCAATTGTTAAATTGTTGAACTTATGATTTGTTAGTTTTAATATTTCACTTTAGAAAGTTACGAAAAAAAGCTTGGCTAAACTACAAAATCGTATAAATTGGAAAACGAACAAAGTGAAATATTATAAAGTACAATGGTACTTACTATCAACAAAGGGAACTTTGTAATATTTTAAAATAAATGATATATGTATTTTATACTAGGACTGAGGTTGTTTATACTTGACTTATATAATTTCTATCCACTTTATATAAAAAAAAATACAAAGTAGACTTCGATATTCTAACACTAGTTTATTTTTTGCGTGTATTGGTAAGGGTAACGCTATTTTCTTTCTTTCGGTAACGGTGTTTTAGGGTTAACGATATTTCCGTTATTTCTGAAACGGGTTTTTAGCGTTAACGGGGTTTTACTCATTTCGTTAACGGCATTTTATCTATTCATTAAGATCTAAGGTTCCGCGTAGAAATTTATCTTTACATTATTGAAATCACGATTTTAAAAATCATATTATTTTTTAATCGTCTTTGAAAATAATTTTTGGGAGTTGACTCTTCAATGCTCTAGATATTTTTAAAATTCTCTTTGATAAAATTTCTTTGTGATTTGTTTCTTCAAAGTCTTTAATATGGAGGGATTGAAAATGTTTCAAAAATAAGCAGAATATAATGTTAACCAGTAATTGACAATTTTTATTAATAAATCCGGCCGTTTCAAATAAGTAGAAGATTTGCTAAACAAGTGTTTTTACAAAAAGCACATTTAAGCTCTTTATTCTATAACAAAAATTATTTTTTCCACTCGTTTTGGCAAAACGCGTGTTTTGCAATTAGGTGTGAATGTCATATAAAAACGATGCATAATTTGTTTCCCTCAGAAAAATATTCACGAACTCTGCTTTCTCCAAATGTCATTAGTTTACAATGATTGCCAATACAACAAAAGAAGTTGCATTTGTGTACAAAATAATAAACATTCGATATTTTGTTACAATTTATCAATTTTTAAGTTAATTACTACAAAAATACACAAAAATCATGTTAATTTTAAACCCCGACTTAATAAATAGTTGTCGCGTATGCCGCAGTCCCAACCAAGATGGGGACTATGAATGTTTATATCAAATAAAACACGAGGAGGCTGTGTCTCAACTAAGTGAAGCTGGAAAATTATATGAAAACTTGTTAGATGTAAGTGGAATACTATAAATTTTATGACTTAAATATAATAAATATAAAGGAACAAATAAATTTTTGCCGGACGTTTCCAAAATTGATGAAACTTGGTACATCGACTAATATTTCCAAGCTGAATGTAACATTTTTTGATGAACGAAACCCTTTGTTTTGCGATTTAATCTAAAGGTTGTAAACGGATCGAAACTATTTAAGCATGATCGAAAAGGTATTTTAAATATATATCCAACAAAGGTATAATATGCCCCATTAAGAGCCAGCTTAAATATACTTTATTAGAAAGATATTTGAAACACCTTTCCAATAGTGCTTAAATCTTGCCGATCCGTTTACAACTTTTGTCTAAATCAGAATACAAGTTTGGACACCATCGGTATTTTCAGCGTCAAAATATTATGGACCGAGTTTTATCTATTTTGGAAATATGCGGCTAAACCTTATTTGTTAGTAATTTCTCTTTATACTCTACTAGATTTCCTTAGATTTCATGGATTACTATCCGCAATATTTATGCAATAGTTGTGATTTACAAATGAAACTTTTTAAAAAACTTAAGGATAAGGCAATGAAGACATTGGAATATTTGGAAAAACTATATAAGGTACAATTTGGAGAAACTAGAGGAGATAAAATTCAAGATGAATATAAAGAGAAAGAAAGTATAGCAACTAATATGGAGCAATATGGCGTGGAACTGGAAATGCAGAAAATGTTTAATGAAGTTGAAGAAACATTTGTCGAGGAACAGGAAGCCGATTTTATAGCTAAAGAACTCACTAACCCAAGTGAAGAAATTTTACAAACATTTCAAGAAAATCAGACTTTTGAAACTATAACAACATTTACAAAAGAAGGAGTAGAAAATATAGAAGCAAACGATAAACAATATAATGGAGAACAGGAAATACACCCAACTTTTAATAGGGATAAGCAGCCAAATGAGAAGCAACAAGAAATTGAGGAAATTTTAAAAACAGAATCTTTGGATGATAGAGTTATTAGGCAAAGGGAAGAAATTATACTTTTTACATTTCCAGAAGTAAATAATTTTGAAAGTTTAACATCACTAACAAGGGAAGAAGTAGACAGTATTGAAGCTAGCGATACAAAATATCACAGGGAAAAGGAAATGGAGACAAATTTTAAGGTAGTAAACGAGCCAAATGTGGAACAGCAGGAAGTTAATCGATTTTCAGAAGAAGAAGAGATACTGGAAGATTATGCTAATAGTCAAACAGAAGAAATTTTACAAGCATTTCAAGAGGAAAACAACTTTGAAAGTTTACCATCACTTACAAGAGAAGAAGTGGAAAATATGGAAGTTAGCGATACACAATATGATGGAGAACAGGAAAAACACGATATTTTTAATAATGTTGCAGAACCAAATGTGGCACAACAAAAAGTTAATGCAATTTTAGAACAAAATATACTAGAAGACGATGTTAACCGCCAAACGGAAGAAACTTTACCATTATTTCAACAAGAAAACAACTTTCAAAATTTAGCCTCACTAAATCTTAATGAATCACAGCAATTATCTGGTATAAACTATGAAAATCCTTTTAATGAAGATAAAACATTGTTAAATGATGATACCGCAACTTCAGAATTCTTTCAAATTAAATTAGATTCTCAAGATTCCTGTAGTGTTATTGATAAATCAGATTATGTTACAGAAATTTATGAACTTATGGAAGATGACTCAAAATCTATACAATATTCTGAAACTTCCGAATATTTACTAGAAGTAGAAGATTTAGTAGATAGTAAAGCTGAATCTAGTATAGCTTATAGTGATATAGAATATATAGAATCAATATATATGGAAAATAATGAAGATGATGATGGTAATAATATAAATGAATTTAGTACTCCCAAGAAAAGAAAAAAGACGAATATATCTCCTAGGAAAATAGAATACCAGTGCGAAGCTTGTCAACAAGAATTTAAAACGTTAAAGGAATACAAAAAACACAGGTAATTAAAAAGTTATCCGGCCTTGTTTTTGTGATGTCAGTTAGACTTGGCTATAATATCCAAATTTATTAACAGAAATTTTATAAGAACCACTATATCTAGTTCAGAATTTTGGTGTTTATTGAAATAAAAGAATATAAAACACTTTCGAATAGTAGTTTTCTAGTAACAAATGATAATCAACATTCCAAAAACACGGCCTCATGTGCTATAAGAAAAAAACTTAGAAAAAAGAAAAACTTGGTTATTTTCTGTGTAATAAGCTCTTTAAATTCAAAAGGATTTTTGTTTTGAGTAAATTCAAATAAAAATCTGAAAATAACACTGCCCAGATAGAAAAATACGATCCTAAAAGCGTTTTAAAAGCACTTCAAATGGTGGAACAGCGTTTTCAGAAGATTCCAATTTACAGATTTAAAGCGTTTTGAAAACGACCTAATTGTTAACCATGTTTTACGGTGTGAGGATGATATTTTATACCGTTCTCAAAGCGTTGCCAAAACAAACTTTGAAATGTACGTATGTCGTTCTTCTTTACAAATTAAGAGCGTTGTGAAAACGAACCAACGAATGATAGCCGGATTTTTCGATTTAGGGTGATATTTTATAACGTTATCAAAACGTTATAAACAACAAATTTTAAAGTAATTTGCTTTAAATACATTTGTGAGAATAGTTTTTTAAAAAATATTTTATCTTGGATTAGAATAAATCTAAATTTTACTCAGGATGAATGTTTCTTTTGTTTCTCAATTTCTATTCAAGATTCAATCATATTGATCAACTAATTAACTGTATTAACAAACTTTTAAAAGCTTAATTTTGCAAATACTTCGTATTTGTTTGTTACTATGATTGAAAATAGTCTATATGCATACCAATTAAAATTGTTAATAACTAAAGAATTATAATTAATATTGAAAAAAAATCCGATGAAATAGATAATAGAAGTAAAAAATTGAAGACAAAAAAAAGTTTCAATTCAAAAATGTAACCCATTTTATACCAAACACCGATTCCGTGGGAATTTGTTAACGAAATTTGGTAGCAAAATGTAATGGTGTCTCAATAAGTTTTTTCTTGTCGCGCCCTCTAGTGGTGATATTCGCAATTTAAATTCAAACTTTGACATTGTGTATTTACTTAACGGGTTAAGATTTTATTTAAATTTTTATTTCTTTCTAAAGCAAATATCAATCAAACTGTAATACACAATTTGATCTATCTATCGAATTTTCACGAATTTTTTGAAAATGTTGGTGTTATTAGACAATTCTTCAAAATTGTAATATGGCAACACATTGACGAATCAATTTTTAAAATTTTTTGTTTCTTGCAAGAAAAAAGCTAATTTTTTACATTAAAAAAGAAAATGGAGTAATTTTCTGGATATTTAAGTTCTTACAAGTTCGGAAAATACTTGAGCCGTTCTTTTAATTTTACAAAAAAAAAGTAGATACTGCACAATAAATTTAAAAAAGCAAAAAGATAATGTTACTATTTTTCGCGAATTTTTTTTCTTAGAATTTTATTCCAAAAAGTGTTTTTCATCTCAAGGGAGGGAGGGTATACAAAATTCGGCACGTCCAACTTAAATGCTTTCACTTGTTTTACATAAATATTAAAATATCTTTTATTAATTTTTTTTTCTTTTAGTTCTCTTGTTCACGATGAACTTTATCCTTGTAATATTTGTTCAAAACAACTTAAATCTCAAAAATCATTAACTACCCACTTGAGATTGCACAATAGCGAACCATTTCAATGTAAAATTTGTCAGAAGACTTTTAATCAAAAAGTCCACTATCAATATCATATGAATCGTCATAATAATGTGCGCAATTTTAAATGCGAGGAATGTAATAAGGCCTTCATTACTAAAACCGATTTGAAAGTTCACATGCGTTTTCATACAGGTCAACGTTCGTATATCTGTGATATTTGTGGTAAAAGTTATTTGATGATGGAACATTTAAAAGCCCATTCTATTACGCATACTGAACAAAAATTTGAATGTGAATTGTGTCAACAAAAATTCGCAACACACAAAACTTTGAAACAGCATATGAATACTATACATGTCGAAGAACCAAGTTTTAAATGTAATATATGTTTGAAACCCTTTCGTAGAAAACATCATTTAGATGTAAGTATTTTATAAAATGTATTAAACAATTTAAGAAATTGTGTAAGTTTTTTTTCTTCTGTATATTTTCAGTACCATTCGACGTTACACCAAAAGGGTATAAATCTGCTTGATACTCACTATACGCTGGTAGATGAAACGGAAATGATTAATGATACGGAATATGTGAGAGATGACTTTCTAAATCATGATGATGATTTTGTTGATGATCCTGGTTATGTTGCACTTACCGATGAGAACATTTTAATGTAAATAAAAAAATATTTCGTAAAAACATTGTGATTTGAAAATTATTTATATAACAAAAAAGTTGTAATTTAGAAAAACTGACTAAATTTATATTAAGAAAAGTTGAATAAGGAAAAATAGCATTACCACACAAATGAATTAAAGTATCTATATTTAGCGTAGGTCAACTTTTCAAAGGTTACATCTTTACAAATTTAGTTAATTTTAAATCGTACCAAAATTAGGGCGAGTAACATTTCTAAAAATAACCAGAGTTTAACTTTAACCAAAGATATTTTCATATAAATTTGACATTCATAACTATGGTTAAGCTCTAACCTTTAGTTATTGTGAGATAAGTGAAATAGGCTTAATCAAATTAAATAATTAAGGACACATCATAAATCCGCTGTACATTTCTCAAACAAACTTTGCAGATATATAAAACAATAGTTTTTGTAGTTGTTTTTTTACTTTGAGCGCCCTCTAGTGGAAATATTTGCAATCAAAATTGAAACTTTAACAGAATTTGTATCCCAGACGATTAATGATATTTTAAACTTGTGTGTTTTGAGTGAAAATGTCAAGAATAGTTTCGACTTTTATGACTTCCTCAGGGAACAATTATTACAATTTTCGAGTAAAAACTGATGAATTGTAATAATTGTTCCCTGAAGAAGTCACCCAATGTGGAGACGAAATATTAGAAATAATTTATTAATAAATAAATGATCTTTAGCTCGTTTAAACTAAGAATAATTTAATAAAAGAAGATTAAAGAAAACTTAACATTATTATTTAATTATTTTTTATAAAAAAAAAAAATGGCTTGAGAACATATTTGGGTATCTAGAGTGAAAATTCACGACAGATTTAATTGATCCAATGCAACAAAAAACATAATTCGCTAAAGCACTGTATAAATTCCGCCAAAACGTCTATCACATAAAAAAGTTTAAAAAGCTTAATTAAGTTGAAAGGATTTTGAAAAAAAAAAATAGATGACAAAGAAAAAAAATAAAAAAATTTATTTGAATTTAACATTTTTAAAATTTAAATTTACAATAACAAATATTTATATTAACAAATAACAAATTATGTTAGGTGTAGCCGGGGAGACAAAAAAGAAAATAAGTGACAATTTATTTTTTAAAGCGAACAGAACAAGCACGGCACGATATTTTCCATACGATTCGACAGAAAAAAAACTGTGACCGGCGTGAAATATAATTTGTTTTTAGTTATAAAAATAAAAACAAATATTGATAATGCTTTTAAAAATAAAGATGACAGATTATGAAAAAAAGATGACAGAAAGAGGACTCAAATTTTAAAAACGACTTCCAGTAAAAATTGATGATTGTCCTCTAAAAAAGAGCACGTATGATCACCTTAACTTAATACTAAAATTGAAAAGATGTTAAAAAATTTAAGGACTTTAAATTGTATGGAGCAAATAAGATTGGTATAACCTCAAAAGGCATCTTATATAAAATTTTTAATTTTGCAAATTTAAAAGTATTCAATATGATTTCCTACAAATAAGTATTGTAATTTTAATTGTTATAATAAATATGAAAATAAAAAATATGAAAAAAAATTCATATTTTTTCAAAATAATGGCGGTTTCATTTTAAGTGGTGTAATGTATATTTTGAAATGTGATTAATATAATGAGGTCTATAAGTTTATATAACTTTAATTAGATCTAAGCAAAAACTATAATTTTAATATTTTTAATTTTTGAAATTACTCATATGATATTAAGAAATGCTTAAATGGCAGCACTCTAAATATTATCTTTTAATAGTAATCACTTGTTATATGCGAAAGTTCAGAAAGATTGGGTAATATTTAGGAGTTGCACCCTTTGATCACTTGTTTCTCAAACTAGTGAAATTTGTAGTATTGATGTGCGTTGTGCTAATGAGGTTCTCATTTCTACAAAAGATAAATCTGTCGACTAGAAAAGGTTGTAAGCTTTAAGTGGCAGTTATTCTGCATTTCCCATAGGAAAACGACAGGAATTGTAAAGGAATTGTCGAGTTTTTTTGAAACTCTCTTCAAAGAATATGATGGACATGAAAAGTGTTGCATTCAGCTGTCCATTTTAGTGTCTAAACTTTATAAACATAGAGTTGTAGTTCGTGTGACGCAAGGATTTTAAGCATTTGCTTGGCATACTTGTTAATGTGAAACGCACTTGTGAGCAGATGGCTGCAGTAGATATTTGGGAAGTGGACCGATATTGGCTACGTGATAACATTATACAGGACTGCTCAAATTGAACATGAAAAGTGTTGCCCTCAGCTGCCCATTTTAGTGTCTAATTTTTATAAACTTAGAGTTGTAGTTCGTGTGACGCAAGGATTTTAAGCATTTGCTTGGCATACTTGTTAATGTGAAACTCACTTGTGAGCAGATGGCTGCAGTAGATATTTGGGAAGTGGACCAATATTGGCTACGTGACAACATCATACAGGACTAATCAAATGGGGCATGTACCAGTTTTGACGAGGAATCCGGACGAAGATTGTGATGGCTGACTTGCCGTCATCACACCCTGAACTAATATTTAAAGAAGTTGTGTGTCATGCCACGTTGTTGTTGTAACGACGTATTTAATATTAAAAATAGTAGTAGTTTTCCTCAATACCGGAGTGGCAATCCTTGCTCGGATAAATCCGAATCGTCCGGTCAAATAGTCCCATTGCCATGCGAACAGTGTTATTGTTATGCTTCCCATACTCGACCGTCAGCGTAACAGGGAACACCATGTCCAAGGTGGACTGTGGCTGAGGTTGGCATTTGGAAATGATTGTCTGTGTGTACAGATTATTCATGCGTACTCGCTTCAATTTCCCTTGTCGTTGTAACGACTTTAAAGTATTTAATATTAAAAGTAATATTCGATAACTTTCCGGAGTGGCAATCTTTGCTCGTATATATCCAAATCGTCCTGGCACATAGTCCGATTGCCTTGCAAACAGGGTAATGCCGCCCATAATCGGTGGTCAGTAACAGGGAGCACCATGTGCAAGGTGGATTGTGGCTGAGGTTGGCATTTGGAAATGATTGTCTGTGTGTACATATTATTCATCCGTAATCGCTTCAATTTCCCTTGTCCACCAGTCGCAGTTGCTAAGAGACACGGCAACTTTTACAAAAGTGGTTAAAGTGTGCAACCTCTTAATATTATCCCATCTTCTTGAAATTTTGCATAAATATTGAATCACTAAGACTCGAGGAGTAAACGAAGTCTTAAAATATTTTACATTTTATGTTTTGCCTTACAAAATGAAACCCTTTAAGTTGCATGCTATCATTTAATGCTTTTGAAGACCCGGGCAAGGAATCATTTAAAATTCTAAAATGTTTAAGTAATTACAAATGTCTTACCTTGAAAATATATCCCCCAGTCATGTTCCGCCATCTTGATACCTTTTGCTAACAATACCACACTTTGCCATTGGATCAACACTTTTTTTATATTACAAAAGAGGCCATTGATGTAAAATATTATTAATATTTTACTATTTATATATTTTTTGCTAAATTTTCTTTGATATTTTTACACTTTTCTTTTATATATTTTTTGATAAATTTTCTTTGATATTTTTACACTTTTCTTTTATATATTTTCTTAATTTTTATATATTTTACATATTTTATTAATTTCACAATTTCTTTGCACTTTATTTAGTTATCTTCTGTAAAAAAATTATTTTTCGTAGCATTTGTTTTTTTAGTTTCTGTCAAATAAATATGTACGAAGTAAAATAAAGGAATACACTATTATCAAAAAAAAAAAAAAAGAGTTCAAAAATATTCAAACAAGAGATACAATTAAATTTAAAAATTATGGAGTATCACAGTCAGTGTTGCCAGGTTTAATGAGCATAAAGTCGGCAAATTTTCCAAAAAAAATCGTCAAAATCAACATCATATTTTAAAAAATCGTCAAAATAAAAAATATTTTTATAAGTGGAATAAAGCTTTAATAAAAATATGAATGGTAATAGCGTAATTTACATTTCAAGTGCTAACATGCTATCGTTGTAATATAACACGATTTACGACACTTTTCTATGGTTTAAACTTCGAAAATCATGATATTTTAAAACGTTAATCACTTCTACATAATTCTGTGAGCAACATTTCAGTAGCAAAACATTTAAATATTAAATTCTAAGTTTGATATAATTTTTATTAAAAATAAAAATTGTGTTTCTTAGACCTAGAAAATTCCTGAAATAGATACATATATCAACACATTCCTGAAAGTGGTCAATTAATAAATTTGAAAACAAAAACTCTATAGATTATTTGTTAGGACAATATCCTAATATAGAGTATGGCCTCGAACTTGGAAGCGTTTCGGAAGCAAAAAAATCGTCCAATCGTCATTTAGTTATTATGGGTACTAAATATCGTCAAAATGATGATAAATCGTCAATCCTGGCAACACTGATTTACAGTTCAAAAGTATTGAGTAGTAACGAGTAGTCAACAGTTGTTTTAGTTCAATCGTTTGTTTTACTCATAAGACATTTTAATCTTTTTTAACTGTTTTTAATTTTTTAAAGTAAATTTTAAATCAGAATTCAGAGCTTCGAACGAATTAATTCGATTTGAGCTTAATTGACAAAAATTGAATACAGAATTAAATGCAAAATTTTAGTATAATTCAAATAATACAATGAATCTTGACATTAACACACAAATAAAAACGTAACACACAAGTAATAACAAAGTATTTATACGTGTTTTCCTTTGTTGTAGACTAATTATAAGTAATTTGCTTTTGTTTTATGTAAATATTTCAATTAAATTATGACAACTTTCTTTAATCATTTGACTAAATGAATGAAAGCAAATCTTTTTTCATTCACCCGTTTACTAAATGAATTAAGAAAATTTTGAATCATTCAAGAAAGCATTCATTCAAAATAGAATTCATTATATTATTTAAAGCTTTTAAGAATTAAACGTCATTCATTCATTCCTTAGGAATCCATTTTCGGAATGAAATTTGATTAAAATTTCATCAATTTTACAAAATTGAATTAAAGAATTAAGCCGTGTTACCTTTGTCCAAATTAAACGAAGTACATAAAAATATTATTTTTCGTCAAAATCGTTTTTTTTTTCTTTTTTGTATTGAGTAATGTTTTTATTTAATTTATTTAGTTGTTTTTATTAAATTTATTTTATTAATATTTAATACAAATGTATCAGTTTATGATCAAATGTATCATACAATTTTTACGCGCTACCTGTACGCTCAGACTGAGCATTTTTTGTGGAATTGTTGTAAAATAATTTGTACCTGGTGAACGCACCCATTATTAGTAAATAGCAATAAAAAAAGTGTGAAATATGAATAGTCTAATGTTGATAGAATGGGAATGAATTATGTAATACCACTGTCACTCAGTGACATCGTTTTAACGATACCAATGCCTTATGTAAGAATGTCGATAAAAACGATTATCGTTTTGGCGATAGGATTATCGTTTTGGCTTTACATAAAAAAAGAGTGATCGCGCGTTTTTAAGCATATCTAGACGACAATGAATTCATTGTCGTTTTGGTATTAAAATTATATAAAAAAAATATGTTTAGTAGCAGTATTTTAATCCTTTTAACAATAAATAGTGAAGAAAAGGAAAAAAATGCATTTGCGTTTACAAAGGAGATTTTAAAGGGATGAATCTGACCCATTTTAACTTTCATAAAAAAGGTAGAAACATTTAACAATTTTTTATTTATTTTAACGATTGAAATTAAATAAATATGTTTTAGATACTGTTTGTTTAAAAAATGAAAAAGGTTCAACATATATTCCACTAATATTGCGCCTAGCAGTGACTTAGTTCTTTGTGTCAGAAAAATTTTATACTCTAGATACTCCTAGTAAGCAATCAGTGCTGGTAAAAGATTGAGCAGTGGGTATCGAGTATTTAACTTTTTTGTTTTGAGTACTCGATACTGAAAAGTATATATTCAGAGTTGTATTTTGCACAAAAAAAAAATTACAAAAATGCGACTTCATATACATAATTAGAATTTTTTAATTTTTTTTTTTTAAGAGAAGCAACACTCAGGAAATTCTTCCTTATTATTAATGTGTTGCTTTCTTTGGAAAGGGGATAGTGGAGATATGAAAGATAAAGGGCTTCAAACATTTCAACACTGTAATTGCGCGAGATGATAAGTCTTAGAGCAGTTGTTGCTCGCCACCTGATGGAGAGTTGCGAACTTATTGAAGTTTTTTGGTTCATAGCCCTTATTCATTATTTTATTTCGGTGGGGTTAAGTGCTATGCGAACACCGAAAGTGGACGCTGCGATAATAGAATAATAATAGAAAACTCATACCTCTTATTTTTCTAAATTTATATTGCCTTCACCGGGAATGGAACCCGAACCATCTGTCCAGAGTGCTAGCCATTACAATACAGTGCCCACAATAAAACTCTGCTAGAATAAAAAATCAAAGGTGAAAATTTTAAAGAAAAAGTCGTAAAACTATAAAAAAAAAACATTGAACAGTTTGTAAAAAAGTTTAAAAATATATTTTTTAAAACTTAAATTTTCAATAGAAGTAAGAATTTTTTTTAAAAAGTGAATTTTTAATTTAAAACCCGTTAAAAGCAACTAGTATTCAAATTAAAAATATCGAGTAGTTCCCAGTATTGAAAAGTAACCGAATTCACCAGAGCTATAAGCAATACTCTTTTCAAACATACATCAATATAGAAATGATTCGGAAAAATAGCGTGAAACGTGATTAAATATTCACGTTTCACAATATTTCCGAATCATTTCTGCCACATGTCTGTCTTTAAGAGATGAATATTGCTATATATAATATATAAAAGAGCTACAGGAATATATAAAAGAGCTACAGGAAAAGAAAAGCAACATTTAATCATATTCAAGTAAATAAATTTACTTTATATTCCAAATCTTACCTTTATATATTATTATGTATTTAATAAAATTTCATTTTAATTGTTTCATTTTCTAAAAATTTAAAAAAAACTCCAAAAATCACCAAACTTAAAAAACAACGCCAAAATTAAAAACAAAATGTTAAAATTTAAAAAATTGTTAAAACTGGAAAAAAAAATCTATTAAACTGCAAAAAAGAATGGTAAAATTTAAAAAAATTCACAAAATTCGAAAAAAAACGCTAAAATTTAAAAAATCGTCAAAATCTAAAAAACCTCTAAAAAAAACGACAGTATTCTAATACCAAAATTTAACAAATTTGAAAAAAAATCTTCAAAATTAAAAAAAAAAAAATAGCAAAAAATTTCAAAAATCGCCATATTGAAAAAAGTTGGCAAAATTTAAAAAAATTGTCAAATTTTGAAAAATGTTTATATTTAAAACAAAAATCGCTAAAATAAAAAAAAAAAAACCCCCTCAAAAAAAAAAAAAGTTTGAAAAAATGTAAATAAAAATCTTCGAAAATGAAAGAAACCGACAAAATTTATCGTTAAAATTTAAAACAAATCGTTCGAATTAAAAAATAAATAAGAAAATCAACAATATCAATAAAAAAATAATAATAAAAAAGGTTAAAAATTAAAAACAATCTCAAAAATCTAAAAATCTCTGAAGTTGAAAAAAAATCGTCAAAATTAATCACTAAAATTACAAAAAATTGAAAAAAAATCGTTCGAATTAAAAAAATAATAGCAATATTAAAAAAATCTTCAAAATTTATGCTTGTACTAATTAAATTTAGAAACTTAAAAAAAATCTGATTTATTGTCTGTTTGTATATGGTAGATGGTTCAGCTGCCATCTGGATTAAGCCAGAGTCTGATAACCGGCCGCTTGCATCTTTGAGTAGAAATTAAATTTTTAAATATTTTTTTATGAAAATCCCAGATTATGTTTTCTCTCTTCAATATCATTTAAAATAAAAACACTTTCTTAGATTAATTTGTTGTTAATTCAAAAAAAAAAAAATTAATTGATTTTTTTATTTTTAATAATAGTTTTTTTTTCGTATATAATTTAATAATTATTAGAATCTAAATATGTATATTTTTAATTCTTTTTCTTTGAAGCACTTGTATAACAGAAATTTTTATATATTATTTTTTGTTTACTCCTAAAAACGCGATAAGCAATATAGAAAAAACAACAATTTCTTAAGATTCAAATATAGTAAAAAGTAGGAAGGAAGGATATTACAAGCTGGGGGAATTTGTTAAGCAAACTAATCTTTACGTTTACGAATATGGAATTTACAATTAAAGGTTTTGTTACGGGCCTCAAAGTCATGCAAAAGGAATACGCAGAAAAACTTTGCTCAGCAAAGCCACCAACATATTTATGGGTGTATTTTACATACAAAAAACTTCCTCGGCAAAGCCCGGCTTTGGACATACTGGAGGAAAAAACCTCTAAGCCAAGCCGAAGGACGGTTACGCATAAAACCTTTGCTCAGCAAAACCACTAACTTATTTATGGATGACTTGGCGCATTATTTTACAAAATGGCGCCCAACGAGGGGGCACAAATGCAAGACAACATTGCAAAGCCACTAACTTATTTATGGATGACTTGCCAGTTTGTTTTTAGGCGCATTTTACAAAATGGCGCCCAACGAGGGGGCACAAATGCAAAACAACATTGCACGCTGTTAGTACACAAAGTTGGCTGACATTGCTAAAGCCAGTATCTGGTAAAACTCATAACAATACGGCGCCCAACATGGTTTACATATAATGCTTTAGCGTTTGACGTAATCATTATTTTGCTGGTACTGGAACACGTAACAATATTTTATGAAAGGTAGGGTAATACTAATTGAGTTGATGTGTTTGGGAGATGTTAAAAGTGCAGTGTTATTGTTTTTTATATAGGTGGCTTTGTTTTTGTATTTGCTTTAGATTTGTGTTTTGTTTAATAAATCATCTAAAATTAATGGAATTATATAGTTTATAGATTAAAAGAAAGGATGTGGCTTAATAGTTTTTGATTTTTGTTTTAGAAAAACATTTATAATACACAACTGCACTAATAAAAAAAACAAATTGAGCACATTGACAATTTAATTAAAATCAAATTTCATTTTTTTTATATATATATAATACAAGAAAATAATAATGTATTTGCATTAAAAAGGTCGTGGGGGGGGGGGGGGGGGGGGGGGGGGGGGGGTGAATAAAATAACACATTAGATTTGGAAACATAACGAAACTAAAGGGAAAAAAGAAACGGGTTAGGGGTCTTAGACAACAATTATTTAAAATAATTTTTAAAAAAACAAGTAAGAAAAAAATGCTTCATTTTTGTGTAAAAAGTTGTTTTTAAGGAATTGTTTAGAAAACTGTCTTTTTTTTATCTCAAGTAAGACTGGTTGTGCCTTAATTTGTATTTGTATTTATTTTTGTTAATTACACTGCGCAACTCTAAAATAAAACAAAAGTACCGACCATTGATCCTAAATATTTTGGCGTATTCAGTTTTTTGCACTTATGCTAATGTTTTAACGAAGTTTTTTATACATAACATTTTCAATATAAGATATTTTATCTTGGTTTTTTATGGTAAATACTGATAAGACCTTAAGCAAACATTTGAAAATCATGCAAAATTTTAATGTAATTTCGCGAAAAATATGATCTATAAGAAAAAAAAACTGGGTACGTCATTAACACTAGAATGAACGGAATTTTTGTATATCTACTCTACCCAAAATCAGTCAAAATGACTGGTGTTTTTTTAAAAATTGGTTAAAAAATACATTTTTTATCCGATCATTACGAATTAAGCAGCAATGTAATCTAGAAATAGAAAGTAGATATATGTATGTTGTTTTCAGGCGCGGTTTCAAGGGGGGTGGAGGGGAATAGGAAATCTCCTCCCTCCCGCCAAATGATATTTTTTAATACAAAATTGTAAAAAAGATTAACAAATTAATAAAAAATACTCTCGAGTTTCCCCAAAAACCTTTTCCTGTATCCGCGCCTGTTTGTTTTTGATAAATTTTTTAATAATTTTTGTACGATTTTTAATTAATTTATATAGTTTGAATCTAGCATTCGAAAGTGATATCAATAACTTTTTATTTATCTCTTACAATAACTATTAGCCGTACCGGTATTTGAAAGCTTCCGCTGTACATAAACCAGTATAATGCCTGGCGTTATGTAAAAAAAACTTGTCAAAAATATTTTTTTTTTAATTAGATAGATTAGAGTGATTTATATATTAACTTATTTAGAAAAGTAAAAAAAAAAAGTAATTTTCATATAAAATACTGTAGCATGAGCTATTGTTTCAAATGTATTTTATTAACTGTTGCAGATAAATAAAAACATGTTGATATCATTTTGTAGCTTTGGAATACTTGCTTTAAAATATAGGTATAAATTAATTAAAACTCGTAAAACTTTAGAAGAAAAATCGTACAACAGTAAAAAAAAACTAATTAAAAGTTTTGATCAAAAATGGCACAACTCTATATTATTTTCCAAAAATCCCTTAAACAACACATTATTTTGAAATGCCTTAAAGGCAGTTTTAAAGTGATAGACTTCTAGATTACATAGCTGCTTAAACCGCAACGATCGGATGAAAAGTGTATTTTTGGCGGATTTTTAAAAAACATTAAGTGAAATTAAAAAAAGAAAAAAATTGATGTGGAATTGTTACGCTACTTAATTCTACAAAAGTCATATAATAATATCTGGTATAAGTTGCAACAAAAATTTGTAGTTTTTTAATCAAAGATGGCAAATCTGACAAAATGACTGGCCCGGTCATTTTAGTATTAAAATCACCCTGACCGCATAATTTAATATCAATGGTCGGTTACTCTTCTTTTTGATTTTAGGGCTTAATTATGTAGCGCTGTGTGTTCAAAAGATATAAATCGAAAGAATTTAAATATTGGATTATGTAGATAATACTTGATTTTTTTTTGGAAATCTATCTTTCATTTTGTGTAAAAAAAAAAAAATTAAATAGTAATAATTAATATCATTTAAAATAAGTAAAAGTAGTAATAGTAGTAAAAAAAATAAAATAAATATATGACATTTAGGAAACAAAATTCCTGCATTATAATAAATTTTTGTAAAAAAAAAAAATTAAAGAAACATTAACATAAACAGGATTTCATGGATTTAAATCTCTTGCTCTCGTATCTTCAAAAAAGTTGTGAGTTATTTGATATAAAAAAAAGAATGTGTTTGTTTTTTATATGTAGGTGTTTAAAATTTGTTTTTAACTTAAAGGTGTTAAGTGTTAATTTCAAAATTTTGTTTTAGTTTTAAGTGCATTTTATAACCGGGCACTGTTATTTTGTTGTTCTTTTAGTTTTTATATGATATTAAAATTAATTATTAACTACTACTAAGGTTGGTTTCTGCATCTTATTTCTCATTTTTTGTTTGTTTGTTATCAGTTTAAAGTAGTTTTTCTTTTTTTTTATCTTTTAGAGAGTATTGGGGCATTTTTTGATACTTTTTGTTATAGAATTAAAATATAGCTTAACGTTTGCCTGGTGGTTTAACAGTGCACGAAAGCATTTCTTCTTTAGCCAATTTTGCTCGGAAATCTGCCATTAAATCCCTACAGTTGGTTGCCATTTCAGCCAATTGTGTAAAGTAGGCTTCGCCCTCTTTGCAATAAGTATCTTGATCATAATCGACATAGTTGGTTAAATTATATAGACGCATTGATTCAGGCAAAAATTGTGATAGGTAATCATTAATTGCTCGATGTTGATCAACAACCATTTCTTCACTTTGTTGTAAATCAGAAATAGCCGCATGTTGGACTAGTAATTCATCGGACATGTCATGTTCCTGAAAGATTAAAAATAAACACATTAATAAAAACTTTAAATTTCATTAAAAAAAAAAAAAATGTTTAAACCCCATTAAACCGTTAATACTAAATAGATTTAAAAAATAGAAAATTTATAAAAATAAAATTAGAGCAAATATTAAAAAAATTTAAATATATTAAACAAATAATGGTAATGAAATGTATCAGTTATCGATAATACTATTAAAAAAGTTTGTAACCGATTTGAATTTTTGTATAAAAAAAACGACCTGCTGGAAATATAAATGCTGGCAATATACTTTTGTTTGGAAAAACTTTGCGTTCCCCATGTTTCTAACATAACATGTTTGCTTGCAAATATAATTATGTTTTCCTGTAAATATATATATGTTTGGAACTAGTAAAAAAAGTCTACCTGCAAACATATAAAGGGTGTCCCAAGAAGAGCGCAATTTTTAAATTTTAAATAAAATACAGATATTTAAAAAAAATCGTGAAACTTTATTATATCGTAAAGTAGACAGAATGAGGTTATGTATGGAACAATATATCGTGCAGATGGCCACCGCGGCTTTGCTGGCATGCACGCGATCTTTTAATGGAATTTTCAATGACCGTTTTGCATGAATGCTGCGGTATTTCATTAATGCAGCGTCCAATTTCCTCTTTTAAGGCTTGAGTCGTCGTCGGCTTATTCGCGTAAACCATCGACTTCAAAAAACCCCAAAGAAAAAAATCTAATGGTGTTAAATCGCACGATCTAGGCGGCCAATTCTGATCTCCAAAACGCGAAATAACACGACCGGGAAATGACTGATGCAGCAATTGAATTGTTTCTCTGGCTGTATGACATGTGGCGCCGTCTTGTTGGAACCACATTCCCTCCACATTCATTTCTTCAATTCTAGGCAAGAAAAAACTGGTTATCATTTCACGATACCGAACACCATTGACTGTTTGCGCTTGACCTGCCCCATTTTCATAAAAAAAGGTCCAATGATTCCTCCAGCCCAAAAACCACACCACACAGTGACACGTTGAGGATGCATTTGCTTCTCGTGAATCACTCGAGGATTTTCCTCACCCCAAATGCGACAATTCTGCCTATTGACGAAGCCATCAAGATGAAAATGGGCCTCGTCACTGAAGATGATTTTTGCGAACTGTAGCCGCAAAACTTTCACCATTTTGGTAAAACAATTTCACAATGAGAATGCGTTGTTCATTCGTGTAGCGCTCCATTTTTACTAACCTCGTACCTTCTACTAGCAAACAATAATAATTGTTCAAATGTCAAACAATGACACTTCGAATGTTGCCAGATTTAAAAATTGCGTTCTTCTTGGGACACCCTTTATATATGTTTGGCTGCAAATATATATGTTTATTAAAAGTATGTTTGCATGTCCCAAACATAATTTTTAACAATTTTGAAATTGCAAAAATATAACTTTGTTTGGGTTTGAAAATTTTAATCATTGTAAACATATAGATATGTATGTATTTAATTACCTGCAAACGTATTCAAAAGTGTATTTTTTTCTGCGTGTATAAAACAGGCATTGAAAAAATTACTATTAGCAGTTTTAAGAGACTAAAAATATTTTATTTGCCACTTATTCAAAAAGTACAACAACGTTTATAAAGGGTCCGTCAAATAACTTTTTTTTTGAAAATGCTATAAAAAAAAAAACTACTGAATATTTTCTAAAATTTCTTTTTTATTTGAAAGTACAATCCTTCCGGTTAATAATGGAAAATAATTTCATTCAAATGGCTGCCTCGGCTGGCCATGCAGTAGCCTACACGATCGGTCCAATTTTTAAGCACATTATCGATTGTGTGCAGCTGCATTTCACCAATGGCTTCACGAATATTGTCCTTTAAAGCGTCAATTGTCTCTGGCTTGTTGGCGTAACACTTATCTTTGACGGCACCCCACAAATAATAGTCCAACGGTGTCAAATCGCAGCTCCGAGGTGGCCAAACGACATCAGCTCTGCGGCTGATAATGCGATATTCAAAAACAGGACACAATTTTCGCACACATTCTGCAACATTACCATGATTTTCAAAGTAATGTCGCAATATTTCCCAGCGTTGTTCAAGCGTATACACAACCATATTCGTTCAGCGGAAGGATAAAATTAATTATCTGTCAAATCAGACATGAGGTAAGCGTTACCATTCACGAAATAAGCACTAGTTGAAAACGTTAGATGGAAATGTACAGCTTTAGCGTTAGAAATGTACAGCATTAACAAGTAAATCCGCGGTTTTCCTCAGTTTTTCCTATATTTTACTATTTTTTTACAATTGAATGCTTCCCTCAAACAATCTACAACGACATTTAAGCCCTAAATACATCATCCTGTAAAGAAATATTACTATAAATTTTCAAGCGTTTTTGATCGCGAATTTTTCGAAAAGTGCAATTTTGCGGTTCGAGAAAATTACTAAATTGAAACATTGAAATGTTTTTTATACATTACACATGAAAATATTTACATTACACATAAAAATATTTTAACTAATACCAAAATAATTTCTTCAAATGTCTAAAAATCAATCAAAAATATTGATAAATTAATGCAATTTGACACATTTAAATGCAAAATTGAACCACTTGCATGTACAATATTTGAATGCAGTTTTCTACAGGGATACAATTGGACTGTGTCAAAAACAATAAAAAATGTGACTTTAAAAGAGTGTGCCAAGTTTTTCTGTTCTTTTGAAAAGTTCTGAAAATGGTTTATATATCCTTATTCGAGTTATTTGGTTTATATGCCCTTATACATCCAATTACGGAGTGGATAAAATAATTTTTGTGCATATGGCAAAAGACAAATCTGAACAATTATTTTTTTCCTGTTAAAGTGAAAAAATAAAGTGCAATTCATGAAAAAAAAACGCGAAATGTGCCTAAAATTTTTATGACAGCATAGCTAAAAAGAATGTCCAAGCCCAACTTCTTGGGCATTTCCTGGCTATATATCATTTTCCTGCGGCAGCTAATTTAAGAAAGTGTTTTCTTTAAGAATCCAAATAATGGTCTTCAAAAACGTTCATAGTATCTAAAACTGATCTGATGAGATCTTTAGCCAGACCGAAATAATACTAGTATCAACCTAGCTAATATGGTTGATTTGCTTTATTTTTGTAAATATTTTTGTAAAATTAAAAATAACATTAAAATAATCTCGATGTATATGAAAACAAAAAACTAATATAACTGTAAAAAATATTACTTGACCCAGGGTAAAAACTAAATTTTGTTTATATAAATAGAACATTTTTGGTCTTCAAAGTTTAGTAACGTCATGATGGTTGTTTGGAAGACAAGAATGGAGTAAAATTGATGACTAATAGGTTTTTTTGTTAAATCTCTGCTTATTCTGGAGGCTCTAGCTTTTCTAAAAATTCGGGTTCTGATGAGATCTTTAGCCAGTTCGAAATACTAGTGTCAACCTAGCTAATATGTTTGATTTGATTTATTTTTGTAAATATACGGAAGGTTGAAGGGTCGTTACAAATTAAAAATAACATTAAAATTATCTCGATTTCTGCTTTAATTTTGTGTTAGTTTCTGTTAGGATAATCATTCAAATCTTAAGCTTATTCACAGACTTAAAATTCTTTAGATGTTGAGTAATATTTGTTAGTATAATTTGTTAGTATATCAAAAAATACTTACGCTCAACGAACGCAGTAATGCCAAATCGTTTTCTGACATTTGACCATTATTCTTATTATTGTTGTTATTATTATGATTAGTATGATTATTATGCTTCATGGGTTGCCTCTGTTGAACACGCTGTATATTATTGGTTTCCTCATCTTCTTCGTACATTAATTGTTCAGCATCGTCTTCACGTAATACCCCATCTTCACGTAAAATATCCTTGACTACTAATTCTTTAACACGATCCGCATAACGTAGTGTATTCAGTGTATGTTCACATGAACTTAAGCCCGGTGAAATCATAGCAATCATACAGGTTTTACTATTATCGCCAATAAATGAGTCACGTAAAACTTGTGTTAGCTTAGAAACACGGAAAGGCAAATGAGCCGATTGTTTACCCAAAGCACGTATACATTCTTTTAAAGCCAATAGGGATTTGTTAATTTCGGCACCTTCCATACGTGTCTGGCGATTAGCTGAAGATGTATCAGCACCACGTTCATTACCAGCCAAATCGATAAAGGAGAATTTTCCATGAATCTTAGTGGAGCCGGGAGGACGTAAAACAATTTGAAATACTGCATGAGAACGTGATGAATTTGAATTGGCTGAGGTCTGGCCGGAGGTGCGAGCATTGTTGCCGTGCTGTATAAGCTTAAGCACTTCTTCAACACTGTCGACTACCTTCTCAGTTAGACCAACCACCTGTACTTGTTGTTTACCATCCTCCAGGACGCGAAGTTTTTGTTTATCTGAGAGTAAATCAAAAACCTAAAAAAGAAGTTTTACAAAGATTTAGTTTAATGTACATTTAGTTTATTTGCTTTGATAACTTACTTTGCCACTATAAATCTCAAAGAAACTGGCTGATACTACTAAATTTAAATGGCGATAACGTGGTCCATTTAAATACGCAAATACATCTTTAGCTGCCATTGCATAAATACCATTTTTACAATCTTGTATTTTGCCATTAAATTCACCACCCATTGTATGTGTTTTACCAGAGCCCGTTTGACCATAAGCAAAACAAGTGGCCATGCCACCTTCGAATATAGTTTGAACCAAAGGTTTTGCAGTGTATCTAAAAGAAATGGAAAATTCATATAAATAAAACAGTTTATATGTTAAAGAGTTTATATGTTAAAATTCATAAAAAAAATATATATTTAAAAACATACAATAATTTAAAAACTTATCGATAAAAAGTAGCCCTACTTTAAAAATAATAGGTATGTTCGACGTCGTCGAAATAGCAACAATTTACACACCCCCTGAGCTAATTTTTCATTTACAACAAACATTAATAAAATTTAATGCTGTTTTAATATACTTCACAGATTTTTCACTTAAACGCCTTATTTTACATGTTTGATTTTTCTTTTACATTTTTGGGTGTTTTTTTTTAATGATATATAATTTTGTAAATAAAATACAAAAATAATTGTTTGATAAATTGACTTAAAATGGCACACCTAAATTCACTTGTTTCTTTAACTGCAATACAAAAATATAACAATTTATTTCCATTTATAATAGACCAAATAGAAAGTGTAATTCACAGTTCAATTAAATTTGAAGCCAAACCCAAATAATTTTTGATTCAATGTCAAAGCTAGTAGCTTTACAATGGAAATAGTTCATAAAATCGCAAAATTTCTCTATGCAAAAATATCTCAGGATTTGATGATTTTTTTTATGGAAAAAAGTTCTTAGAAATTTTCTCTACGACGAAGTTTAGGGAACATGGTTATATGAGGTTGTTTTTCTTTAGAAAAGTTTTCTAAATCTGAGTTTTTTTGAATAAAAAATTAGAGCATTTTTATAGGAAAGATTTAGAAATAGAATAAAATTTTTATACGGAGTAAACTCTCAGAAAATTTTCATAATCTGAAGGTTTTTCATACCACAACGTTTTTAAAATCTCAGAATCTAGGGATTTTCTACTCGGTACTTTCATAAGTTTTGGTGTCGAATTTGTTTGTGATAAAATCGAAGCCGAATGTAGTTCCCCGCTTAAGTGCGTTCCCCGTTTAAAAGCTCAAAAAGTAAAGCAGTATTATCCCGGTGATTTAAATTTGTTGGCTCTTCTTTGTTACATTAAATTTGTGGATCAGCTTGACATATTATTCATTGCCATATTTATTACAGAATATAAATCCTAGACGGTTAAATGTATTTTGAACAAAAGCGTGCATTGTATATCTACCAAAGGTAGAGCTTGCACATAACGAACAAGTTTACAATTTATTTTTGATCAATGGTGATAATCTTTAAATTCGAGCTAATATATTAGTTCTCATTTAGAGGGATAACTAGATTATATGAATGTTTGATGTTTGCATGAGATTGTCACTTCTTTCAAAACGTGTTCTGATGATGGGAACCTAGAAAATTTCCGAAATAGATCTATCAACACATTCCTGAAAGTGGTCAATTAATAAATTTTAAAACAAAAACTCTATAGATTATTTGTTAGGACAATATCCTAATAAAGATATATAGAGTATGGTCTCGAACTTGAGTAATTTTCATTGCACAATTAAAGGTCGAAAAAACATAATTTTTATTTTTAATAAAAATTATATCAAACTAGTATTTTAACAATTTTAGTATTTTGTACAAATCTTGATTTAAAAATAAGAAATTATAATTTCTTAAATTAAGCGATTTTAAAATTTTTTGGAAAAATATAGTGGTTTTTGACAATTTTTATAATTTTTATATGGACCCTGAAATTATTTTTTTCATAAGTGTAGTAGTATTTCTATAACAACTAGCCATTACTTATGGTTGGAGTGAAAAGGGAATAAAATATGGCATATTTTCGACTTTGTGTATATGAATAATTCATGCTTCGTTCGGTTTCTTTCCAAAAATAAAATACAACCGATGTGTTTCACCTAAATAACGGTAAAAAATATTAAACTTTATTAATTTTTATATTTTTTGATCAATGGTTATAATCTTTAACTTCAAACTCATATGTATATTAGTTCTCATGTAGTGAGTAAACTAGTTCATATGAATGTTTGATGTTTGGCATGGGATTGTTACCGCTTTCAAAACGTGTTCTGATGATGGGAACCTAGAAAATTCCCGAAATAGATCTATCAACACATTCCTGAAAGGGTCAAATAATAAATTTGAAAACAAAAAACTCTATAGATTATTTGTTAGGACAATATCCTAATGAAGAAATATAGAGTATGGCCTCGAACTTGAATAATTTTCATTTTTAAATAATTTTTAAAAAAAATTCCTTTGAATAGGGACAAAAATTTATTTTTTCAAATATATATTTGGCAACTCTCGATAACAGTTTCTGCTATAAACCAAGCACTTAAAGAGCGTTGGAACGTTTTACCGAAAAGTGCTTTGCCAATACCTGATTCACAAAACATCGGTTAAGTCATTTGTCAACATTTGCAAAAAGTACTTTTCCAGTCTTGTTTAACAAAATTTACGACAGTATAAGAAAGTATAAAACAAACAATATAAAAACATATGACCTTTAAGATATTATAAGATATTATATAGCATATTCTTTTTTTTCACCTTAATCTTTGATCTATTAGCTCTAGCAAAAAATAACTTACTTTCTTTCAAACTAATTTTTAACCACAAATAATTCTAATTGTGTACATTAACCATAGCAAATATTTTGTATTAATATACTTTCTAAATATTAAATAACACCTCATTCTCGTTCGGAAGTAGATGGAAAAAATGCACATTAAAAAAAAATAACACAACTTTTATTTTAGTCATAATGATCAATATAGTATAAAGAAATTTAAAATTTATATTTTGTTGGATGCTCATAAGGAAATGAACATAACAAACAAAAGTATTAAAAGATTAAACCAGTTCACACCGAAAAAATGTATAAACAAGAAGAAAAACAATACTAGAGAAATAAACAAAAAAATATAAATAAAAATAAAAAAGCCAGTTAAAAAAAGAAAGAGTCAACGACTACAGTGGACTACGGAATGGCGGCGTCATACTAAATAATACAGGGGTTACACGAATTAACGACCTAAACACAAATTTAACATTTTTAAAAATTTTTTAAACTTAAAATTTAAATTATTTGGAGCTAAACTTAAATTTAAGACTAAAAACAAAAAAATTATCCACAAAAAGTCCAAAAATATGCACTAAAAATCAAAAATTTAAGCACATAAAATTTGCCGATTTTTTTAAATTGTATTAATTACTCGAGAGCGTTGGTTTAGAAATGAAATCCATTGTCTAAGAATATGACATGTTCTCTTTTTCAAGCTTAGTGATATGTTAAGGTTTACAAATTCTTTCAAAACATAAAAGTTAATGCTGAAAAATCGACTCAAGTAACATTCTCCCTTAGAGAAGACCAATTAGTATTTTACCCTCGCTTTCAAAAGTGGTTGAATATGCAATTAAGAATCAAGTCATGTTTATAGACGATCGTAAATTATTACACGATTGCCAATACGGTTTTCGACAGGGTCGCAATACGAATTTGCTTTTGATGTGTTTAACGGAAACGGTAAGAAAGTGTTTAAATGAAAGAGAAGTTAGTGTTTTGGTTTCAATAGATATATCAAAGGCATTTGACCAGTTAAAACACTCCTTGCTGGTTAAAAAGCTTAATGTAAACTTTAATTTTTCAAGATCTGCTTGTCGCTTAATATGGTCTTATCTAGCTAATCGCAAGCAGTACGTATCTTTAAACGGTAGGAGTTCTTATGTATTGAATATCAAATCAGGGGTACCGCAAGGTTCTGTTGTTGGACCGATCCTATTTTGCGTGTTCTTGAATGACTTGGTCGATATTCTAAGTTATAGTCGTTGTAAACCTTTTTTATTTGCCGATGATATACAGTTGTTATGGTCAGGGGAACGTCAATTTATGGATGCTCTGGAGGCTTCTATAAATTATGATTTATCTGTTTTGAATAATTGGATGGTGGGAAAAAGCTTAAGTATAAATCCTTCAAAAACTAAAGCTTTAATTTTCAAATCTAGTAGATCTGATATATTTCATCTGAACTTAAACATATGTAATAACATTATTGAGACTGTCAGTAATTTACGTTGTCTTGGTGTTTTGATTGATGGCAGACTGTCTTTCGAGTCCCATATTAACAACCTGATTTCTAGAGTTACCTTTACGTTACGGAGGCCTTATCGTCTAAATATGTGGTTGCCTTTATCTGTCAAGCAGTCTATTGCGCATGCTTTGCTTATGTCTCAGGTGAATTATTGTATTGAAGTATTTTCTGGTTGTTCTGAGACTAGTAAAAAAAGAATTAAATACGTTATTCATAGAATTGTTCGTTTTGTCTATGGATTAAGACTTAGAGCACATGTGTCTTTATATTTTAAGGATTTTCTTAATCTAACATTTGATGATTATCTTAAATTTCGACTATTAATATATTTGTATAAGATAGTTTTTTTCCGTGAGCCTGAGAGTGTTTTTCGTTTAATATCTTTTTTGCCTTCTCAAAGAAATCCTCAAATAGAGTATGCACTCATCTCTTACGCAGTTTATGAAAATTCATTTGCTATTAGATCTGGCCGGTTGTGGAATAATTTGCCAAGGAATCTGCGATCATTCCAGTTTTCTGTTGAATCATTTAAACGTAGGCTTCGTGAGTATTTTACTTCTTATTACTCATAATGTCACTTGAAAATTGGGTTTTCATTTTAAATTATTTAAGTAGAGTGTGTTTTTAGAGAAGTCGCAGGGATTTTTTAGATTTAAGTATTTCTATTCTCATAGTATTAAATTTTACTTGTAATATAATTTTATTGGCCAATTAGGCTACATGTATTACAATTGAATAAATGAAATGAAATGAAATGAAGGCAACTGTCCACCTGTGTTTTTGAATGGAGTCGAAATTCCTGTAACCGAATGTGTAAAATATCTGGGCTTAAATATAGATAAACGATTAACTTGGAAAAATCATATCAAATTGAAAAAAGATCAACTTGATAAGACAAAAAAAAAAAATGTACTGGTTATTAGGTCCTAAATCACAACTAAGTTTGAGAAACAAAATAATTTTATATAAAGCGATTTTAATACCCATATGGACTTACGGTATCCAATTATGGGGAACCGCTTCCTATTCCAATATTGACATTTTACAAAGATATCAATCCAAAACTTTGAGATTTATCGCAGATGCTCCCTGGTTTGTTAGAAATGGTATAATCCACAATGACCTTAACGTTCCAAAAATTAAAGACGAAATTAGAAAATACAGCAATAACTACCTTAAAAGGTTAAGTAATCATCCAAATATTTTGGCAATAACTTTATAAGATGAAAGTGATGAATTAAGAAGATTAAAAAGACAGCATATATTGGATCTTCCTTTCCTACAGTAGACTTACATATATCAAACGTCCATAGTTATTATTTGGCACCTCGCAACTCCCAAGCAGTTACTTGGGATTTGCGTTCCTATCTCACGACCATCGATATATATTATTATGCATTTATTTTATTAATAAAGTGTAGAAAGAATGTAGATATATATATTTGCTAAGTTTAATGGAACTTAGTTACTCTGTTATTTTTAATTTTAATTTTAGACTCATAAGATTTTATTGTAAATAGATTGCAAATAAATAAATAAATAAAATAAAAAAAATTCATTCAAAATAAAATGGTTTACAAATTCTTTTAGTTCATAGTTCATTTCTTTCATTTGCATATATTGAACTTGTTTGTTCTTTTAGCTCATACCCAGCCAGAAATTCATGATGGTTCAAAAAACTAAGTACTATCAAAGCATACAATATACCAAATCCAAAACGTTCTGAGAACGTTTGAAAAAAAAACATATTTAAATTACTTTAATAGCACTTTTTAAACAAACTTTACTGATGTTTATTGAAATAAAAATGATATCTGTGGAATTTTGATAAAATAGTGTAGTCAATAAAACTTTTAAATGTGGATACACTCAAAAAAGTTTTACAGTTACTACATGACAGTTGTTTGTGTAGTAATCAGTAGTAGTTGTTTTGAACTGTAATTACAGTTGTTTTTGTATGAAATAATGCAAAACAACTATTTTGACAGTTGTTTTCAAAAACAACTAACGAAAACTACTAAAATTTTTAACAGTTGTTTAAAGCAGTTGTTTTAAAATTTTTGTAAACAACTACCAAACAGTAATTTTGAGGTAAACAGTTCAATTTTGTTAGTTATTTTAAAATAAAAAAATATATTTTGAAAAACTATGTTTTGAAAAATTCTCGTTTAGTTTATATTAATATGTTTAGAGTTTGCAAATAATAATTAGATAATTTAAATGTATCTCCAATGCATTAAAACGTCATAACTGGAGTACCGTTTTGAATGTTGACTTGAGACTTTAAGTAAGATGCTGGAAATACTAAATTTTGTTGTAATTGAATGAAGAAAAAAAAATTTAAATTTTTTTTAAAATACCAAAAGAAATAACCTTTAAAAACAGTAGTTTTTACTAATTTTTACAGTTGTTTCAAAATGTTTGTATTAAAAAATTGTCAGTTGTTTTTACGACATTGGTAGTTGTTTTTACCACATTTGTTAGAATTTTTTTAACAGTTAAAAACAACTACATTTTTAGTTGTTTTAACTGTAATTACCTTTGTCGCCTTTTAAACTGAAATTACAGTCTTTTTCAGTAGATTCTACTGTAAAACTTTTGTGAATGTATTTTAGTCTAGTCCGCACATTTCTACTCTTATACTATAAGATACCAGACGTTTTTCAAATCAACTTATTTCAAATTGAATTACTTATAAAATATAAAAAAATAATTAATGTGTTTTTAGTACTGGGAAATTACTTTCTTTTCGGTATTTGGAGTACTGGAAAATTATTCCACATTTTGTATTTAAAATTCTATGAAAGCAGTCAATTTTTGCATTAAATGCACTTTAAAATCATTATACTTTTGGGTTTTCAAATGTTTTGGAAGCGTTTTAAAAACAAAAGACGTAGCTCTTTACAACTACTTTATATTTGGTTTTTGTAACGTTTTAAGAATACTCTAAAATACCAACATGAGACCGTAAATCTGGGTTATCATTTGAGTGCCTTGAGAACACTATAATCATTAAAAACATGTTGCTTTGGTAACGTTTCAACTACCATACGTAGTGCTTTCAGAATACTTCTATGTTTGTTAATTTCTGGCTGGGTAAGTTTGTTCTACTATTTTTTTCAATTATTCATATTGTTATATTGGTCAATGGTTTGTTTAACAAATCTGCATAATATAAGAGAAAATCCCAAATGAACGGTTAAAATGAACTAGTTCAATTTAAACCGTTCATTTGAGATTTTCGTTTATACTGTACAGATTTGTTAAACAAACAATTAACCAATATAACAATATAAATAATAGAAAAACAATTGTCAAACATATGAACTAAAAGAACGAACTAGTTCAATAAATGCAAATGTACGAAATGAACTAGAATGCCCAACTTTAGTTTTCAAAATATGCAATTAACTTCAAAATATGCAAACAAAATCATAAAAAATGCAAAAAATATGCACTTTAAAGCAAAAAATATTCTAGGGAACTGACTGCAAACATGCATTTACATTAAAACCGCAGTGACTTTTATGTAGGGGTTTCAAAATTGATTGATTTTCCCTTTTACCGCATATTCCTCTATATATGTGCTTTTAGTATAAATTATAGGGAGTTTTTATACTGAAAAGTTAATGTTTTAAAAAGTAGATTAACTGCCTAATTTCTGTGCAAACATAAGCTAGATTAACTAGACTAGATTAACTTGTCAGTCTAAACTTCCTATTAGCGCGAAGAAATTGTGACACTAAGGGAATATCTTTCATGAAAAATATGCATGACATTTTTTTCAAGAAAACATTTTTTTTTTGTGCACTTTTTGTTTTTTTTTTGGTGAAATTTATATTTCTTTAAAGCAAAAAAAAAAAAAAATCTTATAAAACAATAGCAGAACTTTCAGCGTTCTCAGTTAAATAGCTCGATTTTAGCATTAATTGTTTTTTTTTTAGCATTTATAGTAATTAAATGTGCTAAAGTCCCAAAACTTATTTAACAAATTGTGAAAAGCAATCTGATGTAGGCGTGTCCCTATCCGGATTTCATTCCTGCCCAAGGAAATCTTCAGGGGACTTTGTTATTAGAATTTCTAGAGATATTTGTTATGTTAAATCACAAACTCAATGAGAATTTCTTGTCCTCGTCTAGGAGCGAGATTCAAAATTTATTTTTTATTTTATTAATTAATAATCATATAATTACAAATTATATACTATTACCCTAACCGAGCACTAGCTACTATGGCCTTCGGCGCGTTGCAGCGAAAACGGACCAGTGCCTCTGGTGGGAATAGAACCCACGACCCCCGCACTGATAAGCCATCACGCTACCAACTAGCCTACCGGGGCGCACGCATTAATTGTTATTAACGTCTAGTAGAAAAATTTTTACATTTCATTTGATATTTTTTAGAAAAAAACTATCTCTGCTAATTTTTTCGACGACATTTTTTTTTTTGTACAATTTCTGATTTTCTTTCAAAATTTATTTTAGAGAATATTTATTTTTTTATTTTATTAAAAGCATATTTTTTTATTAAAAGCGAAAAAATAGAGAAAATTTGTCAATTATAAAGGTAAAATTTAAATTTGATAACCTTTTTCAGAACAATTTTATTAAAGACAAGTTCACGCTTTGTCAGGGACATTTTCAAAGGAAAATTAAAATTTTGTCACATGTTTTTCATATAATAATAAAGTTTTAGAGTTCGAGCGTACACATTTAATATGTTAAAGTTTAATTATGTTACATTTCTCGAAATATAATAAAGGAACCTCATATGTGGCTACGAGCAGGAACGTTTTTTATTAAATAAATTAAATTAGAAAATATTTCGGCTGGTTTGAATTAATATTTTAAATATTAATGATTTGGTTTAAAAATTGTCTGATCTTATAATCAAAAACAACTGATGTTTTAGAAAGCATACACTTTTTTGCAAAGATAAATAATATTTTGTTATTTAACCCCTAGAAACTCTTTAAAAAAATGTTTAAAATGTTGGCGCCCAAGCAGGGACTGTTCTATAAGGAATAATTTTTTTTAATGAAAATCCCTAGAAGTGACAGAAAACGTTTGTTATTTGACCTCTTAAATTGAATCTTCAGTAAAGCGGAGTTTTTTAAAAATATTTTAGCGCCCAGGCAGAAACAGTTCATAAAATAAAACTTAAAATTTTGTTTTTCTTAAAAATTTTACCAGAAAACATTACGACCTGCGAAAAGAAATATTTCTAAAGTAAAAATTAAAGTCTAATGCTACGTTTCCACTGAACGTGTTTTGGAAGTGTTTTGAACGTGGTTTGGCACCCAAGCAGGATATTTTCTGTAATTAAAAATTAAATTTAGTGAATTTAAGCTTAACGGATGGACGAGCAGCGTTATCTCCAGACTTAAAAGAAAAAGTAACAATTCAACTGTGATACTTAGCGTTAGTTTTCTAATTATACTGTGATATTTTATTATTTATTTTTTACATTTTTGCAATTTAAATTTAATTTGTGTTTTATGCGTACGTTTTGTGTCGGTCTAAATACGGATTTAATATTAAAGTTTTAAAAATGTGGAAGTAAAAAGATTATTTATTTTAATAAAATTATATCCCAGAAGAAGTTGGAAATAATCCCAACGAAACGTCGGATAAAATAATGAAATAAATAGTTTTTATTTGCATTAGGAAAATAAATGACCTTAGAAGCCTGCTTAGAATATATTTCTAAAGAATTAACAAAAAAAAAGTTTTACATTTGATGTTTAAAATGAATTGTCAGCAAAGTTAATTTTTTTAACACATTGACGCCCGAGCAGGGACTGTTCTTAAAATAAAACTTAAATTTTGTTACTTTACTTTACTTTTCTTTAATTTAATCTTTCTTAAACGAAAAAGTTTTACCACTTTAATTTTCTTTAAGAGATACTAAATAGCCCAGAGAAAATGCAAACTTTAATTAGTTTTTGAAAATAAGTTTTTTAAATCCGGTTTGAATATTTTACGACGTCTCTTAAACTACTTAAATTCAATTTTATATTAAAAATTCTTCATTCCGTGAATTTACTGTTTAAACAAGAGTGCGAGACTTGTAAACAAAAGACGAATCTACAAAAAAAAATTATTTGTGCAATCTTATTAGTGTTTTTTTTTTTTTTGATTTTTTCACTTCTGCAATGATAGTAGAGCAAAGCCGCAATACAAAAATTTATAGTCGAAACGAAGTTTGCGAATGTAAATGTGTTTTTAAATAATTAAGAGAAAAGTAAAAAACCTTAAAGACGAGAAGTGTGAAGTAGTTAAGAAGAATGGTAGTTAGTTGAAATTGATGGGATGACTAATCACATCGAAAAAAAAAAGACGACTGACTACGTTGTGAATATGTGGAAACACTCATGGAATGGTATTTAAAAATTTAACGTATATTCAACAATATGATCGATCAGCTGTATTTTATTTATAACTCAATTGAAAGTAGACAGACTGACTAAAAAATTAGTATATTGATTTATTTTTTCAAGAATCTTATTTAAACAAAAGATAATAAAACTTTAACAGCTATGTTAAACGGTAGCTTTTCTTTTGTTTGTTTTTCAATATCAATTAAATATGATATAAAAAAACAGACAATGCCAACTAAAATAAAGAAAACATTGAGGGCCAGTTTTATACTGAACAAACTGTTAGACATATTAAGTGAACTTTTAAAGCAATTTTTAAAGCTTAATAAAATTGTGAAATAGAGACGGAGGAGATTAGAAAAATAAACAAAAATCTAAAAATAGAATATTTGTGTTTGTTAGTGTTGGTGCTGGTCACTTCTGAGTATAATATACAATAACAGAAAAAGCTAATAGGAAAGAAAACTGCAATTTAGCTGCATTACATTCGAGGCCATACTTGGGTGTGATCGCTAAACGGTCATGATTTGGTATTGTTACGTTTGTAATATAAGAAGAGCGCAGGTTTGATTCTTACAGCCGCAGGTTGTTGAAAAATTTATCATATAGAGACAATCTGACAATTATAAATACACAAATAATAATACAATTTAAAAATGGAAAATCACTGATGACACCTGTCCATAAAAAAACAGAAACTAGTCCAGTCTAATTTAAAAATTAATAGTGTTTATAATTTTTTAGAGAAAAACGTTTATTCTTCTTCTTAACCTCAACATTTCTAAATTAAATTTGTCAAATGCATATTATTTAAAAATTAATTGCGACTATCTATATGACGTTAAAATAACACTGTACTAAAATTAGAATAAGTTTTTCAATCAAAACGCTTTATAATTTATAAATCTCTTAAAGATATTCCATGCCGTAACGAATCAGCTGTTTTGTTTTTGGTTTATGGATAGCGCGTTTTTCAAAAAAGCAACTCGCATTAACCATGAATAAAACTGATTCGTCACTTGCACGGAACGGCAAGACTAATGGAGCATTAAGATTGTAAGGCTTTTAAATTGAATTGATAGTACTTAAGTGTTCACTATAACATCGGCCCTTAAAACATAAATGAATTATAATTTTATAGATTTCTGTCACTTAAAACAACGACACTGCCATTCTTGCTTCGCTATAATTTAAAAAACACACTTATGAATGTAGTCAAATTTATTGTTAAAGTTTTTTTTTTAAGTGTGGAAAAAGGATGACAGTTTTTTGCAACCCCATAAAAACGATTATATCAGATAAGTGCTGGTAACACTATGCGACAGTCAAAATCGGGAAGGGTTCAAACTACCGGGGAAAGTTATATTGGTAAAAAAGAAGTTATACGTGTCCCTGCGTTTCGCTGGGTCACGTCTAGGAATCGAGATATATCGATTTGAAGTTAGTAACTATCATATAGGGGAAATTGTCACCTTTGGTGGTCTTTTTTTGACATAACTCGAGAACCACTAGTCCGATGAAACAAATTTAAAAAAATTAGGAATTAAAATTCCTTTAATCTGTTCATACAACGTTTCGCTACATAAGCAACAGTTTCGCAGTTATAAATAAATGTATGAAGAAAAAAACTATTTTTTGCCTAAAAAATTGAATTTTTTTATTTTTAATTCATTAAAAATCCAAAACGGTAAAAAAGGTGTCAAGTCCTATTACCCAGGTAGAAATTTGGGATGGTACAAAAAACGAAGAGTTTTCAAAACGTTTGTTTTTGATGGTACTAAAATAAAAGCGTTTCCAAAGCGATAATTGCAAATAATACGAAAAAAAAGCATTTAAAAAACATTATTTTGGATTGCTATTCGAACGTTCGGACAAAGTATTTTAGGAATACTTTTTATACAAAACTTACAAATATTTGTGAAATAAAAACACTGTAAAAACATTGGTTCAAAGCGTTTTTCCAACGTTTGTAAAAAGTACTTTAGAAGTTCTTATCGTACAAAATTTACAACGGTTTATAAAATGAAACCAATGTAAAACCATTGCGTTAAAGCGTTTTTCTAACATTTGCCAATAGTACTTTAGAAATACTTTTTTTTACAAAATATTTTACTGATTAAAAAACAACACTGTCATAAGGGGGTCTATCTATATGCGAACTCGGTTTCTTATGCAATTTTTTTATATAATGAAATATATCTATTTGCCAAAAGAGGGCTTTTTATTTTCATATTTGAATATTCGATTTTTAATTTCATTGATTTTATTGATATGTTTTTATATATCAAATTTAAATCTATTTTTTCTTTTGTGGTTGTCACAATATCGTTTCGTCAAAATTATGTTTTATGTTTATATTTTTTATACTAAATCACATTTCCCTTAATTTAAAACCCTGAAGTAATACTTTTATGTTTCAAGCTTATTAATTTATATTTTGTTACTTTAAAATATATTTTAATTAAATTCAATAAAAATATTATTTTTCAAAATGTAAATATATAAAATTGTTTAAAATTATTATTCTGATATTTGTGTTGAAAACAATGACAAAGTACTTTAATTGTAGCTTTTTTAACGCTTAGAGAACGTTAAAACTGTAAATTGGTATTTATGAACAATTCATAAAGATCTTTAAAATTTGTCTTTCGAGCGTTTTGACAATGTTCAAAATTACAACCCTCAAAGCGGTTATCATTTGGGTCGTTTTCATAACGCTTAATAACTGTAAGCCAAAATGTTCTGCAAATACTTATTTAACGATTGAAAAAGCATTTCAAAAATTTTGTTTTGCAATGTTTTGAGAACGTTATAAAATACCATCCTCAGACCGTAAATTTGGGTTATCATTTTGCACATTCTCAAAACGCTTTAAATTTATAATTTGGTATGTTCTGAAAACGCTTGTACCATCATGAAAAATGCTTTTAAAACGTTTTAAAGATTGTATTTTTCTACCTGGGTACGTTCACGTAAAGTCCCATAACCTTTAAACAAAATGAGACATAGATCATGAAAATCGATGGACGCGTTTCGGTTTTATTCACAATTTGAGCATATCTCGAGCAAATTTTTGAAATTCATACCTTCACTTAATTGTGAATAAAACCGAAACGCGTCCATCGATTTTCATGATATATGTCTCATTTTGTTTAAAAAAAAAAAAAAATTTAATTGTAACATATTTTAGTTTTAATTTGTCAAATATAATTTTGTTAGTGTTAATTTTGTGGTTAATCGACACAATTGTGATTAAACTCTAATATTATTAAAAAAATTATTTGTTTTATGTATATTAGAAATGGTCACGTGAGAAAAGCTTGACTCACATTCACTCACGCTCCCGTGAGAAAAGTTTAAAGCACGCTCAGTTACTCACGCTGCTATCATCTGTAAATTCAGGGGTCGAATTATGGCATTCGTGATCGAGTGAAATATTTCAAATAGTTTTTTTTAAATCAGTACCCAGCCAGAAAAATACGAACGGCAAAGCATTGGCCCAGCGCTTTCAACGGTGGTATGAGCGTTGGCAGAGCGTTGGATATCTGAAGAAATAAGTGCTTTGCCAACCCCAAAATGATAACACCGGGCAGGGCTTGGCCGTTCCTTTTTTAAAACGTTGGCAAAGCACTCCCAATGAGTGCTTCGCCAGTACCAAAATCAAAATTTTAAAACGTTGGCAAAGCATTGGTAGAAAAACCAATAATAATTATGTTGTTATAACTACAAAAATACTTATAATTAAGACACCAAGTTTTATATTTATTTTCAATCAAGTAGCGAAGGGATGTGTAGTCCTTGATCGAAAAAATTTCGTTTACATTTTTTCGCTATCGAAATTAAATTTTTATTTATGAATAAAAAATTAATTTCGATAACAAAATTACAACCACCAATGCCGAAATTTGACCCCAGATTTTACTCACGCGTAATTCACGTGATGCTCGCAAATTTACAAAAAAAATCTTACCGGAAAAAAATTAAAAAATTAAAGAAAGTTTTAAATTTTAAATCTAAGTCTGCTACAATAACATTTTGACTTTTTTTTGTTTTAAAATCGGCCACAAATGTTGAAAAAAGTCATCGAAAATTGGACCTCCAGATTAGACTACGTCCGAGCCAGCCGTGGTGGTCATATGCTAGAAGTCATATTTAAATTATAATGACAGAAGATTATCTTTCGAATAAAGTAAATTTCATGTCAATTTAAAAAATTCATCTTTGTTTTATTACATTTTAAAGCTCTATACCTCTATAAAAAAAACACCCTTTATATGCCATTTCGTTGCATATAAATGAATTCGGACATAGTAATCAATTACTTAGTATTATAACGGGTGGAAAGGTTGAAATATAGAAAAGATGTTTGAAACGTTTAAGCTCAGTTCTTTGATTCCGATTTTCGTTTAAGCATCTGAAATTTTTGAATAACTTATAAGTTAAAAATTTTCATATTTCAGAATTATGTTGGGTATTTTTTTTTATTGTGACTATAACTAGACTTGTCAAAACCCATTTCCGAATTATTTGATAAACTCTTTTTTTTCTATTTTTCCGGATTTTTAAGACCTATTTTTCTAAAAAGGCGGTTTTTGATTTATTAGAGAAACCGGGTTTTTCGTCTCGAATCATTCGACATTTGCGAATATTTTTCAATATGAAAATTTCAAAGCAAATATGCGTTTTTTGGAATGATTCGCATGTGTACTCTCAATTATTAATGCTAGCAAGTATAAAATCCTGTGTAGACGAATTTGCTTTCGTCCATTTTTTTGTTTTTCTTTTTGCCGACTTTGAACTTAAAAAACTTTTTCATTAGATTTCTGAGCTTTGATTTGATTTTGCAAAGATTTTGTGACATAAAATGTTATTACTTATAAAACATTACTTTTTCTTTTAACTTTCAATTAAAAAAAAAGGAAATTTTTTCCAAGTTTTTTACATTGGTTTTTTTAACATTATTTCTTAGCCGTGTTTGTTGTATTACAGTTTGTAAAAACAAAATATATCCCAACAAACTGTGTTTGTTGAGCAGAGCCGTGGTATGCTAACTGTCCAAGAATGTTTTAATTTTTGTATTAAAACTACAAAAATTGTTTTTTCGGATTAAAAATACAAAAATTATTTTTTCGGTCTGGGTTACCAGACCAGGTAGTTTATACAATAATGCAGACAAAAAGATTCTCATAGAGTTTATTTTGTCTGTTGTATGTAAAGTCTTGGTTTGAGTTAAGCCAATTATCTTTTCTATTGCAGAAAACTGAAGATTTGGGTGATGCCAATGAAACAATTGTATTGTCTGTCATGAAAATTATCAAACATTTTGAAAAGCAATAAATAAAATCTAATATGACAATATTTGGACTTGAGATAAAACAATATTCTAACCAAATATATTTTTATTTGTCTTCTCTCATAACCACTGTGAAGGCAATTTAAGATTTCGCTAAAAAAAAGTTTCCTATCCACAAATTTCAATCAAAGTTATTTGAGAATCTTTTGATTTTTTGGTGACTTAGACAATTTACTTTTTAATTTCACAATTGGTGTCCCGGTAGACGATCTACACAAAAAAAATTCTTACGCGAATTTTAATGAAATTTTTACTAAACTAATGAAGTTTTCTTCACATAGTGAATGAAACATTTTTTAAGCTTAATGAAAAACCTTCATACTTTATATGAAACTATTTTTAATTAAACTTTTTTATTAGGTGTATGAATATTTTAATAAATACCATGAATATTTTCGTAAAATTCTATGAACAACTGCATTAATTTAATGAAAAGTTTCAATAGACGAATTTCGTTGATACTTCATAGATCTAATGCAAAAATGCATTGATATCATACAGATTTTTCTCTGGGAGTACTTTAATATTGTGAGAGGTGTGGTAGAGAAGAATAAGGCTGTTTTTAAAAATCATCACAATGTAAATTTTCATCAGTGATTCTGATAATACTGTATTTGTTATGTTTTTTATTGTTTTATTGCAATCACTGACCGTGGTATAGATAAACTGCTTTCTAATACCTCATGCACTTCGCACTACACTTTAGACAGAACGTTTAATGCTCTGACCTAAAGTCAGGTTGATTTTTGTTGTGTATTAAAACTGGATTTCAATACACGGTGTTCAATTTTGTTAAAAACAAGTTAAGTCGAAAGGGTCTAATAATATCGCTATCTTGTTAATATAAATAACTTAGATTGTAAGCCATTAATGAATCGCAAGGCATTATGCATTTATTTCTCACACTTTTATTTCACAATATTTTTTAATTTGCGACTAATTTTATTTAGAAACGAACACAAACTCTCTAGATTTTCCAGTTCAACTTTATTGCATTAATGAACAATTCATTTTAATGCAGAAAATGCTCTCTGTGTACAAATATTTTCATATATCACCACTGCAAAGCAAACCCGGCTTTAAAAAGTACGATTTTTTTAAGTATTCAAAAACGTGACTTAAAATAAGTCGAATATTTGACAACTCTAACTATAACTTTGCATATTTTATTTTCAGTAAGTGCCAAATGTGTTTCTTTATATCTACCTTTCAATCTATCTTGCTGTCTATTTCTATTCTTTCTTACTGTTTTTCACTGAAGGGATTCACAATGGACCGTATTGGTCTCCGAGTGGAGATGTGCCCTTGGGCACATAACCCTTCCTAACCTAACCTAACCTAAGTGCCAAATGTGACTACATCGTTAATGGACTATATCGTACTCATTTTGTATGAAATTTGATTTTAGATGACAGTAAAATCGTAAAATATCTATATCGCTAAATGGTTTATAAGCGAAGTGACTATAACCGAAAAGTACTGTATTACATTTTATATAAGGAAATAAAACCATTAGCAATAAATTTATAAATAATAGAAAATATAATAAACAATTACTCACTTGTATACCATTGCATTGTCACAACGATCATCGAAGGCATAATCAAAACGAAACTTATGATTTTCTAAAAATTTCGTTAAATCCACTTTATTACGCGGCTCATGGACAATTAAAGTATCTTTGCGTGGTACTGAGATGACATCGATTTCCTTGCGATTGACTTCTTTGCGCGATAAAGGCCGTTTACGGACACAAACAGTAATTTGATGATCTTCTATAGCTTGACCATCAACCAGGGGATGAAATTCTAAAGTAGACTGATATTCACGTATCATTTGGGCTGTCTCCCAATTGGGATTACCAGGATCTTGATTCATAAGAGCATTTTTTTCTTCTTTAATTTCAGCTTGGCGGGCACGACGTTTTTCACGATTTTCCTTAAGACGTTCTACTTCCTTAACGACATAGGAGCGACGGGCACCAACATTAGCAGCGCCAACAGAATTAGCAGTGGTAGCAGCACTAATGCCGCCACCAACACCACCGCCATAGGAGGAGGTATTGCCAACACTTGAAGTGTTAGTTAGACCAGAACCGGTGGCCGAAGCTAATCTTGAGGCATTATTGGTAGTACGGGATCTGACAATACCCGTCGTAGGTGGCTGTATTTGTGATGGAGGCGGTATATTCTCTACATGTTCGGCCACCGAGGCAGAGGATAGTATGGAGGAGGAATTAACAGTTGCACGATTTGTACGATGTCCAATAGCACCTTGAGTAGCATTACGTGATAAATTTATAGGAGCTGTAGCTACTTTTTTGGGTTCCGGTGCTGTATGTATAGCCTCCTGTTCCGCCCGGTCTAATATTTCTGGATTTAATGAGAGTATAGCATCCAGTTCCACCTCTTTGCCTTTGGTTTCACCTCGTTCATACCATTCGACGGTTATTGATTTACCCGATTCATTGATTTTTGAGACGACCGCGGAATGTACACGGCCGTCGGTACGTTTGATATTGACATTTTGGCCAATTGTTATGAATTCCATAGTGGGAGTTGTTTGCGTTATTTGGCGTAGGTTCACTTGAATTTCAGCAGCAGCCTTAGCAGCAGTTTAAAATCGAGACACACTCACTTTAGTTGATTTTTTTTTTTTTTTTTGTAGATTTGCAATAAATTTCACGGTATAGTTTAAGACAAACTTTTTTGTATGACTTCAATTTTTACACAATGAGACAGCAGCAGAGAGCAAAAATCGAAATAAAAAATGACGTTGGTTTGGTTAGAAAAAAAAAAAAAAACAAAAAACTCACCGCTTTTTGTTGTTGTACAAGATTTGGTGGTGTTAGTAATCAACGCAAAAAAAAATCCAATTTTGGTTATTTTAATTAGAGTTTTAAGGTTTTTTGCTTTCTTTTAAACAATTTTGCACATGAAATTTATTTAAATTTAATTTTATTTTTTCTTCAAACAAAAAAACTATTTCTTTGCTTCAAATAAAAAAAACACTTCCTTAAGTTCTGACAGTTTCTATTTTTTTTCCTCTATCTCTGCCTTCTCCTTGTTATAAATTTTTTCTTCTTTTGTGTGGGATTTTTAATTGTATATGATAATTGTTACTTTAATTCAATCCGTATGTTCTGTTTAATTAATTTTTACTTTTTATTCGATTTTTTTTCCGTTAAGATGATTACTCACAAAGCTAGTTTGCTTGGTTAACAAAAAAAAATACAAAACAGCTGCAGAGCTGCGGCGGTATTAAACAAAAATTCGTGTCTTCTATAAGAATGTGGCTGTGTTAGTAACAGTAATTCGCTCTCAATTTAAAATGACAGTTGAAGTCAAAAAGACTTTTTGACATAACACACTCTGGTGTAGTCTCGGCTTCTTGATGGCCTACAATCATCAAGCAATCAAGCAAAATTTGGCGGAATTTTGGAAGATTTTTTGAGTCAAATTACAAAATTACAATACAAGAAAAAAGTACATGCTTTAAATTAAATATGGCTTAACCAAATTTTGTTCTTTATGCCCTCCACAATGCAGAGGTGCAGCGGTATTAAATAAAAATTCTTGCTTTCTATAAAAATGTGGGGTAGTAATTCGCTCTCAATTCGAATATTCAACTGACAATTGAAAAAAGAAATTGCGGCGAATTTAGGTTTTTGCTCTCAGGCATGCCAGATACTTTTTGTTATCCCCAAACAAACCAAAAAAAAAATATCCCCAAAAACCCCAATTAAAATAAGGTTTAACAAAGTACACACAAATAAAATCGCTGCCAATTAACTAGGAGCATTTTAACTAATAAAGTTTTTTCACTTAAATTATTCAATAATTAAGTAGAAACGAGTAAAAACTTGGTAAAATGTTACTAATTATAGCATAGCTTTTGTAAATAAACTTTATTTGTTGAAATGCTCCTAATTACTTGGCAACGATTTTTTTGGGTGTAGTAGAGTTAAAATTCTTTATTTACTTTGCCCACTTTTACCAGGCTTGTTAGAAACTTCTAATATTCTTTGTTCAATATGCCCAAATTTACTTAACGGTAAAACTGGCGTTTAATTTTTAAAAAAGTCACTGCGAACCGCACTGAGAGAATAGCATTTATGAAACAGGTTTCATAAAATTATATAATATTAAAAATGTTTATTAAGTTAATGAAATTTCTCATAAATGTTTTGAAAAATACATTCGAATTAAGCCAATAAAAAGTTTCATGTAATTTATGAAACAATTTCAAAAAAGTCCAAAATCAAAAAAAAAAAAACTACATTAAATTAGTAAAGTAAATTAAATTAAAAGATATGTTGAAGACTTGAGATTTAAAGTCGGAAATATATTATAAAGGGTCCGTCATCTAACGTTTTTTTCCAATGCCGATTTTGCCAAAAAAATCATCTTTTCATATGAAGCTCATACTGCATGGCCAGCCGAGGCAGCCATTTGAATGAAATTATTTTCCATTATTAACCGGAAGGGTTGTACTTTCAAATAAAAAAGAAATTTGAGAAAATATTCAGTAGTTTTTTTTATAGCATTTCAAAAAAAAAAAGTTATTTGGCAGACCCTTTATATTAATTATAAAATTTTATTAAAAAATTAAAAAGTTTAGTTTTATTAGTTTTTTGTTTTTATATACAACGAGATTATGTTAATGTTATTTTTAATTTATAACAAGCTTTCAACGTCCTTATATTTACAAAAATAAAGAAAATCGAACATATTAGCTAGGTTGATACTAGTATTTCGATCTGGCTAAAGATCTCATCAGAACCCGAAGATTTAGAAATGATAGAGCCTCCAGAATAGTCTTTAAAACAATTTCATAGCTCTAAAGAAAAATTTCATTTAATTCATGAAGAGAAATCGAATGAATTTTTATGAAATGAACGAGTTCCTGTGACAATTTTCATTAAAGCTATGAAGAAATTCTCTCAGTGTACGTCTTAAAATCTTCGGACTATACATAGAGAGAACTATTTGCATTATATCAATGAATTTTTTAATAAGATATTTTACTTTGTTTATTTAAGCGACTAGATCATCTTCAGCCTCATTACCGATTTTATCATTTAATTTTTTAACAGTTGAAAATAAACTAAAAACTACAATTGTTTTAAACGAAAAGTAAGTAGTATTTTTTTAACTGATTTTCAGTTAATTTAATGTGTATATACAGTAGTCTTTACGGAAAAAAAATATTGTGAGTGTAGTTTAAATAGGATTTCGAGTATAGTAAAAACACTTTATTGAGTTTTCTCTAATACTCTTTTTAGTGTTGCCATATTGTGTTCATATAATGTGTGACGTACTCTTCACACATACGCTAAGAAAAAACACTGTAATTTTTATTGCAAATTTTGCTGTTAGACTAGGTTCACACACGGCAATTATACTTGCGCAATTCTTGAGTTTATAGAAGAGGGAGGAAAAGAGAACGGGTACTTGCCCGTACTCCAATTCCGTTTTGTTTTGTCATCCGCAATTTTCAACACTGCAGGTTGATATACGAAAATTGCTGAAACAAACTTTTCCTGTGTGAACACAAAAGCAATTTCAAAGGAGAATTGAAGAAGAATTGCGCAATTATAATTGCCGTGTGTGAACCAGGACTTATTACGGGAAATTTAACTATTTTAGCAACACATGTCTGCTAAACTGTAGTAAAATTAAATTAGTAGACGCTACTAAATTTTAATAAAATTTCAGTAAACTGAAATTTAAAATTAATTTGCTAAAATCAGCAAAAAAAAAAATTGCTAAATTTTCGTACATCCAATAGAACTTCACAGAATAAACATTAAAATAGGGAAAAACACAATGTTGTATCGCTACAACCTAATTTTGAACGTAATTTTTGACCAGATGTCCGACAATTTATTTATGAATTTGTATGGAAAATCTGCTTTGAAATTAAGTTTCTTAGCCAGATTTTCACCAACCTCCGGTTTAAACCAGATTTCGGGTATAATGCGGTTTTTTATCTGCGTGTTTTGTTATCAAATCTCCATATAAAAAAAAAACAAATGCCGCCGCAGCCGCAAGGTTGTATCTCTACTCTTAGTTCGATCTTTCTTTGCGTTCTTTGTTTTCAAATCTCCATATTAAAAAGAAATGCGGTTGCTATTCTTAATCCAAGATATATTTATATAGGTAGTCTTAGTAGCCCAGCTGTTTATCTTCCTCTTTCCTGGTTTTGACATTTCTTACATGGTTTTGACACTGTACTGTACTCAGTACAGTAGTTGTTTGTTGTAGTTGTTGTTCTAGTAAGACTACATATATAAATATATCTTGCTCTTAATCAAGATTTGTTTGCGTTAATAATTTTAACAATGTCTCGTTAGTAGCTGCTTCTTTTCATATAGAGTTTCGGTCATATGCATAAGGTTTTAAAATTTATAAACATTTTATAAAACATATTTTCATACAAAAATCATTTGATAAACGTTTTATAAATTTTATTAAATGATTATGCATAAGGAGTTTTAACTTTAACTATATTTAACCAAATGCAACTATTGCATATTAGTTATAATGATCTGTTTAAGAAATAATTAAAAATATTTTCCTAAAAACCTTCGGCTGTAAGCCGACTTTAAGCCGCCGCCGAATTATTTTTGCTAAGCCGACTCCGCCGACAATTTTCACACGGCTTCGCTCTCTGCACCTAATCAATTCAATAACCGAATATGAATGAAACAACATAACAATACAACGAATAAGAGTAGAGAAACGTCAAAAACACACATGAAAACGAAAACCGTGCTTCTTTTTGTACTACCCCGCTTGCTTCTCTTCAAGGTTCCCACACAAGCGAGAATTGCATTCCACAAAGAAATGCCGCATTAATTATACTGCAAGTAATAATGGTCGAAAAAGTAACGAATAATTTCTATAGTAGAAAAGCATTAATAATCACATACAATTTTTGAAAAAAACTAATTTTTATAAAAAAAATATATATTTTTAAAATAAATGTTATTAAATTTAAAAAATTTCTTATGTTTTTAATAACTTTGAATTATTTTATATAAAAAAATTTATTAAATTTTATATACATTTATTAAAATAATGTAACAGATGTTTTAAATAAAGGTTTTGATCAAGATATATTGATATAGGTAGTCTTACTAGAACAACAACTACATCAAACAACTACAAACAATACAAAAACAACAGGGTTTTGACATTTCAAATTACTCAAGATACAGTCTTTGTACTGTCAAAACCGTGTCAGAAATGTCAAAACCAGGTAAGAGGAAGATAAACAGCTGGGCTACTAAAACTACCTTATAAATATATCTTGGGTTTTGATAGCAAAATCCCTAAAACAAAAGCAAACATCAACAAACAAAAAACCACAAAAAACCAATTGAAGTGTGAGCTTTTCTTTCTTGGTTGATTACAAATACTCGCACACACAAGAAGGAAGTGGTAGATGAATAAAAAAAAAAAACAAAGAAAAGTCTACATTTAATATTGAAACACCACAAAATTTGTAATTAAACTCTTATGCAAGCCATGATGAAATGAAAACTGTTATTTTTCTTTAGTAGATTTTAACTTTTTTTGCACTTTTTTTATATTGTACTTTTTTCAAGATTTTTAGCAAAATATTTACCCGTTTATTTGCACTTTTAATTATTTTTTGTATGACTTTAATTTTTCTACACTTGTTTTAATTCTACAATACATTTTTTTTTTCAATTAAATGTTTCCTTAAATGGTAATCAATTGAATTTACTAATGATTTAGTGTGTCGGCATTAGTTTTTATGCTTGTGTCACAGTATGGTTTAGTACCGATGCCGTTATAGCATACTATGGTTACAGCGGCCCCTACTTAAAAAAACTGAAACAGCTTTTTTTTATTCGTATTTTACTACCATGAAAGTTTTTTGCTCTTTTTTTTATTTCACGTTCGTTTTTTTATTTTGTTGTTTTCTCACAATTATAACAAAAAATCGTCGCCTTAATGACAGTTTCCTCGACAACCATATTGGCTGCTTTTAAATGTAAATAAAACAATTAGAAAAGAAAAAGGTTGCAACTTTTAGGGCGGGTTTTTTGTGTTGCATTAAAAATGTAAAACTTCCCGTTTTCAGCTCATTCTTATTAACATGTTCTTATTAATATGTTTACATATTTGTTTTTCGCCTTTAATGCCTTCTTCGCATGATATTTTTACCGTTTCTTATGTTATGCACTTTTTTTTTTTTTAACAGCTGATTTATATATTTTGTTTATATTATGTACCGTTAATTATTTGGTGTCTTGAACTGGCATCGAATTGTTTATTCAGCGAATAATTATGATGACAATTTTTTGTTTTCATTCATTATTTTTTGTAGGTGTAAGTCGCAAATGAATTTATTGTAATTTAATATTTTTCACATTAAAAATAAAAAGCAATATGCTTTAAATTTAATAATAATGTAAATTATTTCACTTTTTTTAACATAGAGCTTATTTTTTGTATTAATTACATGTTAGTGATGCCACTAAACAAAAAAAGATCTGGCAGCATGTTTGATGGCAGACATCACTGTAAAAACACATATCGTCGATTGATTATTGGAGAGCCGCACCGACCAAAAACATTTTCGCGAGAAAACCGATAAGGAAAGTTTACAACAAAATTATTAAGTTCCTACAAGATAGGTTTTCTTTTTTGTTTGCTATATCTATAGCTCCATTTATTATAAACAATATTTATAATTTTTACAGCTTTTTGCACTGAGTATCTGGAGTTATTAACAATTTTTTAAAAAAAGATTTTTTTATTACATGGCCTATAAGCCGTTTTTATCACAATTTTATTGTTTTTCTTTCAAGTAGGTCAAAAGTTTTTTTTCTTTTAACCATTATAAAACTAGGTTGTCATAGTGCAAACCAATGCTTAAACTTTTTTATTGTTTTATATGCGTTGCTTATTTCAAATGTGTCAAACCAAGATTGACGCATAATGTTTTTATTTTTCTATAGACAGTTTGACTCATTGGCCAAAAAGTGGTCAATACACCATACCAATGTTAAGAAATTTGTAAAAATAGGGATACGCAGCACATATGGGGCTGGATATCTCCTAATTGATACGAGGTATATAAAAACGGATTAAAGATTTAGAAAGAGGACACATTAATCATATATAATCAATTAATAACTCAATTTTGCCAGAAATGGTATATAGGTCTCACCAATATTCATACGACGATATGCTAACTACGTTGTTATAACAAGAACAAAACATAGACAAGAGTGGTCAGCACAAGAAATGTGAATAAACAATTCGATGTCAGGTCAAGACACCAAATTATTTTGTCATTTTATTTGTACACTAAAAAAAAAATTGATAGCAGAATCTACTTAAAATTACATTTAAAACTGTTATTTTAGTTAAAAAGTAGCGAAAGGTATCTACTAGCGAATTTAAGTTATACGAATTTTCAGTAGATTTCAGTTTGAAATTCAAAATTCAATTCGAAATCATAATCGTTTACATTAGCAAATTTCACAGCTGATTATATTTCTATTGTACAACAAAATTTTTTTTTTCTAAACAAATTAACCTTAAAAAATAACCAAAACCAAAAAAAAATTCCAAAATACCTATTATTCAATGGCGAAACACAAAATTGATGTACATTATGAAATATACTATGTTATTTTTGTTAATGAAAGGGTTTTTATATAGGGATTATCAGTTTAATTCAAAATATTAAATGTTTTGTCGCGCCATTCAATGAGTTTTCACCGTTTTTCTTGGTCGAAAACAAACAAAAATTTCCGTATTTAAGTTGTAATACTTCTTTTAATTTGTTATTTTGTAGTTCTTCAAATTTATAAAAATGTATTTTTTTCATTATATTTTATCTCATAAACAGCTGATTTATGTTTACATAATTTTCTGCAAAAAAAACACTACTTTTCTGCAAATAGGGGGAAAGCACAGTGCTGTATTTTCTATTTCTGCACAAATAGTTAGATTTCGATGAGATTTCGCTGAAATCTCAATTAGTTTTGGCCTAGGTTGCTTTTTGTATTACAATATGGAGAAATAAATAAATAAGTTGGGATTTAATTTTGTATGGGAAATCTGCTTGAAATCCCAAATTAAGTGGATGTAAATCTGCTACACCGTTTAAATGACAAAAAAATGTAGTTTTTAATAAACAACTGGCAAATGTAATAAAAACAACTGACACTTTTTTAATACAAAAATTTAAAACAACTGTTAAAATTGGCAAAAACTTGTTATTTTTTCGGTATTTTAAAAATACTTTTTTATAAAAAAAAAAATTTTTTTTTCCCCAATAAATCTTTAAGCTCGAGGTTTGAAAATTAGCTATTTTCTTTCAACAAACAAAAAATTTTAAAAATTAACTAAAAATTCTCAAAAATAGTCAAAATTCGATAGATCAAATTGTGTATTACAGTTTGGTAGATATTTGCTTTAACAATATATAAAAATTATATTTAAAAAAAAATTAACCCGTTAAGTATATACAAATGTCAGTTTGAATTGCGAACACCACCACTGCATTTTTCTACTTAATTTCGTCAAAAAATTCCCACTTGACTTTCTTATACAAATTTCTACAAGTGTAGCCATTTTCTTCTTGCTCTGATAAACTGCAACCCTGTCGTTTCGTACGCAAAAAAAATGAAAACAAATAACCGTTATTCGTTACTATAACAACACTGTTGTACACTGTTTTTTCTGCGTTGACATTTCAGAAATTTTTTTTATTTCACCAACACAAATTGAGTTCTAATACAAAATAGAAATTTGTTAGAAAATTTTTAAAATACCAAAAAGAAAACGAATTTTTTCAAATAAAACCAAAAGTAAACTAAGGAGACACTTAACGTTACTAGATTTAAATAATAAAATATCTAAAAGGGTTTTTCGACATGGATATTATGGACATACAGGCAGTAGAATCCAAATTGAGTGACGTCACTGTGACCCCAATACCACGGTCACAGGTGCAAAACTTCTACAATTATCAACAGCGAGAACAACGTGAACAACAACCACAAATACAAATATCCGCTATACATCATACACCCAGAGAACGGCATCATCAACATCATCATGGAACAACAAATGCTCATAGAGACGAGGCGGTTAGAGGGCAACATTCCACAAATACCCGTGATTTATATACCACCCACTCAAAAAGGGAAAGAGATTACCATCAACAATTAAGTCAAGTAGCAGCAGCTGTAGCAGGGGGAAGTACTTCAAATGCTGCCGTAGCAGCAGCAGCTTTACAATATACCCAACAATTACAGGCTCAATTGGCATTATTACAACAACAAGCTAATACCACAGCCTCACCATCAATAACATTAACACCAGCTAATCCTCGGACAACATTACCCTCAACGCTACAAGCTCAATTGTCTATGACAGCTATACCAAATACTAATCATCACAATATTAACAACAGTAATAACCGGAATAATCATCACAGCACCAATATAACAGCAACAAATGGTGGTGGTGCCTCATCCACTACCTCCTCTACACCCTCACAACTTAAATACCCCCAATCGTCTTCACCCCTGGAACTGCAAACTTTTATTAACACACAATCAACTCATATGTCCTCACCCATGACATCTGCATCAACTTTATCCAGTAATAATGGTCTTACCAAATATGCTCAACTATTGGCAGTTATTGAAGAAATGGGTCGTGATATACGACCCACTTATACGGGTTCTCGTAGTTCTACAGAACGTTTAAAACGTGGCATTGTCCATGCCCGTATATTGGTACGTGAATGTTTACAAGAGACGGAACGCTCGGCACGTCAATGAGATTTACTTTCTTCAGAGGTCTCGGATTCATCATCGTTGGCCCTCTCATTAACAAGTACTATTGATTCTTTACAAGATTAGTCTTTAGTTTTTGTCGTTTGTTTTACTTTCTTTCTAATTTTTAGCTTTTTCTTATTAGTTTTAATTTAGTTGTAATTTTTTCTTCAAATTTTCCACAAGAGTTTGTTTACAACAATAAAAGCTAAAACTAAAGGCGAAAACATTTCCGATTCATTTTGTATGAAATGCAAAAATTTGCTGGGCTACTGGCGAAATTTAACATTTCATAAAATGTATGAGAACATTTTTTCTCTTTTAGTTTCAGCTTTTTTTTTTTGTGTGAACCCCCTCTGAAATTGTTTTCTTTTTTATGATTTTACTCTATTTTAGTTATAAAACTCTTGAATTCATGTTTTTTTTTTTAATTATTATAGTTTAGTAATTTTAGTTTTGTTTTATTCCAAGATATATAAGTTTTTATAAAAATTAAACATTTTGAATCTCAAAAACTATTTTAAATGAAATATTTAAATTTTTATACACTTCAATTCACTGTATAGCAGTTTTGGGACTCCATAACTATTCAAATCTATTGTTTTTGTTATAAAAATCCCGAATATTTTGTAAAGTTTTTAAATCGATGTTACTGTTTCCATTTTATTCAGTTTTTAAACTTCGATTTTTAAACAAATCGGCTACTTTAAATTTAGTACAAATCTCCAGAATACAAAAAAAAAAAACGATAAATAAGATAAAAATAAAAAACCGCTGGAATTTCCATAAAACTGTAAATACCGCTATAAAATATTGTTTAAATAAAACAAAGTTCAGCGTATAAAAATTGTAAAATAAAAAGAAAACTGCAGTGGAAAAAATGCCCAATTAAACATATTCCATAAAGTTAACCAGTAACAGAAAAAATCCAAAAAAATCGCAAATATTAAGAAAATTATTATTTAAAATTTGAAAATATAATATCATAAAAATTAAAAAAAGAAGATCGTCAAAGTGAAACCTAATCGCGAAAATATGCTATTGTCAATAACTGAAGCATTAAACAAGTTGAAGAAATAATGCTTGTAGTAGGTTTTACGCAGCTAAGCTTCTAAACTGCCTATCCATGGAGAAACCGCCTCAAAAAGTACTACATTGAAATAATTCGCCGGGCTACTGAAGAAATTTATCGTTTCATACAAAATGTTTGGGAACTTTTTTTCGCCTTTAGTTTTAACTTTTATTGTAAACGTACTCTAAACTATCAATCAAGAGAGTGTTTACAATAATAAGATAAACCAAAGGTGAAAATATTTTCCCAAACATTTTGTATGAAATGCAAAAATTCGTCGAGCAGCTACTGGCGAAATTTAGCGTTGCATACAAAATGTATTGGAAAGTAGTTCCGCTTGTAGTTTTAGTTTTTAATGTGTACATGTAAAATCGTGATAGCACCACTGTACCAACAAAAGTCAAAATGTAGCAAAAAAAAGGTCAAACCAAATTTGGAAAGTGCAATTGTACCATATTTTCCATCCCTGACTCAATACATTTACAACTAGTGCTGCCAGATGACTTGCAAAAAATTGGTATTTTTTAACGGTATATTTTTTAAATCGTCAAAGCAATTTTAAAAATCGGAAAAAAGTAAATTAATAAATTTAAAGGCTACAGAAATATTAATAGTTGAAACAGAATTATGTATTTGTATAAGTACTAAACACTTTGATAATATTCAACCAGTTTTTGTCTGCGTGTAGTTAAGATCAAGTTTTCAAAATACTATTCCAAAAACATTTAACTAAACCCTTATTAAAAAATTAAAACTTCAGTTCAAAAAATCAATTTTCTACTCAAAATTCTTAAAAAAATTTTGAAATCTTTTTTGAGCGGTTTTTGCATTAAATTTACAAAATGACGATAAATCTTGAAATCTGGCAGCTTTGTATATATTATATTCTTTGTCGTAGAGTTGATACTTTGAGAGTACCCACTAATACTCAATACTTTTAATTGGGTACTTTACTCAATTTTAACGTTATTTTTTAAATAAAAATTTTATAAAAAAAAGGAAGCAATAAAAATTTACATAATTGTGTCGTCAACGGTCATAATTCATTTTATAAATGTAAAATAAATAAATTAACTCATTATGGGCCAACTGTTGAGTTTTCAACCCAGTAAGTAAAAATAGTTTATATACTTTTACTGGAATAAGATTATTAAGTGCTTTAAAAACCAAAAAATAATTCAACATCTTGACTTCAATCGTAAATAAAAAAATAGTAAATAATTATTTTCCACAAAATTATTTAAAAAATAAATGTTTCCCTTTTTCGATCGCTCATTCAAAATTTTTTTTTAAAATATAAAAAAAAACCTAAAGCTTTACATTTTTTATTGCTTTTGTGATGAGAAAATAAAAAATATATATTTTTCTGCAAACAATTAGTTTACCGATGGTACATCATTTTTGAAAATCTGACCGATTGAGACATACATTTTTTAAATACATACGCAAATATGAAAATATCCCAAAAAGTATGCCGTTTTTACACAAGACACAAAAAGAATGGCTAGTTTTTATAGAAATACTACAACACGTGTACAAATTATTTTTTCAGAGTTGCCCCATATGACAATTATAAAAAAAATGCGTAAAAACAGAAAATACAAAAAAAAATTTAAAATCGGTTAACTTTATAATTTGAATATACAGTAGTCGCTCGGTTATATGAATATCCAGTTATGTAAACTTCCAGAATAGTGAACAAAAAAATTTAAACACAGGAGGTTCTAAAGAGTGAACACAGCCTATCTCTATTATGTGAACAGCTTTCAACCGTTGATTTTTTTAAATGTTTGTCTTATTAGAAGTATGTTTTTCCCCGAAATAAGTGAAGAACCTGCAACCGTTGATTTTTTTTAATGTTTTGAGTGTTGAGTTGTAGAGTTTTGAGTGATTGTCTTTTGACGACAAGGCACTACAGAAATCCCTTGAAGCAAAAAAAAAGTGCAAACAAATATAACCGGCTACTTTCATGTACATTAATTATTAAAAATAAAAACTTAAAGTAATATGTGAATTACTTATTTTACATTCTCTCGATTATGTGAACTTCTCCATTTAGTGAACAGGCTCTGTTTGAATTAGTTCATATAACCGAGCGACTACTGTATTACATATTTTCGAATTAAGATTTATAAAGAAAATTAAAATATCTTCAACCCTCTAGGATTTATACTCTGTTAAAGTTTAAATTTTAGCTGCTAATATTTCCTGTAGACGGCGCTTTTATATTAAAAATTGCACAAATTTATTTGGTATTATTTTATCTAAAAAGTTTAATTGAAAATGTCAGCGAATCTGTGACATGTACTTAATGAGTTAAAAACATTTTCCCAAAAATTCGGTAAAAAACTTCGTTCTTTAATGCCCAGTTTTTAACTTCGTATTTAAATATGCAATTAGTTAATTGCCATTTAAATTTAAGTTGTATTTAAATACAGTTTCAGTTTTTCAGTCTTAAATGACAATTGTTATTTATTTGCGACAAAAGTAGCATCATGAAATGTCAAAAAATTAATGATCATTATTCATAAAACAGCTGTTTAAAGAATAGAAGAAAGCAGAAAATATAAAACATAGAAATAAAAACAAAAATAAAATATATACATATATATAAATATATATATATATATATAAATAGAAATAAAATATAAATTATAATTAAATTAATAAAATAAAAATGAAGAGAAGTGAAAATTTCATCCGAAGTTGAATTTTTATTGGCTGCTGTAATTTAATTTATTTTTTATTGTTTGTTTTACCACGCGGAAAAAAACAAACTGTCAAAATCATATGTTATATTTGTACAATTTAAATAGACTTTAAATGCCCAAGATTGGTCACTTAAATGTGATTTAAATTTTAAATTAAAAACTGACATTTGTATTTAAATAGATCTTAAAGTCCAAATGGCATTTAAATACGAAGTGAAAAACAGGGCATAAAAATAAGAACTTTAAAAGTATCAAGTAGTTACTTTCGATTACTTTTCAAAAAATATTAAGTACTCAATTATTCCGCTACCGAGTACTCAGTACTTTTACATTTCTAGTTTGTCGACATCATTCTAATTAAATTTCTACAAAAAAAAAAAAAAACAACAGAATGAGTGTTTTGGAATGGAAAATGTTTAATTTCTTTAAACTGGTGCCATTAAAAATAAATTATAAGTTTGAAAATATTAAAAGCACTATAACATCCCACTGCAGTAACACACAATACAAAATATTTTGCACCGCTAATGGAGCGCTCTATGTCTTCAAGGATTGGGAGTGTCTAATGTTTCAAATCTCTGAAAATCCTATAAATTTATGCAGTATAGTGGAAGAAACAGATATATTGATAATATTGGACCAAAATAAAATCAAAAATGAAATTGAATTAAAGATTTACAATATTTCCAAACTTTCTAAACGCAAACCGGCTATGGCCATAAGTAATGCAACACTTGAGAGCCGTTCTAAGGTAATGACAGTAAAAGGTTTTAATTTGGATAACCAAGTATGTATGGCTATTGGTCTTGAAAATGGTAATATTTTATTCAGCAAATCTACCTTGTCCCGGGATATAACAACAAGTTTCAAATGTATTAGTGTATGTCTCAAACCTATAAAAGGAATTGAATTTCTACGCAATGATATGGGAGTTGTTAAAATGTTTGCTTGTTCGGATGGAGGAATTTTTTGTTATACTGTCACACATGATAATAGTAATATGGCAGATACTAAATTAATACTTGATGATACTAAGGACTCAATTTATTGTTGGACTTTAAAGACTAGCCAGGAAAAAGTTACTAAAGAACAGTATTTTGTGGTGGGACGCATTGATGCCTTATATTGCTATACGTTTGAGGGAAGAGGTCCTTGTTATGCCATCGATGGACAGAAACAAATAGTCAAGTGGTATGGAAGCCATTTATTAGTGGTATTACGAAATATTAAACCCTGGGGTCAAACTGCCCAGTTAGTTGTAATAAATATTAATAACAAAATGATTGTTTTAAATCAAGAACTTAATGATACTGTTTTATGTATATTACCAACAGCCGACTATAGTAATTGTTTTATATTTTTAACGGATGGTCGAATATTTACTCTACAAGAACGTGAACTTCAATATAAATTAAAACTTTTATATAGCAAGAATTTATATGATATAGCAATAAAATTGCTAGAAGATTCGAAGGCAGAACCGAATTTAATGGTAAATACTTTGGTACGCTATGGTGATTATTTATTACAACGTGGTGATATATTACAGGGTGTTGAAATGTATATCAAAACTATTGGTCTAGTATCACCCTTTCATATTATTAACAAACTTATGAACTCTCGTCACAATGAATATTTGATTTTATATTTGAAAATGTTAGTCGAATCTGATTATAAAACTAACGAACATGTAGAATTACTACGCAATTGTTGTAAACGCATAGAAATGCCCGAAAAAGTTGCACAAATATTCGAGGAAGACAAAGTGGAATACAACTCATCCTTATTACAAGTTGATAGTTGCCTAGTCCTGGAAGATAGATCAAAAATATCGAAATTTTTAAACGTTATTTATGATTATCAACAATTTAGTCAATATTTTTCTAAAATGAGTCCTGTGGAAATATATGCATTTTTTGAAGAATTTGGTTATTGGCTTATGAAACATTATCCCAAGGAAATAACAGATATTACTAAATATTTAACCTCGAATCGCCATGAGTTAATATATAAATTAAATTGTTATTTTCTGCCGTTCTTACTGGTGAACAAACAATGTGCTTTTGATGTTCTAACTAATTTGCCTACACAAGAAGATGCCATAAAAACTAACTCGGATATACATATCATATGGGTGGACTTGGTATTAAAAATGTGGCAAAAGGGCTATGTAGACTTAAACTTTGTAATAGAGTATATTAAAACTCATAGTTCCCAATTGAGTGTAGATAATGCTTTTATCATATGTCGTACTTATCAATTTTGGCCGGGCATTATAATGATGTATGAGCGTTGTAGTAGGGACATGCTAAGTATAAGTTCGTTAGTGAAATTTTTTGAAATGAGTCCTACTGACATGATTAATTATTTACCAACTGCAAATAATGGACCATCACATCAAATATGGATACAATCTTTAAGTAAGGCAAACTTGGAAGCTAATATATCACAGAAATTTGTTAATGTGGTACTGGGCCGAATGATTAACCGTAATCCGAATTATATATTAAATGTTCTTCAGAGTATCGTGTCAAATAACAATTTCCAGCTAACACATTTAAATGATTTATTTTCTCAGGATAATTTTCTAATAATGTTTAAAAATAATGATCTTTATTTAGAAGTCACAGCCATGGAAGAAAAAGTATTTAAATTAAGACAATTACTAAATAAATTTAAAAATTGTCCCATAGAGTTTCGCAGCAGATTATGTGATATTTGTAAGCAGAATATAAAACAGCCGACGGTATATTTTCTATGTCAGCATTCATTTCATAGAGAATGTATCAATTCAAACTCAGAAGCTCTACTATCTTGTGTTGCTTGTAAAAATAGTCCTAAAACCAGTTCTGAAAAAAAATCTGATATCCACAAGCAAAATATAACAAATAAACCCCCAGCCACCACTTACCCCAGCTGTGCTTTAAAATTAATTTCATCAAAATTGGGAGGCGGTAATAATTTTACTTTAAGACGTGATCTCCAAAAGGTTACAGACAATGTAGAGAGTTATAAGCTATTGCGTAGACAAGATAATAATGCAACCACCAAATTCGTTAAGGAGAAAAGTTTCATTAACACTAATCCATTTGAAAATGAAAATGATGTTTCATGTGATATAACTAATCCATTAAAAGAATACGATGCAAATTTAAATCCATTTGAACAAGATACAAATTAAATTTGTGGAAAATATTTAAACGTAGATTTTTAATCGTATTTTTATTTATTAAAATTTAAATAATGTAAGTTTTTTTTCTAAAAATTGTAAATAAAATATATATAAATAAAAATAAATATAAATATTTTTTTTTGCCTTACAGCGCCCTCTAGTGAAAATATTAACAACTAAAGTTTAAACTTTGACAGGATATAAATCCTAGATGGTTGAAGATATTTTAAAAATTTTAATTTTGTATAATTCCATGACGAAATCTTTATATTTATATATAACAAATTTTTATTTTTTTTAAGTTAACCGATTTAAATTTTTTTTTTTGGAAAAAACATGATTTTTGAAAATTTTTTAAAATTGTCATATAGCAACCCTGATTTATAAGTAAATAAATATTTTTATAAGTAAAAAAAAAAAAACAGCCATTATGGAAATGTCAATAGTGAAAAAGTATTGATTCACTATTGACTGTGTCACCAGTACTACTAACCAAATATTCCCCAGGCAATGTAATTTGCTATAGACATTTAACATGTACGTGTCATTGAAAATCACTAGTGACATTAGAACTATTGACTAGGTAGTGAATAGGTAGTTCTTATGGGACCATATGTAGACATTGGAACCAAAGATTCACTAGTGACTAGGTAGTTATTATGGCACCATATGTAGACATTAGAAACATAGATTCACTAGTGCCTGGGTAGTTCTTATGGGACCATATGCAGACATTGGACCAAAGATTCACTAGTGACTCGTTAGTTCTTATGGCACCACATGTAGACATAAGAACCATAGATTCACTAGTGACTAATTAGTTCTAATGGGACCATATGTAGACATTGGAACCAAAAATTTACTAGTGAGTTAATAAAGTAAAAAGTGTAGACGCTTAGTTGACAATGTCAACAAAATAGTAGATAAAAGTGGAGGCTTGGAGACACTTGACCCCAAGCTTCCTGCAGGGTATGTAGACATTGGAACCAAAAATTTACTAGTGAGTTAATAAAGTAAAAAGTGTAGACGCTTAGTTGACAATGTCAACAAAATAGTAGACAAAAGTGGAGACTTGGAGACACTTGACCCTAAGCTTCCTGCAGGTTTTTGAGTAAAAACAAAATAGATTTTGGAATATTTTAGACTTTTGGTATTTGAAAATTTCATGGTCCGATCGATCAGATTTTAAAAAATAACATGCAATCGATGCACCAATTTTTTGGCAAATATATACATTTTTATATTTTCTCATTAATATAAAAATCAAAAATATAAACGATTAGGCTTTTTTATATATTTCAATAATTTTTAGTGTCCGACCGAACAGTTCGGCCAGAAAATGCATTTGGTCTGTATTCTTTATTTTAAAACATTATGGACAGATTTGGCGAATGGAAAAATGTTTCTTGGGCTGATTAGAGACGATTTTGAGTGACAAATTTAAAGAAAAGTCCGTAGTTAAGCAATAAATTCACTGTTCGGCCAAATCGAAAATAGTTCGGCGGTCGAACTTTTAACTTTATAGCTAAACTTTAGCTTTTTCCTTAAATTTTATACACAAAATCGAATTAAATTGGCTCAACAAACATGAAAAATTTATAATCATTGCCTCTGGATACCCAAAAAACCGACCAAATATAGTTTTTTGGCCGAACTGTTCGGTCGGACACTAATAACTTTTGAAAAATACCCTTTTAAAAAAGCTCAAATTATTTGACAACTTGGGATAGCAATCTTTCAAATTTTTGTTATTCCGAAAAAGGAACACTGTGTCAGTAAATAATTAAGGTGAAAATGTTTTAAATCATATTTTATTACTATCTCTAGGACTTTCAAATTCCCCACCCTTTTTAACTCCCGGCAATCGGGAAATTTTTTCGGACATTCCCGAAAATTCCCGTGATTTCCAAAATAATAGTGAAAGCTTCTTTTTTTTAGGTAAAATTAAAATATGTATATCTCTGGAAATATTTTAATATTTATTTAACTTAGAACAGCTTTAAATATAATTTTTTTTAAAACATTTAGAAAATACATATCGCTTATTTACTTCAATAACGTCATAACTCAAAAATTTTGATTTTGAAGAAAACGAGTTTAAAGTTTTCAATTTACTCCCAGATTGAAGAAAAAAATAACAAAATAATTTCTCTCAAGAGATGAGTATACAAGATATCAATACGACTTTTTTACACAACATGATACGTGATATAACGAATAATTCTGCGTCATTAACTCAAAAATCTTGTTTTTTGAGTTGTGACGTTCTTGAAGTAAATGAGCGATATATACACGCCCTAAGAGAGAGAAATATAAATTTATTTTTAAATTTTAGAAAAGTCTTGATAAATTTTAAGTAGATATATTTTTTCTAGCTGATTCATGTATAAATTATAATTATTACGGCTTACCGCGTAACTCGGTTCGAAAAAAAAATGTTCGAATTCGGAAATCTTGTACCCTTTGTAAAAAGAAAATCTTTAGCAAAAATCTTACTTTTAAAATTTTTATATGCAGAGTACAAGAAAAAGAACCATAAAATAGGAGAACAAGTATAATTTTGATTAAGATTTTTTTTTACAATTGAATGGCTTATTGTAAAAACATGATAAGCCACATTTTATTTTCGCCTTTTAAAGGTTGATAACATTCAAAATTATGAATTTTACAGGATGTTTATACTATAGGTATTTGTAATAAGCATTTAATCAATACTTCTATCAAATAATTATCAATAGAAGTCTAGAAAACAGCGAAAATCCATAAAACAATAAATGCGGCTTATCAAGTTTTTACAATGAATAAGCCCTTAAATTTTACAAGATTTACGAGTTCGATAATTTTATTTGCAACGCAATAAGTGGCTTATTAGGCCAAAGTGCGATGTTCATACATTGTACAAATTCATATTAATATTTACAATATTTCTTATGTTATATGTAAATAGCTGCATATACATAAAAAAAATCCCTAAAACAGGATTATAAAAAAAAAGTATCTAATTTTTTTCTTTAATCAAAAGTGGAACAGTTTTGGGTGTTGCTGAAAATTGGCATTTCTAGAAATGATCATATTAAAAAAGTAGGAGGCATCTTTTCAAGATTTTAATATGAATTTGTTATAAGTTTTAACAAAATTTGACATAAATATTAAAAAAATTTATAATTTTTTTAGGTTTTTCTGATTTTTTAGCATTATTGCGAATTTTTAGTTTATGGTTTTTTTAGTGTTGGTTTTATTCCCAGGAATTCTCTTATTTTGGTCCAATTTATGATTTGCTTTTGAGTTTCGCTCTAAACCTTTTTTGGCCCATATCGCCTAAAGAAGGCAACAAAAAAAAAAAAAATTTCGTGAGAACATATTGTTTATTTTACGTGCCGAACACGTGGTATAAATTTCATTGCAAAAAAGCTTAGGCCGGTTAGAGGGTTAATTTAATCTCATTCATACTTAGGTTAGGTTAGGTCGAAAAGAGGATTCGGAGAAGGGAAATGCTTCCCTAATCCGACTCAAGTCCCTGAGGACTTACACTTAAGCCAGAATATCGGCTTGTTGTGCGCTCTAAAAAATCGGTCCCATGTCTATTTCCTACCCCAGGAACTCCGTCGCACTGACGAAATTCCTCAAACTCTTCCATCCTATGCCCCTAAGATTCCCCAATTTCCCATTGGGTCGCTGAATAGTATTTCGACCCGGATCCCGGCAAATGCCGGGCATTCACAGAGATGGTGTTTCAGGGTCTCCTCGTCCTCCCCACAGGCCCTACACACTCCCGAGTCCGCTCTACCAATACGGTGGAGATGGGTTTTCAGTGTCGAGTGTCCCGTGAGGATTTCCATCAAAAGACTCAGTTCCTTCCTACTAAGATTCAGAATTTCCCTCGTCCTGTCCCTGTCCGGGTTTCCCCAGAGAATCCCCGTGATCCTGCCATCACCCGCATTCTCCCAGATGGTCCTATGCATGGTGTCAGCCCAATCCTCCAGCTTCTTGAGAGCTCGAAAAGGTCTAGCGTTCCCCAAAGTGACTAGCTCCAGGGAAGATCCTCCCCTAGCCAATTCATTAGCCAATTCGTTCCCTGATATACCACGGTGTTCCGACACCCATATAATCTCAATGCGTCCCCGTGCAGAGAAATCGTTAATTTCCCCTTTACACCTGAGTATCGTCATTGATCACACAGAGTCCGTAAATAGAGCCCGGATAGCCGCTTGGCTATCCGTGAAAATCACAATATCACCGGTCAAGCCCATGATATTCACCTGCTTAATGCATTCCGTGATCATACTACATGCATATTGTAAAAAAACGATTGGCAGCAATTTCAATACATTTGAATACAAACTGACAACTTATCGAAGTTGAAAAAATGAAAAGAGTTAACACTTAACACTCCCAATGTGAAATTTTGTATGGGATTTCTTTCGTATAGGAACAAAAACAAGCCTTCTATAGATTTTCTATTTTATTTTTTAAATTATTTTAAATTACGAAATTAAATCATAATGGGAACCATTTAATTTGTCATGATTCTACTTTAGGCCGAAAGTAAAAATATTTTCTGTTAAATGGTTTAAATCGTTTGTACGTACTTTTTTTGAGTTCACGCAAAATTTGTGTAAAATTGACGAATTGAGGGACATTTTCTATGATCACCCAAAATGGAAAAACAAAATTAGGAATTGCTAGTTTTTCAACGAATATAAATTTTGGCATATTTTTAAATATGTATGTGTATTTGAAAAATTACTGATCCGATCGGTTAGATTTTCAAACATGATATGCAATTGATGAATATTTAGCAGAGAAATAAATTTTCTCAACAAAACTATTAGAAATATAAAAGATTCAACTTTTAATATAAGGATTTTTTTAGAGTTTGTTCATTCATAGTTCATTTCGTTCATTTGTATTTATTGAACCAGTTCGTTCTTTAAGTTTATATGCTTGTTCGACAATTTGTTTTCAATTATTCATATTGTTATATTGCTCAATTGTTATATTAACAAATGTTCACAGTATAAGTGAAAATTCCAAATGAACGGTTAACATTAAACTAGTTCATTTTTAACCGTTCATTTGGGATTAGCTCTCAAATTATGCAGATTTGTTTAACAAACCATGGAGCAATATAACAATGTGAATAATTGAAAAAAACTGTCGAACAAACTTATTAGAACGAACTATATCAATAAATGCAAATGAACTATGAACTAGAATGGTCAACTGTAGATTTTTTCAAATAATTATTTGGCAATTTTCTATTTTTATTTGCGAATGAAGTCAAGATGTTGAATTATTTTAGGGTTTTTAAATCACTTAATTGTCTTTATCCCGTAAAAAAGTATAGCCGTTTAAAAGTACTTACTAAAAAGGAAACAACAGTGGTGAACCCTAAACTTTTATATGTTGAGGAGAGCACAAATTATTAGAAACGTATTTATTAGGTGCGAAATTTTACCTTTAGGGGTTATAAAGTGCGGTAAGAAATTACCCAATTTGACGTTTTTTTAACGTTTTTCTCATAAATGTTACTAAACTATAGACAAATTGGCTTTTAAATGAAATATATTTTAAAGATACATTCGCCGCATTATAAAATAATTTTTGTTATTAAAAAATGTTTTAACTTTTTTTTCCTTAGCTTATTTAACTTTATCGAGAGATTGTCTGGGGGTTATTCGATTTTCCCAATCGTTCGGCTTTAAAACGTAATGAGTTAACAATACTGTATTATATGTTTTAAGTTTAATTTTTATTTATTTCTTTTTTTTGATTATATTTTTTTTTTGTTTTCGAAAGAAAACTCACTTATAAAATAAATTTATTTCCAAGAAAAATCACAACACATGTTTAAAAAAAGTGCTGCCCAGGTTTTTATTTATACAGCGTTGCTATTGTAAGCACTTTTTACTAACATTTTACTGACATTTTTAATTTTGGTAAACAATGGAGACACTATTAAAAGTTGCACTCTTGCAAGATAAAAATTGTAAACTTCGTTTGGATATTGTAAATTTGTCAGGTTTGAGGAAAATATTACATTTTTGCAAATTTTTTAAAGATCAAAATTTCTGACATGAACACTCTTAGGCCTAGTTTTTGGAATGTTCATTAAACTTAGTTTATTGACCTGTTAAGTTAATCTCAAAACAAAATTTAACTGGACCTACTGTTATTCGGTTCTAGTTTAAGAAATGTCAAATTACATGGTTGGAATTGTCCTAAAAAGGTGTTACCGATGTATATTTTCTTTGTAAATACTTTACAGTGTGGCATCTCCTAAAAGAAAATATTACCTAACAGCTGTTTGTTGTTGACAAATGTATACTTTAGTTTACCTGACCAACAAGGCTGGGTTAAACCAAAATTAAAAATAATATAAACTACATCTAAAAAATAAAATTCTAGGTTTAACTAACAAAAATATTTAATCTACATCCTTAAAACTGGGCCTTAATGATGTTATTTAAAATATCTTTAATTTTATTTCTAAAATTTACAAAAAAAAAAACAACTAATCCTTTAATTTTTCACTTATTTCTAACGATAACTTTTATTTTACCTAAAATAACTATTTATGATTAATTAAAAAAAAAAAATTTTGTCACTTTAGTAATATACAAAACTATTTTTCCTAAAACTTTTCAATTATTTTTTATATTTAATTTATGATTAAAACAAAAAAAAAAAAAAGAAAAACACTAGCCTAGATTAGCTCAGGTTTTCAAAATTTATATATCGCACTTGATCAACAAGAGGGTATTAACTCAAAATTTTTAAAATATCACTTTTTTCAAGAAATCAACTAACAACATCAATATCTATCTATTGTAAAAATTTCAACGTATTCCGATTACTCTCTCATCTCGAAAACCACTTTTGAGACAATTTTCATGATAATGTAGTGATTACCTTTATTTCAACAAAAAGGTATTATTTCGAGTTAATACAAAAGTTCAAATAGAAATGAATCGTATATTTTCATAAAAAAGGTATTATTTTGATTTGAGCCTTTATTTATGTTAAAAATAATCAAACTGTTTTATTTATATTTGGTTGTATTTTGAGTTGATACTGTTTTGTTGATAAAATTTGTTTTATTCTATAAATTTAAATATAAAATTTCAAAAAAATGGTATTAATTCAAAAAATTGATTTTTTTTTGCAATGAGTGGTAAACTTTAAAACAATGTATATATATTTTCAAATGGAATTTGCTTATTATGATATGTTTGAATTTTTAAATTCTGTTAAAATGTGGCCATAAACAGTTTTTTTGACTCTACTGAAAATTTTAAAATTTTGAGTTAATACCCTCTTGTTGATCAAGTGCGATATGTATGTCAACAATATAGAGTTTATATATAAAAAAATTATTATATATAATTTTTTGAAATTAAAAAATCATAAATAATTATATATTTAAAAAAAAAAAAAAAACTATTTAGCTTTTACACTTATTATTGAAAGAACAAAAAAATATATATTCAGACATGTTTTTATTTCAAATGTATACGATGTTTTATTGAAAAAAAAAAATTTAACAAAGAATTAAATGTACCAGAATTAAATAGAAAAATTATTTGAAAAAAAAAAAAATAAATTTTATATTAAAAATATATTTCGTAATTTCGTTTACTCGAAATTTTGGCTATTTTTACTACAACTCAAAAATTTTTTTGACGTGGTAAATTGAATTTTTGTCTATTTTGTAGTAAAAGTAGCAAATTATTGTAATTAAACGAAACGTTTATTAATTTAAGAGATTAATAATAAAAATGATAAATATTTAAAAAAAATTTAATTGAATTACTTTTAATTGTTAGCAACTGAACTTATTATATTTCATATATTATTGTACAGGTAATAATTAAAAATGCTGAAATTATATATAAAATACATTCGGCCTGAGTGCGATTGTTGAATATAAATTAATTTAATTTATATATTTTCTACAATCGCATTCTTTCTATGATAAATTTAGTTTAAAATTTGTTAAAAATTTGTGTTTTTAATAAATTTTTAGTAAGTTCGACTTACTCGACGTTATCAGGCCGAATGTGTGCTCCATTATTTTGTTTAAATTAAAAACAAAAAAAACTACTTTCTACTTAATCCCTAATATAAGGCAATTGTAACATTTTGGCGCCCAACGCAGAGGCCTTTATCGCATTATATGCCGAAAAAAAATTACCCCCATATTTCTTAAATCATTTGGGTGACGCTAAGTTAATTGTTTTTGTAAAAACCAAAATTTTAGAAAATTTCAAAATTTCATTTCATAAAAAAATTTCTGTAAGAATTGAAAAAATCTTTGCGATTCCTGGGGAAATTCTAAATTAAATACAAAAAATATTTTGTATAAAATATCTACAGCTAATAATGTTTTAATTATAGGATATGTTATGCCATTAAAATATAAACAAATACCTTTAACATTGAAAACATCACCCAAAACTAATATACATGGCCGTATAGAACTTCGTTGATTAAACAATTTCGTCTTTTCTCCCAACTCTAGTGAAGTTCTGGCTATGAGTGCAAACGATTCTTGGGACTCGGTAATGGTAAATTTTTGACATTCATCTAATTCGTTCGATTTGGGTGGTGCAAAAATATAGTGAAGAAACCAAAATGTAGCAAATATTTTAGAATCTTCATTACACTCATTATATTTTAGTAAAAATGTCGTTATACTGTCATTGTTTAAAGCATGAATTTGAAATAGTTTAAGCAATCTTGTACGATTTTGTGACCATTTAATTTCTAATTCTTTGGCATTGGGGAACTTCAAAGAAAAATCAATTGATATCTGTAAATATTAAAGATTTTAATAAATAGTTAACAAATTCTAGTTGTTTAATACATACCAATTGATAGCCCAGAGATTTTTTGTATTCTGGCCAAATCTTAAATACTTCAGAAATACAGTTGGCATGATTAATAACATTGCGTCTATCATTCCAACTTAGTTTCCAATATACTTCAAATTCATCCGTTGTTATAGGGTTGTTTCTCAAACTATCAATTGTATTCAATTTTGGTTCTAAATGGAAAGAGTTAAAGTATCAATTGAAAATAATAAATACACCGCTTTTAATACCGAAATTAAAAATTCTTGAGCCAAATTACTGAGATCGAGTAAAATTGTTCGAGTTGAGATTATGACATTCGGTAATAAGTGCATGATCGAGTAAAACTTTTAAAAAGTGATTCGATACAAAAATTCTTATTCATATGAAGGGCTTATTGTAAAAACTTGATAAGCCACATTTTATTTTTAGTTTGTTTTTGCCTTTTAAAGATTAAAAAAATGCCAAAAATATAACTTTTGCCGGACGTTTCTACTCTAGGTACTTGCAATAATTATTTAAGCAAGACTTATATTAAATATCAATCAATGGATGTATAGAAAACAGCGAAAATCCTTAAAACAATAAATGTGGCTTATCAAGTTTTCACAATAAGCACTTCATATGATTTTTTATTTTTTTAGCATTACCATTATGTACACAATTTGGAATCACTTTTTATTTCATTAATGATGAGTGAAAATTAAAGAAACCTGGTTTATATATAATTTGCATTAACTTGTTTAATGGCAATGCAAACTTTCCATTACCATTACTTTTAAAAGTTTTATTTTTTATTTTTTTCTAATTCGCATTATTTACATTAATTGTATTATTTACATTGTTTACATTATTTACAATTTATTCCTTACATTGTTTACGTTTTATACTTTACATCGTTTACATTAATTGTATTGTTTACATTATTAACGTTATAAAATTTACATTGTTTACATTATTTACATTAAATACTTAAAATGTTGTATATTATTTAAATACTCTATGTACTTTAATTTTATAAATTTGTTTACATAATTTACATTGCATCGTTTACACTACATATTTTTCAATTTTTACATTACTTACTAAATAATGTAAAGTATGTAGTGAATTCAATGTAAGCTATGTAACGTAAATAATGTAATGAATGCAAACAATTTAAGGTGTTTAATGTAAACGATATAATTTAAACAATACAAATAATACAATGTAAATGAGAATAAAAAAAGCAAAAGTAATGGTAATAAAAAATTTCTTAATGTAAATTAAAAATAAATCTCATTCCCATTAATATCAATTAAGTATAAATTTTGATATGCTACTGATCGAACGTTATAATCCGTCACTTCACATTCTATAACGAAAAAGGTTTTGACCATGAATGCCTCAATTCGGCTTCTGTTTGTTATTTTAAATTTTGATATCGAGCAATTGATTAGACCCCAGTCACTTTATAAAATATCTAACGAAATTGGAAACAAGTTTAATACCACAAATTCTTTTTTTGATACAGTTTTCACGAAGCAGAAATTTTATTCCAATGTCGTTAAAAATTTTATAAAATCGCCAAACAAGTTTTGTTTTACCCTTTTTTGTTTTTTTCGCTACTGGAGTAGAAGATTTTTTAACATCTGTAGAAGTTTTTTGGACTTCTGTAGAATATGTTTGGACATCTGTTATGACATCTGTTGAAGTTTTTTCGATTTCTGTAGCAGATTGTTTGACATCAGTAGAAGTTTTATTGGCATTTGTAGAAGTTTTTTTGACATTTCTAGTAGTTTTTTTTAAGTCTTTAGCAGCTTTTTGGGCATCTGCTTGGAACTTTTTTAGGCTGCTAATTTTTTTGTTCAACTTTTTGACTAACTTATTCTGAAATTAATATTATGTTAGTAACGTGGACAGTTATTGGCTCAGCGATCTCTCTCTCTCTCTCTCTTTTAAAGATTTTTTTTTAAGAAGAATTTTTTAGATTATAATATAAAAATAAAATTAAAATCAATTTTAAATTTTTTCTGAAACTTTTTAATATAGTCCGCTATTTTTATTTTCTTGCATAGAGAAAATAAATTGATTTTCAATAGTTAATTTTTAAGTGATCATAAAGACCGGAAATCCGACATTTAGTTATCAATAGGTCTGTTCGACGGCGTTACTGCGGGAACCCAATTTACCCAAAACAACAACATTTTACACACAAACTTGACAATAGAAAAGCTTTCTAGTAAAATTGGGTACCCGTGGTAACGTACGTCAAACAAAGCCAATATTAATGGTCTGTAAGACATTTCTAAATCTAAGAATAATCCGCGATTTTTATTTTTCGTAAAATTGCTTTTCTTTTAAAAAAAATTCCCCGAGCAGAGAGAAAAGGAGCTGTTTTGAATAGATAATTTTTAAGTAATCATACAGACCGTTAAGCTAGGGATCGGTGTATTAGTATAGAAATTTAATCCCAAACACGCCAGAGTGGTTTTACACTGTTTCACTTTCAAATAATATAAAATGCAACTTAAACTCAAAGGTTAATAATTTGTATAAAAAAAAAAATATGTCATTCCGCTTGTAATATGTTGAAATATCAGTCAATCCTTATGAAATCGTAAACCGATTTAGAGATGTCTGTCTGCTGAAATTGCGATTACGGTTCGAAAACTCACTCGCTCACTCACTGCTCGTTTTTACCTTAATTAATTTATATCCACCAGAGCAGTTTGGTATTGAACATGTGCAAAATTTTGAGTGAAAATGCAAAGGTACCTCTACATTTTCAATACAAATTGGTATACTGTAAACTAAGACGATCTACGCTGGACCAATTAAATTTGTTTGTTATAAGCAAGGTTCCCGGAATAAATTTTGTTTAAATCTTTTTGTCCACAATTTTTTTTTTTTTATTCCAAAATATTATGCTTTTGTTCTAAAGAAAAGTATTGCAATTGTTTTGAAATGGATGGATACATTTTTAGACGGATATTAAATTCACCTCAATTTTTTCACAATTTTAATTTTTTTACTTTATATTATTTTCCTTAAATGTTTATTTCTGGTCTGGTGTGTAATGCATTTTGTGAAAGAGTATCTTTATTCACCTCAAACATTTTTTTCACCACAAAAATTGTATTTCACCGCAAACACTTTTTTCGTCACAAAAACTATTTTCATAGCTAAAAAAGTTTTTCACCTCCGAATTCTTTTTTCCCCTTAATAATGATTTTTTCTTATTTAAATTCAATTGTTAGCCGTTTTTGTGTTACCATATAGTAACTCTGTCGTGTTCGGGTTAATATATTATATATTACTTACCAATTGTCCTGCTGGAAATATCTTACAAATTTGTTTTACAAGTTTTCTACAGCTTGCCATTGAACAATTATAGTTATTATCTACAAAATATTTTGCTATAGTATTAACTATCAATGTACGATGATATTCCTGAAGCTGTTGATGTACCTCATAGAATTTGCAAACGGCTTTCCATTCAGGTGAGTGTTCAAATATTGTTAGTAATGGTGGAATTTCAGTTCTAATAAATTTTGCTTTAGTCTTCTTTGGATCTTCTTTGAAAACAGGCCAAATTTTATTTTTATCTTTATTACTTTTGATACGATTTGATTTTCTAGTTGGTGTTGTTATTTTAGTTCTAGCGCCTTTTACTTGCTTTTTAATAGGACTAATCGTAGTTAAACCACATTCCTGATCAGTTTCAAATACATTTTTTTCTGCTAAATTATTCGTAAGTTGAGGTTCAGGGATTTTGGGCAAAACTAATTTGGATTTAGTTTCATTTATATTTGTATTCTGCATTTCACATAGATTTTTATTTTTTAATAAAGATTCTTGTGTTGAAATTGGAGTTTTTGCGGAGTTATTCGTAAGTGGAGGTTCTGAGATTTTGGGCAAAATTAATCGCTGTTTAGTTTCAGATATATTTGTCTTCTGCATTTCACATAGATTTTTATTTTTTAATAAAGACTCTTGCGTTGGAATTGAAGTTTTATCGGAGTTAGATTTATTTGTAATTTGAGTTTTAGCGGAATCAGCTTGATTTGTAATAGTGTCTCCAGGTGATGGTACAATCGTCGTTTGAGTTTTAATGAGGCTTTGTTGATTTGTATTTTTATTAAAGGTTACTGATTTTTTGCCAGAGTCTGTGTGGATTTTGGTTTTTTTATTTTGATGTTCATGTTCCGTTTTGTAATTATTATCATTTTGAGTTATTTTATTAGAATCATCTTCATTTGTTATTGTGTCTAATCCATGTTTTGTTTCAGATATATTTGTCTTCTGCATTTCACATAGATTTTTATTTTTTAATAAAGACTCTTGTGTTGAAATTTGAGTTTTATCGGAGTAAGATTGATTTGTAATTTGAGTTTTAGAGGAGTCAGCTTGATTTGTAACTGTGTCTCTAGGTAATACTAAAATCGTCGTTAGAGTTTTAATGAAATTTTGTTGATATGTATTTAAATTAGTTACTGATTTTTTGGCAGCATCTGTTTTGATTTTCCTCTTGGTATTTTGATGTTCATGTCCCGTTTTGCAATTATTAACATTTTGAGTTATATTATAAGAATCATCTCGATTTGTAATTGTGTCTAAAGTTTGTTTAATTTCATATATATTTGTCTTCTGCATTTCACATAGATTTTTATTTTTTAATAAAGACTCTTGTGTTGAAATTGGAGTTTTATCGGAGTTAGATTGAATTGTAATTTGAGTTTTAGAGGAGTCAGCTTGATTTGTAATAGTGTCTCTAGGTAAAGGTGTAGTTATCGTTTGAGTTTTAATGGGGTTTTGTTGATTTGTATTTAAATTTAATGATACTGGTTTTTTGGCAGCATCTGTTTTAATTTTCCTCTTTGTATTTTGATGTTCATGTTCCGTTTTGTAATTATTAACATTTTGAGTTATATTATTAGAATCATCTCGATTTGTAATTGTGTCTAATGTTTGTTTAATTTCAGACAAATTTGTCTTCTGCATTTCACATACATTTTTATTCTTCAATAAAGACTTTTGTATTGGAATTGGAGTTTTATCGGAGTTAGATTGATTTGTAATTTGAGTTTTATTAAAATCATCTTGTTTTGTAATTGTGTCTCTAGGTAAAGGTGTAGTTATCGTTTGAGTTTTAATGGGGTTTTGTTGATTTGTATTTAAATTAAATGTTACTGATTTTTTGACAGCATCTGTTTTGATTTTCCTCTTTGTATTTTGATGTTCATGTCCCGTTTTGTAATAATTAACATTTTGAGTTATATTAATTGAATCATCTCGATTTGTAATTGTGTCTAATGTTTGTTTAATTTCAGATATATTTGTATTCTGCATTTCACATACATTTTTATTATTTGATAAAGACTTTTGTATTGGAATTGGAGTTTTATCGCAGTCAGACTGATTTGTAATTTGAGTTTTATTAGAATCATCTTGTTTTGTAATTGTGTCTCTAGGTAAAGGTGTAGTTATCGTTTGAGTTTTAATGGGGTTTTGTTGATTTGTATTTAAATTAAATGTTACTGATTTTTTGACAGCATCTGTTTTGATTTTCCTCTTTGTATTTTGATGTTCATGTCCCGTTTTGTAATTATTAACATTTTGAGTTATATTATTTGAATCATCTCGATTTCCAATTGTATCTAATGTTTGTTTAATTTCAGATATATTTGTCTTCTGCATTTCACATACATTTTTATTATTTAATAAAGAATTTTGTATTGGAATTGGAGTTTTATCGCAGTCAGACTGATTTATAATTTGAGTTTTATTAGAATCATCTTGTTTTGTAATTGTGTCTCTAGGTAAAGGTGTAGTTATCGTTTGAGTTTTAATGGGGTTTTGTTGATTTGTATTTGAATTAAAGGTTACAGATTTTTTATCTGAATCTGTTTGGATTTTTCTCTTTTTATTTTGATGTTCATGTTCGGTTTTGTATTCATTATCATTTTGAGATATTTTTGTATTTAATGTACTATTTGTACATGATGCTGGCATTAGAATTTTAAACAATTTATTTCCTGGAAATGTAGTTAAAGCGGGCGCTTGAGTTTTATTGGGTTCATCTGCTTTTATCATAAAATGTGTAGTTGTTAAACTGTATCCTTGGTTAGCATTTCTAACAATTTTATCATTCCAAATATCATTTGTTCTGATTTTTTCCTTCTTAATTCCAACCAATTCTTTAGGTCCATTAATCATTTCTGATTTATTTATATTTTGCAGATGAACATTTTTAATTTGTTTAGTTTCTGGTACTAGTTTTTTAATAGTTATATTTCTATTTTTAACCAAGTTCATTAAATTCGCATTAGCTTTATTGTTATCTACAGTAATGGGTTTGATATGGGTGTCGCGATCGGTTTCCAATTCCGTAGTGTCTTCCAATTTAATATTTATATCTGGAAATCCACTGCTATTGATTGCAAATGGATTTTCATTTGTTTGACAATAAGAATATAAATTAGGTCCATGATTTCCTTCCGATTTCCAAACTTTAAGTTTATATTCAAACAAAGCTTGCTCTCCAATTGGTAAATTTTGAAATAATTTGTTTATATCATCATCATTTAAAAATAGCAAATCTTCGAGAGTTATATTTTTATCTAAAATTGAAGATATATAGTTTGGAAGATATTTGTAAAATGATTTCGGAACATATCTAGTTTACGGATATAGCTCAGAAAAAAATATCCGAAATTAGGGTTACAACATTGGAGCTCAGTAAAACAAAATGTGTCGGCGGCCTAGATTTTCCGAGTAAGTTTGAATACTCGGAAATATATATATTTTTTATTTTTCTAAGCTATTAACCCAGCCCAACTCATTATTTTGTGTTTTCAGAATGGAGTTAATTTATCTATTTTTAGAATTTACAATTTAACGTTATTTCGCTGGGGAAAGTTTTTCTTTTTAAAGTCATCCATAAATAAATTAGTGGCTTTGCTGAGCAAAGATTTTCTGCATAACCGGACTTCTAATATATCCAAAGTTGGGCTTCACTGAAGAAAGTTTTTCTGTGTAAGTTTTTATGGATAGCTTTTTATAGATAATTTCACTGACGTTTATAACTATAGTTATATATGCAAAAGTACAAAAAAAAATAAAAATATGGAATTTTACTTTATATATCTACGGTGCACAATGGAAAAAAACTACCAATTTAGCTAAATTTATCAAATTCGCGACATTTTTTAACTCCCGGAAATCTTGAAATTTTTTCGAACATTCCCGGCATTTCTAAAATAAATATTTATTAAGGTTTTGATAGAAAAAGCTTATTTTTCTTAGGAAAAAGGTAAATATGTTTCAATTTAACCATCACTCTTAATTCATAAATATTTTCAAACATTTATTTTACTAAAAACAACTCTAAGGGCGAGTAATAACCAGAGTTTAACTTTAACCATAGAGTAACTTTTCTAAAAATAACCAGAGTTTAACTTTAACCACAGATATTTCTATACAAATTTGACATTCATATCTATGGTTAAGGCCTAAACTTTTGTTATTGTGAGATAAGTTAGAAGGGCTTAATTTGACATTCATAACTATGGTTAAGCCATAAACTTCGGTTATTGGAATGAAATATTTTAAAACTATGTGCTTTATACACATATATTTAAGAAGAATAGTAAAGACTAGATTGATTATTGAATTTTATTAAAATTTGCCATAAATAGTTAAACATTAAAAAAATTTCAGGTTTTTTTTGTTTTTTTTTTTTTTTTTTTTTATTAACAATTTGATGCGGGTATCGCTAAGGGTAACGTTATTCTCGTTTATTTCGGAAACGGCATTTTAGGGTTAACAATATTTCAGTTATTTCGGTATAGGATTTTTAGCGTTAACGCTATATAGCGTCAGTGGTATTTTACTTATTTCGGTAACGTTATTTTTAGGATAATGGTTTTACAATTATTACGGTAACGGCGTTTTAAATGTAACGTATTTTAGTTATTCAGGTAATGTCAATGAAGACCGATATTTTTAAGACCCATTATGCCCGAATTCCAAATGACTGACTAGTTTATGATTAAGCTTTGCGAAGATATATCTATTAACATCGATGTTTTTTTTTATATTGTCAAATTATTTTGGTAACGGTATTTTAAGAGTAACACTATTTCAATTATTTCGGTAACGGTATTTTAAGAATAACGTTATTTCAATTATATCGGTAACGGGATTTTAGGGATAACGATAGCTAGTTAAATGTGTTTTAGGGGTAACGATATTTCAGTTATTTCGGTATCGGTTTGTTAGCGATAACAGTATATAGCCTTATTGGCATTTTGCTTACAACGGTAACGAGGCTAAAATACCGTTACCGCTAAAATATTTTAGTTATTTCGGTAACGTATTTTAGTTATTTCGGTAACAGTAACGTCTTTTAGTTATTTCGGTAACGGTATTTTAAGTATATTGATATTTGATGTGAGCAAGATTATTCAAGTTCATGATCTTGAACTTAAATAATCTTGCTCACACCATAATTTATGATAAAAGATCAAAAAATAAACTTTTGGTTTTAATTTTTTAAAATTTAAAAGTAAAACATATTGGTATTTTATTTATATCGGTAACGGTATTTTGCAGATAACGATATTTTAATTGTTTCACTAACGGTATTTTAGGAATAACGATATTTTAATTGTTTCACTAACGTTATTTTAGGAATAACGATAGTCAGTTGAAAGAGTTTTGAATCGATAAATGTATTTTAAAACCATAAATCTAGCGCACAAAAAATAATTAAATCTAAACTACAGGTTCGATCTTAATAAAAATTACAGGTTATTCAGAAGGTTCAAGGCTTCGACAAAAATGTTCTCAAGGTCATGGTGGAGAAACACAGAATGCACCACAGAGCGTTAAAGCACCTACTTTTTGCAAAAAAATGTTTTTTCCTTGATGCATTTCTTTTTTTTTTTCTTGCTTTTTCCAATTTCAATAATGTATAAAGAAATAACATAACATGAGCCTATATTTTCCACAGTTTCAATATTATTTAACCTCACAGATACCCTTTTTTTTTGTATCTGTGTGGAAGAGTGTCTGCGGAGGAGGACACGGGGGGCCACGATCTACATTCTATCTGACAGCCAGGCGGCACTTGGTGCCCTGAGGGCTCAAGATGTGTCGTATGGTCTGGTTAAGGAATGTATAGACTCTCTAAATCGTCTAGGACTTAACAACTCCTTGGCACTGGGCTGGATTCCAGGCCATGAGGGTCAACGAACGGGCTGACTGTTTAGCCAACTGCGGAGCTCGTCGACAATTCATTGGCCCGGAACCCTTCTGTGGCGTACGCAATGGGTATGTCAGAGAGAGGCTCAGAAGATGGAGGGAGTCGGAGTTTGGGGCCTATTGGGCCAGATCGCCTGGGCAGTGACAGGCGAGGCTGTTTATATCTCCCTCTGGGGAGAGATCGCGGAAACTCTTGTCTATGACGAGGGGCGAACTAAGGACCGTAACGGGTTACCTCACAAGACACTGTGGCCTTAGGTATCAATTGTACAAGATGGGACGATCCTCTACGGATACGTGCAGGTTTTGTGAATTGGAACCCGAGACCTCAGAGCATGTTCTCTGCAAATGTCCGAGGCTCTCCGACAGGAGGGTGCGTTATTTTCGTGGTCGAATAGTGACGCCATCGGACGTTTGGAACTGTTCACCTGGTAGGATAATTGGCTTCGTAGGGAGCCTGAACCTATAGGGTGTATTCGCTGGCAGCACAAAATAACAACTTCTGGTCGCGGTGCATAGTGCCACTATAATCTAATCTACCCTTATTTTTTGAAAAATTTCCTTTATTACGAAACTAATTTCTAAAAAGTCGTTGGCAATATAAGTGTTTGGTTTTCTTATATATCTTATATATGTAAGAGACATTCAATGATTGTAATTGCATTTTAAAACTTTTCGATGTTCATATGCATTTATGTGCAATTTTCACAAATATATTTCAAAAATTGTGTGAAAATGTGTAGCCTCAACTACATTTATTCCAATAACACGCACATGAAATCAGACTGCGGCACGCGATTTTAATTACGTCTAAACTACGCAGTCCGAAATTATAAAATATTATAATTTGACGCTTAATGGGTTAATGGGACTTGAATAAAAGGTGATTCAATTATCTTCTAAATGATATATGTATATATAATTTGATCAGATAATAAATGGCACAGATACAAATAAAAAAAAATATAAACTTTGAAGGTCCATAACTTGGAAACCAGGTGCCGTCTACAAAAAGTGTATTTGTAAGGTCAGCACTAAAAGTTCTATCAATCGTAAAAATTTAATGCAAATCCGAGATATGTCCGTAAACTAGAGTTTAGCCAACGATTTATATAGTTTACTACTTACCTCTTAGATAACCAATTAAATGAGGTAGTTTCCATTCTTTTAAAAGATTGTATAAATCCAAGTGTTCATCCTGTGCAGCCATTTCCAATTTATTTTTACAATTTTTAACAGGAACTTTTTGTTCCTCATTGTATTTTATAGATTTTTCGTTAATAATTTCTAAATGTTTCATCACAAACTATTTAATACTTTATGTTTATAAGAAAATTGATAAATTCTTTTAATTTTTAGCAAAACTATTTCACTTTTTGTTATTTATTTATTTATTTTTTGTTTGTAGCGTGTGTTCAGTGGCAACATAGTGGCAAAAACAGTTGTTGCTTGTGAAAAAAGAGTTGCCAGACAGTATTTAACAATTAATTTGGGGTAAAATTATTTAGAAAAGGGAGACACAATTAAATTTAATTTTGAGGATTGTCTTTTTATTTGATGCGGAAAAAATGTCACTGAAATCCAAATTAAAAAGAATTTTTAAAAATTCAACGAAATTTCTATTTTTTTAGTAAATAACGAAAATTTACCACTTAAATCCAAATTAAAAAGAATTTTTAAAAATTCAACGAAATTTCTATTTTTTTAGTAAATAACGAAAATTTACCTTTTTGTGCAAAAATACGGTTTTGTTAGTTGTTCATTATTATTAAAAATAACTGTTAAAAAATGAAAATTTAGTTTTTCTTTAAAAAAGTGTCATAACAGTTGTTTGCATAATTACATAGAAACAACTGTAATCCAAATTAAAAACAACTACTGATTACTACACAAACAATTGCCGTGTAGTAAATATTTAAATAGTTTGTATTGGAATGTATATTGCAGTTATATAAGGATATAAAACACGCCCTTTCGTGTCAGGGTGCGTGAATCGAATTCAATATTTTTTCCTTAGTATATTCAGGCCGAATTTTTAGGATGTAGATTTTAAATGTAGATTTTCAATTAATAACAATTATATTAAATATGTAGATTTTCTTTAAACATAAATTAACGAAGTTTGTAAATGGAATGCTGCTTCTGGAATGTGTTTTATTTTGTTTTTTATTATAATAAAGACCAAATTTCTAAACAATATGAAGTGGTTCCGACAATTTTTTGTTGATTATCTTAAAAATGGCACACAAAATTCGTTATGGATTTAACTAAACCAAGTTTAACTGACATCTCAAAAACTTGACCTCAGAAACATTTTTTTTTGTAAAAAAATTATTTTACTAATTTTTAGCTGAAGTTTTATTTTTTTAAATTGTTTTTCAGACTGTAATTTCATCTTATTTTTTTTTTTGTTATTTAAATAAAATACAATTTTTTCTTCAGAACAACGCAGTCGATTATTCTAGAATTTTTAGTAATAAATTTACACAAGTATGACTTATTTTAACTGATACAAAGGGTCCGTTTCTGTTTTAAAGAATCAAACTAAACTTTAAATGTCTTTTTCGCAAACATATTAAACAATGGGTGTCGCTGTGCAGCCTTCACATGTATGCGAATTTCGATCTGTTCTTTTCCTTTTTTTTTTGAGGATTCAAGCAATGATGTCCCTGACGTAGAGTAACTTTTAAGTTTACGCCTTTTGTACTTTTAACAACAATTTTTACGTTTTTTAAATTTTTTAGTTTTCCATTATATACAAATCAAAAATTCGACAAAATCTGTTGCCAAATAATTTACTCGTCTGGAAAAAAGCATTTTCAGATGAACTATGACAGTCCGAGTTTTAAATAATATTTTTTTTAAGTTTTTTAATAAGCTATGTCTTTACTTTTTCAGTATAGTTTAAATATTGTATATTGTTGTTTTTATTATATTATATATTTATTTATAATAATTATAAAGATAGGTGTTCGAACTAATTTAAAAATGTTTTTTTTATTAAACCATTTTTGTTTAGAACCACAACACTAATGTTAAATAACTTTATCGGACAAAAATAAAAGCAATTTATTTTACTTTTATTTTTTTGAGCAAAAAAAAGTTCTTTTTCGACTTATTTTAAAAACGTTTTTTATTGGGAAAAATAAAGAAAATTGTTATTTTTTTTTAACAACCCGAGTGAAAAATTATATGTTTTTTCATCTTAAAATATATTATAATATATGATTTTCATGCATATCCATATTTCTTATATATTGTTAAATATTAACCTTTATAAAATAAGATATTAAGCATATATGCTATACATAATAATATGTGATAGATCTATTGTAATATATAATAATACATTATCTTATATAACACAATATGTAATCATATATGGTGACATATAAGCTATATATTTTAAGATATAATACTATATGCTGCCTATAAAAAATATTTTTGTGTGTTATAAAAGATATGCTTATATGTATATGTTGCCATATGAATAATCCAATTCAAGATATAATTATATATGAAATTAAGATTAACAATTTAGTTTGAGATATGGTTATATATGGTCCAATATCATTAATATTTCCATGTGTATAAGACATAATTATATATTGTAATATATAACCGCGTATGCACTTATATATGCGCAGATGTCCAAATTATTTTTCTTTAATTTTTTTTTTTATATTTTTACTAAACAAAATATGTGTCATGGGATACAAGTAACCCTAATTTAATCTCAAAATATCTAATTCTATAAACCATTACTATAAACCATTATCTTTTTGGATCGTATTAGTTTAGATATAATTCATACCACGGGAAATTCTTTGGGATCCATCAGGATCTTAAATTATTTATTTTTGGACCGCCCAATTATGAGATACATTTGATCTAACTTAATCCGGTAATATCTTTGAGGGATACATTTGATCTAACTTAATCCGGTAATATCTCAAAAAAGTTTTACATCTACTGAAAATGTATCTTCTAAAAATGATAGTTGAAACAATGGTAACTTCAGTTAAAAAGCGAAAAGGTAATAACCGTTAAAATAACTAAAAATGTAGTTGTTTTTAACTGTTGAAAAACAGCTAACAAATGTAGTAAAAACTGTTAACAATGTAGTAAAATCAACTGATATTTTTTTACTACAAACATTTTGAAACAACTGTAAACATAAATGTTTCTACATTTTAAAAATATTTTTTAATAAAGAAAAATCTTTTTTCTTTCAATTACAATAAAAATAATAATTATAAACTATATGAGAATTTTTCAACACTCGATATAACCTTCTATTTTTAAATAACTAACAAAAATTAACTGACAACTACAAAATTACTGTTATTTACAAAAATACTAAAACAACTGTTAAAAATACAGTAGTTTTCATCAGTTGTTTTTTTAAAATAACTGTCAAAATAGTTGTTTTGTATTATGTCATAGAAAAACAACTGTAATTACAGTTAAAAACAACTACTACTGATTATTACACAAACAACTGCCATTGAGTAACTGTGATACTTTTTTGAGTGCAAAATCACATATTACTGGATACCCCAATTTTAAGATAAACTTGGATATAAATAAATATCGATCTATATCAAATGAGATCTGATTTTATATTTGAGATGTAACTTTTTTGATCAGGAACTTTTTCTGTTCTTTTTTTTAATTTGTGTCAATTAAAAACTCCTATGAAGATAATTTTTATCGGGATTCCTCATATTTGAATGCGTTTGATATGAGCTTTTCGAAATTAACTTTTTAATGCATTTTTGTACAAAAATAACTTTTTAGTTTGCTCAAGAAAATAAAAGGTAAAAAATAACTTTTAATTCTGTAAAAAAATTAAAGTAAAAAAAATATTTTTATTAATGCTTGAAAAGCTAAAAGTCAAAAATTGATCGAAAAAATCAAAATTTTAAAAAGCTGATCATTTTATGATAGACTCTCCACAAGAATCATTATGATATACTTGAATAAGTTCTCCAACATTTACATTTGTGTGCTTATTTTGCTTCAAAATTTTAAAATAACTGTTATCTTCGGTCCCTGTTGTTTTCGTATAGTCTTTAACACTCATCCGTCTTTTGTGTCAATTTGACACAATTTTTCGAATTGAAAATACTCTTGCACCTTTGTGTCCAATTTACAGAAACGACGGATGCGTGTTAAGTCACCATTTTGTGTTATTAAGAAGATTCCTCTGTTAAAAGTAAATGTGTGAAATAGCACACTATCGGGTTAAATCAAAATTTAGAAAAACTCACACCTTTTTCTTTATTTTTTCATTTTGATTTTTATGCTTATTTGAAGTTTTAATTTTTAAAATTTTAAATTTGTATTAAGTTACAAAAAAAAAACAGAAATGGAAATGAAAAATTTCCATTTTTAATTCAAAATATGATTTAAAATTGTGAAATTCAAAAATTTATGTTTTTAGATTCAATAGTTCTATACAGATCTCCAAAAAAACATTAACTAGAATTTTTCAAACACATTTTTAATTAAATTTAATTGTTTCATTTTGTAAAAACAAGCTATAAAAATTGTATTAAATGGTTTTGTTATTTCAATAAGCATTTTTTTAATTCAAATTGTTAAATTTAAATTAATTAAATTGAAGTAAAAAAAATTCAAAGATGTCAATTAAAATAGCAAAAATATTTGAACTCCAATTAGCATAAAAAAAAAATTCAACAAATTTTGATATTTTTTTTTTATATTTACAATAATTTGTCAAACAATGATGTTTCAATTATTTTAAATTTTAAATATTTTTATTTACAATAATTATAAAAACCAAATAATGATTTTTCAATTTCAAATAAAAAAGAACAATTTTGAATAAGGGTAGTCACGATGGTCATTTGCACACGATGCAATTATACATCGTCTGCAAATGACCATCGTGAATACCCTCAACATTTGATACAAATTGCGAATTAATAAACAAAAAACCCCGGGAATCCCGAGACAAAATTCGCGGGATAGAAAAAAGGGCGATATTCCAGGGAATCCTATCCTGTCGAAAAACAAACAAAAAAACTTTGAAAAGTACTGTAGCGTAGAGTATTTTAAATGTCATCTTAAAAAAGTCCAAGGTTCATTTTTAGGAGGGTACATCGAGCACTTTTTTTTGGTGAGTCGCTCTAATGTATAATATAATTTTCAATAAACGGTTAAACAAAAAAAAAAAAAGAAAAATTTCTTCAACAAAATCGAAGAAATTGATATTTGAACTTCATGGAATTGTTTTCTATTAGAGAAATAAATTTAAAAATATCCGCCTGGTAACTTGGGTAGGGCAGCTATATATATTGTGATTTTTTGGTAATAACAATGTTGTCATAAAACATTTAAAATCTAAAATTAGCTACTTTTGTACATTTTGTTGTTTTATTTTATCATCATTACTCTAGATTAATAAAAAAAATGGCTTGGACAGCATTAACCCATGTTGACCTGAGGTCCAAAATGACCCCAGACCTATTTATTTAATTTTACAAAAAAACGTCGTAGCTTTGCTTACTACTATTAAGCTTTCCTTACTACTATTAAGACACTTGATTTGAAGTATTATGACACAATATGTGAATCTGCCGTGCTTAAAATTAAATTAAACCGTGCCGCATTTTGATCAAAGGAGATACTGCGGAATTTTGTATATATTTTAACGAAAAATAATAAATTTTTTTCTTTTACAAACTTGCCTAAGTCATTCTTTTAATCCATAAAAAGATAGTCTCAACTAAATTAACCCTTACCTGCTCTTTTTTATATTTGGTTTTAAAGTGGCCACTACGACCTTACGATTAGTGCTAAATAATACTAAATCTATCAGTTTTACCAAAAATAATATTTAGACCCAAATTTATAAAATAAATTTATCACAAACTTGCCTAAGTCATTCTTTTAATCCATAAAAAGATAGTCTCAACTAAATTAACCCTTACTTCGATTTAAAAATTAAAAAAAAAAATGTTTTATTAAATTTGAATTTCTCCACGGGCTATTAATAGTCCGTTTTTATTAATATTTCGACAAAAATTAAAAACAATTTATTTAATTGATGATGTCAGCAAGATTATGCAAGTTCAAGATCATTTGTTTTTTTTGTTAAACAAAAAACCGTGCAATGATTATTTATTAATTAAAAAATTTCTTCATCTGCTAATTTAAATCAGACTTTATCTACTGTTTCATTTCATGTCACCGAAAACTTCAGAGGAACAATGTAGAAGGGTATAATTTTGCTCACTTCATAATTTAAGATAAAAGGTAGAAAAATAAACTTTAGATTTAATTTTTTAAAATTTAAAAGTAAAAAACTCAATTTATTTAATTTTAACTTTTTTTTTTAGCGATTTTTGTCGACTTTTTTTCTTTAACGATTTTTGGCGATTTTCACTATTCTGTTGGGAAAAAAATGGCTAATAAGTTTGACAACCCTGGCTAGACGTGATCATTTTTTACAACCTGCAGCGATATCTTTAAAGATTTCCAAATAAATTAGAATAAAAATAAGAATAAAGTGCAACAAACTAAAATCAACGAAAATAAAACGTAAAAAATTGTATTGCAAATAAATTTTTGCAATTGTTGTAAAGAAATTTATAAAGTTATAAAAATTGTTTATAAACCTACGCAATTTAAAGTTCGTTAATAAATGTTAAATCACTCCATGTTATGAGTAACAACTGGCTTTGTAGATTGTAGACAATAAAAACAAGATTTAAACAAAAAAAAAAAAAAAAAACAAGAACTGCCTGTTACCCTCCTCTAAACCATGTCAGAGGAAATTGATCATTTCAACAAGGATTGTACCGTACGAGTGGCCGTACGAATACGGCCACAAAACTCTAGAGAAATTATAGATATGTGCCGTGTATGTACAAGTGTTGTGCCTGGAGAACCACAAATTGTACTTGGACTTGATAAGGCGTTTACATTTGATTATGTATATGATACAAATTCTAACCAAAGTGAAGTTTATGATGGTGCTGTATATCGTCTGGTCGAAGGAGCTTTACAAGGTTTTAATGCTACTGTTTTAGCTTATGGTCAAACGGGTTCCGGAAAGACTTATACTATGGGTTCAGGTTTTGATTATGAACATTGTGATGAACAACAGGGCATAATACCACGAGCTGTGGAACATATTTTTAATAGAATACAAGAAATTCAAAGTACATTTTGTAATGATTTAAACCCGGAATGTCTGGATAATGTCCAATTTTGTGTAGCTGTACAATTTATTGAATTGTATAATGAAGAAATAATTGATCTTTTGGATCCCTATAACAAAAGGAATAATTTTAAAATTCATGAAACTGAAAATGGACAGATTTCTGTTGCTGGAGCTACTATAAAACCAATTCATACACCCAACGAAGCCTTAAGGTGTCTACAACAAGGTGCTTTGGCCCGTACCACTGCCTCAACGCAAATGAATGATCAGTCTTCCAGATCACATGCCTTATTCACTATATTAATCAGAAGACAACGTGTTATGTCAACAGAAAGTGGATTTCTAAAAGATGATCTAGAGACCTTAACATCGAAATTTCATTTTGTAGATTTAGCTGGATCGGAAAGGTTAAAACGTACTGGTGCTACTGGTGAACGGGCTAGAGAAGGCATTTCTATTAATAGTGGTTTACTATCACTAGGAAATTGTATTTCTGCTTTGGGAGATAAAACTAAAAAGGCAACTCATGTTCCCTATCGAGACTCCAAACTAACACGTTTACTGCAGGACTCTTTAGGAGGTAATAGTCAGACTATCATGATTGCTTGTATTTCACCAAGTGATCGCGATTTTATGGAAACTTTGAATACTCTAAAATATGCTAATCGTGCCAGAAATATTAAAAATAAAGTACAAGTTAATCAAGATCAAAATTCTCGTACTATATCACAATTGCGCCGAGAAGTAGCAGCTCTTCAGTTGGAACTATTGGAAATTAAACAGGGTAAACGTTTAGTAGATACTGAGGGTAACGCTTCGGTGTCAGATACTTTCTATGAAAATGAAATGTTATTACATGACAATAAACGTTTGCAGAACCGTTTGAAATCTATGCAAGAAACTATTAATGTTTTAACGGAAAAAAATTCTCAATTATTATTGGAAAAAGAAATGAATGCCTGGTCTCCCTTAGCAGATTCCGATCAATCTGTTAAAAATATGGTAGCGGGCTATTTAAATGAAATTGAAAAATTACATGCAAAACTAATAGAATCGGAAGAAATGTATCAGCAACTTAAAAAATGTGGTGGTAATACAGTTTTTACCGAAAATATAACACGCTCAATAGCAGGTCCTGAAAGTTTTCTTGAGTTGGCAAAACAAGAACTACAAAAAGAAAAAGACTACGCCATGACAAAATCGTTAAATAACGAGTGGGGTGAATCTGATGAAAGCGATACTGATGTCGATAAAACCCATGACATGCAGTCGGATCTTAATGATTTAAATTGTGATATAGAAATAAAATCTAAACTTATTGAACAATTAGAATTGTCTCATCAGCGTATGCTGCTGATGAAACAACATTATGAGGATAAATTTATGTTATTAAGTTCCAAAATAGTCAATACTCAAAAAGAACGTGATGAAGTATTGGCTAATATTGGCTCCACCATAGAAAATCCTAAAAATGATAAAGCTAACAAAGTGAGAGATGATTATGAGCGTAAAATTGTTAATATGCGCAACGAATTGAAAAAACTTCAACATGCCCAAAGAGAACATGCCAGGCATCAACAAAAGCTAGTTACACAAGAAGCTAAACTAAGAAATCTTCGCATACAATTGGATGATCTTAAAAATATTAAGGCCAGATTAATGAAAACCATAGCAGAACAAAGTAATCGTCATAAATTAGAAGATACACGTAAAGCTCGTGAAATTGCTTCACTAAGAAAAGATCAAAGAAGACAAGAAAATACCGTCCGAACATTAAAAGCTAAAATGGAAGCTAAAGATCAAATTTTAAGAAGAAAGACAGAAGAGGTTAGTTCTTTGCGTCGTAGTCAAAGATCTATAAGATCTTCCGGCCGTTTTAAATATGAAAACAAAGTTTTATTTGATGCTCAATCAGCTTTACAAAGTTGGAAAACTATTTCAAAGGCATTGGATAAAGCAGCCCGTAATCGTCAAATAGTTTTACAATTAGAACAAGAACTAGAACGTTTAATAAATGAGCGTGATTCTTTACTATATGCATTAGCTAATCTTAAACAGTGTTCTGAGGCTTGTCACAATACAGAACTTGCTAACGAAGAGGATTCTATACAATCCAACTTAAACTATATCCAAGAAAGTATAAAAAATGCTCAGCAAGCTATAATGGAATTTGAAGATACAAAAGAATTAGAAAGTAGCCACACTACTAACTTACAATCATTAATATCTAATATACAGAACTTAGAAGAGGCCAAATATTTATTACAAAGGGTCTCCACTTACGCTATTAAATTATCCTGCAACTTGATTATTACCGAAAGCCGTTTAGCGGAACATATCACTTTACTGCAGGAATCCCAACAAGAAAGTATTATACAACAACAATTGCTGCAACATTTCTTAGCCCAAAATAATGCCGAACAAATTACAGATCTTTTTGAGTCATTGAGTACAGACGTGTCAAAACTTGCTATCAATAATTTAAACGTTTCCCAGACATCGCTTAAAAGCAACGAAACTTATGATATTCCCTTAAATGAGGGTTCTATTTTAATAGTTGATTTGGCCAGCAGCTCTCCTCATGGTTTTTCTACCGAAATAAATACAAAAATTAGAAGTCGTACTGCTCAACCCCATAATATGTTATTTGGAGAGAAAAATAAGCAATAAAAGTAAGGTATTATTTAGTTGAACTACCAGTATTGTTTGCAACTTGCCTTCTGCATTACTTTGAATCATATAATAATGTGTTACAGATAACTATAGTGAACGAAATTTATTTTGGGCGGAGCAATATTTTTGAATTTTACCAAAAAAATAGGGAACAATTAAAAACAAAATCTAAAAACGTTAAAATAATTCTCATTCGATTAGTTGTGTTTTTATGTTATGTTTTATCTCGATAGTCCAACTCTTATATGGACTAAATATTTATTCGAATCATTAAATTCGGATCAAAATATCATCGATTTGTAGTGGCATACTTTTGCATATTTGAACAAAAATGCATGTTTTTGCATATTTTGACTTTTAATGTATATTTTTTGATTTTTTTAATGCATATTTTGCAATTTTATATACATACTTTCCATTTCGTAGTAGTATTTTTTAATTGCCAAAATATAAATAAAAAATCTATTAATTTATTTACAAAATAAATTCATAAAATATAGGAATTTTCCGAATTTGGCGCCGGTAACAAGACCATATGCGCTCGTATTATAGAAAATACAGTGAATAATTATATTTACATATTTACATTTCAATGTTCAAAATATGATTTGAAAATGAATCCATTAAGTATAATGACTAAAATTAAAATGAGAAAAAAAACTAATAAAGAATATTTTTTCTAAAAATGAATATTTTTTCTTTTTTAATTTACAAAATAAAATAAACTTATGAAAAATTGACCTAGACATCCTGATTGTTGTGTTGTTGTAGACTTTTTTTTTGACCTTTGTCATGTTATTGGTAGTCGCACAGTCTAGTATCTCATCAAGCGATTGTTCTATCCCCGAGACCGGGCAAATTTTTAACAAATGAGGAATGTCAAGTATAACATTACAATTGAAACATCTTGGCGGGTCAGTTTTCTCATAGTAGTGTTTCGAGTTAAATACACATTTTCCCACCCTTAGGCGGGATAAAAAATTTATACATTTTTCATTTTAAAAATCTTACTGACCCGAAATCTTTATTTTGCTTAAAAATGCATGTTTTTCTCGATAGTCTAAAACTAATTGGGCCTAACTATTTATTCAAACCATCACATTCGGAACAAAATGTCATCGATTTGTAGTTGCATATTTTGAAAAAATTCATGTTTTTTCATATTTTTACTTTTAATGTACATTTTGTGCTTTTTAATTCATTTTTTTTATTTTTTTTTTTTTATTAATTAATAATCATATAATTACAAATTATATACTATTACCCTAACCGAGCACTAGCTACTATGGCCTGCGGCGCGTTGTAGCGAAAACAGACCAGTGCCTCTGGTGGGAATCGAACCCACAACCCCCGCACTGATAAGCCAGCACGCTACCAACTAGCCTACTGGGGCGCACTTTTTTATTCATATTTTAAACTTTTCAATGTACATTTTTCATTTTGTAGCAGTATTTTTTTTAAGTGCCAAACTATAATTAAAGTATTAATACATGTTTTACAGTTACTACATGACAGTTGTTTGTGTAGTAAGCAGTAACAATTTTTAACAGCAACGACACTTGTTTTTTTTTATGAAATAACACGAAACCCCTATTATGACAGTTATTAAAAAAAAAACGACTGACGAAAATTACTGTATTTTTAACAGTTATTTTTGTATTTTAATAAACAACTACCAAAACAGTAATTTTGCAGTAAACGCTCAATTTTTGTTAGTTTTCTAAAAATATAAAATTTTGTAGTTTTTAAAAATTCTCGGTTAGTTGATATTTTTTATTATTGATATGCTCATAGTTTGCAAATAATAATTGGAAGATTTCATTGTATATCCAATGCAGAGAAACGTTGTAACTGAAGTATGTATGACTGGATCTTGGGTACCGGAGGTTGGTGCACAGGTCTGGTTCACGGATGGCTCAAAACAGTCAAACATGGATACGGGGCGGGTGTCGTCGGATCCGGATTTCGGCGTGCTCTGTCCATGGGCAAATACCCCTCCGTTTTTCAGGCGGAGGTCTTCGCTATCTGTTTCTGTGTGGAAGAGTGTCTGCGGAGGAGGACACGTTGGGCCACGATCTACATTCTATCTGACAGCCAGGCGGCACTTGGCTTGAGGGCTCAAGATGTGTCGTCGGGTCTTGTTAAGGAATGTATCGACTCTCTAAATCGTCTCGGACTTAACAACTCCTTGACACTGGTCTGGGTTCCTGGCCATGAGGGGCATGAGGGCAACGAACGGGCTGACTGTTTGGCCAACTGGCCCTGGACCCTTCTGTGGCGTACCCAATGGGTATGTCAGAGAGAGGCTCAGAAGATAGAGGGAGTCGGAGTTTGGGGCCTATTGGGCCAGATCGCCTGGGCAGCGACAGGCGAGGCTGTTTATATCTTCCTCTGGGGAGAGGTCGCGGAAACTCTTGTCTATGACGAGGGGCGAACTAAGCACCGTGACGGGTTACCTCACGGGACACTGGCCTTAGGTAGCAATTGTACAAGATGGACCGATCCTCTACGGATACGTGCTGGTTTTGTGAATTGGAACCCGAGACCTTAGAGCATGTTCTCTGCAAATGTCCGAGGCTCTCCGACAGGAGGGTGCGTTATTTTGGTGGTCGAATAGTGACGCCATCGGACGTTTGGAATTGTTTACCTGGTAGGATAGTTGGCTTCGTAGGGAGTCTGAACCTATAGGGTGTATTCGTTGGCAGCACAAAATACCAACTTCTGGTCGCGGTGCATACTGCCACTCTAGTCTAAACTGAAGTTTTTTTTAGAATTTTGACTTTACACTTAAGATAGGATGTAGGAAATGCAAATTTGTATTGCAATTGAAAGAAAAAAAAAATTGTTTAAAAAAACTGTTAAAAACATTAATTTTTAAAAAATTGTCAGTTGTTTTTACGACATTGTTAGTTGTGTTGACTACATTTGTTAGTTATTTTTTAACAGCTAAAAACAACAACATTTTTAGTTATTTTAATGGTAATTACATTTTTTGACTTTTTTTAACTGAAGTTACGGTTGTTTTAACTGTCATTTTCATTAGAATCTCCTGTTAATATTTTTTTGTGAATCGGGATAAGCCAATTCAAATGGACCAATTTTTTTACTAATCATTGATTCCGCTAGACATGTTTGGTAAAATTCAGTGGAAAGATAAAAAGGTTTCTCAGTAAGCATTTTTTGTAATTTTTATAGCTTAGGCATAGTAGCGAAATAATTAATTGAAATTATAACTCTGATGCTTTGTACGCATTTAAATGGTTAATATATTTTCAAAAGTTTATATGTTGACAAGGCAAATTTCTTTGAAAAAATTACAAACAAATTTAATTATTTTTTTCGCACTATTTTCATTATTTTTTTTTATGTTTATAAGGGTATTTATGTCAGAAATTTTGGTCTTGGAAAAAATGCAAAAGTATAAACTTTTTCAAAAACGCAACAAATACAAAGAACATATTTTCCCATAAATGTTGTAAAATTGTCTGGATCAAAGTAATTGCAAAATTATCAGATCCTCTAAGATCAAAGTTCAAAACGATACCTAATTTGCTATCGCTTTGACGATGTTTCTTACGAAAACGTTAAATAAACTAAACAAAGGAAAATTTTTGTTTTTTTTACCAAAATTGTTAACATTATTTAAAATTTGTAGGTAATATTGTCGTAATTTAACTTCGAAAAGTGAACGATTATCGTGAATAGTCCTACAGAATTCCTAGCCAGGATAAAAATTACGCTAAACATATGGTTTGCGTAATATTTTTTAGCGTTGCCAACATTGACAAATTTTACAAATAGTACTAAAAAATGGAACTCTAAATAAAAAAAAATTATACTAAGCAAAAAAACTAAAAAAAATCTAAAAATATTAAAACAGAAGTAAAAAAATGTAAACAAAAGGTAAAAGAAATTCAAAAAGTGGACAAATACTTGAAGTACTCTGATAATACTTTTTTTTTTGTCTGATAATCGAGATTTTGAGTAATGAAAAAATATAGCTTTTCTTTGGAACATAATATTTAATTAAGTGTTTTTCGAAGTATCATTCACCTCAAATGTATAAAAAAACATTATTAAAAGAAACAAAACTAGATCCTATCTGGGTTATTATCAAGTTGATGCGATATCATAAAACTTATTTTGAAAATGCAGAAAAAAGGAGATCTAACACAGCTGCTTGCGATATCGCAATCATATATGATAAAAAGAGGCGCTCACGTCAGCAATAGCACGTCAGCATTTCCCATTTTTGCAAGACGAACTTTTCTGACATGAATTTATTTTTATATATACATATATATTTTTATAATTTTTTTTTAAATTGTTTCTAAGTGCTCAACTTTGAATGTTTTTTGTTTTGCTTGTTGAGAGAAAATAACTAATTTTTATTTCAAAAATCAAAAACTTAAGCTATGTACAGACGGTGGTCAGATCTTACAATATTGGCAGAAAAATGTTTAGGAAATGTCTAACAACAGTGTGAACTTACAACTTTTGTCTTGCAACATTGTCAGAAAAAGCATTGTCTGTACATTGTAAGCCAATAATATTATCAGACATCTGACATTCGTGTGAACACCCTACGTTGCCATTGTCAGATAATTGCAAGACATTGTAACCGCACTACACCGACAACACAAATGTGTACAGTGTTCCGATTCCAATCATTCCCCGTTTCATTCCATATCGTTCCATTTTGGACCAATGTTTCAATCCATTATCTGAGTGATTAAATTTTTATTTTCACGTACTTTTTTGGGTAAAAAAAGAATTGTTTTTTCATAAAAAATTAATCTTTCGGAATATTTCCCAAACCTAGGATATTTGCATTCAGCCAATTGCAATTTTCTTCCTTTAATTAATTCATTACTAATGGTCAAATCAATCAAATCAATGAAATTCATTATCATTAATTAAACAAATGGTAATGAAAATAATTTCATTACAATTGATATCAATGAAATTTCATTACAATTGATATCAATGAAATTATAATGAAAACATAAATTAATTAGTTCTGGCAATGTCTAACAACAGATCTGGCAATTTTTGCCACAAAAGAATCTGACAACCGTGTAAACTGACAATTTTCGTTGGCAGATAAATTTATTGTTTGACAATTGTCTGGCAATGAAATTGAAAGGTTTTCTTACAATAGTCTGAACTGAAAATTTACCTTTTGCTAAACATGTTTCATTGTCAGTACATTGCCAGCACATTGCCAGATCTTACAATATCTGTAGATGTATATTAGTAGCTTTACTAATTTTCTGCACACTTACATTTGTATAAATACGAAAAAATCTTAATTGGACTAAAATTTTTCTTTTTTTTGATTATTTTAAAAATGTTTTTTTTTTTTTTGGAAAAAAGTGTTTTCCATAATAGTCAAAAATTGTTTTTTTTTTTGTAATCAATATATGGCAATCCTGAAAAAACTATTTTTATATTTTTTTAATTATTTTTTATAGTCAAGGGTTGAACTATCACATGCTTTTTACTACTTTGTTATATCGCCTTCCCACCTTTAGTTATAGGTAGTGTCCGACCGAACAGTTCGGCCAAAAAACTATATTTTGTCGGTTTTTTTGATATCTAGAGGAAATGATGACAAAATTTGGTATTGGAAACATGTTTATTGAGCCGATTTAATTTGAATTTGTGTATAAAATTTAAGAGAAAAGCCGAAGTTTAGCTATAAAGTTAAAAGTTCGGCCGCCGAACTATTTTCGATTTGGCCGAACTTTCTGAGGCCGAACAGTGAATTCATTGCTTAACTACAGACTTTTCTTCAAATTTGACACTCAACATAGCATCTAATCAGTCCAATAAACATTTTTCCATCCGCCAAATTTGTCCACAATGCTTTAAAATACCGAATACAGACCAAGTGCATTTTCTGGCCGAACTGTTCGGTCGGACACTAGTTATAGGCTCCTAAAACTACACGTGTCTTTAAAGACACGTTGGTAAAAAATGGGTTAATACCTAAAAAGGGTGTTAATTGTAATAAGCAGCAGAAATTTAAAAATTTATTGCAAAATTCTTGCATTTTTATAAAATTCAGTATAATGAGGTGCACCAGTTTTGCTTTAGTTTATTACTTTTTTAAAAAATTTTATCAAAAATGTTAAACGATTAAAGAAATAACTTTTATCATTGAAAATTTCGAATAAGTATTACTTTGTCGTTTTTAGATTTATCCTAGCTTTTACCGATTTGGCTAAAATTCAAAAAATATTGTTGATCTCAATAGATCTCAGAGTATTACACATTTGTTCTCAGAGCATAGACATACGTCCTATACCGATAGAAAAAATATTTGAATGTGTATGTAAAAATGTGTTTGTTGTTAAAAGAAGAAGAGATTGAAATCTATGTAATCTATGGCTCGTTTCGAATTTCGTTCACTCTAGTTACTTTTTTACATTATTTCAAAAAACAAAATTTAATTCGTTACCTAATGTTAAGTTTGGCTTATATAGAAAGTAATGTTCTAGATTAATTTTATTTTGAAGCTCAAAAGTTCTTCATTTCTAATAATAATAATGTATATAACTTGTGTTTCCAATCGGTTAATCGATCAACCGATTCCTCGATTAATCGCCTATATTTCGGTTATTGTCGAAACATCAGTTAAAATTGGTCGTAGCGGATTAAAAATTCAATATTTTTCACTTTATTTGTATAAAAAACGTTCTAATTTTCATAAGTTTGGATGAAAAAAGCCGATAAAAGCAAAAACTAATTTAAATATCAAATTCGATTACAATAAAGTATAAGATCTCTGTAAACCTTTAAAAAAGTTTTTTTTTTTTTTTAAATAAATGAATTCATAAAAAAGCAATTTTAAAAATTTGGTTTAATTTTTAACATTATTGATACTTTAGAAATTCTTCATTTCTTTAATATATTCATCAATAAAATAAGAACAAATAAATAATTTCATCAGGTCGTAAAAATAAATGGTCGATCAAAACTCAAATGTCTTTTTTAAGATCTAACCCAGAAAAAAAATCTACGACTCGAGCACAGTTTAGTTATTTCTACAACTAAAAAAAATCGAAATAAATTAACACGTTTTTGATTATATTTTATCAGCTTTTATTTTTAAAATTCTTCAAAAAAAAATCACAGTTGTTTAACATTCATGGCGAGGGCAACATTGGGGATAAGGCTTTGAATTATCTTGTGGAATATATTTGCAGGGTTTTAAACTATGAACAACGGGACAACTGAAATATAAAAAAAATCAAATTAATATTATTATTTTTAAGTTTTTTAATTATAAAAAAAAAATTTCCCTGAAGAAGTCTTCCAATTCGAAGACGAAATATTGGAAATAAATAATTATAATTATAAAATAAAGGATCTTTAGCTCAATAAAACAAAAGACAACAATCAAATTAATATTTAAAAAAAAAAATAGTGGGTTTTAACGTATTTAAAATTAAACATAACAACATTTTTGATTATAAATAATTTTTTGAAATAAAAAAATGTTTTTTTTTTAATAAATAAAAATATTACAAAACTATTTTAAAGTTGTAAAATTTAACTTCCATTTGATGGGTTTTAACAAAATTTGGTGAAATATTACAAAATAAGTAAAAAAGCTTAACACAACTTAAACTTTTCTACAAATAACCAGAGTTATTTTTAGCAATTAGAGATACAGTGGTGTTCAAAACATTTGCAACTTAAAACATGGTTTAGGTAATTATAATTTTTTTGATCAAAAAGATTTGTGGTATAAGTTTTTTTTTTTTTTTTATTAAATTCAGTTATAGCATATTATTTTACAAATCAAAAAAAAATATTCATAACTTCTCAAAAATAAAAAAAAAGTAATTTTAACAAAATAAGTCGATAGTGCAGTGTTCAAAACATTTGCAACTCTTAAAGTAATTAACAGGAAATACAAACAATGGTTTTAACGCTCAGTATTTTGTAGCGTAGCCATTATTTTTTATAACTTCTGAACACCTCTTAGGCATTGATGTAATGAGCTTTTTAATATAGTCGTCAGAAATTTCATTCCACTGCTTCTCCAACTCGACGAAAAGTTCATCACCATTTCGGAATACTTTTTTGCCGATATTCCGTTTTACAGACATCCACATGTTCTCAATCGGGTTGAGATCGGGAGATTGAGCCGGCCACGACATTATAATACAGTAGTAACTCGATTCTTGCACATACTTGATACTTGCACACCTCGATTCTTGCAACATAGGAATATTTTTCATTACGCACTCAGTACTTGCGACATCCGAAAATTTTGAACTCGATACTTGCAAACATTTTTGTATTATATATATCAGCGTTCAATATTTGCTTAGAATGGGCGGAGCAAAACAATGCTTCATTAGACGATATTATGATGCTCCAGAGACTAAGAAGCAGTGTAGTACTGAACAAGCGACTTTGTACAAAACAAACAAAAATTTTAAATTTCTTTAATTCCACATAAAATATGTATCTACTGTTATACGAATGCGTTGAACTTAAGTGTTTTGAGTTGAAATATTAAACTTAGATTCTAAACAGATGTATGTGTCTTTTGTTTTGTATGGGAAATTAATACTCGGTACTTGCGACAACTTCGAAACTTGCACCGAGTCCGGTTTTCATTAGGTGCAAGAATCGAGTTTCTACTGTAATTTCATTTTCCTGCAGCCAAACTTTTACAACCCCCGCCGTGTGTTTTGGGTCGTTGTCGTGCTGGAAGGTCCATGAGAGTGGCATTTCCCATTCAGCATACGGAAGCATAACTGAGCTCAAAAGATTTCTATAGATTGTGGCCGTCATTGTGCTAGTAATGCGGTGAATTGGGCCAATCCCACCCCCACACCATACCATACCACCATCGTGCTTCACTGTGGCGGTTGTGTATCTGGTTTTAAACTTTTCGCATCGTGGTCTTCGAATATAGGCTCTTCCATCTGACCACAATACATTTTTCCATTGCTGTTGAGTCCAGTTCAAATGGCTGCGTGCAAAGTCAAGCCGAGCTTTTCGGTTTTTTTTCCGACACAAACGGTTTTTTTGTACATCTATAACTTCTAAGACCATATTCTCGGGCTCTTCTTTTAATGGTGGGAAGACTGGCATCTATTAAAAGTTCAGTTTTAGCTTCTCTGGGAACTGCTTTGGGCTATTTCGTAAAAAAATTCTTAATTTTCCGATCTTCTCTTACAGTTGTAATACACCTTTATGAGTTGTGTGGATGTTACCACTATTAACAATGCGGCAAATCGTTGATTTTGGAACTTAGTACTTTATAGAAATTTCTTTTTGGGAAAGTCCATTTTAAAAATCATTTAAAACTTTTGATTTTAAATCAGAATTGTAGTTATTTCCTGCCCTTTTTTTACAAAAATTGTTCTTACGATGTTTATGCTTCAAACATCTTATTACAACTATTAAAGAACAATAATTATAATAAATTTGTTTAAAAAATGTAACGGCCTGAATCTCATATTAAAAAGGAATGCGATTACCGTTATATCCTAGCATTTGTTAGTATAAATTGTTTCGTTAAGAGTAAGAATAATGAGAGTTGCAAATGTTTTGAACACCTGCATTTTGAATACATCTATTATTATTAATTTTTGTTGTTTTAATTTAACGGAATTAATTTTTTTTTTATTTGTTTAACATAAAACAATGTATGAAGAATATGTAAAAAATAATTTTAGTAACAAAGTTTGATTTGAAGAAAATAAATCAATGAAAACAACAAATGCGATCTCAGTTCCAAATGTTTTGACCACTACTGTATATTTAAGAAAAAAACCACAATTTTTTGTATAAAATATTAAGTTTTAGCAACGAAGGATATATTTTATTGAGGAGTAGCCAAATAAAAAAAAAGCCAACCAACAAAGCAGATTGCAGGGTAATTCAAACAGAGTGAGTGAAAATTCACAGAACAAACCAAAACCCGGATTGTTTATGATTTGGTTGCTGGTTTGGTTTATGGTTTTCTTCTTCTTTGTCCTTCTTTACTCCTCAAAGGAGCATAGGGCTTCAACATGTTGATTTCTCCAACGTAATCTGTCTCTAGCTTCAACTGCGGCATCGTCCCACGTGAAACCATATCGTTCAAGTTCGTTTTTCACTCATCGTCTCCATGTGTTGTTTGGACGGCCACGTTTTCTAGAACCTTGGGGATTCCATTTTAGTGCCATTCTTGTTATATTTGTGGCATCTTTTCTCAGAGTGTGGCCTATCCACCTCCATTTTCTTCTTTTTATTTGTTTGCCAATCTTCGTTCACTTGGTTTTCACTCTGCTCGAATCTCCTTGTAAACTGCTTTGTTGGTTTCCCTGTTAATTGGTTTATTTAAGTTCGACTACTCTATAAAAGATATCCTTCTTGATTTAACCATTGATATGACTTTACGGGTAATTCAAGGATATTTTTTAAAATTTATTTTCAAATTTATTTAACTTACATTTTACCAACAAATGAATCTTTTGCTGTACATTCGAACTGTGTGCATTCACCGGGTGGTGAATATTTTTCGCCTACTTTAAATGTTTTACCACTAATTGTACATGTATCATCGGCTATCGGTTAATTAGAGAAATTTTAAAAATTTATTTAAAATTAAATACTAGAAGAGAAAACACTTTTTATATTTTATACCCTGAACGAAAGCAAAAACGGCTACAATTAAACAAATTGACAGGAAACACTTCATTTTGCGTTATTTTCTTTAGATTTTTTTGGGTTGTTGTGACAAGTTCAAGTTCTTAATAACAACTGATTATCACATTTCAGATGCTAGTGTCTATTTATATATGGTTTAAGGTTAGTTGTATTGCCTGTAGATGAAGATCTACAACAATAATAAACAAATTTCTAAATGCTTCTGGTTTGTTTCATTTAATTTTTATTTGTAAAGATAATTCTTAATTGATTTTTTAAAACAATTTAAGCATAAATAAATAATTTTGTTTGAAAAACTTTATTTAAATAAAAATACACTGATAAAAACAAACATTCCATAAAATTGCAATTTTTACTTAGTGTTAAGAAATTGAAAAATATTCAAGTTAATTTAACTTAAGGGGGACATGACATTGGCCGTTTTTTGAAATCGACTTTTTTTTATAATTTTGTATTTTAATAAATATTCTTAAGATTCCAACAAAAAAAATTTCATGGAAAAATTGCTACGGGTTCAAAAGTTACAGCCGGATTAGTGTGAGCGCATTTTTAATTTTCGCGCTACCTACGTACGGCAGCTGATATATATTGTTTTACTTGCTACCTGACTTTTGGTGGAAATGATGCAAATCGTGTGATATGCGCCAGAGTGAAGGCATATAAAGCTTCAACAGAAGCCCAAATTGCTAAACGATTACAAAAAACTGTAAGAAACAGCACAACACAAGATAACGAAGGCATGCAGGACGAAGCAGGCATGGCAGATTCAAGGTAACCTTTTTTTTCTTTGTTCACAAACTTTGAACGCGTGTTTTTCGTACTGGTTGCGGCACTAGCGGGTTCATTTTTTGACGAAAATTTTTCTAGATCGGACAATTTTTGCTACTCCCAGCGCTGCAACCACGAGGCCCCGTTTTTTCTCTGCCGCCAGTTTGGAGCACTATTAAACCATGTTGGAGTGAAAAATATATTTTTTTGGATTTCTGCCGGCAGTTTGGAGCTCTATTAAACCATGTTGAAGTGAAAAATATATTTTTTTGGATTTTTTTTCTTGTAATTTGTTCAATTCTCTACAATAATAAAAATGTTTGTTTGGAAAAAAGTTTGTTTTTGACTGAGTTATGGATTTTTAAAAAAAGGCCTGTTTTCTCTGCCGCGAATGTAATGTCCCCCTAAATATAATTTCATACGAAAGTGAAATTTTTTATATTTATGTCTTTGGCTAAAGTTATTTTAACAAGTAGAGTATAACGATGGGATTTCTCCGATTGTAATTAAATTCAGATTTGTTATAAAAAAGAAAAAAATAAAGCACACGTATTTTTGTAGCGGCCCAATCTCACGTTTGAGGGTTAAAAAAGTGGGGTCAAAATGAAGACATTTTTGTAAGGAAACATGTCTGAAATTAAAAAAATTCAAAATTATTTGTATAAAGCGTTACAGTACTCGAAAAAATAAAAATTTTGATACCCATATTGATTATGAAGAACGATAGAGTTGCATTTATTCTAAATATTTACAATATATATGTGAAAAAAGCTCCTCAGGAAAAGTTGCATAAAAGACGAACAGTTACGAATATCGGAAAAAGCTCAGACACTCCCTCGATTAAATTAAATAGACATTAACATACACAATTTTTAACATAAACCAATTAAAATTTCTTAAAAAACCACCAGTTTTAACGTCACTTAAAACAACATATTTTTTCAATAACAAAAATACTTGAAAGTTATCGGACATGTTCCATGTACCAGTTAAAAACCCTTTCATTTGCTACCCCCGTTTGTATAAAATTTTTTTAGAACAATACAAAATAAATGACCCCACTTTTTAACCCCCGAACATAAGATTGGACCGCTAATAAAATACATGTACCTTATTTTTGTCTGCTCTATCACATATCTGAATCCATCGGCTCTCCTTGTAAGCTACCCAGCCAGAAATTGCCAATGGTCTGAAAAATCAAGCAATGGCAGAGCACTATTTGCCAATTATCCAACAAATAAAGTGCTGGCAAAGCACTGATTTACAACGCTCTGCCAACGTTAGTAAAAAGTGCTTTGCCAGTGCTTAATTAACAAAATTTACAACAGTAAAAATAATAAAAGCACTGGCACAGCTCTGGCTTAGAACGCTCTGCCAACGTTCGTAAAAAGTGCTTTGCCAGTACTTGATTTACAAAATTTACAACCGTAAAAATAAAAAAGCACTGGCACAGTACTGACTTAGAACACTTTCTCAACATTGGCAAAAAGTGCATTGCCAGTACTTATTTAAAAAAATTACAACCAATAACTTAATAAAAACAGTGGCACTTCCCTTGTTCACAACAAGAGTGGAAAAATTCAAAACTAAATTGCAATTTATGATTTGATGTTAAGAATATTAAGGTCTCCTATTATATAGTCAGCACAAAGTATAGTTTTTGTACTAAAATTTTACTTAAGAAATTTATTTTCAAATTTCTTTCTTTAGTAAAATTGTTGTAAAAAATCGTGCTAAAAAAAAATATTCCGTTATTTTGTAATTAATTTAGCTGAAGCAAGCCTATTGTTATTTCTGTTCAAATTACCAAAATCATTCAATAAGAAATAATACAACTCTTTACTGAAGTGAATTACTAAGTAGGACTTCATTGGTCGTTTTTGGTGTTGGTACTGGCAAAGCGCTTATTGCAAGTGCTTTGCCAACGTTTTAAAAAAGAAACGGCCAAGCCCTGCCCGGTGTTATCATTTTGGGGTTGGCAAAGCACTTATTATATTATAAACTTTATTGGTTGTTCTACCAATGCTTTGCCAACGTTTTAAAATTATGATTTTGATACTGGCAAAGCGCTCATTGCCAGTGATTTACGAACGTTTTAAAAAAGGAACGGCCAAGCCCTGCCCGGTGTTATCATTTTGGGGTTGGCAAAGCACTTAAATCTTAAGATATCCAACGCTCTGCCAACGCTCATACCACCGTTGAAAGCACTGGGCCAATGCTTAGCCGTTCGTATTTTTCTGGCTGGGTACTGTAAATTGACAAAAAATTTTAATACACATAAAAATGTTTGTCAGTAGAATCTACTGAAAATTACAGCTAAAAAAAAAGGTAAATTGCGTCAAAAAGGCAACAAAAGGTAATTACGGTTAAAATAACTAAACATTTTGTTATTTTTAACTGTTAAAAAAAATAACAAATACAGTAAAAATAACTAACAATGTCGTAAAAATAACAGATAATTTTTAACTAAAAAAAATTTAAAAGAACTGAAAAAATGTTAAAAAACAGTAGTTATTTTTTCAGTAATTTAAAAATATATTAAAAAAAAATGTTTCTTTCTTTCGTTTACAACAAAATAATTTATTTCCTACATCCTACTTAAAATACAAAGTCAAAATTTCAAACGGTACTCCAATTATTACGATTTATGCATTGGAGTTACAATAAAACTTTCTGATTTTAATTTGCAAACTAAGAATCTATATAATCGCGATTATTCACAGTGTAATTAAAAAAAATATATGCAATTTTGGTACCAAATAGGCATTTGAAGACCTATCTAGTGGAGCCAACAAAATATTGAAAATTTCTCAAACAAAAAGTTTTGAACAATCTCCAAACCCATTTTTACCCCTTAAAAATTCGATTGGGAAGTTATGGTTTCTAGCAAAAATGTCTTATTTTTTGTCCCCTCAATCACATATCAAAGTTTTATTAGTGATTAGCGTCGGAATACCTCTCTTGCAAGTATTCTTTAAAACTCATTTTAAAAGTAATAATAACACTGTGCAACAAGAAAAAACATTCCGTACCATTCCAACGGAAAATGAAACTAGACCATTAGTAGACTAAAACCCCCAAAGGGTTTTGAAATCTTTGCTCTTGTTTTGTTTTTATAGGCCCTTGAAGTTGACTCTTATTTAGGATATTTTTGCTCTTTTTTTTTCTATGGATGAAAATAAAATGTTTAAATGGGTAAAAATAAAATGCAATAACGATGAAAGCGAGGATGCTCATTTGCACACAGACTGTTTGGTAGCTTCTTTAGAAGTGTGGTGTTCAAAATGAGCTAAATCGGTCCAGCTCTTCAAAAGCTATGAGTGAAAATGTAAGGCTGCCTCAAAATTTTCCATACAAATTTGCGAATTTTACTAAATTACGTGACTTGTCCATTTTGTAACCAGACATATGGAGGTGAATAGTGTTGAATATTCACCTCAAGTACTTTTTTCAACAAAATTTTTTTTTCACCTCGAAATTTTTTTTCACCTCCGGGATGTCTGCCGTGACCCGAAATTTGTTGCACAGTGTAAGTTAAACGAATTGAATTTTGGGTATAAACAAAGTTCAAATTTGTTTGCTATAACTTTTATTTATTAATTTTTTTTTTAAATCGCACTTGATCAACAAGAGGGTATTAACTCAAAATTTTAAAATTTTCAGTAGAGTCAAAAAACTGTTTATGGCTACATTTTAACAGAATTTAAAAATTCAAATATATCATAATAAGCTAATTCCATTTGAAAATATATATACATTGTTTTAAATTTTACCACTCATTGTAAAAAAAATCAATTTTTTGAGTTAATACCATTTTTTTGAAATTTTATCGATTTAAATTTATAGAATAAAACAAATTTTATCAACAAAACAGTATCAACTCAAAATACAACCAAAACAGTTTGATTATTTTTAACATAAATAAAGGCTCAAATCAAAATAATGCCTTTTTTATGAAAATATACGATTCATTTCTATTTGAACTTTTGTATTAACTCGAAATAATACCTTTTTGTTGAAATAAAGGTAATCACTACATTATCATGAAAATGGTCTCAAAAGTGGTTTTCGAGATGAAAGAGTAATCGGAATACGTTGAAATTTTTACACTAGATAGATATTGATGTTTTTAGTTGATTTCTTGAAAAAAGTGATATTTTAAAAATTTTGAGTTAATACCCTCTTGTTGATCAAGTTCGAAATGTTTGCTAAATATGAATATTTAAAATTATATGCATACACTTCTTGTTTAAATAAAAACTGTAAAGTGTTGATGTTGAAAATAACACAGCGTTACAAAATTTAAACCTGAAGCCAAAACCATGACTTCATCAATCTTTGATTTTATATATACAAACATTTTCAACAAAACTTTTCTAAGAACACTTTGTTCTCAATTTTTAATTTAGAATAATTTCAAAGCAAAACTGTTTTCCTTGAAAAAAAAAATTTTTTTTGGGTAGTCCGTGAACCAGTAGAAGTGTGTTAAGAGGTCCGTGAAGCAAAAGTAGGTGGGAAGCGCTGGAGTAAATTTTCATGAAAACGCCAAAAATACAATAGTATACATGTGCGAAATTTTTTTGAATTCAATAAAAAAAATCATTTTGAGAATTTTTTTATTATTGTGTAAACTCTTATTAATCGACTCCTGTTTATTGTTATAAATACCACTGTAAGAATTTATGAATACACTCAGGAAATTAACAAATAAAATGACTAAAAAAGGATCGTTACCATTACTACCCAGTAAAATAGTAAAATCCAAATCACAGGTTGCAGAACAGCTTATACTGTATTATAAGAGGTTCGAATTTTGGTTCTGCAACTGGTTCTTTTTATATGGAGTTTGTCCTATTTGTAATAGGTTTCTATAGAACCGGTTCTAGAACCAGTTATAGAACTGGTTCTGGGACAGTGACACCTTACATTTCGACTCCCTGGAACCTGTTCTAGAACCAGTTCCATGTAACCAGTGGTAAAAGAAGTTGTTCTAGAACAGGTTCAAAGGTAATCTGTTCTAAAAAATTTTGCTGGGTATAAATGTAGTCAAAAAGACGATGACTGTATTTGTCATAAAAATGACTGACCATGTAGCAGTGATGCAAAACGTGGCACAATAGGGCCATTTGTGGCACTTTTGACTGCTTGATGGCCCTGTGGTACTTTCTTATCTATTTTGGCCCTTTCAGCTCAAAATTGAACTAACTACTTTAAACCGTTTAGTTCAGACTTTTAAGAAATTTGCCTGATGTTGGCAATGGCCTTTTTTCAATTTTACTTTTTTAAGATATTTATTTTTCACTTTTCGAACACTTTTTTTTTACTCGAACTCAAATAAAATCATGTTTAATCAATTCCATTTGTAACGATTGGATAAAAATATATACATTTGATAAATGTTAATTTATGAATGGGTAATTGAATTAAATGTTGAATCTTGAAATTTCTCTAAAGTTTCTAAAAATAGAACTGTTGTGTTGTTGGAGTTGTACTTCTGAGATTATGTATGCAAGAACAAAAACAACTCGTATTGAATAAAACTAGTTTTAATCACAACAAAACTCGACCTGACGATAGATCAGTGCGCTAAAGCGCTCAGTCTAACGTGTGGTGCGAGTGCATGTGGCATTAGAAATCAGTTTATCTATATCACGCTCAGTGATTGCACAGAAAACTTCATATAGACGCAATCGAATAAATAAAAACATATAAAATATTACATTATTCTAAAAATAGGGTAACTGACGAAGGTTCAATACCAGAAACTGCGCAGTCTGATTCAGGAAAATTGAAAAATTTACAATGTAGTTATGATTTTTAGAAAATACACTCATTCTTCTCTACCACGCCTTTCACAATAAAAATTAAATAAAATTGCATATTAATTATAGTATTAATTGCAATTGTGTGAAAAAGACGTTAAAATTCAAACTCAATCTTTAATTTTTATTTATATGTAAATACTACTAAGAGTCAAAGGAGTATCATGGTACTTTTTCGGATCAAATAGTACCAAAACTTTATCATCCCTGTGACCCTATCAATGGTATTTTGGCCCTTTTAAATTGTCAATTTGGCCCAAAACAAAAAAACTCAAAATGCATCACTGATTCATAGTCGTTTTTACTACCATTGTAGTTGTCTTATCAATAGTTAAAAATTACTACATGGCAGTGATGCATTTTGAGTTTTTTTGTTTTGGGCCAAATTGACAATTTAAAAGGGCCAAAATACAATTGATAGGGCCACAGGAATGATAAAGTTAGTACTATAGTACTTTTTTGGTACTATTTGATCCGGAAAAGTACCATGGTACTCCTTTGAAAAGTGAAAAATAGATATCTTAAAAAAGTACAATTGAAAAAAGGCCATTGCCAACATCTTCAAATTTGCATTGTGATTCTAAAATCGAATGAGTAATGAAATAGATTTCCTTGCAAAAAAAAGGTGAATTTAAGAAATAGTCTGATAATTTTTATAAATTCTGTAACTAAAATCAACTAAATTTTGTTTTTATATACAAATAAATTTTAAAAACGTTAATTTATAATAAAAACTTGTATTTAGTACTATGAGAGTGGAAAAAGTACTATTTTTTATGCTGGTTGGTACTATTTGAAAATCCCATTTATCATCCCTGTAGGGCCATATTTTTTAAAACATTTCGATTATTAGTTTTTTACTAAAATAAAAATAATATTAATTTGTTAATTAGAGTTCGTCATTTTAATGCTTTTTTAAAAATGCAAGACAAACCCCTCTGACAATAAAGTTTAACATATTTTATGAATTCTTATAAATTATTTCCGCTCTTGCGGAAATAATAATCCAAAAACACATTTTTTTAATAAAAAATGAATTGCGGCACTTCTTTTAAAAATTTGGACAAATAGAAAAAGATTTAAAAATGTTATCGCCCTGCATTCAAAACTTTTAAAAACTGACCTCCTGGTATGAAAATATATTTTTTTTTTTTTTTTTTTTTTTATAATTTAACCAATACTCAGGGGATGCCCCCTACTCATGCAGTGCATTGTATTGATCAGGAAAATAAGGTATGGGAAGGAGGAAAGAGGGAGTAGTGTTTGTGGATATTTGATTTAAATTTTTCTAAATTGTAAGTAACAGGGAAGACTTCTGCGGGAAGTTTGTTCCACATACGAATCGTTCGACTAAAAAACGAATTTTCTCTGTAATGCGTTGTGCGAAACACAGGACAATCAACTACAAACGGATGTGCTCTACTAGATAAGCGAGTATTACGAATAAAAACTCGGGCTCGTGGAATAAGTTCACTTATCTCAGATGAGCATCTCCCATGGTAATATCGATAGAAAAGTGTCACACAACCCACATTCCGACGATGCTCCAATGAATCAATAGAGTTGGATACACTACTGTCATTGATAAGCTTCACCGCCCTCCCCTGAACACGGTCCAGAAGCTTCAGAATAGACAGTGGAGCCCCTGCCCATATATGAGAGTTGTATTCCATTTTTGGCCGGATATAGCTGGTATAAATAGTAAGGAGATCGGATGGAGTGAAGTAAGTCTTGCACCGTTTTAGAAAACCGAGACACTTGAATGCCTCTTTCGACACTTGAAATACGTGCTTATTCCAACGGACATCACATTGTATTCTCATGCCCAGTACATCAAGAGTATCCGATTCCTCAATACCTATACCATCCATAGTTACAGATGACAATGTCAATTCCACAGCCCGTCTGTGGGTTAACATACAACATTGGGTCTTGCGTGCATTAAAATCGACCTTATTCGCGCGACTCCACTCGGAGATTGTAGAAAGGTCTTGATTGAGTGTGTCATTCATGTTCTGCCGCATGCCCTCTATCTCCAAAGAGCTTGGCCTGTGATCGAATGAAAATGAATGACAAATGTTGCTGTCATCTGCAAAAGAGTAGATAGGGTTGATGGTCTGACCAAGAAGGTCATTAATAAAAATAAGAAAAAGGGTAGGAGAAAGAACAGAACCTTGCGGTACCCCTGAATTTAGCTGAAACTCGTTTGATGAGACCCCATCTAAAACAACACGTATAGTGCGGTCTCTGAGAAAACTCGTTATAAATCGAGAGAAGACATTACCGACACCAAAAGCAACTAGCTTAGTCACGAGTGCCCCGTGCCACACACGATCGAACGCCTTAGAAATATCTAGAGCAACCACTTTACTCTCACCAAAGCGGTGGATTGACCGGCTCCAACGTTCCGATAGAAACGCCAACAGGTCTCCCGTAGATCGACCACTACGGAAGCCATACTGTCGATCATTTAAAAGTGAATTGGTCTCTAAATATTTCACAAGATGGTGGTTATCCATGGTCTCCATCACTTTGGAGAGCGCAGAGCAAATTGCGATTGGGCGGTAATTTTCAGGGTTGTTAGCCGCACCCTTTTTAGGGATAGGCTGGACATTGGCCACCTTCCAGCAAGAGGGGAAAATTCCCGCACGGTACGAAGAGCTGAAAAGTTTTGCCAATGGACTTGCCAACGTTAAAGAGCACTGTTTCAGCACCAGTGCTGATATGCCATCCGGCCCCGGTGACTTATTTACGTTGAGATCCGCAAGAACCCTTTTGACTGCCCGGGCCCGAAAGAAAATCAAAGGCATAGTATAGGATACCCTTTCGAGAACGGGCAGTGGTTGATCGCTTTCCGGCAAGAAAGAATTTCTTGCAAAAAGTTCAGCGAAAAGGTTGGCCTTATCAACCGGGTCAGTGAATGATTGATCGTCCTTTAAAAGAGTTGGAATAGAAGAACTAGCATTATCCCTTACTCTTTTAACAAACGACCAAAAGGTCTTACTGCCCCGAGGAGCAGAAAGAACTTTGGCACGTAGACGCTGTTCGTATAAAACCTTTTCGCGTCTAAGTACCTTGGCACACTCGGTTCTCGCCTTTTTGCGGTGCAGATCAGTAACGGCGTTCTTATTCGAACGCCGATTACTGAACGCTGCCTCTCTGGATCTGACTGCATTTTTGCACGTCTGGTTAAACCAACACTTGTGTTTTGATTTAGCCGAAATATGCTTCGTTGGAATAAAAAGTTTCATTCCTAGCATAATAATATTGACTACCATTTCTGCAGCGGCATCGACGTTGTCGTCGAGAAAACAGATTTTCCAGTTAAAATGCCGAAAGAAATCGTTGAGCTCGGCCCAACGAGCTTTTTCCTATAGGAAAATAGAGCGTTTTGGCGCTAAGTTGGAAACGCTACGAAGAGTAGAATATGAAAAAGATGCAGAAATAGTACTGTGATCCGAATTGCCGAGAGGTGCAAGTATTTTCACTTCATACTTTTCAGGGTGAGAAGTGAGGAAGAGGTCGAGAGTGTTCCGCGATTGCCCTTCAACACATACATTGTGTGTTGGCTCATTCACAAGTTGCGCAAGATCATTATGCGCGGCGAAAAGCTCAACGTATTGGCCCTCGGGAGTTGTATGGCTCGAATGGCGAATCCAGGATGAGTTGTGGATATTAAAATCACCAGCAACAACGATTTCACTATTCGGACAACCCTCCAAGATTTTCGAAATTGAATCGGAAAGGGCATCGAAGCCATCAAGGGATTTAGCCAATTCCGTGTTTGGACTTCTATATAGAAACCCGAAGTGCAATATGTGCGACCTGATCTGGAATTTAACCCAAAGAGAGCTAAATTCCTTATCATTACAGTACAACTGTTGCTGATACTGGTACACAACATCATAGCGAATGTACATTGCAAGGCCCCTATGTAAAGAAAAAAGGGATAGAAGGTGATACCCAGGTATGTGAAAATCCTGTGGATCAGCATCATGGATCCATGGATCAACAACTCCCCGTTTTTCATTCTTTAATTAACTAGCATATGCTCTCATCGAATAAAAAAAATCAAGCAAATTTCATAAAAGTCTGAACTAAACGGTTTAAAGTAGTTAGTTCAATTTTGAGCTGAAAGGGTCAAAATAGATAAGAAAGTACCACAGGGCCCTCAAGCAATCAAAAGTGCTACAAATGGCCCTATTGTGCCACGTTTTGCATTACTGGTTGTTTTTATAAATAACTACCATAATAGTTGTTCTGTACTATTTCATAGAAAAACAACTATAATCTCAGCTAAAAACAACAAATTCTGATTACTACACAAACAACTGATTTTTTTACAATATATTTGAAACATAAAATGTTTGTGGTGCTAACTGCTTTTCCAATTTTTTTTTCTTTTATGTATAAATATTCCATTAAATAAAAATTATTCAAGTTCGAGGCCATACTCTATATTTCTTAATAAGGATATTGTCCTAACAAATAATCTATAAAGTTTTTGTTTTTAAATTTATTCTTTGACCCTTTCAGCAATGTGTGTATTTCGGGAATTTTCTAAGTTCCCATCATCAGAACACGTTTTGAAAGAGGTAACAATCCTATGCCAAACATCAAACATTCATATAAACTAGTTTACTCACTACATGAGAACTACATGAGCTCGAAATAAAAAAGATTATCACCATTGATCAAAAAATAAATTGAAAACTTGTTTTTTGTGTGTATGGTTATTTGTAAGGACAATATCCTAATACAGAAATATAGAGTATGGCCTCGAACTTGAATGATTTTCATTTTCATTGCACAATTAAAGGTCAAAAAAAAAAAAAACGAAATTTTTATTTTTAATAAAAATTATATGAAACTTGTATTCCATTAAATTTTTTATTAAATTAAAATAAATATAAATAAATAATTATTAGTTACTGACTAAAAACAAAAATAGAAAAGCAAACAAATATTTTCACAAATTATTCCATAACCTTTTCTTTTAAATTCTTTTTACAAGTAACTTTTGGACAACAATTTGGATAAGGTTTATTAAAATCATAAGATGTTTCTTCACAGTGACGATGAAGAGCAACACGATCACAACTGTAATAATAATAAAAAATAATTAGTAAAAACTTGCATTGATAATTAAAAAAAAAAAACTTGTTAAAATTTGTCTTAAGCCCGAAATACTTACTGTTTTATTTGTAAAACAAAATCCTCGCGACAGAAAACCTTAAAACATTCCGATTCAATATTTGTGGGATAAACCGTTTCATTTACCGGTATCGATATATCAAATTCATCATAATAACAATGATCGGAAAGACCTAGGAAAAAATAAAGACATATTTTTAATAATTCATTCAAATTTGCTAAAAAAAAAAAAAAAAAAAAAAAAAAAAAAAATTTAAGTTTTAACAGTTAACAGTTTTTCAGACGTTTAAATTAATTTAATTTAAATGACTAAAATTTAATTAAAAATTCTTATTACCAAAAAAATCGCACTTTCTAAAATAATGAAATGTTTCCTTAATTTCTAATTTTAATTACAACAAAAAATTCTTAAATTTTAAGCATAAAATTTTTAAATTAATAAAAAAAATAAAAAAATTAAAATTTAGGAAAATGGCAATTTTTTGAGGTTAAATTTAAATTCACGAAATTTTATTACAATTTTTTATTATCAAAAAAATCTAACTTTATGAAATAAAGTAAAATTTTCTTAATTTTTTTATAAATTAATAATTCTTTATTTTTTATATAATAAGAAAAAAATTTCTTGAATTTTTATTTTAATTCGAAAATTTAGATTTTAATACAAGAAAAGAAAAATTGTTAGATTTTTTTGAAAATGTGAATTTTTTTTTAACAAAACTTTTTTTATTACAAATATTAAGTTTTCTTCGATCTTCTTTTATTTTATTCTTTTTAGTTTAAACGAGCTTAAGATCATTTATTTATTAATTATTTATTTCCAATAATAAAAAAAAAAACTAGTTTTTTCAAATTGTAATATTATATTTGTTCCCTGAAGAAGTCACCCAATGTGGAGACGAAATATTGGAAATAAATAATTAATAGTGCGCCCCGGTAGGCTAGTTGGTAGCGTGCTGGCTATCAGTGCGGGGGTCGTGGGTTCGATTCCCACCAGAGGCACTGGTCTGTTTTCGCTACAACGCGCCGAAGGCCATAGTAGCTAGTGCTCGGTTAGGGTAATAGTATATAATTTGTAATTATATGATTATTAATTAATAAAAAAAAAAAAAAAAAAATTATCTTAAGCTCGTTTAAACTAAATTTTTAACTTACCTGGATGTTTCATATTTCCCAGATATTGTAAACTAAATGCTGTAGCATTTATGATAAATGTAGCTAAAAGTATAAATACTACTAGTGGCTGCTTAGACATTTTAAAGATTTATATAAATTCTCGTTACTTCATGGAAGACTTTATAATTATTTGTTAATTTAAGTTTTTGTTTTTTTAATTTTTTCAAAATGTATTACACAGATCTTAAAAAATTAATAAAATTTTCGAATAAATTACCTAAAAATTAATTTGAATTTCTTTTAAAATCAAACGAATTAATTTATATACTCAAAAAGTTTGACAATTGCTACATGACAGTTGTTTTTGTAGTAATCAGTAGTGGCTTTAACTGCCACTACAATTAATTTTTATGAAATAATAAAAACAACTATAATGGCAGTTACAAAAAAAAAAAAAATGAAGAAAAGTACTGTTTTTTTCAAGAGTTGTATGAAGTAGTTATTTTACTAAAAAAACTAGCAAAACAGTACTTTTGCAGTAAACTGTAAATTTTCGTTAAGTAATTTACCAAATTCAAAATTTTTGTAATAAAAATTTATCAGTTATTTTTATGACAAGTTTAGTTATTTTTACTGCGTTTTTAGGTGTTTTCCAACCATACGTCAATCTGGTAACATTGTTAAATAGAGACGGAGGAAATTAGAAAAATAAACAAAAATCTAAAAATAGAATATTTGTGTTTGTTAGTGTTGGTCACTTCTGAGTATAATATACAATAACGGAAAAAGCTAATAGGAAAGAAAACTGCAATTTAGCGGCATTATATTCGAGGCCATACTTGGGTGTGATCGCTAAACGGTCATGACTTGCTATTGTTACGTTTGTAATGTAAGATGAGCGCAGGTTTGATTCTTACAGCCGCAAGTTGTTGAAAAATTTATCATATAGAGACAATCTTACAATTATAAGACACAAATAATAATACAATTTAAATGGAAAATCACTGATGAGTCTGTCCATAAAAAGGCAGAAACTAGTCTAGTCTGATTTAAAAATTAATAGTGTTTATAATTTTTTAGAGAAAAACGTTTATTCTTCTTCTTAACCTAAATATTTCTAAAAATTACTACATTTCTTAAATGAATATACCTTTGTTTTAATTGTAATTTTAAGTAGATTCTATTGACAAACACATTTAAGTGTATAAACAAATTTCATTTATAAGAATAATGAATTTCATTAAATTTAATCATACACTCAAAAAAGTTTGACAGTAGAATCAACTAAAAATTACAGTTAAACAACTTTTTATAATTACTGCTAAAATAACAAAAAAAATATATATTTATTTTAACTGTTGAAAAATACCGAACAAATGCAGTAAAACTAACTGACAATATGTTACTACAAAATTTTTGAAACAGCTGAAAAAATTAGTAAAAATTACTGTTATTTTATCGGTATTTTAAAATTATATTTAAATAAAAAAATTGTCTTTTTCTTTTGATTAAATTAAAAAATTTTGTATTTTTTTATATAACTGACAAAAATTAACTGTTTACTGCAAAAATACTGTTTTGGTAATTTTTGGTTAGTTTTTTTTTTTTTTTTTAATTACTCTCATAATAGTTTTGTGTTATTTAAAAACATACAACTGTAATTGCAGTTAAAAACAACAAATACAGATTAATACACAAAAAACTGTCATGTAGTAACTGTCAACAATTTTTGAGTCTATATTTCTTATATTTAATTTGAAAACTAAGTGGTTCAATTGGTTTTTAAAATTTGGGAACTCTATAAATTTTCCTTTTTTAAGCTGTACTCACAATTGTGGAATACTAGACAGTGATGCAAAACGTGGCACAATAGGGCCATTTGTGGCACTTTTGACTGCTTGATGGCCCTTATCTATTTTAGCCCTTTCAGCTCAAAATTGAACTAACTACTTTAAACCGTTTAGTTCAGGCTTTTATGAAATTTGCCTGAGTTTTTTTATTCGATGAGAGCATATGCAAGTTCCTTAGAGAATGAAAAACGGGGAGTTGTTTAATTTTTTATAAAAATCGCATTCAAAATCATATATTTTCGTACCAGGAGGTCAGGTTTTAAAATTTTTGAGTGCAGGACGATAAAGTTTTTAAATCTTTTTATATTTGTCCAAATTTTTGTAAGAAGTGCCGCAATTCATTTTTTATTCAAAAAAATATGTGTTTTTGGAGGCTTTTCAAAAATGTTGTTAGCGGAAATAATTTATGAGAATTCATAAAATATGTTAAACTTTATTGTCAGAGCGGTTTGTCTTGCATTTTTTAAAAAAACATTAAAATGACGAACTCTAATTAACAAATTAATATTATTTTTATTTTAGCAAAAATCTAATAATCGAAGTTTTTAAAAAATTTGGCCCTACATAGATGATAAATGGGATTTTCAAATAGTACCAACCAACATAAAAAATAGTACTTTTTCGACCCTCATAGTACTAAATACAAGTTTTTATTATAAATTAACGTTTTTAAAATTTATTTGTATATAAAAACAAATTTTAGTTGATTTTAGTTACAGAATTTATAAAAATTGTCAGATTTTAGAATCACAATGCCAATTTGAAGATGTTGGCAATGTCCTTTTTTCAATTGTACTTTTTTAAGATATTTATTTTTCACTTTTCGAACACTTTCTTTTACTTGAACTCAAATAAAATCATCTTAAATCAATTCCATTTACAACGATTATATGCAAATAAATACATTTGATAAATGTTAATCTTGAAGTTTCTCTAAAGTTTCTAAAAATAGAACTGTTGTGTTGTTGGAGTTGTACTTCTGAGATTATGTATGCAAGAACAAAAACACCGTGTATTGAATAAAACTAGTTTAAATCACAACAAAACTCGACCTGACGATCAGTGCGCTAAAGCGCTCTGTCTAACGTGTGGTGCGAGTACATGTGGCATTAGAAATCAGTTTATCTATACAACGGTCAGTGATTGCACAGAAAATTTCATATAGACGCAATCGAACAAATAAAAACATAACAAATATTACATTATTCAAAAAACAGGGTCACTGACGAAGGTTCAATACCAGAAACTGCGCAGTCTGATTCAGGAAAATTGAAAAATTTTCAATGTAGTTATGATTTTTAGAAAATACACTCATTCTTCTCTATCACGTCTTTCACAATTAAAATTAAATAAAATTGCATATTAATTATAGTATTAATTGCAATTGTGTGAAAAAGACGTTAAAATTCAAATTCAAACTCAATCTTTCATTTTTATTTATATGTAAATAGTACTAAAAGAGTCAAAGGAGTACCATGGTACTTTTTCGGATCAAATAGCACCAAAAAAAGTAATATAGTACTAACTTTATCATCCCTGTGGCCCTATCAATGATATTTTGGCCCTTTTAAATTGTCAATTTGGCCCAAAACAAAAAAACTCAAAATGCATCACTGATACTAGTTTCTGCAAAGTGTAGTGTACTAAAATAGAGATGACATGATGCAAAATAAGTGAAAGTGCTAAAATGAATGTACCAAAATCTAGTCTGCAGAGTTGAGTATCCCACAATTGTGAATCCAGCTTTAGGGCAGAAAGTTTCTTTAAACCAACGTTCAGCTTAAGTAGAGACTTATTTTTTTTGTGAATTTAGTCTTTTATTCTGGTAAAAATTCTAAAATCACAATAACTTTATTAAGTTTTCCCAATTTTAAATATTTTACAAAATATTAAAAATTTTAAGAAATAAAGTTAAGTTAACTTTCTTTTTAATTTAATTATTTTCCAACATTAAACAAATAAATTTAATTTAGTTTAAGCATACTTTATTTTCTGTAAAATGTAATTAAACTTTCTTTATTTTTTAATTAATCTTTTGTTTTAAATATTTATTCAAACTGTTCGTTTTCAAAGTTAATAAAATACTGAAAAAATATTTGTTAAAATTTTATAATTTAGTAAAGAATTATTAAACAAAATATTTTATTGTAATTTCTCTCAAAATGAATGACTAATTTAAATTTTTGGTTGATATTAAAATACTAATAGTGTGAAAAAACAATAATAAATAAAGATGATGTTATATTATAGCCAAAGAAAGAAAAAAAAAAAAAACAAAATATTTAACTTTGAAATAAAAACATCATATTTTAAAATATTTTACTTTTACAATCTGTATAATTTTTAAATTAGCATACAATATACTAAATAAAAATAGAAATCATGATTATAACGACTTTAAAATACCCGATTGAAGAGATTTATAGGTGAATTAAAGTTTTTAACAATCAAAAAAGGTTGACAGTTGTTTGTGTAGTAATAAGTATAAACAAATAAAAAACAAACTATTATTATGAAAGTTATTAAAAAAAACAACTAAAAAAAAGCACTGTGTTTTTGTAACAGTTGTATGAAGCAGTTTTTTTAGTATTATAATAAACAACTACCAAAACAACCTTTTCGCAGTATACAGTTAATTTTCATTAGTTATTTAAAAAATACAAAAATTCATTAAGTTTTTAAAAATTCTTGTTTAAAACTAAATTTAATATAATCATAAATTTAATGTAATCAAAATATGGTTTAATGTAATCAAAATATGGTTAGCGCGTTGGACTGTTACACAGATGGTTCCGGGTTCGATTCCCGGTGACGACAACATCAATTTAGAAAAATAAAATGTATGAGTTTTCTATCACTTATATGTATCGCTGCGCCCACCTTCGGTGTTCCCATAGCACTTAACCCCACCGATGTAAAATAATGAATCAGGGCTATGAAACAAAAAACTTCAATAAATTCGCCGACTCTACATCAGGTGGCGAGCAACAACTGTTCTAAGACTTATATACTCGCGCAATTACAGTGTTGCCATGTTTGAAGCCCTTCATCTTTCACCACCTTTCATCTCTGCACTATTCCCTTTCCAAAGAAAGCAACACATTAATTAATAGGAAGAATTTCCGGAGTGTTGCTTCTCTTTAAAAAAAAAAAAAAATTCATTCAGTTTTTAAATATTCTTGTTTAAAACAAAATTTAATATAATCATAGTTTGCACATAAAAATTAGAAAACTTCATTATACATATCTCCAATGCATAAAAACGTAATAACTGGAGTATTGTTTCGAATTTTGACTTTTACTTTTAAGTAGAAATTTAAATTGTAATTGAAAAAATTTTTTTTTATTTTATTAAACAACGAAAAAATTACTGTCAAAAATGGTAGTTTTCAACAATTTTGTCAGTTGTTTCGAAATTTTTATGGTAACAATTTGTCATTTAGAAATGTTGAGGTTAAGAAGAAGAATAAACGTTTTCTCTAAAAATTATAAACACTATTCATTTTTAAAACAGACTAGACTAGTTTCTGCCTTTTTATGGTCAGGCGTCATCAATGGTTTTCCATTTAAATTGTATTATTATTTGTGTCTTATAATTGTCAGATTGTCTCTATATGATAAATTGTTCAACAACCTGCGGCTGTAAGAATCAAACCTGCGTTCATCTTACATTACAGACGTAACAATACCAAGTCATGACCGTTTAGCGATCACACCCAAGTATGGCCTCGAATCTAATGCAGCTAAATTGCAGTTTTATTTCCTATTAGCTTTTCTGTTATTGTATATTATACTCAGAAGTGACAACACTAACAACACAAATATTCTATTTTTAGATTTTTGTTTATTTTTCTAATCTCCTCCGTCTGTATTTCACAATGTTGCCAGATTGACGTATGGTTTTTACGTTCAGGGTTGACAACTTTTGCGTTTTTAAGTTGAGACATCGCCACAGGGCAAATTTTATAATGTATTTTAGTACAGTGTTATATTAACGTCATATAGACAGTCGCAATTAATTTTTAGTTAATATGCATTTGAAAAATTTAATTTAGAAATGTTGAGGTTATGAAGAAGAATAAACGTTTTCTCTAAAAATTATAAACACTATTAATTTTTAAATCAGACTATACTAGTTTCTGCCTTTTTATGGACAGGCGTCATCAATGGTTTTCCATTTATATTGTATTATTATTTGATCTCATATTTGTCAGATTGTCTCTATATGATAAATTTTTCAACAATCTGCGGCTGTAAGAATCAAACCTGCGCTCATCTTACATTACAAACGTAACAATACCAAGTCATGACCGTTTAGCGATCACACCCAATTTGTTAGTTACTTTTACTGCATTTGTTAGTTGTTTTTCAGCAGTGCAAAATAACTACATTTTTAGTTATTTCAAAGTTAAATATCTTTTTCGCCTTTGTTTAAACTGCCATTTTCAGTAGAACGTTTTAGCAAACAAGAATTAGTTCGTTGAGTGAACATGGAGTAATATAGCGTACAAAATATAGAAAAGTATTGAAATTAACAGATTAGATTCTAATTTATTAATATTAACAAAAATTAACTATTGTTTTGGCTGTTTTTTTATAACAACAATCTCAATAAAAAACAGGTTGTTAAATTAAGTCAATACTATCAGATATGCGAGTTATTACTATTTTTGTAATGACTATTAAGTTAACAAAAAAACAAACAGATAACAATTTTGTAATGAAAATGAATACTTTCATTACCATTTTTCTTCATAATAAGACTACGGAAATAATGTATGTATACTAGGGCGGATCGATTTAAAAATCGCTCAACGTACAAGGAAAATCGTATTCTAGGGATCAAAATAAGAAACTTTGCCGAAGAAACCATACCTCTAAAACGAATTCTGATGTCCCGACTTTTGACAAATTTTGGAAAAATCCCACTTTGACCCATTTAGAATGCCTTAATCGAATCCAACCCAATCGAATATAATATAATTTATACATTCATCTGCTAGAGCGTCTTCCGGAGAAGAAATGGAGACCCTAATCTTGGAAAGACTCCTCCTACTTTCTTAAATATCTCTATACCGAGATTTGTACATTTTGCTATAAAAAATACGGCTAAAAAGACCATCTTTCAACTTAAATTTTAACCCCTAGAATGATGATTTATGCATTAATCTGCTAGCGCGTCTACCGGAGAAGAATTAGCTCCCATAATCTTGGAGAGATTCCTAATACTTTCTGAAATATCAAAGTGGGATTTTTCAAAATTTTACCATACGGGTCAAAAGTCAGGACATCAGAATTCGTTTTAGAGGTATGGTTCCTTCGGCAAAGTTTCTTATTTTGATCCCTAGAATACGATTTTCCTTGTACGTTGAGCGATTTTTTTGGCTCCCTACAAATCGACCCGCCCTAATGCATACATAATTTTTTTGAATATCTTCTTCTATCTATCCATATACCTATATAAAACTCATTTTCTGTTTGTTTGTTCTCTATACAAATTTGCAATTTTCAACGAATTTTCCTCAAATTTGGCATTTTTAACATTTTTTTTAAATTTTTCAACTTTTTTCGTTTTTTCGAATACAAACTTCTAAGAAAGTTTCAACGGATTTCTCTGAAATTACTCACATATATTCTACGTTTCCCGAGGAAGGCCTCAGTAAAAGTTTCATTACCACCATAGCCCACTTCAATACCAACTTTTGATCAAAAACGTCAAAATCAAAAAACTCCACTATTTTTAATGAAGCTTATTTTTTTAATTTGAAAGCATTAAATCCAATCAAAACATTTTAGGAAAAACCTTTTCGTTTTTAAGAATTTTTCCCCCCCGTATAATATACCTACTGATTTTTTCGCAATGTCTTTATGATTTAATTTTTTTTTAATTTTACTTTTCCTTGCCGTTTTTGGCAATAAAAAGTCCATTAAAAAAACCACAAAAAAAAATTTCTTTAAGGATAAACTTTTTCGAAATCATGCACTAAAATCAATATGAATCATCTTTATTGATAAAGCACATTTATTTATAGTCGTGAATTGCTCCTGAAAGCATCATTTTGTATTCAACATCTTTAAATATAAAATAATTTTTAATTTTGTTAAACATTTCAAGCGTTATTACTACTGACAAATAATTTTGTGCTAAAACCAATTAAAAACCATGCCTCCGAAAAAACGATCTTATTTAGGTGGTACCACAGCACAAGCTAAGAAAGCTCGACTTAGACGAACGTCTGAGACATTGGAGCAGATCCAACAAAGTCTTGAGTTGCAAACAGCAAGACAATCTGAAGCCAATGCTGCCGTATCTCCTCAGCAAAGCCATTCACGTCTTGAGTACCAAGGTGGGAGACAGGCTAAGTCAAGGAGTGCCTAAAGACCTCAACCGACTCAACAACGTCGCAATGACCAACGGGTAAGACAGGCTGAGTTGAGAGGCACCGAAACGTCCTCACAACGGCAACATAGACTTGAACAAGACCGACTGCAACATGTGCAATCACGATTGAAAAACAAAAACTAAAACCTTATTTCATAAATTTCAAATGGAATCTTTAATTTGAAGTTTAACGTTAAAATCCTAACTGATTCTGCAAAACACAACAGAATTAAGTCGTCTATTTCCTAGCTTAAAATTTTTTCTGCATTCAAAAATCACAGTTGACCCGTGAAACACCGGGCACTTCAGCTAGTAATATATATAATAATAAATTATGTATATATAATAAACTGCAGTTAATATAATAACTGAATTTGCAGTTGAAAAACATTGAAATTTCTTCTAAGTAAAACTACGGCAATTGCAGTTAAAACAACTATAACCAAATTTCAAAAATTTTGGTGTAATGGTTAGCGCGTTGGACTGTTGCACAGATGGTCCCGGGTTCGATTCCCGGTGACGACAACATCAATTTAGAAAAATAATATGTATGAATTTCCTATCACTTATATGTATCGCTGCGCCCACCTTCGGTGTTCCCATAGCACTTAACCCCACCGAAGTAAAATAATAAATCAGGGCTATGAAACAAAAAGCTTCAATAAATTCGCCAACTCTATATCAGGTGGCGAGCAACAACTGTTCTAAGACTTATCATCTCGCGCAATTGCAGTGTTGCCATGTTCGAAGCTCTTTATCTTTCACCACCTTTCATCTCTCCACTATCCCCTTTAAAAAGAAAGAAGCACATTAATTAATACACTCAAAAAAAAAAGTTTGTAAAGTCAGCAAAAAATTTTGCTGAGTCAGCAAAATTTTAGTCAGGAGGATGCTTGCAAAAAAGTTGCTAATGTCAGCAAAATCTTTTGCTGAAAATCAGCGAGCTGATTTTTAGCAACAAAATTTGTAGATTCAGCAAAAGTTTTGCTAACACTTAGTAGATTAGATTTAAAAAAGCCTTGCTAAAAATTAATAAATTTTTTGCTGAATTTTAGTAGACTGAAAAAAACGCAAAAAATTTGTAGAAAAATTGTAATTTAGTTAATTTATTTGCTGAAAATCATAAAACATATTTTTGTGATTCGTTTAAAAATAATTTACTATAATAACGAATTATAAAAATTTTCATTTTCTCACATTGACGACATGAATTAATTTAATATCTGAAAATATATAGAAAAAAAAATATATATAACATAACAAACATTTTCTTTCAATTACTTACATTAATGGTTGTCTAAATGATGCTATCGTTTAAAGAACGCAACTGCCGAAGATAATTATAGAAACGAAACGAAAAAATAAACAAAAACAAACGAAACGAAACAACTCTTTTTTGCAATAAGAAAAAGGAACAATAAAAATCTACCTAAGATGTGTGTCTTTGTCTTTCGCTTTACTCTGTCTACATTTCTGTATATGTTTGTTTGCAATTTGACCACACTATTTTTAATCTATAAACATTTAGTTTAAATAAATAAATATTTTATTTTGTCTTTTATTTAATTAATAGACAATTATTTTTACAAGCCGGGGACAACGCAAAATTTAAGTTGTTTTAATCCTTAATTTTGTTTTATGTATGAAAAAGAGATACAAAAACTTCCATGGTTGATTTTTTTATATGTCTTATTAGAGTTGTACTTTTTAGTATCATTTTCCTCTTCTCTACTACATCTTGACATGCCGCGACATCTACTTCATTCTGCGTATATCTTTCAATCTGGTTGTCGTCCACACTATTAATGTGCTTATCAGCACAATTTTTTTTTAGCAAAATTAATTAGTAAAACATTAGTATATTAGTAAAGCATTAGTATAAAACAGTTAAGTGCTGAATAAGTATAACAAAAATTTTAGCTGAAAACACGATTTTAGCAAAAAAATTTGCTAAAAAATAGTATACCTGATTTACAAGACATTTTACTAACTATTCTACTAACTTATTTTTTTGAGTGTAGGAAGAATTTCCTGAGTGTTGCTTATCTTAAAAAAAAAAAAAAAAAAAAAAAAACTGTCATGCAATAAATAACTAAAGAACTTTTTCTAGTGTGGTAATGAAAAAGTGCTGGTAATGACTTAGGCCCATCTGTGAATAGTATAATAATGGATAATAAAATTAAATGCACAACCTGTTTAAAAATAAAACAAAAACATCTTTTCATGATTTTAAAACCAAAATAAATAAACCTGTCAAAATGGGTCAATAATAAAATGAATATATTTCGCGGAAAGAAAAGATGGCAAAAAATCATAAATAAATTTAAAAAAATACCGGTAAATATAAGAAAATTTTATATTACCAATGCGTATTTTTTGCTAGTTTTTAAACACAAAAACAAATTCAGCTTTATACCACATTTATGCTACAGTTAAAACTAGTAGATTTTGAAAAATTCCATATAAATTTGAAATCAAAAACTACCAGTTTTTGGCTGTAGTTAGTAATAATGTGGTATTATATACAATGTATCAAATATTAGTTAAAAACACTTTAAAAATGATTGATTTATAGCATCATCACTTTTAAAACGGAAATTAATTATATATTTTTTTTGATACTTTGTGTTAATAGGCACTTAAGGTGTTGTACTCCAGGTGTTATCATCATAAATTAAAATTTTTTTTATTGTTTGTTATATGTTTTGCTACTTAAAAGTTCAATAATTATGTACATTTTGTATATAAATTTTTCAAACAGTAAAATTTTAATTGAGTTTGAATTTTAACGTCTTTTTCAGACAATTGCAATTAATACTATAATTAATGTGCAATTTTAAATTTAATATTTTTATAAAGTACGATTCGCACATTAAATATCCATATCTACTATTTCCCAGTATTGGTAATATGAATTGTCAAATTTTGTATCAATTTACTTTTGAAAATGACATTTCATATGCCCACTAGACCCACTGTAAGCCTAAACTCCTTTTTACTCAAGACCATGGAGAGGTTAGTAAATGACATGGTTAAGAGTCAAATTCCTAGGGAATTACTTACTTGAAGGGGCGTTCAGTAGAAACGGCTCTTCATGAGGTGGTTTGTCATGTGGAGAGATCTTTTGATCTGAACTGCATCACTCTTGCAATTTTTATTGATATAGAGGGGGCTTTTAATAATGTCTTGACCAATGTGCTTATCCAGTCTCTAGAACAGTTTGACATTCACCGGGACATAGTAGCCTGGGTCGGTCATATGTTACGGAATAGGTGGATAAATTGCGAGGCAAATGGCATAGTGATCAGAGACAGGGTTAACCGTGGGACTCCACAGGGGGGGGGGGGGTCCTATCTCCACTCCTATGGGTGACCACGATTAATAGTCTCTTGAGGATTCTATCCAGTGAAGGTTTCCAACCTGTCTGCTACGCAGACGATGTGGCGATACTTTTAAGGGGGGAGAATCCTGGATATCTATGTAGTAGGGCATCTTATGCACTCGAACTGGCGTACAACTGGGCTAGGCCCAGGGGCCTAAATGTCAATCCGGACAAAACCGAAATATGCCTTTTTACTAGGAAGAGGAAAATCATTGATTTTGATGAACCTATCTTCCTGGGAAAAACGGTTCACATCTCCGATAGGGTCAAGTATCTGGGAGTTGTTCTTGATAGGAAACTATCCTGGAGGGATCATTTTGAGGAAAGGGTGAAGAGGGCCCACATATCGTGGGCCGTCTGTAGAAGGGCAATAGGATCTAAATGGGGTCTGAATCCCAGGATGACACACTGGCTATACATTAGCGTTGTCAGACCTATACTGACGTACGCATCTGTAGTATGGTGGACATCGATGAGATTTGGCTCGTATGTAGGACTATTGCAGAAGATACAGCGCCTATGCAGTTTGGGCATTAGTGGCGCAATGAGAACCACATCTACTAGGGCTGTCGAGACTATTCTGGCAATTCGCCCAATTGATGTACAGGTGAAGTACGAGGCCGCATTGACTATGATGCGGCTGAGGGCTACCGGGGAATGGGACAATAATGGCCATATTACCGGGCACCGTAATATTTTGGATCAATTGCCAGGGTATTGCGTCCCAGAATGGGACTGCGACAGGATTTCAGAGATGTCTGTCACGACGCTCTGTGACACGTTAATCCCGGACAGGCAACCAACCGGGGATCCACTTTTACACGGATGGATCACAACTGGATGGGAAAACGGGTCTGGGCTTCTGTAACGCTGACTTCAATGTACGCAAATGCTTCCGTCTTCCTGACCATAACACCGTACTACAGGCGGAGTTCACCGCGATTACGGAGTGCATTAAGCAGGTGAAAATCATAGGCTTGACCGGTGATATTGTGATTTTCACGGATAGCCAAGCGGCTATCCGGGCTTTATCTACGGACTCTGTGGGATCAATGACGATACTCAGGTGTAAAGGGGAATTATAGCGGGGAACGAAGTGGCTAATGATTTGGCTAGGGGAGCATCTTCCCTGGAATTAGTCACTTTGGAGAACGCTAAACCTTTTCGAGCTCTCAAGGCGGAGCTGGTGGACTGGGCTGACACCATGCATAGGACCATCTGGGAAAATGCGGGTTGTGGCAGGACTACAAATATTCTCTGGGGCAACCCGGACAAGGACAAGACAAGGGAAATTCTGAATATCAGTAGGAAGGAACTGAGTCTTTTGATGGAAATCCTCTCGGGACACTCTTCACTTAGGGCCCATCTCCACCGTATTGGTAGGGCGGACTCAGAAGTGTGCAGGGCCTGTGGGGAAGACGAGGAGACCTTGGAACACTATCTCTGTGAATGCCCGGCATTTGCCGGGATCCGGGTCGAAATACTAGCCAGTGACCCAATATCCACATTGGGGGATCTTAGGGGCATAGGATGGAAGAAGTTGAGGAATTTCGTCAGTGCGACGGAGTTCCTGGGATAGTAAGGTGACATAGGACATAGAACCGATTGTTTAGAGCGCACAACAAGCCGACATTCTGGCTTAAGTGTAAGTCCTCAGGGACTTGAGTCGGTTTAGGGAAGTATTTCCCTTCTCCGAATCCTCTTTTCGACCTAACCTAACCTAGACACACTGTGTGCTCTTTACAACAGCGAAAAGTTTTTGATCTATGTTTGAAGATCTAAAATTTGTTTAAAAATTTTTAAAAGTGTTAAATTTTTATAGTCATTATAAAGCCACAATCAATCTTAACTAAATTTAAGCCAAATGACACTTTCAAATGGTCTTGTACATAAAATTTGCAACCATTTCCCGCGTGTGAAAAATACGCAACCATTTCCCGCGTGTGAAAAATACGTTGTTGAATATGGAATTTGACAGTTTTTTGTGCAAAAGTAAACTCAAAAACATTTGACAGTTGCTTGTGTAGTAATCAGAAATTGTTGTCCTTAACTGCGATTACAGTTGTTTTTCTATGAAATAAAACTATTATGATAGTTATTTAAAAAAAAAACAACGGTTTCTGCAAGCATTTATTTTATTATTTCAACAAACAACTACCAAAACAGAATTTTTGTAGAACACAGAAGGACAAAATCATATATTTTAAAAATGAATAAATGATTTTATATATTTCAGAAACACTGATGGCAATGCTATACTTTATTTTTCGATCTATGGTACAGTTTTAACTCCGCAGACAAGCCAAAAGGCTTCGCGGAAAAGTAATTTACGTAAAATGTTAATTAAATTGTGAAATAAAATTTGAATTAAAAAAAAAAAAAAAAAAAAAAAGTGTCGTTAAAGTTTGGCGCATATACAGTGGGGAGCACTTGTGAGTACATGTAAGTACTTTTTACACCTAAAGATTCAGGTCGAAAAATGTTTGACACTAGAACTAAATTACACTTTTATAAAGGTACAAGGTACGCTGAATCCAAATCTGGCCTTAGATTCACTCTCCGGCATTGGGCGTTCGAGCTATATTAACGAGAAAAGCGTATTTTTTGATCAAAATGCTCCGATTTTTCACGTTCTTGGAAATGTATTTTTCATAATACTTGTAACGGCAACTAAACACACTACTCTTACATTACAAAATTTTGCATTGCGGAACTTTAAAATTGCTGTTACAACCTCAATTTCAATTTACAACAATGTCGTAAGGAAATAAGTTATCTTAAAAATTGAAAAACTGAAAAAAATGGTAAGAGTAGTGTGTGTGTTCAGTTGCCGTTACAAGTATTATGAAAAATGTTTGGATTTGGGTTCAGCGTACCTTGTACCTTTAGAAAAGTATAATTTAGTTCTAGTGTCAAACATTTTTCGGTGTAAAAAGTACTTACATGTACTCACAAGTGCTCCCCACTGTAAATACAGTGCTTTACATATAACGTATTTAAAATGCAATTAACCTGACTTCTTTCTGTTGAAATGTAAAGACAACCCCTGTATTCTTATATTTTTATGTGGTTCACAAAACTGTAGATTAAACCCGATATTTAGTGGTTTTTTGTATTTTTCCAAATTTTTACGGTTTAAGCGAATTTTATCGCAAAACTAGCAGTTGACCTTAACAAATGTTTATCTATTTTTCTGAATCTATCTTTTTAAAAGAGCCTAGGTGGAGCCTAGAGGTGTTTTCTCAAGAAAACAATTCTTTTAATATGGTGCCTCTATGGTGAAAAGAACAATTTTAGACAAATCGCGAAGTTTGCATAAAAAACGCTTTGCTAAAATAATTTTTTTCTTACTAATATAACTCCTCTTAAATAACTCCACTATATGAACATTTGATTATCTCGGTTAAATATTTGGTGATAAAATACACGAAATTAGAAAAAATTAAAAAAAACGCTTAACAGCGATTTTGATTTTAAGCTTTGAAAGTCAAATATATATCATGTATATTAACACCAGTGTTGGCAACCGTTTCATTCAGTTAGCGGTATTGCACAACGGTATTTTGTGAATATTTCGTTAGGGTATTTTAAGGTAAACGATATTTTAAGTTATATCGTTATGTTATTTTAAGGTTATTTTGGTGGGTTATTTTAGGGTTAATGTTATTTTACGTTTTTTCGTTAGGTTAACTTTTAGTGTTAACGTAATTTTACGTAATTTTTTATTATACATATTTTACAGATAACAGCAATGCCTAGCACAGCTTATTAAAAAGTGAAAATTGCATTCCAAAATAGCAACAACAGTAAAAATGCATTTGTAGAAAGAATAGGTTATATTTGTATTACAGATCGTAAAAGTACATAATCGCAACTTTCAGAAGTTTTTTTTTAAGTTTTGAAAAAGGCAGTTTAGAAAATCGCCAGTTTTTAAAATTTTAAACATCTCAATATAAAGAAAGTCAGATGGCATGAGGTCAAAAAATGCTAATTTTTAATGGCCTTTAATGGAACACACAGAGAAATAAAGTGCCAACCGAATTAAAAAGTGTATATTAATGGTAACAACTTATAAATTCCGATAATACTACAATATTTACATTAGATTTATGAATATTACAGGTGTTGCAACTAAAATGTTGTTGAATTAACCGAACTTTGTTATAAAAACCAATGTAAAGTTGTGCCAACCGTCTGAAATTCGTAATCACCGAATTTGAGTCGTAGTAACGGAATTTTAGTTGGCAAATAGCTAATTTTTTCTCTGTGTGAATGATCTTATATGTATATTTGTATGTATTTGTGATTAAACAAATTAACCATTATGATCATTTTAAAGTAATTGGTCCTTACTATAAAAGAGAAATAGTCTATTTTAAATAACAAAAGTCGACAATTTTTTAAATTTCAAGCCATACAAAATATACCTTAAAATTTTGTTTCAAATTTGAAAAATCTTTTTGAATCTATGTGTTTGACTGTATTGTACGAACTTTTTTTTTAAAATATTTTGTATAGCACGGATAAAACAAAAACTTTGTTTTAAAAAAAGTCGATTTTAACATAAATATACATATTGAAAAAAGAAGGGTGATTATGTTTTTGAAATCAAAGAAAAAAAAAAAAAATATGTATCTCGTTAGGATATTTTAAGGTCATCGATATTTTAGAATTATTTCGTTAGGGTATTTTAAGTTAGTTTGTTACGGTATTTAAGGGTTATATAAACTAAAAAAACAGCATGCCCGAAATATATAGAATTGATGTTCAGAACCCTATTAATTTTGTGATGTCAAGCCGTGTAATTTTTGTGAGTTTTTTAAAATTCCTGTTTAGTTTATAGTTGTTATTATTAATATATTCATAGTTTAAAAACAAAACTCAGAAACTTTTATTATATCTCCAATGTATAAAAACTTAATAACTGGATTACTGTTTAAAATTTTGACTTCAATTTTAAGAAAGTCAGTTTTTTTTCGGTTTTTTTTTAAATATATTTTAATGAATAAAATAAATACATTTTTTAATAATATACTTTTTAACTGTTAAAAAACAGTTGTTTTTAACAACTTTGTCAGTTGTTTCAAAATTGTTGTAGTAAAATGTGTCAGTTATTTCTGCGACATTGTTAGAACTTTTTTCCACTCTGACATTTTCAGGGTGTTTATAACAAATGGATTTTTTCCAGAACTTGATTTTAAAGTTTTTTTTAAAAAAATTTTTATTTTTAAAAAATGGGTAAATTTTTTTTTTATTATTTATTTTTTTAATACTTGCGTTCACTACCGCATACACTCACAAAATGTTATTAAAATCGGAAAACATCGATTAATTTCACTCACGGTGATATTAAATGGAATTGCTCTATGCAGACGCTGACGACTATAACAAAACAAAAGAAGAGCTATTTTCAAGATATAAAAATGCAACAACTGAAAATTAAAATTATTCAAGTTCGAGGCCATACTCTATATTTCTTTATTAGGATATTGTCCTAACAAATAATCTATAGAGTTTTTTGTTTTCAAATTTATTATTTGACCCTTTCAGGAATGTGTTTATTTATTTATTTATTAAGTCTATGGAATACAATTTCCTTACAGACTAGATCTTAAAAGTAAATTAAATCTAGGTAATTTCTAAATTTATATAAAGAATCACAAAAATCTAAATTAAATGATATCTTATCCGACCTGAACTGTACAATTCTATTGAACTCGCTTAAAGCCCGAACAATTGGTTCATTAATTGAATAATTTTGTCTATGAACTGGTCCAAAAAAGAATTCATTATTACGCAATCTTCTAAGTGGTAAATTAAAACTAAGAAGTTTAAGTAAGTCAGGGCAATCAATCAATCCACAAACTATTTTGAAAATAAACAATTGAGACAACATAGTCCTTCTATTCTCCAAAGTTTTCAATTGTATAAGTCTACACTTATCAATATATGGAGGAATAGAATCAAAAATAATGTTTTGAAGGGAATATTTAATAAATTGTCTCTGAATTCTCTCTAACCTAGTAATATGTACTGCAGCATAAGGATTCCAAATTATGCAAGCATATTCTAGTTTGGACCTAACTAAAGATGTATAAACCAATTTATAGGTATATGCATCAGAAAAATCGCGACAGTTAATTTTAATGAAGGCAAGCAAGGAATATGCTTTAGGGATAATAGAATTGATGTGGCTACAAAAGAAAAGTTTGAATCAAAAATAACACCTAAATCAGTAACTTCAGCACCCTTTCTAAAAGAATATTATTTATTGAATAAGAATAATAAATAGGATTTACACGTTTAGTGCAGCACATGTGATAACATTTAGAAACGTTTATTTCTAAACAATTATTTGAACACCAATTAACGATACTGTCTAAATCCGCTTGTAAATAAAAGCAGTCCATAAGAGAGTTAACATTCAAAAATATCTTAAGATCATCAGCATATAATAATACTTTGGACCATATGACTTGAGAAGTTATATCATTAATAAAGAGTATGAAAAATAGTGGACCCAAAATACTACCCTGAGGAATCCCAGATGTAGCTATATACATATATGATTTAGAATGTTCAATTGTAACAAAGCAAGTTCGCTTACTAAAATAGGATTTTATCCATTTTAAAAATACTGAGTAGAAACCAATTAAATGCAGCTTATGAAGTAAAATAGAATGTGAAACACTGTCAAAGGCTTTGGCTAAATCTGTATATATTGTATCAATCTGCAAACCATGCTCAAGATTAGAAATACCATAATTAGAAAATGTTGCCAAATTAGTTACCGTAGAACGACCTCTGACAAAACCATGTTGATTTAAAGAAATTAAATTTTTAACAGAGAAATACATTTTCTCAAAAACAATGTGCTCTAAAATTTTAGAAAAATTACACAATTTCGATATTGGCCTATAATTAATAACATTGTCCTTAGGGCCGGACTTATAAACAGGTGCTATTGAAGTTGTCTTCCATCTATCAACAAAAACGACCTCATTTAATGATTTATTAAAAATATGTAAAATAGATAGATCTATTTCGGGAATTTTCTAGGTTCCCATCATCAGAAAACGTTTTGAAAGCGGTAACAACCCCATGTCAAACATCAAACATTCATATAAACTTGTATACTCACTACATGAGAACTAATTAATATATGAGCTTGTAATTAAAGATTATAACCATTGATCAAAAAATAAATTGAATACTTGTTTCCTATGTGCAGGGTCCACCTCTGGTGGATATTCAATACATGTTTTTTGTTTTTCTCTCCTTTTTATATTTTGTTTAGTTTGTAAACAACACAGGGGGAGTAAACTAGACGGTACTTTGTCTTTTATACAAGTTTGATATAATTTTTATTAAAAATAAAATTTATGTTTTTTCGATCGTTAATTGTGCAATGAAAATGAAAATTATTCAAGTTCGAGGCCATACTCTATATTTCTTTATTAGAATATTATCCTAACAAATGCTACAACTATTACAGGAACTCAAAGCTTCCATTCTTTTATACCTTTAGATGAAACTTCACTAAAAGTTAGCAAATATTCCGAAAGGCAACAGTATGAGCTGCCCAAAATTATATATTAAATCTAAAAAAAATAAATATAAAAAAAAAAATTTACCAAGGGTAAGTCCATATTTAAGAGGTGTCTGAAGAATTTGATAATACGATTCTTGTTCTAATCTATTAGAATTACAAAAAAAATCTGTATAACTTCCAAAGTATAGCTACTTTAGTCTTTTTTGTCACACAATGATATCAAGATATAAGGAAGTTAACAAGAGATGCATTTACTTAAAAAAATTAAAAAAAAACGCCATTTTTGTTTTTAGATATGTTATATACATTAAAGAGGCCTTTCTAAAAAAAAAAAATTTTTGGAAAAAAAACACTTGGCCTTTGAAGTGTTTTCCCAGTTTAAAGTTTTATTTTTGCCAGTGTTATAGAAAATTTTTACAATATATGTTTTCGAAAGCTGATTTAAATACCTTTCTAATGGTACCAAGATCTTTGATCGGTTCAGCCATTCCGTAGTAAACACAGCTTGAAAGTACATATTATCGTCATTTTTCAAAAACTTCGATACCTTGCCACGCCCACATATTTTCAAAAATGCAATTTCTAACAATGAGGTTGTGTTTGTTTTGGTAAAATGTAGCTGTCTGCAAAATTTAATCAAAATCTGAGAGGGTCGGGTTCAAAATGTGCCTTTTTTTAAGGTTTTGATATGAAATTCATCATATGGAGAAAATTAAAAAGGTTGTGATTCTTATTGCGTATGGTTACCTTTAAACAAGTTTTAATAAAAATTGTAAATATCATATTAAAAAAAGTAAGTTATGTCTAGACATTGGAAGAATTTTCAACATATGGTATCATCGTAATTGTTTACAAAGAATTTTACAGGGATTTCAAGTTAATATTTAATTTGGAATTTGGAAGGCTGTTAAATTATTTTAAAATTTTATTGCAATGCAAAGTATTATTTAAACAATGTCAGGTGGTCTAAAAAACTTATCTTTATACAAGGCTTTTTTTAATATATTATTAAAATGTCATGATGTCTTGAAAAATTCAACTTCATAAACTTTAATTTATTAGGCCATGATTCGATTTGATAGAATCTCCAAATATAGTGAAGCCCACTTGCATCAGCGCGCATAAAACTAAAATGACTTCTTGATCTAATTGAAATTCCTAACATATTTCTTTGAGTATTAAACAGAGCTTTTGAATTTTGCTGCAACTAGCAAGTTTTATTTTATAACGACTAAATTTTATATTTGTTTTAACTAAAATTGTTCTATGAGTGTTAATAAAAGCTTTTAGTTCCTTAGTTTTTATTTCTATCGCCAATCAATTATTTTTATAAATTGTTCTGTAAATAATACAATTGAAATTCATTGAAATTCATTTAAATATATATTTTTTCAATATTCGTACACGATATTACGTTATCAGTCAGCAGTAATGCCAAATTTTCAGAAGCTGAACTCGCAATCAAGCGCTTAAAAAAGCGCTAGATGATAAATTTGATGGAAGACTATTTGAGGAATACATGACATAATTTCACATTCTTATTGCTTTAAAAATATTTAAGATTTTTAAATATTTTTTCTTTCTTTTTAACCTTTTAACACGCAAGCCAGCCACCAGGTGGGACTATTGAATTGACCAACAGGGACAGGAACTTCATGCACTCAAAAAGAGTGTTTTAGGCGCCTATAATATGCATGAAAAATCATAATTATTTTCAAATTTTAATTACATTTTAAAATTAATTGGTATTGCTTAATATCCCAGTTAAAAATAGTGCTTACCCAGAAGCGCTTCCGGAAGGCATTATTTAATTACGAAGCGCTTCCAAAGCACATCAAGAAGGCATGATTTTTTTCGCGATGTCCCACTTGGTATGTCTCTTTTAAGCAGGTGAAAAGCGCTTCTTTCATGTGCTCTTAGAAGCAATAAACTCATGCCTTCTTAGACAATAAAAAGCTCTTTTTTTGTATGTTGACAACATTAATGCTTCATGGTATGCATTCTTTATTGCTTCTTTGTATGCATTATTAACTGCTTCAAAGAAGTCATTTTGGGAAGCACTACAGAATGCCTTCCGTAATTGCTTTATAATATGCAAGGCGGTGAAGAGCTATTTTGGAAGCATACAAAGCATAACTGCTTACCAAATCCAGGTTTTGTTTTGCTGGGATATGCAGGCGTTTTGCACAATTAACACAACATTCTCACAAAAATCTCTAAAACTTGTATCTCTTAATCCCGTTTGCATATAAAATTTAAGAGAACACTTAAAAGTGGTTGCGCACTTTGTATCCTCTTTAGTCTATTTGCTAGTTGATCAAATATAAAATAATCTTTAAAGTGATTTTTTACGAAAAACTAAGAAAAATTCAATAAAAATATGCAAAACAAGTTAACATATGCAATAAAAATATGCATTCAGGGCAACATCGCTGAAAATATGCAACAAAAATATGCATTTAAAGCGAAATATGCAAAAATATGCATTTATAGCAAAATATGCAAAATATGCAAAAATATGCCCTAACAACTCGATGCCATTTTAATGCAAACTCTTTGATTCGCAAAGATATTTTGTTTACCCTATTCTCCGACTTAAGGAAAAACATACATTTGCAAGAACTTCCGGTCCCTGTTGATCACAAATGTGCCAAATGAGTGTTTTATAATAAGAAAGTAAATTATTTCGATAGTAAACCAGATTTAATAAATTTGTTGTAAAGAACGTTTGGAAGCGAGAAAGTGTTAAAATTAAAATTTCGCAAAATTTCAAAAATTAAATACTTTTTACAAATAGAATTTTTTAAAAATGTTAAAAACATATTTGAGTTGGCTAAAAACCGTTTTAAGCACAGAGTAATATCGAAGCTGATGCTTTTTAAAAAATGCTCTCATTTGGGTTCAAGGACATACAGGACTCCATAAGAATACCTCCAAAGGACATCATCTTAACTTAAAAACAAACGGGCGGATTTTTATGAAGTTACATATTATTCTGGAGTAATTATTCCCTTCGCTTATAAAAACAGGGGGTTACTTATCTTTATGCACTAGTTTTCAGGATTCACTTTAAATCAATTTTGGACTCAAAGTACACTCGCTCAAAGTTCTACAGTTACTACATGACAGTTATTTGTGCAATAATGCGTTTGTATTTGTCGTGCAATTGCAGTTATTTTACTTAGAAAAATAGTTTTTTAACGTTTTTGAGGGTTGATTTTTTAAACAATCTACCAAAATTAACGCATTTCGGTAAGTTAGTTTATGCAGTTGTTTCGACTTTTTGACAAATTGTGTATGTATCAAAAGATACAAAAACAAAAAACCAACATAGCGGTGTAACAAGCGGCTTGTTTATACATTTTTTCTCTTTTATCTTTAGTTTAAAAGAGAATGTTAAAGAAGATAGACAAATAAAATGAAAAAACTGTAAATTTTTATTAAACAAATAAAATAAATTAAATATTAAATTAGGATTTGGAATAAAAGATAAATTTATTTAGTTGAATATTATTCAATGTTGTATTTCTTTTTTTGTAGCTTTTTAATATTTATAATGGGTGATCCAAGTAGAGATACTTTTTTCAATAGCCTCTTTTTGACAAATCACGTGTGAGTCGTGTCACGCTGTCATGTTATTTTTGTTTAGTATTGTTTGGCATTTCATAATGGAATGACTTACGCCTAAACAACGTTTACAAATCGTTCAACTTTATTACGAAAATTCACGTTCTTTGAGGAATGTGTTTCGTACACTTCGCTCAACTTATGGTCAACATAATCGGCCTACTGAGCGTACTATTCGCAACACCATCACCCATTTTGAGACCCAGCATTCATTATTGGATAATATTCGACCGAATAGACCACGTGCAGCACGACCAATGGCGACCGTTAGTGTGCCATGATAACCGACTATTTAATGCCTGAAATTGAAGCTCGTGATCTCGGCGACATTTGGTTTCAGCAAGACGGCGCCACTTCCCACACATCGCATCAATCAATGGATTTATTGAGAGAACACTTCGGTGAGCACATAATTCCACGTTTTGGGACGGTCGATTGTCCACCAAGATCGGTTGATATCACACCGTTAGACTTTTTCCTGTGGGGATATGTAAAGTCTAAACTTTATGTGGACAAACCCGCTTCGATTCAGGCCTTGGAGGAAAACATCACGCGTGTCATTCGCCAGTTACCAGTCGAAATGCTCGAACGAGTCATCGAAAATTGGACTTAACGGATGGACCATCTGCCAACATTTGATAGACATAATCTTCAAAAAATAAATGCCAAAGAATTTTTTTTCAAATGATAATAAACATTCCCCATTAAATTTTAATTTTCTGTGTTTTTTTCTTTAAAAAAGTAGGGAACCTCGAAATGGATCACGCTTTATATTAATTTAATTGAATGTAACGAAGACAGACATGCGGCAAAAATGATTTGGAAAAATAGCGTGAAACGTGAATATTTAAAGTGATATTTTATGTAACTATATTTTTACAATAGTGTGTGTATTAACTAATAAAATCAGATTAAAAATATTTACAAAAAAGCATTTTTTATTAATATTTTTTTTTTAATGCTGGTAATATTGTTTTTACTTCATTTGTTGTTGTTTTTACTACATTTGTCAGTTAATTATTAACAGTTAAAAATAACTACACATTGCAGTTGATTTAAATGCAAATTTAGTGTACACCTTTTCAACTGCAAATGTAGTTATTTTAACTTTCAATTGCAGTTGATTCTACCTACATAATTTTCTTAGTGAAGTAGCGCTAAACACATGGTATAAATTTCGTTGCAAAACTGCTTAGGTCGGTTTGAGGGTTAATACAAATTCTGACCAAAAATAGTATTCGAGAACAATTTTAAATAATTTTGTTAGAAAAATTGTAAAAAAATATATGAAAAAGTAGAGTTTTTGGCTTACAGCGTTAAAATTTTTAATAATTTATTTTAAAACTAAACGTTTTACCGAAAAGAACACTTAATAAAAACCGAAAGCTCCCTTCTAGCCTCTAAAAAGCGTTAACAGAAAACAGTACGAATTTTGAATACTACAAACGCTCTAATTCTAGCTGGAAAATCGCTAAATTGGCATCGCTGTCAGTTAGTTTTTTTGAATATGTTTTGAATATTTGCTAGTGTCTTTAATTAATTAAACTCTCCGCATGATTGTTTAATACAAAAAAAAAAACCAAAAGATTTTTAATATTTAATAAGTTACGAGTAAAAAAATTATAATACTACGTACATACTATTCTAACTAAACACTAAGAACCCAGTAAAAAAAACTACCTATCAAAGAAAAATCCAATACAATTTCGTTTTAAAAATTGTGCTTTAAATCTGGTTCATTTAATCAAATGCTTCGTGAGAATTTTTAATTTGTTAAAATTCCAAATTGTGATTTAAAAGATCCATCTAAATGATATACCAATTGATTGATGTTTTAACTATGATTAATAGTGTCCGACCGAACAGTTCGGCCAAAAACCTATATTTTGTCGGTTTATAATTTTATATAATATTATTTTAAACAAGATGTGATGAACATTTTTCCTTGGGTAAACAAGCATTTTTTAAAAAATTCGAAGAAATTTGGTATTTTTTAAATAACTAACAAAAATTAACTGTTTAATGCAGAAATACTGCTTTGATAAATGTTTATTAAAATACGAAAATAACTGCTTCAAACAACTGTTAAGAAAACACAGTATTTTTCTTTAGTTGTTTTTTAAATAACGTCATAATAGTTGTTTTGTATTACTTCATAGAAAAATAACTGTAATTGCAGTTAAAAACAACAACTACTGATTACTACACAAATAACTGTTTTTTTTTTTTGAGTGCACGGCTCTTAGATATTTTTTCCTGAAATCAAAAAAATCAAACAATATTACTTTCATCACAGGCCGACATATGGTAAGAATGTTATACAAAATATCGTGAAAAGTAGATTATAAAAATTATGATATTAACTGTAAATATTGTTTCACAATAGTGAAATTTATACGGCTTTAAGACTAGACAACAAAACACGTGTTTTACCAAAACGAGTGGAATAGAATAAATAACCGTTGGAAGAGAACAAAGAGCTTAAATACGAGTTTTGGCAAAACACGTGTTTTTCCATTTAGTATGAATGTGGCTTTATGCAAAAATCAAATAAGTTAACATATAGTACAAAAATTCGTTTTTATTAAATTTATAGTTGGTATAAGTGTTAATAATTTTAACTGCAAAAAAACAGTACGCACAGAGAAACTGTTTCTATTTGCCAACTGAAATTTGGTTAATACGACTCGAATTCGGTTAATACAAATTTCAGTCGGTTGGTACAACTTAACATTAGTTTTCAGAACAAAGTTCGGTTAATTCAACTGAATTTTAATTACAACACCACAAAAATATTCAGAAATCTAAGGTAAATATCGTTATACTAACTCAATTTATAAGTTGTTATCATTAAAATACACTTTTCAATTCAGTTGGCACTTTATTTCTCAATGTGTAGTTTTTACAGCCTTACAATAATGTTTATGTCTGTTATTTTAACTGTATTTGCAATTGTTTTTACTACATTTGATAGTTGAATTTAAACAGCTAAAAATAACTAAATAATACAGTTGATTTCACTGCAAATGTGGTGAATGCTGTTATTTTGACTGTCATAACAGTTAATTTTACCTATACAATGTCCTGAGTGCGGATCAAAAAAACAAATTGTGATTTCAAATAATTTTTAATATTCAATTTAAAAGAAAAAAAAAAAATCAAATATTAAAATCAATTGGAGTTTAGACGAAAAAAATAATAAAATCGATCTTGGATTAAGCAACTAATTGCGGTTTAATGATTTTCAAATACACTCAAAAAAATAAGTTAGTAGAAAAGTTAGTAAAACGTCTTGTAAATCAGGTATACTATTTTTTAGCAAATTTTTAGCTAAAATCGTGTTTTCAGCTAAAATTTTTGTAGTAGAGAAATGGAAAATGATACTAAAAAGTACAATTCTAATAAGACATATAAAAAAATCAACCATGGAAGACTTTTTTTATCTGTTTTTCATACATAAAAGAAATTGAGGATTAAAACAACTTAAATTTTGCGTTGTCACCGGCTTGTGAAAATAATTGTCTATTAATAAAATAAAAGAAAATATTTAAATTTAATATGTATTTCTATAATAAATGTTAATAGATTAATAATCTAGTGTGGTCAAATTGCAAACAAACATATACAGACATGTAGACAGAGTAAAGCGAAAGACTAAGACACACATCTTAGGTAGATTTGTATGGTTCCTTTTTCTTATTGCAAAAAAAGGGTTGTTTTTTTCGTTTCGTTTGTTTTTGTTTATTTTTTCGTTTCGTTTCTACAAGGTGGCGCAAAAGTAATCCTCCTATCAGAAAATGCTATAACTTTTGCGATTGGCCCCTAATGTCAGTTCTGTTTTGACATTTGTGTAGTAAACACATGCGAAATACACGTTAATAAACAATGTTACGCTACACTGCTCCAGAACGCGGAATATTGGTGACTATTTATTTGACCAATAATCGGTCGGTGACTTTGGCACAACGTGAATTTCGTCGCAGATTTCCTGGCCGTCCAACGCCTACTGGTGAAACACTGCGACGTTTAGCCGCTCGCCTCGAAGAGACTGGCACGAGGTGCTGCCAGGCGTGGCAGACCCCGGAGTAGCCGTTCTGCAGAGAATATTGCTGCTGTAGCCGAGGATGTCATGAAAGCGCCGTCGACATCGACCAGACGACGTGCCACGCAAATGGGTATCAGTCGACGGTCTTTACAGCGAATTTTGGTACAAGATTTGAAGATGTTTCCGTACAAAGTCCAGACGGTGCAGCAGCTGTTAGCTGCTGACCGCCAATCGCGTGTAACATACGCTCAAGCCATCCTTAATCACCACCAAGAGGAAGATGATTTTTCATCAAAAATAATCATGAGTGATGAGGCCCATTTCCATCTTAGCGGGTACGTAAATAAGCAAAATTTACGCTGAAAATCCGCGTGTAACCCACGAAGAGCCATTACACCCGCTCAAAGTCACTGTATGGTGTGCTGTTTTCGCTGGAGGAGTCATCGGACCTTTTTTCTTCGAAGACGTCGCGGGCCAAACGGTTACTGTGAATGGTGAGAATGGTGAAACGGCACACACTGCACGTGCCACAACCGATATGCTGAAGGATGCATTTCCCGGGCGCCTAATCTCCCGTTTTGGCGATTTGTACTGGCCAGCAAGATCGCCTGATTTGACCGCTCCAGACTTCTTTTTGTGGGGCTTTTTGAAGTCGCGGGTTTATGTCAACAAGCCTCAGACTCTTGCAGCTCTTAAAGACAATATCCGTCAAGAATGTGAGGACCTATGGCCGGAAGTTTTGGCCAAAGTGATGGAAAATGCCATAAAAAGGGCTCAAATGACAATCAACTGTGGCGGCGGCCATTTACATGACATCATATTCTCGACTTGATGTAAAAAAAATTAAAATACCAAATAAAAATAATCCACAAGAAGAATCAAAGTTTTTCATTTTTTTTTTAATTACAGCCAAAAAACATCGGAAGGTTATTTTTGCGCCACCTTGTATAATTATCTTCGGTAGTTGCGTTCTTTAAAAGAAAGCATCATTTAGACAACGATTGATGTAAGTAGTTGAAAGCAATTTTTTTTATGTTATATATATTTATTTCTATATATTTTAAGATATTAAATTAATTCCTGTCGTCAATGTGGGAAAATGAAAATTTTTATATTTCGTAATTATTGTAAATTATTTTTAAAAGAATCACAAAAATATGCTTTATGATTTTCAGCAAATAAATTAACTAAATTACAATTTTTCTACAATTTTTTTGCGTTTTTTTTTTCAGTCTACTAAAATTCAGCAAAAAATTTATTAAGTTTTAGCAAGGCTTTTTTATTGCTAATCCACTAAGTGTTAGCAAAACTTTTGCTGAATCTACTAATTTTGTTGCTGAAAATCAGCTCGCTGATTTTCAGCAAAAGATTTTGCTGACATTAGCAATTTTTTTGCAAGCACCCTCCTGACTAAAATTTTGCTGACTCAGCAAAATTTTTTGCTGACTTTACAAACTTTTTTTTTTGAGTGTAATGTATTAAAAAAAGAAGCTAAATTGTAAAAATGAATTGACTTTAAAAAAATCAATCTTGTTAAAAAAAAAAATCCTAAAATTGTGTTAATGTAACAGCTTGTTTAACTTATTTCTAATTGTTTGCTGGGTAATTTTTTGTAGATTTTTACAGAGTAAAAACTCTCTGTATATATTCTACAGCAAAAAACCGAGATGAATGAATGTTTAGTATGTAGGTAGTTAGTACAAAAGTAATTAATTTTATATAAAAGCTACAAAAATTAATTCAATATACAACAGTCGTCAATTGAGAGTGTCTCACGATCGTCATTATAAAATACAAAAAAGTAACGTTTATTTCCGTTGTACTGTTTTAAGAAAAAAAAAAGAAATAAATAAACACAATATTATTTAAAAATGAAATTTTTAATAAGTTTAACCATTATCTACATTACCCTCGGTTTGGTAATGGCTGATGTACGTTATCGTGGTAATGCAGTACATCCAGGTGATTAAAAGAGTGATTTCTTCAAAGAAAATTTGAAACAAAAAAAAATAATTTGATTCCGAAATTTATTTCAGATTATCCTAATCAATGTTATTATGAAGAGTTACAACAACCCATACCGAAAAATCAATCATTTACTCCTTTAAATCGCGAGGGTCATTGTGAGCGTATACATTGTCGTTCGGATTTTGTGTTAGTTATGGAATTGTGAGTTTTTCAGTGAATATTATGAATTCTATTTGAAATTAATAAAAATTTCTTTTGAAATTTTTAAAAATTACAGCTGTGGTCGCCATATGTTGCAACCCAATGCTACTTGCAGTATTGAATCGGATATGCGCAGACCTTATCCAGCTTGCTGTCCACAACTTGTGTGCCAAAATGAAAATAATTTCATTTAAATTTTTTTATTTTTTATGCTAACCAAAGATATATTTTTCTGTTAATTATATATTTATGTGAAAAAAAGTGTTAAGTGGAGTACACCCTTTAAATATTATTGATTGTTGTTTACAAAAAAAATTTAATGTGTGTAAACTATATTTAAAGTTCATCAATAATATTTAAAAACTCAAAATTATTTGGGTTTTTGTTTTTTAAATTAATATTATTGAAAAGTCTGTGAACAATATTGATTTTTTTTTTTTTTTCAAATCTGTTATTTGTGTTTAAAACATTTTAAATATTAAATAAAAAAGAACATAAATTATTGCTAAATAAAAAATAATCCCTTTAAGCGGAGTTTTATAAAAAAAAAAAAAATGTGGCAAATTTTACAAATTTCTTATAGTATGGAAAATATTAATAAATTTAGTTTAGTATATTGTTTTCTAAAATCATTGAAATGTGTGTGTGCAAAGATCAATAAAATGTTAAACAATTATATTGACAGCCTGTGCTCGACTTTAAGTATTATTGTTTGTTTTATAAAGGGTCCGCCATCTAACGTTTTTTTTTTCAACTAGTGCTTATTTCGTGAATGGTAACACTTAGCTCATGTCTGATTTGACAGATAATTAGTTTTTTCCTTCCGCTGAACGAATATGGTCCGTATGTTCGTTATCTTGTGAAAAAAGTGAAAGAAACTGGCATCCTCATCGATAAACCAAAGCGTGAAAAGCCAAAAACAGTGCGTACACCCGAGAATATTGCTGCTGTGGCAGAAAGTGTGCGTGAAGCGCCATCAACATCAATTCACCGTCGTACTCAACAATTGAACATTTCGGAGACATCATTGAAACGAATTTTGCATAAAGACCTTGGTATGACGCCATACAAAGTCCAATTGGTTCAGGAGTTCAAAAAAAAAGTTATTTGGCGGACCCTTTATATAAAAGTTGAAAAAAAATATATAAAAAATATTTTTTGCCATATTAAGGTTATATTGAGCTTTAAGAAAATATTTTTGCAGATTTTTTGGACTGTTCGAAGATGGTGGAAAACAGAAATTAAGTAAAAAAACCAAATTAAAAAAAAAAAACATTAATTAAAAAAAAAAAAAAAAAGTTTTAAAAAGAAGGTTCAAATACCTTTAAACTTTAAAATACAATCACTAGTTTTAGAAAAACATAAGTTTAAAAGTTGTCATGTCGGATGACTTTTCACGATTTTGACGATTTTCAAATGCCCATAACCTTTTCAAAAAAATTTTGTATTTTTTTTTGTGGAAACACGGGTAAAATATTTTTCATTGTTTAACACGTCTGACAAATTTAAAGTACATCGGAAGATGTGTTGTAAAAAAGGTGTTCGGTCTGACATGGAATGACTCATATGCAGTCAAAATAACTGAAAATGCACATTTTTTTTTACTGTTAGAAACACAAGTAACAAATGATGTAAAAATAATTTATAATATCTAAAATTTGAAATAACTGACAAAATTGGTGTAAACTACAGTAGATTTTTCGGTATTATACCAATATACAGTAGGGAGCACTTGTGAGTACACTGATAGGATTTTCCTTCATACTATTAATGAATGTCTTTCATGAACTTGGATTCATTGGTTGAATGAAACATTTTCATTAAACTAATGAAAAATTCATTGACTGAATGAAATTTTCATTAACTGTATTTGTTTGATCCTTAAAATATGCAATCATTTTTACATAAATATTTTTTGTACAGCAAACAATAAGTTCCATAAAATTTCCGCTGGAGGCGCTTCAACTATTGAAAAAAAATATTTTCCTACAAAAGTCTAAATAAGCACATCCTTTTGGTTTTGTAATTTAGGTCAATTGGTAAGGCGGTGCTGTTTGTATGGTGATGGTTGCGGGTTCAAGTCGTGTTCAGGGAGATAAAAAAAACGGAAAAATAAATATAAGATAATAAAAAAGAAAAAATTAACACAAAATAAATATGAAACAAGAAAAAAGATATTTTTTCAATTATTATTTGATTAATGAAAACTATTTCATTGAGCCAATGAAACTTTCTTTGGGGACTTTTTAATGAGAAATTCATTGTATTAATGAAGGATTTCATTAATACAATGAACAAAATTCTATCAGTGTACATGTAAGTACTTTTTACACCTAAAGATTCAGGTCGAAAAATGTTTGACACTAGGAATATATTATACTTTTCTAAAGGTACAAGGTACGCTGAATCCAAATCTGGCCTTAGATTCACATTCGAGCTATATTAACGAGAAAAGTGTATTTTTTGATCAAAATGCTCCGATTTTTCACGCTCCTGGAAATGTATTTTTCATAATACTTGTAACGGCAACTGAACACACTACTCTTACCATTTTTTTCAGTTTTTCAATTTTTAAGACACTTATTTCCTTACGAGATTATTGTAAATTGAAATTGAGGTTGTAACAGCAATTTTAAAGTCCCGCAATGCAAAAATTTAAAAAAATTCAAATTTATTATCAAGTTCAACCGACGACAATGTCGTAAGGAAATAAGTTATCTTAAAAATTGAAAAACTGAAAAAATGGTAAGAGTAGTGTGTTCAGTTGCCGTTACAAGTATTATGAAAAATACATTTCTAGGAACGTGAAAAATCGGAGCATTTTGATCAAAAAATACACTTTTCTCGTTAATATAGCTCGAACGCCTGATGTCAGAGAGTGAATCTAAGATTTGGATTCAGAGTGAATCTAAGATTTGGATTCAGCGTACATTGTACCTTTAGAAAAGTATAATTTAGTTAGTGAACCTTTAGGTGTAAAAAGTACTTCCAAGTACTCACAAGTACTCCCCACTGTAAGTACTAATTTTAATTAAAGCACAATTTGGCTGTGTAGATTTCAGTTTGAAATTTTTACTACATTTGCATTTGATTTAAAAATACATGTAATTACTTTATGTTAGTTATTTTTACCTTTTTTTACAGTCATTTTTGACTGTGTGCGTGTGATAGATTTCAGTTTGTAATTTTTACTAAATTTGCATTTGATTTTACAATTCAAGTACATAATTGTTTCATGTTGCTAATTTTCGCAGTTTTTTACAGTTGTATTTACTACGTTTACTTTGTTTTTTTAATAGTTAAAATAACTACACTATAAGTAATTTGTATGGGAAATACAGTTATTGGCTTATTAATTACATTTTTTTATGTGTTACAAACGGAATGAAAAAATAAAAAAGTGACGTAAAAAACTTTACAATGTAATCATTATATGGACGTCAAATATATATAATTATTTTTTTTATTTGACTTGATTTATTGTAACTGCGTCTTGCATACTTTAACAATGCATATTTAACTAAAAAGAAATTGAATTCTCAAATTTCGTTTTATTTTCAAAACACTTTGTAAAAGGGGAACAAATCTAGTTTACGGGTATAGCTCAAAACAAAAAAAATCCAAATTAGGTCTTAAATAGGATAATTTAGAAATTTTGTGTCGGCGGCCCATATTTTCCGAGTTATAGGCCTCTAAAGTTTGGATATTTCATTTAATGGATATATTTTTAGCTTGGCATGTTAGTAGAAAGTTTTTTTTATAGACCTTTAATTTGGTATCAAAAAAAATTTTAAAATATTAACCCATTGCCGCCCAACTCATAATTTTCCGTTTTTCATCTAGCACTTTTGATTTAAATGCAGTTTTTTTAAAATTTTCCATATATAAGGTATGTATTAAATGACTCTAAATTAAAGCCATGACTTCAAGCTTTAATTTAACGTTTCAAAGTATCCAGTAGTTTACAAAATACCGTATATAATAAGGATTAATTTTTTTTATTAAAACTAAATTTAATAAGAATTTATTCAATTCTTCTTAATTTAAACGAGCTTAAGATCATTTATTTATTAATTATAATTATTTATTTCCAATATTTTGTCTCCACATTTTGTGACTTCTTCAGGGACAATTATTACAATTTGATTGAAAAACTTATTCCATCAAATTGTAATAATTGTTCCCTGAAGAAGTCACCCAATGTGGAGACGAAATATCGAAAATAAATAATTAATAAATAAATGATCTTAAGCTCGTTTATAATAAGAAAACTAAATTAATTTTTTCAATGCGGCTAATTTGCATTACTTGAAAAAAAAAAAAAATAACTGCTTCGTGTAAAAGTCAACCATACATAAGTTAGTGGCATTGCTGAGCAAAATTTTCGCTGAAAAAAGTTTTTCTGCGTAAAAGTCATCCATAAATAAGTTAGTGCTTCTCTGGGCGGTATGAAACAAGACCCCAATGAAATAAGGCCCCAAACCGAAAATAAAGTAAGGCCCCAAAAATTTCGATAAAAAAAAATTGGGGTGTTATTTCATTTTTTGGGACTTTATTTCATTTTTTTTTTTTTGGGACTTTATTTCATAATGAAATTAGGCCCCAATATGAGAAATGAAATAAGTCCCCAAATAATATTTTTGGGGTGTTATTTCATTTTCTTAAAAAGCACAATTTTTAAGTAATATAAGCAAATAACCGTTATAATTACTGCATGCATTATCAAGTTATTAATGTAAATAGTTATTTGCTATTAGTAAGTAAGATTATACCGTGTAGTAATTTTGAAGTTTCTTTTATGTCACACGCAGAAAAAAACTTTATTTCGCGAAGCCGCCTGCCGCGTTCTACGGAGGAAAAAAAACCCTAAGACCGGCCGAAGGCCGCCACCCAGAAGAACTTGTTTTTCAAATCAGAAGTCGAATCCGTTGAAATCTTATATTTTTAAGACATCAAGTAATTTGTAAAAACAAGTTTTTCTGTGTGGCTCTTAGGGGTTTTTTCCTCCGTAGAACGCGGCAGGCGGCTTCGCGAAATAAAGTTTTTTCTGCGTGCGATTATACGATTTATAAATTTAGTTTTATTTTGTGATATACTACTAAAAAATATTAAAAAAAACTGTATTGATATAAAAAAAATCGCGCAATTTTTTTTTCAGCCTTTTTACTATGTATTAATTAGGAATAAAGAAATATTTCAAAGTAATATATAAATTTTTTTTTTTTTTTTTATTGGGGCCTTATTTCATTTTCAAAATAGGGCTTTACTGCATTACGAAATAAAGCCCCAAAAATTGGGGCGTTACTTCATTTTGCTTTGAGGTGTCGTTTCATTTGGTTGGGGGCTTATTTAATTTTTTTTTTGGGTATTATTTCATAATGAAATAAAGCCCAAAAAATGGGGCGTTATTTCATTTTTGGTTTGGGGACTTATTTCATTGGGGTGCTGTTTCATACCGCCGCTTCTCTGAGCAAAGGTTTTCTGCAGGGCATAAGAGTTTTATGCTCCAGTATGTCCTAAGCCCGGCTTCGCTGAGAAAAGTTTTTTTTTATTTTTAGTTTTTATGGATTACTTCACTTGAATCACGCTATCGAAGCGAGCGCGCTAAAAATCAGCCATATCTGGAAAGAAAAAAATAAAAAACGCGCGATTTTTTTTTTCTTTCCAGATATGGTTGATTTTTGGAGCACTCGCAATAACGGTTTGCAGTGTACTAATTAATCTATTTGTTTTCAAAATTAGCAATTTAGTAAAGTTATTTATTTATATATAGATATAACAAAAGTGCAAAAATAAAGAAAATTAAACATCGAATATAACTGTTAATATCTGCTGTGTTAGTTAGAAGGGTTAAAGTGGAACATAATATCTTAAATGAAAGCTTAAATATCTTAAATTAAAGCTACAATTACAATTTACTTAAGTCAAATATCGAGAAAATTTGATTTTTTTCTAAAAAGTTCGGTTAACAAAGAGACTTTTATAATTTAACGCCTAATGGGTTAATGTAACTGAAAGTACAAATGAAAGGTGCTTCAATTAGCTTTCAAACTAAATGTATTTTGTTTCGATCCAATTACAAATGTCAAAGACACAAAGTCCAAACTTTGGAGGTCCATAACTCTGGAACCAGAAAAACTCGAGGAAAAGGGTATTTTTGAGCTCAGCATTAAAAGTTCTATTGATTGTGAAAATTTTAAACTAATTCGAATTATGCCCGTAAACTAGAGTTTAGCCGTAAAACGTAAATAAATTGTATTAATGTGCGCTCATAAATCAAATTATTAAATTTTTTGCCATTTAAACAATTAACACATCTTTAGACAAAAAAAAATTAAAAACAAAGTTAAAGTGAGATAAACAGATAAAAAATAAATACCTTGCACAGTGGTTATCAAATCAAATTAAATTAAATAAAAACAACATGCAGAAAAAAATCAAAATTAAGCAGAAACTGTTAGGCCATTTACATGAACGAGATAACTAAATCTCCTTATTTTTGTTATTTATTCTATTACCATATAACGTAATTTTGTGACATTATATTGTAATAGAGTAAAGAACAAATTTTTTTTTTTTTAAAGAGAAGCAACACTCAGGAAATTCTTCCTATTAATTAATGTGTTGCTTTCTTTGGAAAGAGGATAGTGGAGAGATGAAAGGTGGTGAAGGATGAAGGGCTTCAAACATGGCAACACTGTAATTGCGCGAGTAGATAAGTCTTAGAACAGTTGTTGCTAGCCACCTGATGTAGAGTTGGCGAACTTATTGAAGCTTTTTGTTTCATAGCCCTGATTCATTATTTTACTTCGGTGGGGTTAAGTGCTATGGGAACACCGAAGGTGGGCGCAGCGATACATATAAGAGATAGAAAACTCATACATATTATTTTTCTAAATTAATGTTGTCGTCTCCGGGAATCGAACCCGGGACCATCTGTGTAACAGTCCAACGCGCTCACAATATTATTAATCGTGTACACTTGCCTTTATAAAACGGTTCTTATCAGAAGCCGCCTGATTCTCTACCCTGTTCGCCCACAAACAAGACATGCATGCAATAAAATCATTAAAAAGAAGCGTCGTGTAATTTGGCTCTGAGTTGGTTTTATTTTTAATTTGAATATGTTTTTACTTATTTTTAAAATGTTACAACAAAATTAAATATGTCGGAACATTAATTTAAATACGAAAGCGATTATTTTAATCATATTTACTTAAATAATATTCATATTTAATTTCAAAATGTTCAAGAAAAATAAGATGTCAATTTAAATATAATATTTAATTGAACTATGATTTTTTTCTCTATAAAAAAGTGGTTTTGTAAAAAAATTTGCAGCCTTAAAATAATCATAAAAATATACCAAAGAATAAAATTGCCAGATGCTGAACATTTATAATCAGTTTTAATATTTGACATTAGTTCTGGCAAATATAATTCTCGTTTTCTTTTTTGTAATTTTTTTTTACGTATACCAATCAGCAAACGAGCTTAAAAATTAATTTAACATGGACTTAAAATACATAACTAAAATTCAAATTTTTCTATGAAAGTGGTTTATTCAAAAGCGACTACTTTTTGCCTCGAAAATTACTCAAATCACTTAAAAAAAACTCTATAGGATTAAAATAGGCTTGCCAGACGTACTGTTTTTTAGCAGTACGTGTACTTTTGATTCATAATTGTACTTTTTTCTGCTTAACACCTAAAGAAGTAAGCAAAAGTGCCTTTTTCTTGTCTCTGTACTTTTCTTTTTGTACTTTTTTTCATTAAAAACATTAAATTATAAAATTCTTTCTTATTTAACAACAAAAAATTTGTTCAGAGTATAAAAAATTAAATGAAGATTATTTGGAACGTCCTGTAACAATGTCTCATGTCTGCTCAGCGCTTCCAACTTTGACGATTTGTCTCCATTTTGACGATTTTTTGACAAAAATTAACATATTTCTCCAATGATTAAATATTTTTCTCTAGAATTTACTGAAAAAATTTTATTTAAAACCTCAACAAATGTGATAAAATTATCGTCAATCGAACAAAAATTATTAGTTTACCCAAATTACTCCAAAATGTTAATTCGTGAGAAAATTTGTGTTTTTTGAACAGGTTGATTTGCTATTAGTCTCCAAGGAGGTCTAACATAGATTTGGAGGCAGCCACATTTTATGGATCTTAAAATAAAATTCGATTCTGAAATCGTGAGAACACTGAACGAAAAACAGCGGCGCAATCGACTAATACAACCAATCGACTAATACAACCAACAAAACCTGTCCGCCATTTTAACAAATTATTTATTAAATGTATTTTAACTATTTGTTAATTGTTATTTTGATGAAATATCGTCAAATGTATTAACAGAAATTAGTAATTTTAACAAATTTATTTAATCAAATTAAATAATTATTTTGTTGTTCTAACAATGCGCTTTATTCAATTTAACAATGCTCTTTATTTAAAATATTCTTTATATTATTCCTTTTTAGTTTTATATTACTTTATCTTTTATATTTTACAAATTTAAATTTTTAATAATATACGTCTTTAGTTAGTATATTAAAAAAAATAATAAAATTAATAATTATAAGTACCCAAACCCCAATTTTTAAACCACATGAAATATTACATTTACAAAATACATTAATTTATTTAATATTTATCTTAATAATTAATTACATTTTTTATATTTATATACAATAGATCAATTGAAGGGCTTATTGTAAAAACTGGATAAGCCACATTTTATTTGTGGTTTGTTTTCGCCCCTTAAAGGTTGAAAACATGCAAAAAATATTACATTTGCAGGGCATTTATACTCTAGGTACTAGTAGTATGTCTTTAAGCAAGATTTCAATTAAATATTATTCAATAGATTTCTAGAAAACAGCAGAAATTCATATAACAATAAAAGTGGCTTATCATGTTTTAACAATAAGCTCTTCATTTATATAAAAAAATAAAGTAATTACAAAAGTATGAATTTACAGCAATTTATTTAAAAATAATTAATAAACACTCATTTAACTATCCACTATATGTGCGCCCCGGTAGGCTAGTTGGTAGAGTGCTGGCTTATCAGTGCGGGGGTCGTGGGTTCGATTCCCACCAGAGGCACTGGTCTGTTTTCGCTACAACGCGCCGAAGGCCATATTAGCTAGTGCTCGGTTAGGGTAATAGTATCCCTATGGGGAATGAGGAGTCAATTGTCCTAAAAGTGACTGGTTAAAGAAGGACTTATCACGGGACTGGTATAATTTAATGAAGTGGGTTAAGCAGTATCAATTGTCCTAAAATTACCAATCCTGTGACTGGTAAAGGGAGGACATACCACTTCACCAGAATGCTTATTAACAAGAAACAGCCAGTTAGCCAGAATTTTACCCATTGGAAGCTGTTTAGTTTTCGTTTATTTTATACGACATGGCCCTTTTGCGACAGTCTTGGGGTATGCCCATCTTTGGTTAGTCCTGTGGCATGTCACTATGTGGTTTAAAGCAGGACAAATGACCCACGTCCTATGACAAGCCAATGTTAAAGTTGTCAGTTGTTTACATAGGGTAGGGTTTAGCAGAGGACCGGTCTCTGGCACGAAGGGACCGATCCTGTGGCACACGCAGAACCGGTCCCATTCCCCATAGGGATATAATTTGTAATTATATGATTATTAATTAATAAAAAAAAAAAAAAAAAAAACTACCCACTATAATTCACTGAGTTTAATAATACACAATTCTGTTGTAAAAACCCATTTAACATAATTTTTACAACTTTTACAAATGGCTTTCACATTTCACACGAGTAATGATGCCACACACTAAAAGCAGGTTTTACAAAAATTCACTTCAATTTGAATAAAATAATTGTTGTTTTAACAATATTAAAAAAAATTTTATGTTGATTTCACTTACGACTTTTGGTTCAGTGAACGCACACTTATATGTTGCTAGGCGTAACGGTTTTTGGGGCATGGTTAGCCAATTCGCCGATAATAGAAAAATTGTGTTTTCTAATTCTACACACAAAGAAAAGTTTAGATTTTTGCCAACTAAAATTCGGTTACTACGACTGAAATCGGTTAATACAACTGAATATTAAGTTTGATATGTTGCTAGGCGTAACGGTTTTTGGGGCATGGTTAGCCAATTCGCCGATAATAGAAAAATTGCCTTTTCTAATTCTACACACAAAGAAAAGTTTAGCCTTTTGCCAACTAAAATTCGGTTACTACGACTGAAATCGGTTAATACAACTGAAAATTAAGTTTCACAACAAAATTCCGAAAATACATCTAAATTTTTACTTGCAACACCCAAAATATTTAGAAATCACATTTAAATATAGACAGCAAAATACAATTTTCAATTCGGTTGGCACTTTATTTTCTAAGGGTAGAGGGGGGGGGGGGGGGTCACATACTTTTTGTTTTGAGGGGAAAAGTAAACTTCAAACGAATGTTTTAGTTCTTAATTGCATAAATCGTTACTTTGTGACAAGAATTTAAAGATTTTTTTTTTAAATAAAAATGTATCTTTTTTTTTCTTAATTGTACTGATTTTTTTCCGCGATGTGCTTTTTTTTGTCGATTTCTTATCTGGCTACCCTAGATTAAAAATTTATATTTTTTTGGAACGTGATGAATTTAGTTCGGCTTAAGGTCATGTGTTGCAATAATAAAAACCAAATTTTTTAAATTTTGTTTTTAATTATTATTTTTATTTTCGATATTTCGGACAATTTTATTGTCCATCTTCAGGAAAATCTAAACAAAAATACATTTGTAACAATTTTATTAAAAAAAAACCTTTTTTGAATTGTTCACGAAATATTTACTTTTGTGAGACATTTCGAAAAGATTTTTTTTTGAATTTTATGATTTTTCTAAAATTTTCCGTCCAAAATATGAATGATTTTTAAAAAAACACCAATTTTGAATCAAAAAAATGTGGGTAGATCTAATAACTATAATTAAAAGCAAGTTAAAGTTCATTTAAAAAAATGAAGATCTTATTAAAATTCGTTCTTAACGATTGTATTATTTAAACTTGTTTTGATTCTAATCTCAATTTCTAAACTATGTAGTGTTGAAAGTGATGCTGTAACGGCAAACAAAATTAAACGTAAATGATCTAATCACCTTGTGTTTGGCATCATTTCATTAGTGTAAAAAAAAACCCCCCAGTCAGAAACTGACAGTGGCACAAAGTGGTATACAACTGGCTTACCGAGGAATTGTAAATGAATTACTGGCAGAACAGTTGTTTGAGACACTTTACCAGCGTTTCCAAAACTCGTTTAGCCAGTATTTGTTTTACAATAATTTCAGTGGTCTACAAAAAAAAAATACTGGCAAAGAAACTGCCAAAGACTCCAATGTCTAACCACTGGCAGAGCGTTTATTTTATAAAAATGATGATGCTTTGTTTAAAAAAGTTTGCAGTCAGAAGGTTTCGAGTTCGATTCCGGTTTTAGGGATAACATTTTTTTTTGTAATTGTTTTATGCTTTTAAACACTTTTTTATGGAAAATTGATTTTTTGTTTCTGAAGAAGTTTTTTTTTAAGAAAAAAAATTATAAATTCCTTTTTTTGTAGTTTTATTTTGGAAAACCTTTTTTTAGACCACCTATTTTACGGTTTTATCAACATTTTTCCAATGCTGAAAATGTTGTTTACCCCGTGCTTTTCCGACACTTTTTGAACAGACGTACCTTTGTCTAATGATGTTATCATTATGTGTTTGGGATAGAATTTGTTGCCAGCACTTGTACCGCCTGTTAAAGTGTCTTGTCAGCGGTGGTCCATTTGCCTTTTTCTGACTGGGTCAGTTTCATTTCTTTGTTCTTTTTGCTAATTTTAATAACTGCTTAATTAAAACTAATCTAACAAATTAGAATTCCTCTCAAAATTAAAATGTGTATAAATATCAAATAAATTCATAAATAAAAATTTAGTTTGTATTTACCAAGTAACTGAATAACGTGTTAAAATTTCATCAAGAAATTTAAATTGCAAAAATGAAATTAGTAATTGCATTGTCCGTATTATTAGTAGCAGTAATTGTTAATCAAATCTCAGGTTATTAATCAAATCGAATAATATTTAAATTGCCAAACAAAGTTTACATAATGGAATTTTTTGTTTTTAGTTACTTCTGCTGTTACCGAACCTGTATGCTCCTACAGGAGTATACAAGATGATACAGTTTTTCTAAAATATTTTCCATATTCAAAAAAAGGTCAAGAATACGTTGATTTTGATTTAGATGGTAAATGTGTGAAGAGGGCAACTTGTTCGGAAACTTTTAAAACTGAAGTAGAAGAGTAAGTTTTTGTTTTAAAAATAATTAAAATTTTATCATAGATTGTAAGAGAAAATTGAAAATTGGCGCCCGAGCAGGGACTTATTTTTTTTTTTTTTTTGAAAATTCATTTGAATATAACTGACAAAAACTGAGCGCTTGCGCAGGGACATCCATAATTTTATTTGGCACATATGTTTTTGAAATTTATTCGAAAGTTGAAATAAACTCAAACTACGACGACTACGACGATTCTTAAACCTCATTTAAACTACAACCGAAAACTAGTTGTTTTAAAAAACTTCTAGTTTTATATTTAAAATTTTTATGGAATTTGACAATTAAATCTAAGTAGTTTTTAAAAACTATTAATGTTTGTTTGTAGTATAAATGTAGAGCTAAAGCTCCATAACTTGCAAACATTACAGTCCCTGCTTGGGCGCCTTTATACAATAATCGTGATTAAATTGTTTTTTAAATGTCACAAAAGTTACAAAAATTTTTAACTGATTTTTTAACGATGTTTTTATTTTTTATAGATGCAAGAAATTCGCAGTAACTTGTAGCAATAAGAATCAATACAAGGGAGTATTTCCAGCATGTTGTGTCAAGTGTTAAACTCAATAAGAATCATAAGGATTTTTTTTATATTTAAAACCAAAGTTTAATAATAAAGAATTATAATTTTCAAGCTAAAACACTAGATACTTCCCTTATGTGGTTAGACAAATTTTTCACATCAAACACAATATAAAGGAAAATGGAAAGGAAAAGCGGCAGGGAAAAAATAATGGAATAATGGCAAAGGAAAACTGAAAAACTTGTAATTTTAGACCAACATTTTTTTCTAAAGTTTTATTTAAGCATTCCTAAGACTTTAAATAAAAAAAAAACTTCATGCATGTGTAATTTCGCAGTATCTTATCGAGGACTTATATTCAATATCCTCTATCTTAAAAAACAGAACTTTGCAGGAGAGAATAAAAACTGTTTAATTTGCTTATTAAAAGTGTTTCCAAAATTCTAATTTTTTACAATATCTTTTTAAAGCGACTACTAAATCTCACGTATAATTTATATTTTAAATTTTGCATTATTGGCAATTTTGTAAAATAAAGAGGATTTTGCTATTCAAAAAAAAAAAAGATGAGTAAAAAAATTTTTATTAGATAGAGGGTTTTGTAAAGTAATAAAAAAAAGAATATAATGAATATAAAAGAATATAATGAATATAATCATTATAGGGATTATGACGCGGCATAGGGAAGTAATTTATAATTCACATATCGAGGGCTTATATTCAAAACTTGCTATCTGCAGTTTTCTCGAAAATAAGTTTTTGATGGCAACTTGTTCACTGTTGTCAGATATCATATTAAATTTGAACTGACATTTTTTTTCTTTAACATTTTTTTTTCTTAAATTTGTGATTTTGCTATCTACTATACGTAGTTTTGCGAATAAAAAGTTACTATCTGCATAAAAAAATGGGTTTTATTATCATAAAACCTAAAAGAGTTGGTATTAAATCATTAAAAATAATAAAGATATAAAGAGCATGAACTATTCAAAAAATGGTCCACATAAATCCGCGGATTATAATTCCCTACAACGTATTGCAACTGATTATATATCATCCAATGAAGGTTTGTTGTCTACAATTCGTGACAATTATAATTTTAATCAAACGTTTTATCCAGATTCCGAGAATGAACAAACAGACGACAATGTGATCAAAGGGGATGTGGGAGACGATCTCATAACAGGTTTGTTGCTTAAAATTCGAGACAATTATATGTAATTGTAACATAAATTTGTTTCCAGATTCCGAAAATGAACAAATCAACCACAATGCGGTCGCTTGCCGTAGACGAAAACGAGCCAATTTCTCTGCTTCAAAAGCTCGAACAGAAAATAAGAAAGGAGAATGAACGGGTAACAGTATTTGGGATTTTCGACAATTGAGAAAGTTGTTCAACAAAATGTACAAAAGGCGCAAAGAGAGATTGGACCAACATGTTTATCAGCAACTTGTATCAAAAGTAAGGTAAGACACTGCCAAAAACTAGATGATGCAACTAGAAAGAAAATTTTCAAATTGTTTTGGAGCATGAAGCTAAGCAAGTATTTATAAAGGCTCACGTATCACAGATTCCACAAAAAAGGACCACAGTGGAAAATTTTATAAAACAGAACCGCTATATATATTAACTTCCTTACAACCACGGACTGCTTCAAGTATGTATATCAATGTTTACTTCAACTCTATCTGTAAATAGAGGTATGGCATGATATTGGTTGGTCAATAAAAACTCAATTTCTTCCTCTCCTGTCAAAACTAAGCGGCCCAGAGTTGGTTCTAAACAGGGTGGTTGTAAGACATACTTAAGGCAATATTTCGAAAAACTGGAAAAAATGGAAAGTCATTATTGTCGCAAAGATATACATCGCAACAACATTCAAAACTAAAGGCGATATTTATAAGGATTATAAATCGAAATGTTTAGATAATCACGTTTTATGGCAACAAATAAGCCTTTTTATTACTAAAAAACACAATTTCCTCCAAATCCGTAAAATTTAAATCGTTGCCCTACCCAAGTGTACTGGGGGATATTTTTAAATTTTTTTATTTTTAATCTCTTAGATGTTTTAAACAAGTTTAAGCAACAAAAATCTAAATTTTTTCGATTTTGTTGAAGAAATTTTTTTAAAATTTGAAATTGGAGATTTGAAAAACACCCTAAAAATTTTGTTCGTTTTTGACATCACCGTAGGACAGGTTAACGCCATCCAAAACAAAAAACTTCTTTTATGTCTCACAATTATGAGTGTATTAAATAAAAAAAAAGTATGTTTCAGTAATCAATTTTAAAAACATTTAAAATTTGAGCTCGAATTTCTTGCTGAAGTGGTATTTTGCTGAGGCATTATTTATTACTGAGGTAGTTCTTAACCGATTTTGGATTTTTATACCTTTTTGAATACATAATTTTTTCTTAATCTCGATTAATTTATCATCTAGAGTAAAAGCTATTGCAATATTGCAAAAAACAGCAAAAACTAAAAAAATGTTTCGATCTTTAAGGCCCTATCGGGTAGGGAAGACGTGGTCGTAGGGGCGCAAAATTTCACATGAGTTATTTTCAAGACAAATACAAAAAAATTAGAGGGTAGCGTCTCAACATTTCTAACATTTAACTTTAAGGGACACTCTAATGTACATATTCTATACCAAGTTTGGTTAAAATCGAGTGGTTGATTTTATGTTTTAGTCAATAGGAGTTTTTTCGAAAAAAAATTCTTGTATTATTATATGAAGATATAGAGGATTCTTCATTCACAAAAATTAATTGTTTAAGATAAAGAAATAACAAAATGAAAAAAAAAATTGCAAAAAAAATATGCTTCTACTTTGAAATTTACATTGAGGCATATTTTACTGAATATTTTGCCATCCAAAACGCATTTTGTGAAAATTTAAGAGTGTAATAATTTTGTGAAAATGTAGCAACATTAGTAAAATAATATGAGAACAACTAAAAGAGAATAAGAAATTTCGCTGAGAAAATAAAATAAGTTTTATCTCCCGAATACCAGTGCACGGAATTATATATTAGACTGCATAGAAAAAACCAGGAATTTGAGAATTTTTCAACAGGAAAAATTTATCAGAATCCGACAATTTTTCTGTAGGAAGAAAATTGCTAAGAATCTGAGAATTTTTCTGTAAGAAAAACTTATAAGAATTTGAGAATTTTTCTATAGGAAAAATGCATGTGTAATTTCGCAGTATCTTATCGAGGACTTATATTCAATATCCTCTATCTTAAAAAACAGAACTTTGCAGGAGAGAATAAAAACTGTTTAATTTGCTTATTAAAAGTGTTTCCAAAATTCTAATTTTTTACAATATCTTTTTAAAGCGACTACTAAATCTCACGTATAATTTATATTTTAAATTTTGCATTATTGGCAATTTTGTAAAATAAAGAGGATTTTGCTATTCAAAAAAAAAAAAGATGAGTAAAAAAATTTTTATTAGATAGAGGGTTTTGTAAAGTAATAAAAAAAAGAATATAATGAATATAAAAGAATATAATGAATATAATCATTATAGGGATTATGACGCGGCATAGGGAAGTAATTTATAATTCACATATCGAGGGCTTATATTCAAAACTTGCTATCTGCAGTTTTCTCGAAAATAAGTTTTTGATGGCAACTTGTTCACTGTTGTCAGATATCATATTAAATTTGAACTGACATTTTTTTTCTTTAACATTTTTTTTCTTAAATTTGTGATTTTGCTATCTACTATACGTAGTTTTGCGAATAAAAAGTTACTATCTGCATAAAAAAATGGGTTTTATTATCATAAAACCTAAAAGAGTTGGTATTAAATCATTAAAAATAATAAAGATATAAAGAGCATGAACTATTCAAAAAATGGTCCACATAAATCCGCGGATTATAATTCCCTACAACGTATTGCAACTGATTATATATCATCCAATGAAGGTTTGTTGTCTACAATTCGTGACAATTATAATTTTAATCAAACGTTTTATCCAGATTCCGAGAATGAACAAACAGACGACAATGTGATCAAAGGGGATGTGGGAGACGATCTCATAACAGGTTTGTTGCTTAAAATTCGAGACAATTATATGTAATTGTAACATAAATTTGTTTCCAGATTCCGAAAATGAACAAATCAACCACAATGCGGTCGCTTGCCGTAGACGAAAACGAGCCAATTTCTCTGCTTCAAAAGCTCGAACAGAAAATAAGAAAAGGAGAATGAACGGGTAACAGTATTTGGGATTTTCGACAATTGAGAAAGTTGTTCAACAAAATGTACAAAAGGCGCAAAGAGAGATTGGACCAACATGTTTATCAGCAACTTGTATCAAAAGTAAGGTAAGACACTGCCAAAAACTAGATGATGCAACTAGAAAGAAAATTTTCAAATTGTTTTGGAGCATGAAGCTAAGCAAGTATTTATAAAGGCTCACGTATCACAGATTCCACAAAAAAGGACCACAGTGGAAAATTTTATAAAACAGAACCGCTATATATATTAACTTCCTTACAACCACGGACTGCTTCAAGTATGTATATCAATGTTTACTTCAACTCTATCTGTAAATAGAGGTATGGCATGATATTGGTTGGTCAATAAAAACTCAATTTCTTCCTCTCCTGTCAAAACTAAGCGGCCCAGAGTTGGTTCTAAACAGGGTGGTTGTAAGACATACTTAAGGCAATATTTCGAAAAACTGGAAAAAATGGAAAGTCATTATTGTCGCAAAGATATACATCGCAACAACATTCAAAACTAAAGGCGATATTTATAAGGATTATAAATCGAAATGTTTAGATAATCACGTTTTATGGCAACAAATAAGCCTTTTTATTACTAAAAAACACAATTTCCTCCAAATCCGTAAAATTTAAATCGTTGCCCTACCCAAGTGTACTGGGGGATATTTTTAAATTTTTTTATTTTTAATCTCTTAGATGTTTTAAACAAGTTTAAGCAACAAAAATCTAAATTTTTTTCGATTTTGTTGAAGAAATTTTTTTAAAATTTGAAATTGGAGATTTGAAAAACACCCTAAAAATTTTGTTCGTTTTTGACATCACCGTAGGACAGGTTAACGCCATCCAAAACAAAAAACTTCTTTTATGTCTCACAATTATGAGTGTATTAAATAAAAAAAAAGTATGTTTCAGTAATCAATTTTAAAAACATTTAAAATTTGAGCTCGAATTTCTTGCTGAAGTGGTATTTTGCTGAGGCATTATTTATTACTGAGGTAGTTCTTAACCGATTTTGGATTTTTATACCTTTTTGAATACATAATTTTTTCTTAATCTCGATTAATTTATCATCTAGAGTAAAAGCTATTGCAATATTGCAAAAAACAGCAAAAACTAAAAAAATGTTTCGATCTTTAAGGCCCTATCGGGTAGGGAAGACGTGGTCGTAGGGGCGCAAAATTTCACATGAGTTATTTTCAAGACAAATACAAAAAAATTAGAGGGTAGCGTCTCAACATTTCTAACATTTAACTTTAAGGGACACTCTAATGTACATATTCTATACCAAGTTTGGTTAAAATCGAGTGGTTGATTTTATGTTTTTAGTCAATAGGAGTTTTTTCGAAAAAAAATTCTTGTATTATTATATGAAGATATAGAGGATTCTTCATTCACAAAATTAATTGTTTAAGATAAAGAAATAACAAAATGAAAAAAAAAATTGCAAAAAAAATATGCTTCTACTTTGAAATTTACATTGAGGCATATTTTACTGAATATTTTGCCATCCAAAACGCATTTTGTGAAAATTTAAGAGTGTAATAATTTTGTGAAAATGTAGCAACATTAGTAAAATAATATGAGAACAACTAAAAGAGAATAAGAAATTTCGCTGAGAAAATAAAATAAGTTTTATCTCCCGAATACCAGTGCACGGAATTATATATTAGACTGCATAGAAAAAACCAGGAATTTGAGAATTTTTCAACAGGAAAAATTTATCAGAATCCGACAATTTTTCTGTAGGAAGAAAATTGCTAAGAATCTGAGAATTTTTCTGTAAGAAAAACTTATAAGAATTTGAGAATTTTTCTATAGGAAAAATTTCTTTACGAAAAAAATTTTTTACGCCATTTAATAGAATTGAGTTTTGAGAACAGTATTTAAAAAATGGTGTCATTTTTTCTTTTTTTAATACAGTTTGTGAAATACCAAGTTGATGTCAGCGCACCAATAACGAGATACGAACATCTTAAACTTAAAAGGAATTGCCGTAATTTTTTTTATAAATTTATGTTTTTTGCGTCTGATATTATATTTGAAATTGGGTAGCGTACTGCGTGACCTGAGTTTCTCTGTAAACAGCACCAAGTCAAAAAAAAATTTTTAAAAATTTTAAACGTAAAAATTTTATGAACTTTTTAAAAATTTTGCAAAATGGATTGAATTTAATTATTTTTTCATTTTTTCCAATCACATTTCGCTTTGTGACAACTAAAGGGTGTATAAATTCCGCCAAAACGTTCATCAAATAAAAGAGTTTAATACCAAAATTAAAAAGACATTAACAAATTTTAAGAGCTTTAAATTTTATTGAGCAAACAAATGTTCACAACATCATAAAAGGATCCTTATATAAAATTTTTATTTTGGCGAATTCAAAGTATTTAATATAAATAAATAAACCTAAACCCAATTACATACCATTATACCTGCAAAAAAATCATATTTTCCAAAATAATCGCTGTCTTCATTTTAAGTTCTAATATATGACAAAAAAATTATTTGAGTGTATTTTTATATTTTTTGGGTGTGTTATATATATTTTGAAATGTGATAAATACAATGAGATCTATAAATTAATGTAGCTTTAATTAAATGCAAGCATAAACTGTAATTTTAATCATCGAATCGAAATACTAGTATCAACCTAGCTAATATGTTTTATTTGCCTTATTTTTATTTTACGGACGTTGAAAGCTCGTTATAAATTAAAAATAATCTCGATGTATATAAAAACAAAAAACTAATAAAACTGTTAAAAATATGACTTGAGTCAGAGTAAAAACTAAAATTTTTTTATATAAATAGCACATTTTGGTCTTCAAAGTTTAGTAATGTCATGATGCTTGTTAGGAAAAGACCCTAGACACGTGTTTGATTACTAAGAAGACAACAATGGAGCAAAATTGATGATTAATAGGTTTTCTGTTCTTAGTTCTGCCTATATTGGAGGCTCTAGCTTTTCTTAAACTTCGGGTTCTGATGAGATATTTAGCCAGATCGAAATACTAGTATCAACCTAGCTAATGGGCCTGATTACGGTTGTCGTAGTCGTATTTCGACTCTAGTCGAAGTCACGTTCACGTCCAAACTTTTACCACGCATAGTACTTTTTGAGCTGATTTTAAGAAGAAAAAAAAATGTTGTCGCCAGAGCCCCCTTGCGGGCTCTATTATTCTATTCTGCATCTCTTACCAATATTGAGTTCGGGTTCTCCTTTAACCGAACTGGACGAGGAATTAAATTCGGAAAAGTTTTTTACAATTATCTCAAAAAGTACACGACCGATCATTACAATATACATGCCATATCAAAGCTTATAAAAATATCTATTCAATGATGTACGAAATGACCCTAGAATTTAACCCATTACAGCCCAATTCAAAATTTCCAAGAAATCCACATTGTCTAAATTTAACCTTTTATATTTTTTTTTTGTTTCAAGAGATATGTGGTCATATTGCACCTCAAAAGAAAGCTTATAAATCCGGCTATTCATTTCTATAAACTTTTGAAGTACTTACACAGGCCAATTTTTGAATAAAAAGCACATTTTAATTTTTAAACCGGCCTTTAATGGGTTAATTTATATTGACATATTGTAAACCATTAAAAAGCCATTTAAAAGAGCTTTCATACGACATACATATTGTTATAAACGGACTTGTACTTTTTGAGATGCTTAAATAAACTTTTTCAACTTTAATGCCCAGCCCAGCCGCAAGGGGGCGCCGTTGACTACAAATATTTTGTTTCTTGAAATCAGCTCAAAAATTAGTTTTTGAGGTAAAAGTTTTGAAGTAATTGTAGTTATGTTTCTAAACTGCACTTGTTCCAGATTTTGCCAAATACGTTTTTTACCCTTAAACGTATTCCAATTTCGCAAATATCAGATATGGTCATTTTTCGCCAAAACGTCGCGATTTTCAAACATATACATATGTCGAATTATTTTTGAAACGGCGACGGGCTATATTTATGGCAATTTTTCAAGTGGTTGGAAAATTTCATGGCGACATGAACACATGAAAGTTTTTTTTTTTTTTAAATAAGAAACATTTCAACAGAATATTGTTTTCGCATAAATTATTCAAAAACTTGATAAATTTTTTCAGAATATAAATTTATATTGCTAAATGTTTGCATTACTTTTTTGAAATATATTGTCAGGCAATTAAAGCTAAAACTAGAGGCGAACATATTTGTCCATATGTTTTGCATGATATGGAAAACTTTGAATAATGGAAACTGGCGAAATTTATCTTTCCATACAAAATATATGGGAAAACTGTTTCGCATTGAGTTTAAGCTTTTTTTGAGTGTGTTCACAATACAAGCTAAAACTAAAGGCGAAAATATTTTCTCATATGTACATGCAATGCAAAACTTAGCGAAATTTAGCGTGTCATTTAAAATAGGTCTGTCTGCGTACACATATTTTGCATCATTTTGTGCAAAATGTTGCAAAATCTTGCAAAATGTTGTCTGCGTACTCCAAATCTCTTGCAGCGAGAGAGCCAAAAAGAGATTTTTTTGACAGTTGGAAGTTAGAGAACTTGCAAAATGTTGCTGGAGAAATTTCTTCTTGCAAGATTTTGCAACTAGTTTGAACAGCTGTTTTTATTTACTGTTTGAATGAAATAATTTTTGTGAAATGAAAATGAAAATATGGTATCAATCTCTTCTTTGGAAGATTCTCTAGCAGATTAATGCATCAATCATAATTGTGGGTGGGATTTAAGGGGTTAATTTTTAATTTCAAAATAGGCCTATTTTGCGAAAGTAGCAATGTGTGGGATGGACATATCTAAGGAATTAGGAGGAGCTTATCCAAGATTTTGGTATCAATCTCTTCTTTGTAAGATTCTCTACCAGATTAATACCACATATGCTAAAATTCTTTTGCTTTGTTATTTCAATTGTTTACACACCGATCAGCTGTTTTCTTGCAAGATTTCACTGGATACTGTCTGCGTACTTTTTGAGATATTTTCATCCGACAGAGTAAAATTGGTCTTACTCTCCCAAAAAAAATTTACTGAGTATTTGCTACTGGAAAAGTACCCAGACAGACCTAATGTATGGAAAAAACTGCAAAATAAATCTGACAGCCCTGGTTGCCAGAAATAGCAATTTTGAGCAAAAATTTTGAAGAGTTGCCCAAACCTTAAAATCTCGCGCCTGTCTGTTAATACTCAAATCTCAAAAATTTGATATACATATGAAGAGTTTTTAACTAAAAGCGAAAATATTTTCTCATATGTACATGCAATGCAAAATTTAGCGTGTCATTTAAAATGTATGGAAAAAACTGCAAAATAAATCTGACAGCCCTGGTTGCCAGCAATAGCAATTTTGAGCAAAAATTTGAAGAGTTGCCCAAACGGCGCAGTGCGATAAAGCCATGGGCAGTAAGGCCATATGGACTTATTTCTCAAAAAAATGGGAAATAATGCCATATGGCGTCTTTATTATTTATTATTATATTTATAGATTACTTTTACACAGAAAAGCTTTCCTCAGCGAAGCCGAGAGTGGGACATATTCGGGGAGAAATCCATTAAGCCCGACCGAAGGCCGGCTACGCAGAAAAACTTTGCTCGGCAAAGCCACTTATTATTCATAGATTACTTTTACACAGAAAAACTTTCCTCAGCAAAGCCCAAATTGGGACATACTTGAGGAGAAAACCCCTAAGCCCGGCCGAAGGCCGGCTACGCAGGAAAATTTGTAAATTTTTTTTGTTAAATTTGTTGTAAATATTACTTTTTTGTAATGAAATATACTAACATTTTAATTGAGTAATAAAGCTTTATTTCCAAATGAAATGGGAAAAACACCTTATGGTCTTATTTCTCTAAAAACGGTGAAATAAGACCATATGGCCTTACTGCCCATGGCTTTATCGCACTGCGCCTGCCCTAACCTTAAAATCTCGTCCCTGTCTGTTAATATTAAAATCTCAAAAATGTTATATATGAAGAGTTTTTAAAAAATTATAATTTGTACAAGTTTCTTGATAATGTAATTTGTTTAAGGATAACTTAAAATCTATAAATTTTAGAAAGTATAGAAATTGCAACTTACCTTACCTTAAATATATATGCCAAGACCCATTTTCCGCCATATTGCTATTATTTAGAGAATATAAACACACATTTTTCTTCATCACAACACTTTTTTTTTTATTAATAGAGGCCATTAATTTTTTATATTTTTTATATTTCTTATTTTTTATATTTTTTCTTAATTTTCTATATTTATTTTTTTTTTCTTCTTAATTTTCTTTATTTATTTTTTTTTTCTTAATTTTCTTTTTTTTATATTTTTTCTTTATTTTATTTATATTCTTTAATTTTTTATATTTTTTCTTAATTTTTTTATATTTTTGCTTAATTTTTTATATAATTTTCTTTAATTAAATTGATATATTTTAAATTTGGTAAAAAAAAAAACTTCACATTTTCTTTATACATATTGAATAATTTCACTAATCTGGTAACTCTACATAACATAACACAACACAAGAACCACCATAAAACAACAACAAACAAATTGGTGCTCCCCTGACAAAAGTTGAGACACCACAAACTTTGGAATTTTACATTATATTTAAACACATTTATTATGTATATTTTGATAAACCAGCTATATATTTCAATAAACTTGATATCACTAAACACTTTAGTAATGTTTTAACAGAAATCTATTCATTTATAAAATTAACAAAATTAAATTGAAGATTGTATTGTCAAAATTGTTGAAAGTTTTTGCATTGTCGAAAGTTAACTGATCTCGGACGAGTCAACACAACAAACTGCAACATTCACCACTTCCGTTATTCACCAAAGTACAACCAGAGTTGTACTTTTTTTAATTCCTATTTGTGAATATATTAAGTACTAATTTTTAGTATTATTTAGTAGTAAAAGTATTTTAAAACACAGAGTTGTATATTTAGAGTAGTATACAACACATGTAACGGAACTTTTTAAAAATTAATATATGGGACATTTATAAAAAATAACTATAGGTGAAAGAAAAATGAACGAAATTATATTATATTTTGGAAATTTCTACGAAGGGAATGAAGGGAAAACAATTACTCAGAATCGAAAAATTTTTCTATAGGAAATTTAAATTTTTTCAATAGGAAAAGTGCATAAAAACTGAAGATTTTTCATTTG